>CM023612.1:21903917-23103917 GCA_013358685.1 Antennarius maculatus
ATGGATGGATGGATGGCTGAATGGATGGAGGGATGGATGGATGGATGGATGGATGGATGGATGGATGGATGGATGGATGAATGGACAAACTTTTTTTCTCACCTGAAAAAATGTCAAACATTCATTCAAGCAAATTCAAGAGAAAAAGCCAAACAGCCATGTGTTGGCCTTAACCAACATTAATGTTAGCTTGATAACGACAAAATAAAAAGCTGATCGTCGTTGAACTGATTTAGTTGTACAAACACACATTGGGTGCCAGTATTATCAGATTGTCATAATGTCATTCTTTTACATTTTTAATGTTATGGCACATCACTAACACATTACTTTCTAACTTGGGCATTTAGAGTCCCATGAGCTTTTGGGCTCTTAACAAGGGTTCAAATTCAGAACAACATCCCTATCATCAGCTTCGTGACAATGCATTTCTCATTAGGCCAACCACAATTTCAAATAATTTATTCAACTTGAAAAGGATAATTTTCTCAAATCAGGAAAGAAGACTTCCTTTTATAGTCTATAAGAAACCCGAGGGAGATTATGATTATGAAATTATTTGTAAAAATAACTGTAGTAATTAAAGATGACAAATGCAGTAGAGGAAAAAGTGCAATATACATATGTTCATGGGTAAAATTTCTTTACTTACATCCAACAACTGTTTGTAAATTGTCTGTAAGTTTAGTTTTAATTTAGTTTTAATTTGTTAAATAACTCCATTCTTTGTCTCTAGTTGCAGATGGGACTCTCCATTACAGTGCAATCCTTCCCATCATCTATGGAATCATCTGCTTTCTGGGTATTATTGGGAATTGTATTGTCATCTACACAATCATGAAGAAGAGCAAGTGCTGTGGAAAGCAAACAGTTCCTGATATCTTCATCTTAAATTTGTCCATTGTTGATCTCCTCTTTCTGCTGTGGATGCCATTTCTAATCCACCAGTTGTTGGGTAATGGCACCTGGCACTTTGGAGCTGCAATGTGCACTGTCATCACTGCTCTTGACTCAAATAGTCAGATTGTCAGCACGTACATCCTCACCGCAATGACCTTTGACCGTTACTTGGCTACTGTCCATCCCATTCGCTTCAACTACATCCGGACACCTTTTGTGGCAGCACTGGTCATAGGCATGGTGTGGGGTCTGTCCTTCCTAACCATCATTCCAGTGTGGATGTATGCAGGCCTGATGCCTCTTCCAGACGGATTGGTAGCATGTGCTCTTCTTCTTCCTGACCCAGTCACTGACACATTTTGGTTCACACTATACCAGTTTTTCTTGGCATTCGCTATACCTTTGGCCATCATCTGCCTGGGCTTCTTCAAGATCCTCCAGCACATGTCTGCCAGCATAGCACCACTGCCTCCCCGGAGTTTGAGGGTCCGCACCAGAAAGGTGACGCGGATGGCCGTGGCTATCTGCCTCGCTTTCTTCATCTGTTGGGCCCCTTTTTACATCCTTCAGTTGGTCCATCTAGGTGTGCAGAGGCCAAGCCTAGCTTTTTCCTATGCCTACAACATTGCCATTAGCATGGGCTATGCTAATAGCTGCATAAACCCTTTCCTATACATTATTCTAAGTGAGACCTTCAAAAGACAGTTTCTCCGGGCTATTCACCCAATTAATCGAAAATTCCGAGTAAACCCAAGCACCACAGATGGTGCAAGTGTCAGTGTGAGAATGGTACCTCAAAGGGCTCAGCAGCAGTCAGCTTCTGGAGAGATCCCATCCAGTGTGGCCCCACAATAAATAAAAATCAATCACTGATTAAGTCACAGAAGAGCTCTAAGGACGTGACATTTGTGAAGGAATACTTGCACATTTCTTGTCCCGTCAGTAATATGTATATTTTTGCTTTATATCTAAAATGTGGTTTCTATTTTTCAGAAAGAGCTGGAAAGAAATATTAGATTGAGCGATAACAAACCACATGTGTATGATCAGTTATTGCTAGTATAAGCACAATATCTCTGATTTACACACGGGTAGCTTATCTGAGAATTTGCTGTAGCTCCCTGTTGCCCCGTGATGGTAATAATTGATAACAGTCGGACTCTCACAATACATATTCATGGAAAAGGCTTTTTGGTATCACAACTTCTGTGTCACACTCTTGCAATCGTCTCTTTGAATCGATTTGAAGACAACTGAAGAATTGTCCACACTGCAATAGTTCCATGATCACCTCTTTAGAACATTGCAGTAGTTCTCTTTTTTCAAAAGATATGTGCCTGTTGTTGTTGTTGTTTTGAGCCAATTTACTTCCAGTACTTACTTATTGTACGAAACTGAAAAAAATGTCTTTAAATGCCATATTAGCATATTAGCTCCTTTTTGTGGAATGTATTTTGCCACAATTAGAGACTGTGCAGACCAGGTAGTTTCTTCATGTAAATATAATTCAAAGAAACATTCTTTTCCATTAACTGATTTGACAGCCAATTCCTCTAGAAATATTTGTGCATCTATTCTCTAAGATTCATACAGCTTTGGAAACCAAACATTTTTGAAACAATTAATTCTCAATCATTGCTGAAACCTTTACCTTAGCTAACACCAGTGATAGAGTTGGTCCAGATCTTTTAATTGACACTCAAATTTTTTGACTTTGTATCAATCTGAACACAACATTTTCTTTAGATGAAAATCTTTGACAATTTTTCCATGAAACATTTCTGTGTAGAGTTAACCGTTGCATCTTTAAGTACTGTACTGAAAAAGCTAAACATCAGCTGGTGCTATATCATAGTATGCACATGAATACCATGGATATCATAGTAGGCACTTCACTGTGCACAAACCATGTATTGTAATGTCAAAAAAATCTTTGCAGTCTGCAGCTGTGTAATGGAGAAACATGCACCAGATAGGTGGACTGTCAAACTGAAAAGTTACAGGTTTTGATAAACATTTCTGCTGCCAGATTCTACAACTGCCACTTTCCTTATGCATGAGAGCAAACAAAACATTGAACAAAGTTCAATTTTCCTGGCAGACAAAAATGTTCAAGTGTCTCAATCTCTTTTCAATCAAAATTCAAGAATAATTTCATCAAACTCCCGTCACATTTCTCGTTTTGCCACATTAAAATGATTGGTACATCAAAATTCATGTGAGCAGTCCTGCTCACGCATTTTTATTATTTCCTTGTAAAAAAAAATCCCATCTGTTCATATTTTATGTCACTGTTGAAGATATCATTCAGAATCTTATTAAATTTATAGTATTTATTTATTCAAGCTAATTTAATTAATAGTAACAATGAATTTGTGAAAACATTTGGAATATTAATATGACATGTCTCTGCAGCACACTGGAATCGTGCTCCCCGCCTCTCACGTGCAAGTCAGATAGGTTAGGCTCCACCAATTTCAGCGACCCATCATTAGCAGAACAAGTGATAGAAAATGAATGAATGTACATGACATGCATTTAAACTATTGTAGCAAATTGGTCATTTTGAAAGTTATTTGTGGAGCAACTAATCCCTGTAAAAATAAATTATTATTGGTCTCATGCTAAAATGAGTACTACTTACTGCTTAGCTGTCTCTATTTTTTTTTTGTCATTTTTAAAGTTCCATTCAATCCAATTCATGGAATAAAGTCAGTTTTGATTTCTGACTTGACACAGAGAGAAGTTCAAGACAGCCCCCAATGAAGTTGTGACATTGAGTTCCGGGTGATAAAAAAATGAACAGCTTTTATGCTGGGTACCTGCTGCTCTACAACATTGTGTTTCCATTTATGTTTCCCTTTTCCTGATTAAAATGACCAGCTCCTCATCAAGCTTTACAGCATCATAATGGCTTGTTAACTTAAATGAAGTTTTTTGCAGGGAAAAAAAACCAACCAAACAAAAATGCATATGAAATGAAAATTTAAAAAAAAAAATCTTTCAATAAGTTTTAAATATTTATTATCTGAGCTATTGTACTGACAGCTCCCATGTATAACTCATAACCAAAGCTTGAATCCTCCTCTTATCTTCAGTCAGATCAAAGAAATTCTTTTGGTTTTCACATCATGATCACAGCATGTCTTTTTTTGGTAAAGGCTGTCAATTCAGATGATGGAACAAGGGTCAATTAAAATTGCTTATAGTCATTGCACTCTGTGAATTAAGTCATAACATTAAGATTAATTGGTTCATTTGATCATTTGGTCCTAATAGTTGTTTGTCCTACTAAATTCCAATGTCTTTTTTTCTATTTTTGTCTTTAAATGGCTTAATGTATTTTGGTGCATCAACAGCATTCTTTTGTAAATTTGCAATTCCTGTAAATATTTAACCTCTGAAGATTATAAAAATAGAGAATGCTAGAATTCTTGTGCTGGATCATTCATATTGTTAAGCAGCTGACAATGGCAGTTATTAATAGAAATGACCTGTGTCCAACCACATTGTGGGATGTAGCTCAGTGGTAGAGTGTATGTTTCGCATGTATGCCCCCCCCCAGGTTCAATTCCTGGCCTTTTCAGCCCTACTGGGTCACAAGCCAGGATAGATGCAGAGAGTTGTGGAAGGAAGGGCATCCGCTGTCAAGAACTTTGCCAAACAGGAATGAACGTCCATCTATAATGCAAAATAATGTCCCAACAGGACAAATAAAGTTTTTTGAATTGAATTGAATTGAGTTGATTATGCTCCAGAACTTGGATTGAAGTTCAATTCCTGCAATTATTGTGAGATAAAGTGACCCCATGAGTAAAATTTGATTCTGGAATTTGAGAACTACGTCATTTTCATAAACCCAAAGATGAGGGCAGGTTTGATATGAAAGGAATATTCACAAAACACCAAAAGTTAGAATTTAATTTATAAAAGATTTATGCTACTTCAAAATGACTAAGGTCTTACTTCAACATAAATGATGAGCTGCATGAGTTGTCCGATTGATAAGTGGTTGCAACAATGTAAAGTTCTAAAATTATTTTTTAAGAACAGTTGTTTATGTAAATAGATCTTATGTATAGATGGATTGAGTACATGGAAATTAAATAGTGTGGAATTACTGTGGAATTACATGCACATTCTTGGAAACAATCACTGTCCTTTACCCAGAAGTTTTACAGTGGTATAAACAAGTTTGGTTTTTTTCCCGTTATGGCGCAAAAAAAAAAAGGTGACTTTGTGAGACTTTGTGAGCACTGATGGCTGAACAAATCAACATTCAGCATGCTTATGTGAAAAAGAATATAGTAAAAGTGTATGACTTTTTCATAACTTGTTTGTCTGTTTTGTGATTGAGTACATTTTAGTGTATTTTAATGTTGTTCAATATTAAAAATGGCTATAACCTGTTTTATTCCAATTTGTTTTTTGTCAAAGCCAGTATTTCCATACATGTGTGAAAAAGACACAAACAAATTAGGTCTGATTTACAGAGCTCCAATCCAGTGTGACAGAAACGGGAGAAACAATTAAACTCCACCAATTCATCTGTTCTTACAGGTTCTCTCTCATGCACTCGTGATCTTACCAACACAGAAAATAAATGCACAATTTTTTTTAAATCAGTTTGTTTCACAGGAATGACACGAGTAGATAGTGTTACATGTTACATTTATAAATAAATAAATAAATTCAATTGATGCACTGTGTGTTGTATAAGACTCCTGGCCATACATGTTTGTAGTCTTTGTCACTGGTTAGGTGTTAATCATTAAGTTTATTGTTATTAATAAAATGCAAATAGCATAATATATATTGACATATACAGCTTTGCTGTATATTTTGCTGTATAATCTTTCTACAGTATTTTTCTTTTGTTCAACTTACTGAGGTTTTAGCACTGTGACTACAGCAATGCACTTCCATAATTTAAAAAAAAAAATACAAACCACAGAGAGGTTTGTATAGCAAAAGAGATCTGAGACAAGGAAAGAGTGCATTGCAGTCATTTAACCAGAAATTAGAGGGTTAGTGATTGTAGTGTATGAATTTTGTGAACATAGGCTAGTCTACCAGCTGCTGTTTCCACAAATACAGAGCAAATTGCAATATTGGTGACCCTGTCAGAATATGTGGTTATGGAAAACAGAGTAGATAATGTATTTGATTAACAGTGGGTGAGAAGCATGAAGAAAAGGCCTGTTCATCTACTGAATCTGGCAAAGCAAAGGGAAAGCAGGATGGCCTTCCATATGCAGTAATGAGAGAGAAATTGCAATTGTCGATCTGCAAAATTAACACCCAGATGATGTGGTTAATCAAATCTCTAGATAGGCAGTGGTGATGAAAGGCTTTAGTTGAAGTGAAATTACACCAATCATTTTGAGTTCTCTTAAAACCCTCAACTGGCATTGATGTGGTCCTCTCACTTCATTTGACTTCTCTGTTTTTCAATTTAGCTGAAAGCATAGATGCATCTTCCAGTGGTGCTACCCTCAAGCTAAATTACAGTACTTGTAATGATATCAGACTAGCACCACAATTCCTACCCACAACTGATGTGATGTGAAATAGAAGAACTTTATGTTGACACGTTCTGCTGTAGCTCAGAACTTAGAACTTCTATGTAATTATTTAACATGACATCTATAACCAACAAGGATGTCGTATTTTTGGCATAAGTGCAGAATAACTTTGTCAGTTTTGGTCGACTCATGTGAGTCTGAATGCAGAGAAGTAGCTGTAGAAGTAGCTGGGATAGTATTTGTTATTTACAGTTCTTTACAGTACATCAATGATACGGAGCAAGGTGAAAGCAAATATATTGTGACCTGGATGCTGGGAGATGTAAGTATTTTATACAGTTAACATGCTCGCCTCTCATCCAAAAGGCTTATTCTGTCCTGTTGGGGAGTTCCGAATGTTGCGAGGGTTGTTAAGTCATATGAGAGTTGTTGAAACCCAGTAATATAGCTTTCACCTATAGGCTATAGGCTCACACCCGACCTGGCAGTAACTCGTATGTTGGTTGTGTCATTTGCTAATTTAGATGCACACCTTGATCTCCACAATAAAAAAATCAAATTCCCTCACATCTTGGAGTAAGACCAATTACTTGCTCCTCGTGAGACGAAGCAGCTTGTAATTGACTTCAGCAAAGGCAATAATGAACTCATGCCAGACTTGTCTTTCTGAAGATCCTCAAAAAACCTGAACTCCTACAGAAAATCTTCACTAGCTTTTACAGAAAATATCCTGCCCCATTTTTGCGTGGGGTGGATTTTAAGCTGTGCCACAGAGAGAAGGAAAGAATTGCAATGGATCAACAGGACAGCTCAAGAAATCATCAGCGTGACCCGGAACATACTCACTGCCCATTTCAGAAAAAGATCTGAAAAGGTCAGACATGGCTACAGACACCCCAGATAATGTTCTCCTCTCTGGTAGATCGGGGCCAGACAGAAAAACTGCAAAAGATCTTGTTCCCCAGTCCTTTAAATATCATTTTAAAAGTCTGCACCCAACACAATACCCAAAAGCCTCTCTATTTACACAACTAATTATATCAATACAGTAATCCCTCATTACTCGCGGCTAATGCGTTCCAGGACCACCTGTGAAAAACAAAATTATGGGGAGGTGGAGGGGCACACAGAACAGTAATAAAAATTACTTAGATTCATATAGAGTATTAATTTTGTACACATCAGCAAAAATTAGAGTGTGTCCTTAGATATGGACATAAAAGGCTGAGGATACAGTAAATTGGTGTGATTGCAGAAAGAATTTAATCTTACAGGAAAGAGTCCAACAGATAATGAGAGGCACAAACTCCAAAAAACAGGGAAAAGAATCAGTTCACACAAACAGAATCAAATATCGATGGACCTAGTCCAAATTGACAGGCAACACCATGAAATCCATTGTAGCGGTAAACTCCTGCTCAGTTTTCTGCCAGCACTGGCCGGCCTTTTCCAACCACGGCTCCAGACTCACCCTCTACCAGTCCTTCAGTCTTGTTCGTCTGCCAACCAGCTACGAGTCTGCTCATTCTGCCACACACCTGTTGCTGTTTTGCCTAAACCCTAAATTGACTCTCAAAACATAAAGGATACGTTAGAAACCAACGAGTTACCTTTTACATTTGACTCTCCCATTGATTTAGCCATTCAAATTCAACCAGACTAACTGAGAGACAGAGGGCTAGGCTAGTCAAACATTCTCAGGTTCTCTTTGTAGGTTATCTGCAGCTTTTGATCAAGCCCTCTGTTATTCCGAAAACAGGTATTGAACCCAACTAGCTGGGTTTCTAGAGCAATTAGCTGCCACTATGCTAAGGAGAGGACTCAGATCCAGAGGTAACGTAAAAAGGATCAGTTTTAATAAAGTTTTCCAGGCAAAAATGTCAAAACAAAGTACAATCCAACTAAGGCAGACCTAGACATAGAAATCCAACACGCAAAGCAAAAAAATCCGAAACACAGGAACAATCCAAGCAGTTCAAAGTGCAAAAACAAAAACCTTTAATAAAAAGTCAAAAGCAAAAATTGTACAAAAGATAATGCACAAAAATTTACAGAGCAAGGCTCTCAGTAGTAACTCACCGTGGCAGTTTTGACAAAGACAGCAGTAAAAGAAAATCAAATTTATATAGACACTAATTAATCACATGACAGACATTTGTACCGATACTTTAGAACTTAGAACATGGCTAAGCATCTCAACTCCAGGTGGGCAACTCTTTTCTTTAGACTGTTCAACTTCTTTCTCTCTCTTGTCACCCAGAATGTGAGGCCTTATACCTTGTCATGTTGTTTCATCAAGGAGGGGAAATTCTCCTCTCTAAACCCCTATGAATGCAAAAATTTCACGGACCGTGGTACTGGGAACCCACCCTGGAGCCAGGCCCAGGGTTGGGGCTCGTATGCAAGCACCCGATGGCCGGGCCTCTCGGGGTCAGCCCGAAAGGATGACGTGAGCCCAACCTTTGGTGGACTCACCACCCGCCACGTAAACCGACAGCATGGGACTCAACAAATCAATCTCCAGACAAGGAGTCTGGCTCTAGGGACATGGAATGTCCCCTAACTGGGGGAAAGGAGCCAGAGTTTACGGGGGAGGTTGAGACGTAAGGACTCTGGCTAAAAGCCCGTGCTCAACTCCTCTGGTCCTCAGTCTGTCATGAGAAATAGGCAATATCATCTAGTCAATATGGAAATTTACAAAATAACAGTGTTATCCCGTCACCTAAAGTCACATCAGCTGTCACATGTAGCTCACAGGCATAAATGTTCATATAACAGTAAAAATCTTTAATGGTATGTACAAGGACGACCAGGACCCAGATGCACGCTGAAAAGAAAACTGGTTTTATTACAACAAAAATGAATTAAAAATGAACTTGTGCAGACAACATACAAAATATACAATGTAAGAACTGAAAATCACCATGGGCAGCAAAGTTACACACAAATATGACCCCAAAACGGAATACAATGCAAAATACAAAATCATACAAAAGTTACTAAAGCAATTGAGGAGTGAAATCAAAACCGGTAAAATAATCAAAAGAACATCATCAGTTTCACAACAAGTAACAAGAGGCACAAGAAGCAGCTTCCCTGGTCTCAGCTTGAAACCAGGGAACATTCAGGAAGCCAGAGGAATCTTCTAGCTCTGGGGAAGCATTGAGGCTGGCTTAAGTGGACATTCGACTATGGTATTCAGTTGTTTTATCACCAACATAATGCTCTTTTCACACTCATAAATATGCTCTCATTTATGTCAAGAATAAATGGTCAATAACAAAATCTATTTAAAGATTTAATGCCATTTGGATAAAACAGTAAATTCATACGCATGTTACAAAAAGAAAGAAAATTCACGCCATTGCATATACCTACGTATATTATGACAACTGATATCTAGAGCTGACATTTAGCTCTGTTGCATAGTTTCCTTCATAATAGCCAAAAGTGCTTTAGTTCTTACATCAATAGCTGTGGCAATGTACTGCTTAGAACAGCTTTTAGGCATTTCAAGTTTTATTTTATGTCGGTTTTAGTCACATGATACACACAGGAGATACTAATTTATAGAAGGAAAAAAGAAATTAATAACAAATTGAAGAAAACAAAGGTGGTCTAATATTTTATGTTAATGATAGTTCTCTTCCCATTGTTTAACATTCTGGTGGAAAACAAAGTAAAATTTAGCCTCCACAGAAGTATTAATACATTCTCATCCTTTTTTTAACAGAGCATGGCTGAAAATTAGCAGAAGGGTCCCTGAACATCCCCAGCACAGACTGACACAGTGAGGTAGACGCTCAGTAAACACCAGCAGTGCATTCTGTGGGATTCATATGCAACAGACCACTTTGCTTCCACACCACAAATGTAGCATGCACTAGCGCACACATAATGTGGTTAAATAAAGGTCAAATAAAAATGTGGACGGATGTTAGTTTATCAATGATGCAGTCTTTAACACTTTGAAACAGTAATCAATCTACAGGTACCTGCACATTTATGATGTGAATGGACTTCCTATCAGCATCATCAGCTTTGTTATGTGAGGGAGCCTTGATGGGAATAAGTACCATCTATGCAGCCACTGACATTGGGAAATCCTAAAAGAAATTCAAGTTACTGATAGAAGTCTGAGGTTGCAGCACAATGTCATTAAGAGAATATCATTTCAGTTAATTTATCAGATTTCTATGTCATTCACCTGTAATTCTGTGCAACTCCGCCTTGATTAATCTGACGGGTTTATCTTCAGGGAAATTGACAAACTGGAGTAAAAGCCTTTTCAAGGAGAGGCACACGGAGCATCTCCCACATTGTATAGAAATTTACCGTTTACAAAGATGCGTGTGATGGATTGGGTCGTGAATCAATACTGATCATAAAAATAACTGTCCGGATATGGCGGGACATCTAAACGCGAGACAGATCACATTTAATTAATCATATTGCACCTCCACCAATGCGATCATCGTCAAACGGACATGCCATGTTTGCTTCTAAAATACTGGGTTTTTTATAAAACTGAACTATGGTAAAACTCTCTGTCCGACAGAACCAGGAAACGAAACGGCGTGAGCGGCTGTGAAAGTGGGCAGAGTCAGAGGAAACCCTCTTTTTCTGGAATAAAACCTGCTCCTGACAAGTTTAGCTTCAGAGAGTCTTTTACTGCAGTAACAAACCCAGAGGTTCAGTTTACCTCGCTTCGTGAAACCGGTCAGGGTTACTGCTCTGACTGGGTTAAGTTACCTCCCTTTGTGAAACCGGAAACCTGTTTTTCCCTCATTTCAGGGTTATCATACCCAGGGTTTACACTAACCCTGCTTTGTGAAATGGACCCTGTATCTCTCAACCTCCCTAACAATCTCTGGCTCCTTTTCCCCCCAGCAAGGTGACATTCTATGTTCCAGTTGTGCCATACTAGGTGACATCACAGTCCTCGATATAGTTGTACTCATATTCATTGTTGAAACTGCTCTTAGTCTGGCCTGTCACCCGAGACCTGTTTGCTAAGGGATACTGGTGCATGTTGGTGTACAACATAAACAAAGAACAACATAAAATACTCATGCCATGGTGAAGTTTTCCACCCTGACAAAGTCCTGAGCAGTTTTTTCAATTACATTTTCACTGCACACAATCTATGGCTCCATAGACACCATATGAATGCCTGTATTTATTGAGTTTATACGGCATTGTCATTGCATAAAAAAGTTAGATTTGATGTTAAAGAATGAAAACAGAAATCTTTCCTGGCATGCTCTCTTTAGAATCCACAGCCATAATTTTTTTAATCAATCATTAGAAAGCAACAAACAAATGTTTTTACAATTGTGTAAATAAAATTCAGTGCAAGCCAACCTGCTTTTTTGAATATTCCCTAAATTAATAAATAGCAATTACTTAAATTTTAATCCTTGTCACCTTGCAGCCTAAACAACCGTCCTGAAGTGGCCCTATGGCCAAGCAAGCCCAGCGTAATTTTGAATGAAATGTGTGAAAATTGTGTTTATGCAGAATTTGTGAACTCATTTAATAAGCAGTAGGTAAGCAACCAAACAACAGCTGTAATAACGAATAAAGAGATTTCAGAGTGACTTTTCAGGAGTGATATCAAATAGATCTTTGTGGTTTAGCTGCATTTTTGTTGGAAAACACTTTTAATGCACTCATTGTGTATGTACAATTCTGTCTCCACAACTCTTCAACCAAGGACCCTTAACTGAACAAAAGTGGAACTACCCTTGGGATTTGAAAAGTAACGTGAATAACAACAAGTCGCAAATCTTTATGACTTCCAGCTGGAGCAAATTCACTGGTTGTTCAGAGAGCTTGATGGAATGAGGACAACATCGTAACTTATTTGTTACCTCAGTGACTATTTTTCTAATGGGTAAATCTTGTCAGTCACAGACCTCAATTCCAAATTCTGCTCTTGAATTTTTAGACCTTTTAGGGTAATATTCTATGATCATGGCATCTTTGTAACTGGCAATGTGTTACTATGGCTACATATTGCAGGGCATGAGTCCCTATATTGCCAGATGTACTCAAGCAATATGGGGACTTCTTTATTATTATCATAATGATCATAAAGATGATAATAATATATAAGTGGGCTCCCTATTATTGCTCAAAACAGGCTCAGAAAACTTTAGACAATGTAATATATCAGGCTGCCATTAATTACTTCTAAATAGCCACATCAAAACTATTTTTCAAGTCAATGTTTCTGGCTAAGGTCAGACATAGACAGAGAAACATTAGATACCAATCAGAAATAGCCACCTTCACCTCCAAAAAGAATCATAGGGCATGACCGACAAATGATGATGAAATAGATAAAAGTAGGTAAAACATTTGGGGAAATCTAGAAAATATCCTTTGATGGTGTGGTTTGTATTACTTGGATGCAAAGAAGGAAATCCATGCGTTTATATGTCATAATTTTAACTTCAGTAATCTGGTTTTCCTTTAGTGGTCATTAATAATTTTTTGAAAATTTGATCATTCAGTTTTGACTGCTGGTAAAAACAAAAAAACAGTAGTATGTATGTATGGGTAGAGGAGAAAAGCTGAACCAGTTTTTTTGTGTATTTTTAGAAATTTTTGCAATTTAAATGATGTTAGAAAAAGTGTTTTACTCCCAGTTTCTGCTCACTCGTCAGAAGCGTAAGATTGTAACTTCCATGTATTCTTCACGAAATTGGACAACAATGAATTTTCTTCAAGAAAATTTAGATTGGGAAGAAATAGTGGAAACTGCATTAAAAAAATAACACTTTATCAGAAACGTTATGTAACTAAAAATAAGCTTGTATTTCATCACAGTTTCTAATATAAAACTTGCATAGATCATAATACAGCTGTGAAAAGACAAAACTGATGCAAAATAAATTCACAAAGTGCATGTTGAAAAAGTGATTTTGCTGATTAAGATGAACGATTTACACTTAAACATTAAACATGAACAAACCAAAAAAGTCTTATCAAGTGTTGATTTCTAATTAGTGTGTCTTTATATAAGCTTACAGTAAATGGAAATAGACACGCATTCCATGGAGTATTCAGATAAAGAACAATTAAGGAAAAAATACATGAATACCATGCTTTAACTAATTAATTGTACATAATTATTGTAAATAATTGCCTGAATTTCATCACTGTTATACTACTTTATTCCGAGATCTGTTAAATTAAACTTGATTGCTTAATATTCAGTAAGGAATGTATTTTCCATCTTGGGTGCACATCCATTGTACATTCATAATAATAAAGATTGAAAATTGCTGAGGAGAGAGGAGGGAAAAGAGCATTAGTAGTACCACATTTGACACATTCTTCATTTGAGTGAGGAGAAAAACTTTCCTGTTCCTTAAAACCAAGGATAAAAGAACTTAATTAACAATTTGATGGTTAACTATGTTTTTCTAAACACAGAAATTGACACTGAGCCCTTTACATAAAAATTTTTAAAAAAAAAAGTATGATGTAAAATATTCTCTGAAGGTGAATATTGAATTAATATAACAACAGATTACCTAATATGATTTTGCAACTGCAATGGAGTATGGAGTGTGAACTAGTAGTTGGAGAGATGCCAGTTCAGCCCCTGAGCACTTCCGAAGTGCCCTTGAGCAAGATACCGACCCCCACAAGTTGCTTGTTGGGCGCTATGTAGGCATGTCAATTCAATCTGTCTGAATTGACATGCCTACAGGCCCCTTGTGTGCATTGATTGGCATGTATGTATCAGTGTGGATCGACATGAGTGGAACAAGTGATTTCCTTAAAGGGATCAATATACAGTGCGCCCTCGTTTTTTGCAGTTCATGTGTTCTAGGAACGAACACATGAACATTAAGGAATCCGCGATCGAGATCTATTTATCTTATTATTTATGGTGATTTAAACCTTTATGACCCTCCCTATACTGATATTAAACCACCTTTCATCTGTATTACCTTTTCCTACACTCTGTTTTAAGCACTTTTGTGTCTCTGATGGAACGGAGCGCACTTCCGGATGCCATCAGCCAATAGAATGCGCGTACGGTATTTCATGACTGCCTGCCACAAATCCGCGATGAGTTGGAGTCGCGAGCGTTGATGCGCGAATGCACGTGGGCGCACTGCAGTATTGTATAGAGAAAAAACAAAAAACTGAAACATTCAAAGTTATGTTATTTAAAAGATAAAGCCTCACAACATCAATCAAATGGATGCATTAAAAATATATGTATGAAAATAATCAGTGTATCTGGACTGTAAGCAAATAATCAAAATAATTCAGAATAGACTGATGGATTACAACTCTCACACTTAAATATGCAAACTTAAATGTTATGACTCATTTTTTGTCTACTTCCAGTACTACAAAAGTAAATGAATATACAGAATACTTACTGCATACCCAGGCACTTGTTTAAGTCATAGAAAACCAAATAAAAATAAAACTCCTGCTAACATTTGATTGACAAGTCACACATTTCATTCATTACATTTAATCCCAGCAATAAAAAAAACTCATACTCCATTTAAATTGAGTTCATGGTGCAAACCACATGAGTTACTTCATGTTTTGACAACACAAAAGGCTAAACACTGTCTGTCAAACCCTGTTACTTTGATCCAAAGACTGTTTAAATTTAGAATTAATGCACATCTTGGGTTAAACGAGCACATAGCAGTAAAAGTTATGTTGTAAAACTGCTGCATTGGTGTTACAATGCTGCTCTAGGGAGCTACAGCTTTCTAAATAGTGTTAGCCAAAATGTTACATAATATTGAAAGCGAGAGTGCAAAACAGCATGGGGAAACAATTTTTCTATTTTGTATAAAACAGACATTGAAACTGCACCTAAACGGTGGTGTCATGTTGATATAACTTTGATAAAATAAAATGAATTAAATAAATACAATGAAATAAAAATGAAACAAAAATGACAATATGGCACTGCATACTGCTCACCAAACCTAAGTAGCCTTGGACCAAGTAATCTAAAGCTGACGTTAGAATACATCTCATCAAACATCATGAGTGACAATGTGCTTGTTGTTCACTTTACTGCTCAATATGAAAATAAATACCAACATCTGCCGGGATAAATGGACATGACAGTGTTTTCACACAAAGAAAGAAATAACTTAAAGAATAACATCCTTATACTGCATGTAAACCCTGACAGACAATAATCTTAAACAAATTTAGTGCAGTAAACAGTAAAATCAACTTAAACAGTGTTTTCAAACAGCAGTTAAATGCTGACAAGATGCACTTGAGATTCTGAGTCGCTGAGAGGCCAGTGCACTGAATTAACAAAACGGCTTGATGTACTGTATTCAATGCTGCATTTTCAAGAAGGCACGTACGGTTAGCAATTTGTCAAAACCATGTCATGTCTCCTCAGCCGACTTATTGACAGCGAAGAGAGCTCAAACTTGAAATTTGAAACAAATATCAGAGAAAATGTTTCATTTGTATGACAATCCATTTTCCTGATGTTTTGGCTTTTCCTTATTGCTTTGCAGTACAGCAGAGTAGCCAAGGACATATCTCTATACACAGCGCTTGTAGAAATTAGTCATATGCGACTGAGACGACCTCAGAATATGGACTATGAATGAATGAATCTTGATACATTAATGTATCCGGTCTATTCATTACATGTTTATATCTAAAGGCTAAATAGTCCCTCAGAGATTTGTGTCATTCATGTTACAGCAGCTAAAAGCCTTTGTGTGTTGTTGTAGACGTGTTCCATGTCAAAAGCTTGACTCAGGGACTGTCTTTTTACGTCCCAATGAAGTTGTGCTGTAACGAATCCTCTGCAGAGTTGCAAAAGACGGTTTGTCCTTAGTCAGGCTACGTGATTGTGTTGGGGCTGTAGACATTCCATTGCGATGCAACGATGCTGTCCTATGTATCCTCTGCTCCGTTTTGGTGGGAATGTTGGAGGCGCTCTGGGAGCGTTTCATGTCACCCATGGTTCGACCCACCCTCCCATTTGGAAGCTCATCGCTCAGATGGCCAGAGCCATTAGACTTGTCACTTTCCACTTTAGTTCTTCCTCCTGAAGTCTCATTCGATAATGAGAGCCGAGACATGGTCCTCCTGCCTCCATCCTTACCTGATTCTCTCCCTGATTCATCCTCATTTGACTTCCCAGAGTCCTTATCCTTCTTAAGGAAATGACCTTTGAAGAAAGAGAGCAGTCCCTCATTGCTCTTGCTAACTTCTCCTGTCTTGGTCTGGTGCTTTCTTCCATCATAGTGTTCCCTGTCAGTCCTGTCTCCTTTTGGTCTTCTCAGGGTCCCATCATGAAGGTTGGGGTTGCTGTAGCTGGGCTGAACTCCAGCACTGGAACTCCTTTTGGTCTCAGTATCTTTGGAGGAACTTTGCTTTCTCTCACTTTTTCTCCTGGTGAGAGTATTACTCCTAGAGCTGCTGTCAATATTCACAGTGCCCTCAACTCGTGTCTGGCTTCCCTTGTTGCGTCTCAAGCTGGATGTTTTTTGTGATGGCCTTGTCTGGCCCTCTGGGACCTGCGGAGACTCATCTTCAGCCTTACCCATGCAGCTTAAACTCCCACCAACAGAAGATCGGACATTGCCTACACTGCCAACCTCACTGAATTCTTTTGTGCTTTGTTGTTCATTCATTAAAGTTACTATGGAATCATTTGTGCACCGGGGGCGCCGGCCAGATTCCAAATACTGCACCAACTCAACAGGGGCGGTATCTTTAACAAGTGGAGGTAATGGGTCAGGTTTCCGTCTTTCCTTTGAACCTAAAGACCAGCGGACTTTGTTCTGGGTTTCTTTGGGCTTGCTAGGGGCTCTCATACTTTTGCTGCGTCCCAGACGATCTCTGACAAACCGTCCACTTTGAGGACCCCCTAATATTTAAGATTGAGAAGAAGAAAAAATAGTTTTTAAAATAAAATGCAAGGCCAAAATAAGAACAGAATAACATGCTAAACTGATTACAACAAATTCTAGGTTTGTCCCCTGACCTCTTTCCTCTTTAGGAGGATCATCATGGAAGACTGGAGACTCTGGTGAGTCAGGTATAGTAGATGGGCAGGTGGTGGAGGATCGAGAGACCAGACTGCATCTTTTACTGTCCTCTGTTAACCGAATGAGCCAATGGTCTGACATCGATGAACTTGTTGATCCTGTAAGAAAAAAAAAATGAAAGAGAGGTAACTACTAATTCACCAATTCACTTTTATATTTATTATGGTTATTTTCTTAATACTGAGAATGTGGCATAATCACATTGCACCAAAGTTACAAAATCACTTCTTCTATGAATCCACAAACTCACATACAAAGTTTGAAATACTGTAGATCAGATGAATGGTTTCCACGTAAATGAATAAGTCAGTCAGCCAGCCACATTCTTCAACTTTATACCATCTGAGTATTTCCCAACAGGTATACCCCAAGCCAGACTTCAAGATTGCTGTCTTGTGAAAATTTCATAATATTGATTTGTGTGAGCTGATTTTTCTTCATGTACCTGAAAGACGACGAACACTGTTATAGTCTGTGCTTGCAGGACTTTTTGCAAATTATTCACACCAGAGTCTGTGACAGACTTTCAGAAATGGTGCTTCCTTTGGGACAAATTACAGAAGGACCTGAAGCTGTCAGAATTTGTTTCTTGGGGCAAAGCATTCAATGTTACAACCTTACTCAATGTGAACCAGAACTGGTTTTGAAACTATTCTGAATGAATAATTAACGTTAACAAACGTTCTGTGCCGCCTGGTACCTATTGTCCCGCGGGCCGGTTACAAGGGGTTGGGGATCCCTGCTTATAACTGACTGTCTTCAAGCTCTGTGATTGGCCAGTCACAAACAGCGCCCGCCCCTCCTTACAGGGACTGCAGCCAGAGCAGAGCTGTCGCTGGCCCACTCTCGCGCACACACACACACATTGACTGATCTCTCTGCGCGTGACGTCACTTTAGCTCACGTTGCTCTCCTTAGCTTTTCTTCAGCTTGCCACTATTTCGATCTATTTAAGATTACTTGGTAAACTTGTTTCTTGTTTTGTTTTCTTGCACATACATGGTGCATTTGACCAGAGCTGAAAACTGCTCGTGTCGCATCGGTCACCGCCTCCAGTCATTTAAAAAATTTTTTTTTTTACCTGCTTGCTCTTAGTTAGACACTTTCTCACTTGAGTTCAAATTCATAATTGATACACTGTATAGATATTTTAACTGTTACATTGTGTGCGCACACACACGCGCACAAACGTGCTCTCTCTCCCTGTCTCTCGTTCTAAATATTTTTAAAAAATCATGCATACTTTTTAGTTCGTAATTTCCTATCGCATGCGTTGTATTCATTAATGCACTTCATGTTCTGCGTTCATAAAAAACCTGTCCTGTAAAATGTTCCCTTACTTTTGTGATCAAAAGGATTGAATCTCAATTCTGAGGCTCTTCTGTATATATTCATTAATACACTTAAGAATATTCATGTTCTGAGTTCATAAAACCCTTTTTCTGCAAATAGTTCTTACTTTTGTGATCAAAAACGCTGATTTGAATCTAAATTTTGAGGCTGTTCTGCAAATAGTTTTAAAATAAACAATAAATATAGCAATTTCTGACCAATCCATATCAATTTCAGACTTAAAATAATGTGCCGATTTCAGCCCCACCCATTCCCGGTCAAATCACACCCACTTCCATTTTAAGGCCCGCCCATTCTGAGTACAGATACGGATACAGAAAATTTAAATGGTTGAACATATACAGATACAGATAGTGGTGTTCTTGCTCAACCCTAGTTTTAGTATTGCATTTTGATTGATGGTCTAAATGTAACAATTTCAAAAATCTGTATGTATGTGTTTAGACGGTAGCTTAATGTCATTTGGTTGTGAATGCATTAATTTAAAAAATGCACATATTCTCATTCAAGTAAATTGAATATATCTTTAAATCCACTAAATTGTACTTGTTTTCTGTTTACTAGTCATTTACTAGTCATTTTACATAGTCAAAGTGATTCTGATTCTGATTTGGTAGCACACCTCTGTTGGAGCAACTGGCTGACCATGGAGGAATGATGTTGCATCTCTGGTAGAACAGGATGTAGGCTCCTCTAGTACACACTTCTTCCTCTGGCACAAAGTCCACACTGCTGTCATCATAGCTATACCATTGTCCATCCACTGAGTTCCTACAGTAAGCTGTGATAGAAAATGACAACAATAATAATTAATGGAGACCTAAACATTAAGTATTGCTAAATGTAAAGAGCATTATATTACTTTTCTTATGAGGCTGCAGGCAAAACAAGTTCATTAACCCATTACATTCCTCTCCAATATTGTCTGAAAATAATTTACAAAAAAAGAACCATAACTCTGAATATTACTTTATTAGTGAGTGCAATGATGATTTAAGCTAACAGAAGATTTAAAGACCCAAATACTAAAACTGTCTGCCCAATTCAGTTTTTTAGTGAGATATAATGTTGAGTTCCTTTGCAATATGTATAGCTCAAGCTGAATAATTAGATGAGACATTTTATTCTGAAGTATATAATGACATCCACACACAATTCTGATAGGACCTCTGAGAGTAGTTTTCACAGGTTTACAATTTATTTTAAGAAACATCTTCCTCACATTACAATTAATGTCTCTGCAATGTACAGTATGTGTTCTCAGTTATCCAGGTCATGTTATCCAAAGCTATTTAAATCAATCCAGTGGACTTTAAGAAAGTCCAGGAGAAAGGGAAGGGTCTTGAAGAAATTTTCTTAAATTCCAGTGGATTCATTTAAACAGCTTTTGATTTTAATTAATGTTTCTTCAATTTTATTTCTCCTTCAGATATATCGAGGTATTGAGTAGTAAACAAAAAAACTTTCCTCCCAATTCCTTACCGGTATAATGTCCGCCATGCATCCCACCATGATGGTTACACACAGCGTAGAGTTCATATAGATAGTCATGGGGAAGGATGATCTCAGAGGGTTGAGGTGTTTTGCCTGTTTGCTGCTTCCAGGAAGGCGGCAAGGCCCCTAAATTTAAGTTCTTCGTACTCTGACTCCTCTTCACTACATGGGGGGCCATATCCAAACCAGTCATGGGGAAACGAACCAGGGTTGAAAGCTTGTTCCTCCGCTCACCAACCTGTTATAACATTTATGATTCAAATTAGGAGCACTAATATAATGCATGGTAAAACACACACAGACACACCCACATACACACACACATACACTGTGTGCAAAAAAAAGTGCATCAAACAGAAATAAACTGAAAAACAAAAATAATTAAACCACTAATTATTGTTTCAGCAAATGAAGGAAACTGCACAAAGCAGTGTGTTGGTGTAGATAGAATGACAGCTAATGTCATGCCTGACATCACAGTGGTGAGCCAGCTAGCGAAAGGAATTGGCAGTAACATCAGAGGAGTCCTGCACCAGCTGCCAGTCAACAGACCAGTCCACCAAGTTTATAAGATCAGATCACAGGTCGCCAACTTGCAGTTCAGGAGCCGCATGTGGCTCCACCAGCTGTGGCTCCCTGAGGCCACCTGTGTGGAGGAATGATGCTAACAAAAAGTAAAAAGTCACTTTTTCGCAAAAATAGGTATTTGGAGTCCTGTTTACATTTATATTCGCATATGTATGTGAGAAATTTTTCTCTATGAACAATATAAAAAATAAACATCGCTCACGCCTCAGAAAACAAGTTGCAATCTTGTGTGAATGTGACTACTTAAAGCCCTGACGTGCACATGCTGCGAGATGAGATTCAGGAAGAAAAGAAACATTAACCAGGTAAAGCAAACTTTAAAGTCAATTATCCAAGTTGTCATGCTGTCTGCAGACAACAAAGCTACAGGGGCCGATTCCAAAGCACAGATTTTCTGGTTTTCGCGATTGCACTTGAGCACATATTCATAGTTTTTACAATTTTGACTGACTTACATCAGTTCTTAAAACAGTAATGGACTGTTGGTTTTACCTGATCAATTCATGCTGTAATATGGATTCTGACAGTAGTCAAATTGGGCTTTCAACTACGTAATTATCTTGACATCTGCACAAAACATTTGATGGTCCCAAACCCATTAAGAAGGCAAAACATCCACAAACACTTCACAGTGTCTTCACAAAGTTGAAATTAACAAAAATAAAGAAATAAACACATTGAACGAGGTGTGTCCAAAACCTGGTAGTGTGTGTGTGTGTGTATGTAAAGATCTTTTTTTACCCAAGTACATCTTTCACATTCAGGTGATAAATGGAGTGTATTCACTATAACAACTAGCAACGACCCTGCATCAATCCCTCCAGCCACATTTCCATTTCTTTTAGACACTGCTCTTCACTTACAGTTCACCAAGTGCACTCAGACTTTCCCCCATCTAATCTATTCTGTTCTATTCTATTCTATTCTATTCTATTCTATTCTATTCTATTCTATCCATCTTTATTTAACTATACTCATTCACTCCCTTGTCAGTTGATCCCTTATTCTCTGTCCTGATTTTCACCAGCAGCATTTCAATCTCCTAAAACCACTGCCATTTAATTAATATGAACTGATGCAGCTTTAACAGATAAATATATTAATCGTATCATAAAATAAGTGTTTCGAGTTTCATTTGAGTACATTAGTATTTTATGACAGGAAACCTCGCAGCTCACCTACCTGACGGAAGCGCTTGAGATGGAGGATCAGTATGTCAGGGAGAGTCCACAGGCTCATTTTTACCATGCCCTGCTGAAGCTGCTTACAGTGGGGACACTTCCAGGCATCATCGGGGGCAAGCTGGAATCAGTAAGCAAATCACTCAAATGGGTTACAAAAATCAGATGGTTTTGGAGAGTTGAAATAATTCTACTTTAAAACGTTTTGAAATGTTAAATATCAACAATAGGTTAGGGATGCATGACATTAATATGATACCAGAACATTATGATATAATATTTGAGAGTCTGCACCAGAATGAGAGGATGCTGGCACGTTTTGGCTGCCAGTTATCCCTAGGAAACAGTTTTTGAAAAATCTGGACCCACTCGGACCTATTACTCGCCATGAGGGATAAACTCCACAGTAAATCCAGCTTTTGGTCTCACTCTGTCAGCTGTGTGGTGGCCGGACTAATGCTATTCCCACCGAGCAGCCATACCATTTCCACCAGGGCCAATTTTTCTGTCTCTCTCCAGTTGCAGCGTCTGATCCCACTTTTCACTGCATCTTTCGTCCTGCTTCATCTGTTACTTGTCTCCATCATGGCTCACCGCTACATATCTCTACAGCTACAATGGCTTATCCACTTCACGCCTCCTGCTTCGGATCTCATCACAGAATTCAAAAACCTTGGACTTTTACACCACACACACTATATGCACAGAGGCTCCCACCATGAATTAATTCTGCAACAAGCAAAACATCCAAAGACAGCATTCCATCTGCGTTCTGTTTCCATAACATCCATCCATTCATACACCATCTGAACATCCGCCAAGTGAACTTCTTCAAACTGTCCACAACCCACTTCCTCCTCAGCTCCTCCAAAACAAAAGCCTCTAAAACTCGCACTGAGTCTTACATGTACAAACCACACCCTGAAGGCCAAGGTGGGGGGTATTGCTGCCATCCAACAGCCAACACTCGACCCTTGGCCACTCCCCATCTTGTTCAAAAGATGTTCTTTTGAACATCTTCAAACTTCCCAGCTCCATTTCCTTTACCATTTTGTAGAAAATGGGGTAGTTTTCCTGCATTCTGGTGCATTCTGAGGGCAAAATCTTCTGTTCAGTTTACCTACAAAAATACACTAAAGTCAAAAGTTCAAGTTTAACTATCTTTATTTCTATCCTACTTTATGCAGGTATAAATGTGAGATTCAGCAATTGAAAACTTGCATTCACTATGTGAAGATACAGTCATACAAAATATTACTAAATGTTTACTTGTAAGTTTTACTTAGACTAGAATACATGTGAACTTTAACTTAGACAACACCACTGGTATGCCATAGTTTAGTTTAGTTTTTAATTCGATAATATGATGTTTCATTTCAATTTAAAAAGGCATGAAAAATAGCAAGCGAGGTGAATACACATTTACATGCATCGCTGGTTATTCCTGCCAGTCATAGGGATCAAAAGTCTAAGACTACAAAAAAGTACTGATAATATCTTTCATTTACCTTCTGATCAGTCTGTCAACACTCCTACCCCCTCTCAGCATTCACCATTTGTTGTCCAATTAGAATTTTAACGCAAAATCTACTATATAACATTCTCATTTTCTTTCGATCGATCGTCCTCGCCTTGTCGTACACCAATTTGCGGGTTTAGCTTGTAAAAAAAGAATCCTGTTTTTTTTAGTGCTGTCAGGCGATTAAATAAATTAATCTAATTAATTATAGGATTTGTAATTCATTCATTCATTCATTTTCCTAACCCACTTTATCAGCTTACGCAGGTCGCGGGGATTTGTAATTAATTAATCTAATTAATTGCATTTTAATCTCATACCTGCTAAAGGCCCCCAAATAAAGAATTTGAATTCTAGGACATTACAAAATTGTAGTGCATGACTCATCAATAGAATGCTCCAAGAAAAGAAGATTTGAAATCCACATTTTTATTGGTTAAGTGTGCTTTATAAATGAAATTCAAAAGAAAAAAGGCCAAGCACATTAGCAAACCAATTAGGCCCGGTGCATTTCTCAAAAATGCAAATACAAATAACATAAAATTCAGAAATAAAATTAGGCTGAGTCTCAAATAGGCACATAAGCAGACTCTCAAACAAAATGAATACTAAAGCTGACTCAATACAGAAATTCGAAATGAATAGTATAACATGCCTCTAAATAAGACAACATCAAAAGCAAGATGCCAACAGGCTTTGGCAAAAGGATAAGCTAACGTTCAACTCTGTCTCCTTGACATGTTTTGCATTTAAATGATACGTTAGGCTGGAGCTGATTCGGTGATATGAAAATTCTCTTTTACAAAAGGTACAAATAATAATAATAATAATAATAATAATGGATTAGATTTATATAGCGCTTTTCTGGACACTCAAAGACGCTTTACATCGGATCCATTATTCATTCGCTCCTCGTTCATACCTGGTGATGGTAACTACGTGTGTAGCCACAGCTGCTGCTTTTGACTAGTGGCGCAGGTAGGAAATGACGTCACTGCAGCCTACGGGTCACTCAATGGGCCAAATTTAAAATGTTAGCGCATTGACTTGCCACTCGCAATTAATTGCGTTAATTTTTATAGCGCGTTAATTTGCAGCGTAATCAATTAATCTGATTAACGCGTTTAAGTGACAGCCCTATTTTTTTTTTTTTATTGGGCGAGAGACGGTCATAACCTGAGTGCATATTTAATGATCAGGAGCGCTCGGGTCACTTCGGTTATTTCCGTCGGCATGCAGAAATAGCAGCACGCTACTGTTTTCTTATGTTATCGCTCGGGGATTTTTGCGAGTCCAAAAAAGTTGTAAGTTTTAGACTTTTTTTTCCTAAAAATAAGAACGCCACTGTGGCTACACAAGCTAGAAACCTTGTAGCCATATGGAATTTACTTCGCCTATGGCAAAGTGGCGAATGGCTAGCACAACCCTACTATCATTTACCACGCTCCGAAACCCAACCCATTCTTCCTTCCAGACTTCACAGAATTCATTACATAACTCAGTCTTATCATCCATATTACTCCTCGTTGACTTAAACAATCACATTGACTCCCATGACTGTAAAACCACAACTGACATCCTGGACAGTTGTAATTTCACAGAACATGTCAACTTCCCTACCACTCCCCTCCCCACACAGCCAAATTTTGGACTTGGTTCGCTCCACTGGCCTT
The DNA here is from genome assembly GCA_013358685.1 of Antennarius maculatus. NCBI lineage: Eukaryota > Metazoa > Chordata > Actinopteri > Lophiiformes > Antennariidae > Antennarius > Antennarius maculatus. Next base: position 21,929,232 of record CM023612.1, read on the forward strand.
CATATTGACTCTCATACTGACCTCAGTATCTAAGACTCAGTGTGAGTCCCTTTGTTAATAACCATGCTTAAGTGAATTAAATAGTTGGTATCTTTACGTTGTATTTTAATGATAACGCCTTGCGTTGTTTGTTTGGTTAATGGATATTGATATTTGTGTTACACATCATGTCATGTAGGCTTATACTGAGTTTCTGTTCTGTTTAGACAAACCAGCATTGATTGTTGTCAGCCTCAATTCCTCTGATGCATCTGCAAAACTAAAGAAGAAGTAATATGTAAATCACACCAGAAAGGGATTCTGTGAGTGTTTCACTGTGCCTGACCGCACTGCCATAGTATTTGTCAAAGTCCTGGAAATCAGCCTACCTTCAACACCACCCTACAGTAGAAGTATTTTATAGTTCAACTTGGACATCATTCATTTTCTCTCCTCCAACCACTCTTTTCCCCCCCCCATCAACAAACTGCTCAAACCAATGGACAGTAACTCTCATTTACTTTAGACAAGTGCAATAACTTTCTGGACTTCTTCAAATCAAAAATCAAACCATAACAACCCCTTGGCAAAACCACCTCTTCTCAAAATCAAACTTTCCTGTGCCCAGAATCGTCATAACAGATCATTAGAGAAGACAGGTCATCTGATTGGCTGTCCTGTGTGTCTATTTTATGTTAGAGCGGTGCAGGACATGTATGAGGACTCTAAGACAGTGGTGAGGTGTGCTGTAGGTGTGACAGAGGGGTTCAAGGTGGAGGTGGGACTGCATCAGGGATCAGCTCTGAGCCCCTTCTTGTTCGCTATGGTGATGGACAGGCTGACAGACGAGGTTAGACAGGAATCTCCATGAACTATGATGTTTGCAGATGACATTGTGATCTGTAGTGAGAGTAGGGAAGAGGTGGAGGAGAAGCTAGAGAGGTGGAGGTTTGTCCTGGAAAGGAGAGGGATGAAGGTTAGCCGCAGTAAGACAGAGTACATGTGTGTGAATGAGAGGGACCCAAGTGGAAGAGTGAGGTTACAGGGAGAAGAGATCAAGAAGGTGGAGGATTTTAAGTACTTGGGGTCAACAGTCCAGAGCAATGGAGAGTGTGGAAAAGAGGTGAAGAAGCGTGTCCAGGCAGGATGGAATGGGTGGAGAAAAGTGTCAGGTGTGATGTGTGATAGAAGAGTTTCAGCTAAAATGAAAGGAAAGGTGTACAAAACTGTGGTGAGACCAGCGATGTTGTTTGGTCTAGAGACAGTGTCACTGAGGAAAAGACAGGAGGCAGAGCTGGAGGTAGCAGAGATGAAGATGCTGAGGTTCTCTTTGGGAGTGACCAGGAAGGATAGGATCAGGAATGAGTACATCAGAGGGACAGCACATGTTAGAGGTTTTGGAGATAAAGTCAGAGAGGCCAGACTGAGATGGTTTGGACATGTCCGGAGGAGAGATAGTGAATATATTGGTAGAAGGATGCTGAGTTTTGAACTGCCAGGCAGGAGGCCTAGAGGAAGACCAAAGAGGAGGTTTATGGATGTAGTGAAAGAGGACATGAAGGTAGTTGGTGTGAGAGAAGAGGATGCAAAGGACAGGGTTAGATGGAGGCGGTTGATTCGCTGTGGCGACCCCTGAAGGGAAAAGCCAAAAGGAAAAGAAGAAGAATCTACTCAATCGTTAGTTTGCTTTTTGGTGTTGCTGGCCCCAGTATCGGTATTGTGCATGCAAGGTGACCTAAATTCTAGACATCTATTTTTTTTAAGTTATCAGAACAATCGACCGGTCGATTGCATTTGACGTACTGATTCATACATTACATTAATACAGTGATTTTCACACCGTTTAGAGTCCAAAGTCCAAAAACAAACCCGAAAATAAAGACCACAGGGATAAAAATAACAACTTACGTTGTTGACTATGTGGGTGTATTTTGGACTGTCAGTCTCACCTGTTCCTCTTTAGTATATAGTTGAAAGCACTCATCCAAGGTGCAGCTGTGCTGTTGCAGATGCTGCTGCTGTTGGTTCCTCACACTCTCTGCATCTTTTACTACCTCCTCCTGAATGCTGCCAAACAGACTGAGGAGAATATACACATATGTCACTGAGCTTTATCGTTCATATCCAGCTGTAAAAGTGCTTCAGTTTTGATCAGAGGGTGTGTATTTTTTGTTTCTTGACAGAAACAAAAACGAAAAAATCACTGTGTGTCTCAGTTTTGAGACACTGTGGTACAATTTCACAGTGGTGAAATATGTAAATAAAAATATAGATAAAAAATTACCACTCTTTAGTTTTGTGATCCCACTCAATGACAAGTTTCAAGTGAAGAGGTCCCCCGGGGCCACATGTCTTTAGAACTCTAAAAGAGAAGAACAGTAATTAGTCCCCAGTGGTAGGATAAATATTTGAGTGTCCAAAAATGTTTTCATCTTGCCATGACTCTACAAGGTAGGCAACAATGCACAGACAATTTTGCCAACAACAGTCTGTCACATTAAACATTATTCATTTCACCAGACTCATTATTTATGGGTCACTGTAGAAGTTACAGAAAACTAGGACCAAAGTCTAGACTGTTGCCAGCAGTTGTAATTTAACAGATAAATGAACTCCCAGCAAGTTTATGGCTGAAGGAATCGTTTCAAGGAATTAAGTAGTCATGCAACAAAATAGATAAGTAAGGTAGTACACTGTAAGTGTCACTAGATGTACACATTTAGACTGGGATACAGTCAGCAATTGAATACCACATCAATGAGTCCAGTCCACTATGTAAATAAATAAATAAAATAAAGACATAAAACTTATCAACACTTTTGTTAAATCTTGTCTGTGTTCCACTGTGTGTTGTAGGCAAGGTTTTTTTTTTAGTCCTGCTAAGTGCGGTTTATCTTGCATGAAACATACTGCTTATCTGCAGATCCTTCTACTCTAGTTTGATGGCCTGAATGCTGACTAAAAAAAACCCTCTTCTCTCACCTTGTATTGTGGAAATAAACAATAGCATTTTTGTTTTATATATTTTACAAACTAAGAACGGTAAACAATCAAAGCAACCACTTCCTCACATGATGAGACATTTAACCTGTGCCTGTAGCTACAAGCAAAGCACAAGCTGGTATTTTTTTGTATTAGAATGGCCAGGAGATGGTGAGTTTGTTTTATCTGCCAGAGTACCGCTGTGTAATTTTAATACATGGTATAATGTATTAGATTTCTATGTATTTCTATGTATGTAGTATTTCTATGATTCTATTTGCAGTAAAAACATTATACTGGTATAGTTGAAAAGGTAAAATCTGTCCATTTTCATTGTGTTTTAACCAGGGCTTTGAAATGGCTCATGGAATGAAAACGAAAACCAGAAACTTTGTATTTTTTTTAATGTTCCAGAACGGAATCGGAACAGAAAATAATTGTAACCGATAACACCTTTTTTTTTTCGTTCTTGAAGAAATATCTGACCTCATGTTTCCCTCGATTCACTGTTTCCCTTCATTCACTGAATACGTAACAAGAACGAAGAGAAGTTGAGGCAGTCTCCCAATCGAGTTTATATTCATAACAGGTAAACACTGCAGTTTGTCAATCTTAAAAAATGTTTGATTAAGACACTGACTCATTAGATGCCAGTCACTTTCACTGCAGTGTGTCCCCGTACTAACAGGACTTTGTAGTAATTAATCTTCTTCTTTGGTGGTGTTCTCCGAACGCTGTGGACATTTATCGGTGCTTTCTTTCTCTTCTTGACCGATAACAAGATGCTTTGTTCAGAGCGACACCGTGTTCGCTCCCCGGTGAGCTCTGATATACACAAACCTTCTTGCATCATTAGCTGTCGCAGCCTCCCCGTCTACCTCTGATTCTCCAACCTCTGTTCTGTAACTGGATCAGTGCTATTGTCCTGTTTACTATAGAGACATATCTACAGTATGTAAACTTCTTCTACTTTTCCTCTCAACTTTTCCCTTCAGGGGTCGCCACAGCGAATCAGTTGCCTCCATCTAACCCTGTCTTCTGCATCCTCTTCTCTCACACCAACTACCTTCATGTCCTCTTTCACTACATCCATAAACCTCCTCTTTGGTCTTCCTCTAGGCCTCCTGCCTGGCAGTTCAAAACTCAGCATCCTTCTACCAATATATTCACTATCTCTCCTCCGGACATGTCCAAACCATCTCAGTCTGGCCTCTCTGACTTTATCTCCAAAACCTCTAACATGTGCTGTCCCTCTGATGTACTCATTCCTGATCCTATCCTTCCTGGTCACTCCCAGAGAGAACCTCAGCATCTTCATCTCTGCTACCTCCAGCTCTGCCTCCTGTCTTTTCCTCAGTGACACTGTCTCTAGACCAAACAACATCGCTGGTCTCACCACAGTTTTGTACACCTTTCCTTTCATTTTAGCTGAAACTCTTCTATCACACATCACACCTGACACTTTTCTCCACCCATTCCATCCTGCCTGGACACGTTTCTTCACCTCTTTTCCCCACTCTCCATTGCTCTGGACTGTTGACCCTAAGTACTTAAAATCCTTCACCTTCTTGATCTCTTCTCCCTGTAACCTCACTCTTCCACTTTGGTCCCTCTCATTCACACACACGTACTCTGTCTTACTGCGGCTAACCTTCATCCCTCTCCTTTCCAGGACAAACCTCCACCTCTCTAGCTTCTCCTCCACCTCGTCCCTACTCTCACTGCAGATCACAATGTCATCTGCAAATATCATAGTCCATGGAGATTCCTGTCTAACCTCATCTGTCAGCCTGTCCATCACCATAGCGAACAAGAAGGGGCTCAGAGCTGATCCCTGATGCAGTCCCACCTCCACCTTGAACTCCTCTGTCACACCTACAGCACACCTCACCATTGTCTTACAGTCCTCATACATGTCCTGCACCGCTCTAACATACTTCTCTGCCACTCCAGACTTCCTCAGACAATACCACAGTTCCTCTCTGGGCACCCTGTCATAAGATCTCCAGATCTACAAAAACACAATGCAGCTCCCTCTGGCCTTCTCTGTACTTCTCTATCAACATCCTCAAAGCAAATACTGCATCTGTAGTACTCTTTTTTGGCATGAAACCATACTGCTGCTCACAAATGCTCACTTATGCTGCCCTTAGTCTAGCTTCCACTACTCTTTCCCATAACTTCATTGTATGGCTCATCAGCTTTATTCCTCTGTAGTTGCCACAATTCTGCACATCTCCCTTGTTCTTAAAATGGGCATCAGCACACTTCTCCATTCCTCAGGCATCTTCTCAGTATTTAAGATCCTGTTGATCATCCCAGTCAGAAACTCTACTGCCACCTCTCCTTGACACTTCCAAACCTCTACAGGTATATCATCAGGACCAAGTGCCTTTCTACTCTTCATCCTCTTCAATGGCCTCCTCTATTCAGCCTGACTAATCTTTAATACTTCCTGATCCACAACAGTCACCTCTTATAGTGTTTGTTCTCTCTCATCTACACTTTGTAAACCAATTGCTTTAATTGCCAATTTAAAATTTCCAAAGATACCTACCTATTTATATTTACAGGGAATGTTATGCACCTGTTCAGGAACTACATTTTTTGTTCTAACCAGTTCAGGAATGTCAGTTCATGGGTGGAACAATTCCTTCCCTCTCGTTTCAGACCGTCACACTGCCTGTGTGATTGTGAACCCTGCCTGATTGGTTCCACTTGAGTTCCCCTACTTCACATATTAATTCTCCCTTTGTCTTGTGTTAGTTCCACTTCATTGTTTAATGCACAGAAACAGTGCCATCTATGTGGTCCGTCAAGTTAAGTTTTGATTCTTTAATTCTTTGTCTTGTGATTGTTTTACACGTTGCAAACTGTTATTTTGATACTTTGGTCTCTGTTGTAATCATAATTCTTTTCCTCTGTGAGAATGAATTTCCGTTGATACTTTTCTCTTAAAAAAGATCGATTTGAACTTTCCTGTCTAAGTCATGTGTTTGAGTTCAAGTCTTAGTTCTGGTCTGACAGACACAAACCCATACCAGTATTTCTGTGTCGCATGTGTATATTTCTTATAACCGGATAATCATTGAACAGCTGTAGCTGATAAGAACTGAGTGTAGCTCTTAAAGTGATGTTTTTGACTGCTGAAGGTTATATGAGGGGTAAATACTAACATTTTGGCACACGTTTGAGTCCATAGACAGTCAGTGTACAGTATAGCACAGTGTCCTAATTTGCTTGTGGAAATTGGGATCTAGGCGTCCAACCTGTCAACAGTAGGGTGGTTTAGTGGCCTGATGTCCTGTGGGGTCAGGTAGCTGTAGGACGCTGACACACCCACCACTCTGATCTTAAACAGCATGCCAATATTCTGTAAGAAAAGAGATAAACATTAGCCTCTTGTGAAGAAGTTGATAACTTCAATATTGTGTGTGGGTTCTGTGTGTGTGTGTGTGTGTGTGTGTGTGTGCTAACATGATTTTCTAATAACGCAGCGAAATGATTCTTCTAAAACAAATAGAAAAAACACATTAACACCTCTCAACACCTTCATGGCAAAAATGGACACACACACACACACACACACAAAAACTGCTATATAATCATCTACCTCAATATTTTTTCTGCTTTTTATAATTTGTAATTTTATCTTGAAGAAAAGCAGTGATGTTTTACTTTGCTTGCTGTTTTAATTTTTTAATTTTAATTTTATATACTGTTATAATCCCCAAAGGGAAATTAAGAATGCACACTCTAGTTTTTTTGTTAGTCTTATCAATCACATGCATGCATGTTAGTGTGTACAGGCCCTTGTGATTCACACAACCACACACAAGGGGGGCTGTAGGCATGTAAGGGAGGTAGAGTGGCGGGCAGCCCCTTTTTGTGGAGCGCCCAAGTGAGCAGCTTGTGAGGGGGGACGGTGCCTTGCTCAAGGGCGCCTCGGCAGTGCTCTGGAGGTGAGCTGACGCCTCCCACTGTCAGCTCACCTCCAGGTGTCATTTTTTTGGGCGGGAGTGGGAATCGAACCGCCGATCTCAGAGCACTGGACGACCCGCTCTGCCGCCCGCTTTACCACTGAGCCACTGCCGCCCCAACTGAGCCACTGCCGTCCTGTTATTATAGGATATTCCCATAAGAGATGTAAATTTCCAAAAGGTTTCATGATTACACAACATAGGCTTCGCATACCACCTTTATGTTTTATTTTGATTACTAATGATAATTTTAAATCACAAAATATTGCATAACAGACACATCTCAAATGACACATGTCAGGCAAAAAATAGAGTAATAGTCAAGTTCTCCTATAAGTAGGAGCGCAGTGAAATTCTTAAATGTTCACACGCTGGAATGTGTGAAGAACGTCGGCATTGACTTCCTCACCAATCTTGTCTATTTTACAATTAATTAATAAGATCTGTTTTATAACGTTTGTCTGATCATTGACTATCCACCTTAACCAGAATAAAAACTCTGCATAGAGCTCGACGGAAGACTGACTGGGTAAACACCGGGCTTCTGTGTCTGGAAGTTGATCTAACATGATCCACCTGATTTAACAGTTCTCCCATTGTAAGTCTATGCATGGAATTCATATTGGTTGTGTGTGTGTGTGTGTGTGTGTGTGTGTGTGTGTGTGTGTGTGTGTGTGTGTGTGTGTGTGTGTGTGTGTGTGTGTGTGTCAAGGCTTCCCTGGCAGCTGCATGGCTCCATTATATAAATGGTAAAAATATATGAATTTCATGCATCGATTTTTATGCAACTCAATAGTGAATTTTTGACCCTGAAAATGTGCAGAGGCAGTAATTGGAACTACATCAAAAATATTAATGCTTGGCACGAGGGTGTCCAAAAGGTGTAAAGTGGAAGAGGTCACAAGGGTTGAACATACTTGTATGAAGACAGCCTCACATTACTGTTAATATTGCAGCAGTTTCTCTGGTCAGTTTACTTAAGAGATGTGCGTGTGATATGTGCATGTATGCATTCTACTGGCACAAATGGCAACACAGACTGAGAGAATGTTTGCTTTTCAAATGCACTTCTTTTCATTTATCAACTCAAGGTTTCCTGAAAAGCCTGCTTCACTCCAAAAATGTGGAAGGCTACTGATGTTAATATACATTGAGAGTTCCTACTCCCAGTTCACTCATTTTCAGTTAGATATCTTGAGCTTTTCATTAAATACTGTAATGATGTAAAAAACCAAACAAACATAAACCAGGTGAAGCATTGGTGGAGGTTTCATTTAATTACAGTCATTAAACTGCCATGGCTTGTTGAAATTGCAAATTTTGATTACCAATGTTATGTTTTTTCCTTCTTTCTTACCTTGAACTAGGGGTGTCTTTGTAAACAAACCTCTGGGTGGCACCAAAACACTTCATAATGAAGAGGCAGAGGTGAGCAAATTAATGAGACCCAAGTAGTCATACTCATGGTTCCAGTCAAGATGATGACAAGCATAGCATGACATTGTTGGCTTTCTATCTGCAAAGCGCTTTGAAATGTCTTCAGATGTGATTAAGTGCTGTATAAATAAAAGTTGATTGATTGAATGATTGAATGATTAATAAAATTTCCTGTATGTGTTCACATTATATAGTAACAGCAGCTCATATGTTATATTCTTATTCTGCACAGCGTCTACATCTTTTCAATGTTTTTCTTGAGCACAACAACAAAAATTGTATAAAATGCCTGGTTCTTCCAGCAGTAATCCATGTAGCCCTCTACTATAGTACAAGATGAGTGGGTGTCGACATCCATCAAAGTGGCTTTGAGGTGGAACTACATAACTGAGGTGACATCCAGGAAATAACTTTGATATTTTTTCTCCCCTCATGTCCAATTCTCCTCAACTAAAACTGAGAACTTCTCACTCTGGGTAAAATCACCTCATATTTAGCTTGTCACCATGGCTACATGACATCCAGACAAGGGACAGTTTGTGCATGCATGACTGTGATTGAGGGTCCAGGTTTTACGGCTTATGGTGTACAGATACTGAATTGTCAATAGAGAAGCAGATGAGGCAGGAGTGGACATGTTCTCGTCAAATCTCACAGCTCATACACATAAGAGACTGTTGATATTAGCATGCAAGCATTGCTGCCCAGAAAACAAACACTTCAGACGCACAGTAGGGTGTAAACTATTGTTTTCCAACCGCTGTGCCACCCCGTGGGAAATTATCCATTTACCATTTAATTGGTCAAAAAAAAATTCCATTGTGGAGTGTCAGTGCTTTAATCTAGATTCTAGTGTCTGACAGATTAATGTAATACTCTTCCATACCACTGGGTGGCAGGTTGTCTGTGGGAACAGGTAGTTATTTTCCCAGTCATTTTCAGACAGGAGAATTAGTGACACATATAAAAGATGACAGTGATGGAGAAAATGCTAACACATGAACTCCAAATGAAATACCTCTCACTTCAAAAAAAAGAAAGCAGACAATTTATTAGCCTGTGTGAACACACAGGCACAAGCCTTATGTTGTGCCTTATTATGTTGAAGAGAATAAAAAACACTCCCCCTGTGAGTGACAAAGAAGAACTTGCCCACAGAGTAAATCTGGACAACATGCGCAAAGGACCTGCAGGACAATAGTTGGATATGGCGGCGGGTGTTTGTTCATATTTCCGAATGTTCATAAGTCGAATGTTTGTAAGTTGAGGACTACCTGTATATTGTTCACCTTGTCTTTTTATTTTACAACAGAGATAAGTTTGAATGGACCACAACTCAATATGGTATCAGGGCTTCACCTGAGTCTGGGATCCATTCTGCATTAAATAATAGAGCTTGCTGAGGATGCTCTGCTGCAACTGGTCCCAGGACATGTTCCTGTCCTCATGCATGAGAAATGGAGGCCCAAACCTGAGGAAAGGGGAGGGACAGAGAGGAGAGAAGACTATCACAAACGACACCAAAATATCAGGCAATCAGAAATTAATAACCAAGGAGTCTTATTCCCTCACAGAACATAAAATGCTGAACCGCAACTTTAATCTTACCAGTGGAATGTAATATGTATTGTTGGCAGAAAAAAAACAGATTTGTGCCTTACTAACCTCCCCCCACAACTTCAAAGAACTAAAATCAACTTTTTTACTTTTCCACTGCAGCCAAAAGTGGTCAAAACTCTGGCAGAAAATGTTATCTTGCATGAGCTTATTGTTAAAAACCCGTAAGACTTAACCCTTTCATTTGGTTAAGTAATTAGATCTAAATTAAAAAAATGTAAAAACAACTGATGCAATGGTGTGCCAGACAAGAGCTCAGTACAAACCTAAGCAACACTTAACAACTTCATTAACTTCAACAATCAGCCCACCTCTTACCTGACAGCCTGCTGGCCAGAACCTGCAGTGTTACAGACGAGGAGGAGAACTTTTGTGGAGCTGCCTTGGATGTATTGAGAGGAACTGCCAGATGGAGGTAACCTCTGACCATCAGGTCCAGGTGTAGAGTTGTAGGGGGAGGAGGGGAGGCTGTTGTGATACCCTGAGCAGAGTATAGAATTAGAGTGCTGTCAAAAAAGGAGTGATGACCTGTGAAACAATCTGATTTTCAGGCTAAACAATGGGAAAATTGCTTTGGGGCAACAATAGTACTCTAGTTCACTAGAGAGCCTCTTAAATATATTTTCACAAGTGCCTGACTTTAGACCCTGTGTTTTGATTCTGCCTGCTTTCCGGACCCTGACTTTATAGCCCCTCATTGGATCTTCCTGGTTTGATAACTCTTATGCCTGACCTTGCCTAATTCCTGTAATCTGCCTGTTCACCTGTTACTTGTCTGATTCGTCTGCCTCTTGGATTGATTTAGCTGGTACCAGAACCTTTCCTGTCAAATTGCACCTTGTGAGACTCTTGAACCGCCTACTTGCCTGTCGTGCTTTTGGGTTCCCTGTCAGTCTTGTTTAAGCTGTTGCAATTAGACAGGCAAAATGAAGAAAAGCTTCCGTATTTCAGTTGAGATTGAGAAAAATTGCTGACTGCTAGTAATGTTTCACCTGCAAATGAACAAACTCCATAATTGCAAAACCTATTCTAGGAAGTTGGGAACCAGCAGCAAAACAATTCTTGGTTTCTACAAAAAAAATTGTTATGCAAGGACTAACAAAGTGAAAGCATTTGAAAAGATTAAATTTTGGCAGATTTGACCTTTGATTTTTACACATCGAGGCGATGTTAAAAGAATTAAACAATCAATCCCACGCAATGACTAATAGTGAGTAATTCATTAGCTATGGGTACACAGATAGGACAGCCTCTCATCTGCTGGGAAACAGACTTTGAGACAGAGAATTTAAAAGGGTCCTACAAATGCTTCCTGCATCTATAGATATTTGGAGTTTTAGGAATTCATGGCCCGGACCGAATCAAAACAATCGGATTTTGATAGAATGGCCATTTGTTACGTCACAAATGGCGCTCTGTGATTGGATAGAGTGATTGACGATATTGATTGGTTGACATGCCCAAGGGCGTGGCAATCCCCAAGGGGGTAGTATGTTCAGGCTATCGTAGCATTGTGCGGTAATGTCCTACCTCAGAGCTACACACTGGAACTTCCTCACAAGCTGTTGGACTCAGTTAGCATTTGGCTAAATAGTTAGGTCCACTTCAGTCATGTGAGCGCACACGTGTGTGTGGTTCGTGATCAGGCTACGTAGCGGTGTGTGGTAATGACCTGGCTCATTAAAACAGCTTTTGAGAGCGGAAGAGAATTTATCAATATTCAATCAAAGATACTGAGGACCACGGATCACTTTGGGGCAAGACATTTGAAATACAGTGTAGTTGGAAATCTGGCAGCTGAATGACATGAATTTAAAAAAAGCATAATGTGGGACCTTTAATTAAAATGTGCTTGTTCACATCCTACCATGAAACAATGCCATCTTTCAACATCAAACACACACAAACAAGCGTGAACACACACCCAGGAAAGCAGGTGTGACTTGATGGTACTCCATTTCTCTTCCCATCTACACCATGATAGAACAACTTGAACCCTGCTCCTAAACTTCTAGCCTTGCTACCTTTCCACCTGGTCTCCTGGACACACAGTATGTCTACCTTCCTCCTCTGCATCATGTCGACCAACTCTCTACCTTTTCCTGTCATAGTTCCAACATTCAACGTCCCTACTCTCAGTCCTATACTCTTGGCGTTCCTCTTCTCTCTCTTCCTACGAACACACTTTCCTCTTCTCCTTCTTCGACCAACAGTAGTCCAATTTCCACCGGCACCCTGTAGATGAACAGCACCGATGGCGGTCGTTGTTAACCCGGGCCTCGACCGATCCGGTATGAAAGTCATAGATTTGATTCACATGTTTGATTTGGAAAAAGTTTTACCTTGGATGCCCTTCCTGACACAACCCTCTGTATTTATCCGGGCTTGGGACCGGCACTATAAGACACTGGCTTGTGCCCTCTTGCGGCTACACTTAACAAATAATTAAATACAGCATTTTATTTAAAAAAAAAAAAAAACATCTGCAAAACAGAATGAAAATAGAAAAGGTTAAGAAAAGCTTTGAATGAAAATGCGTTGTCTAAACTTCCTCTACATCAATTTTTTCCTCAGCTATCAGCATTCACACAGTGTGACAGTTATTGATATTGCCTGGCCCTTAAATGGTAAATTCAGCTCCTGTATGTGTGGCAGTCTCTCCCTCAATCATCTCTGTTCCCTTTCACTCAAACTGTTTTTCACTTCTGAGGCTAAAATGTCAACACAAGTTTGTTTCAGCTCAAAGGATACAGCTTTCCTCAATATTAACTCTCCAGTTAATCAATACCACTCATAATCTTTTACATTTTTGATTGGTTTTATATCATTGCAAAATGTGACTGTATAACTACTGTGAATGAAGAAACTCGACCCACTCCTGTTTCACGAGTAGTGTGATTGTGCACGCATGTATTAACTGCACCAGGAGATTCTCCTGCCAGGCTTTCATTCTCACCTCCTCTTCCTGACATAGAGAGATCCACAGTAGGAGGGAGGTATTGGTGGATTGCAAAGAACACAGACCAATGAGTGAAAGAGAAAAGAGATCAGAGTGGAGAGAGAACTCAAGGGTTAGAGACTGTAGCAAATAAATGTGAGTAAAGGAAGAAAGGAAGAGAGAGTGGCTCTATTATTAGAGGGGTAAGATGATGAGCTCATTGCTTGAGTTTGGTAACATAAATCAAAGAAGTGCTTCTGAAAAAAGCTGGAAGTTTGACAAGGGTTGGGTGTGCAAAAGATTTCATCCAGTCCATTATAACCAAACCTGGAGAATAATCAGCACTCAAGACACCTTTATTTCCCCTAGTCTGACCACTGATTGCAACATCAAATATGTACATTCGTACTTTTATGTATGAATGTACATATTCTAAACAGTTTATGCTTTCAATAAAAGCTGATTATGACAGGACTGCGAGCCGTGCAGAACAATGCGCTGACATGCAGCATTTTATGCGTTCAACCTCCTCCCACAGCTCAAAATACATTTTTTAGAAACAGAGCTAAAAAAAAAAATCCTTATTTTCAGACTGAAACACTTCTGAGAAGACCGGAAAATGTGGTCGCTTATGATATTCAGTTAACATAGTATATCTTGAGAGAGGGGCGGTCACAAATGTCAACACCAACATTTCAGATCTAATCACTGACTGAAGGCCTTGAAAGGCAGATTATTCTAGTATATAGTACATATTTAGAATTGTTAAAAGAAAACTTGAAATATATCAGATCAGATGCAGTTTGTGTTAATATAATAAAACTATTAATACATTTAATTGTGAATTTACTGGGTTAGAAGGTTGATAAGGTTTTGATGAGTTACTGATTGGCTGTGGCGACCCCTAAAGGGAAAAGAAGATTTTCCCTGCTTTAGAAAACACCCACCTTATATTATTATGCTGCTACACAGGACAATTTAACCAGAGACTCATGAAGTGAGTTAAAGGATATCATCTTATATATTTTCAAGTCTTGAATGTATTAAATGATTTATTACTATTAATAAAGGCAGACTGGTTAAGGGACGTATTCAAGCTTTTTCAGAACAACCTCTGTGGTTGGTCAGCTAGATTTTGGATATTTCTATTGCTAGTTATGGCCAAATGAGCCATTTTGAATCAGGAATTCGGAACGGGTGAGATGAGCTGCTTCATGAACGGATCCGGATTAGATCTGCGGTCCTTGTCCATTCCAGATCCATCCTGCTGTGAAAGTGGACTCCGATCCAGACCCGTTTTGCAGATCTGTTCCAGAGCCTATAGCGGATCCCGGGCGGATCCAGTGCACAGTCAGTTGGCTATCTGGGTAAGATGCTTGATTTTTATTAAATCTAAAAAACAGCGCTTCTAAAAATCTCCTCGTGTCACTTGTCCTGTCAAAGTAACCCTGCAGCTATGCCAGGCTTGCCAGTAAGGAGGCTTTCAAGTTGACAGTCAGACATGCATATACGTGCCATTCGTGCTGCCCTGCTAAAGGCTGCTGAGCTGAGTGTAGCCGTTACTTCCCAAATGACTTCAGAAAGTGTTCCAGATGCAGATGTTACGATCAAAGTGCCGTGTGTAAACAGAACACTTTTTTTTCTGTCTTCCTTTTCTTCAGGTTATTTTCAATGATGACTTTCCATGTGAATATTGTTGCAATATTTTTGCTTTTCTTTAGGCAGGCTACATCAATGGAACAACACAGGAAGCGCACTTCACAAACATGAATATCTCAAGAGGTGTTGATTGTGAAGTTAAAATACGAACATAGGGTATACAAGTAAAAGTCCTTCCATTTCATTCAAAGCGCTTAAGACATGTAGTATATTATAGGTTTATCACCTTCACTTTTTTTTTCAATTTTTCTTACTTAAAACTATAGTTATACTTTTTATATCATTATTATAGTATTATTAAATATATTATTATTAAATTTTCAATTGTGTCCTCTCAACATTGTTTCCTGCTACAAGACCAAGAAATTTATTGGAGAAAACAAAAACTGAAATTCCTCCACTGATGATGTCATGTCATTGCTGGTTCATCTGGGTCCTCACGTATCTGGGAAAATACGAATTCTCATTTTACTCCTCCAGGACTTCAGCTCAGCCTTCAATTAATGCAATCAACCCTAAAAGCCTAAGTGACCTGTTGTTTTTTTGGGTTTGAGCTCCTTGTTATGAAACTCGACCATAGACATTTTAACAAATAGACTTCAGTCTATCAGTATCCCCAGCACCACTCCCTCCTACATGATTATCAAGATCCAAGTGACACCAAGAACCATGGCCAATACTGATGTTCTTCAACTAAGTATCCACACATCATATTGTGAAATTTATTAGTTACACTGTGGTGAAACTCATCACTCACAAGGACAAGTCTTCATACAGGAAGGAAGTCTAGGGACTAGATATTGGGTGCAAAGCAATCTCTTTATCAGCATGAAGGAATGAGATGGCTTTGAAGCACACCCTCTATCTTTATCAGAGCAGCAGCTGTTGACAAGATGTCCTCCTTCAAATGTCCAGCTTACGCAAAAGAAACTGTATGACTACAGAGAATAGGGTTCATTGTGGTGTTTATAAATCAGCTACCTTGATTTGTAGCTTTTACTGGGTACTGCACAGCCAAGGATACGGCTTTACCATGTTGGTTCACGTTCATTACTCTTGTAGCCACAACCATATGCACAGTGCTTCCTTAGCACCAGATTGTAGACAAGCGCAGTTAGTGACTGGCTGCTGAACATAGAGGATCACGTTGCAGGGAAAGAGACAGAAGGTATTGTAACTATATCAATAATACAATACATACATTTTTAATTTGAACTGAAGTGAGAAAGTGTCAAACTAAGAGCAAGCACGTAAAAGAAAAAAAAAAAAAAAAACGACTGGAGTGGAGGCGGTGACCGATGCGACACAAACAGTGTTCAGCTCTTTTTGGTCAAAATGCACCATGTATGTGCAAGAAAACTAAATAAGAAACAAGTTCACCAAGTAATCTTAAATAGACCGAAATAGAGGCAAGAAAACCTAAGGATAGCAACAGCGAAGCCAAGCACAGAGAGATCAGTCAATGTCTGTGTGTGTGTGTGTGTGTGTGTGTGTGCGAGAGTGGGCCAGCGACAGGCAGCTCTGGCTCCAGTCTCTGTAGGGAGGGGCGGGCGCTGTGTGGCCAATCACAAAGCATGAAGACCAGTTATGAGGATTTTACAAAAACGAATACTGACGAGTTTTACTCGTATCGTGCTCGTACTCATCGAAAATGTGTTATCTGTACCGAATACTCGTCTGAAACGAGTACCCGGCTCAACCCTAATAGTAACATTGCTCCATACAGGTTGAATGTGTAAATACATGATGGGTTGATAACAACATCATCTTATAAACTAAAAAATGATATGTCAATTTTGAGTTTGACCCTTCCCTATTTTGTTACGTGACAAACTTTTTTTTTTTCTCCAGTCAACCCTCATGACCTAGTCAAGTCAGAGGTCATAATCATCCTGGAGTGAACAGTCTTCAAGGACACCGACTAAACATCACACAAGCTTTTAAATGTTTACTAAGTGCATTCCTTTTGTGAGTTTTAGTGTTTTATCCCTCCATTTACACGCTAATTCTTAGACTGTGCCAGCTGAAATTGGAACGATATTGTGGTGCTTAAGAAGTAATTGATTTTTCAGTTTTCTATAATGAGATCTTTCTGCATTAAATAGCTTATTATTGTACCTGTGAGCAGTGATGAATAAAATCTGGGAAAGTCCAGCACACACATGAAAAAATACAGAAAGGGTAAAGATGACAAAAGAATTTCCGGCATGAAATTAATTCTCTACTACATAAAAAATAATCATTAGTGTGTGGGGGGGGTTTCCCTATAATGGTGTCCCTGTCACATAGTAGAGTAGTAGAGCGAGCAAGTTAAATCTTTAGAAGACTAATGTATTTCTTCACAGTTGATATTTATTGGATTATATTTATAATGCAAATTTTTCTTTGTCTAATTTAACAGTGTTTTTCTTTTCCTTATAATTAGTAATTGACATACGACAGTATCAAAAATTAAAAATGTACAGAGAGCAAATCACTAATAAAACATCAGTTAATAAAGTGAGACGTACCTGTAATTGGTTGTTGAACTGGTACATACAGTTTCAAAAAAGTTTTATTCCAAGTGACAATTACAGCTTCCAATAATATTCAACTTTACTAACATAATTGGATTACCCTACCATATTGAACAGAAGATAATCAGGAATTGGGGTGGGTTTACATAAGTTTTCTTCTTCCCACTCCCTTTCAGGAAGAATTGTATTGTTGAGTTATGATCTTTGCTTATTTATTTGCTTATTTAATTATTTTGTTCTTTGTTTTTTTGTTTTTGTTGTGTCTTTTTTGTTTTTTCCTTGCCTTGCCTGAAAAAAATGTATAACTAACTAACTAACTAACTAACTAACTAAATAAATGGGTAATTATCAAATATACTTTCAGATTGATCCATATATCTTGTCTGTAAAGTACAATACTAACCTCCTCTACAGAGGTGGAAAATTTCTGTAGTGTCTAATTCATGACATACAATTAACATGTTCTTTCTGAGAGAACAATGGTAATAATAGAATCAAACACAAAGAATATCATATATCCAAATAAAGAACATCTAACACCAACAATAAATCAAATTTTGGTCTCTCTGGTGATTGAATATTATATTCAATATTACGTGAAGTTCTGTGCTCCACACCTACAGCTCAGTGAGAGCAGGTTATAGACACAAATAGAAAATGACTTCACTAGTCCATCAAGTCTCTCTGAACATTCTCATCTGAAAGACTCTAAAAATAAAAATAAAAAAAAACTCATGAACAAAAGCAATCCTACGGTTTAAGTGTTGTTAAGTCCGTGTGTGTGTGTGTGTGTGTGTGTGTGTGTGTGTGTGTGTGTGTGTCCATACATGATTGTGTCTACTCTCTCTGTTTTAAGGTGAAGTGATAAACTACTGTTGAGACAGTGATTTGTCTTAATTTATCATGCACATATATATACGTATACACACACACACACACACACACACACACACACACACACACACACACACACACACACACACACATATATATGAATTATTTACATCAGTTATTTTGGGGGTAACAAAAACAGTAACATTAAGTAGATTAGGGAGCAAAATGCTAACCCATAATTTGCTCATCTGGCAACCCACGGAGATGATTTTCAACATCCTGACAGTTTCAGCAGTAATATGACTCCATTAACATCCTTCAGACATAATCAGTGAGTTGTTCAACTATTTACTGTACATGAAAGGCTTGAAAAAGTAAAGTAAGTGGAAGGGCTGCTTCCAAAAGAAGGAGTGATTCTTGTTTCTCATTGGATGTATTTTACACAGTCAAAGAAGAATGATACATCTTCACACACACACACACACACACACATACACACGTACGCACGCACACACACACTAAGGACCTGTACCCTGTGGGTATACCCCGGGAGGTGCGGGCCGGGGGCCAGGAAGTAACTTGGTACCTCTTTACCCAGCAGTCTACACTTCATGCTGTGGTTCACGCTGGTCAGATGTAAATGCATTTCATAACAGGTTCAGTATAAAAGTTAAAAGAAACCTTGTGGAGACAGCATGGCCTTGAATTAGTTAATATTAGAGAGTCGTATTCAGTATTCCACACCTTCATAAAGTTTATAATAACTTGGCCTGAACGTGACCCTCATTCCACTACTGTGGGTAGTGTTCAGCACAAAGCACATATTTAACCAGTGAATGTCATTATTTGTCACTTTCTTTGATTCAGGAATGCTCAAGCCTTTTACTGAGTATATGCCTGCCTGGGAAACACCATGGACTCAGGTATTGCATTCCAGCACAATCTCAGTGCAATGTTTCATAAAGAAACTGATAATAAATATACCACTAATAGGTATATACAGTGTTGTGCATAACTCAAAGCAGCTGTAAAGAACATTCAGTCATGCAGTTTGATCAAATAGTCTTTGTGTGTTATTATACTTGTCCATGTCAAATATCACATTTTGTATTGAAGTTGCAAACCATATGATATGTAAGTCCAACCAAACATCATAATTGTCTTTTCAATGATTGTATTGTTTTGCTATTATTATTATGTATTATAAGAAAAAAAAGGAGGACGGGAGAGCTACAGCGACAATGAACAAAAAAGGCATTCCTTAACATTGACATTTAGTGTTTTGTGTTATCTTCCTCAAACCCAGTGATAAAATGTCCGATTCTTGGACAAATAAAACATTGTGCAATCAAGGAAAGTTCACAATGATGTGACACACCAGGCTGGCATTCAGGCATGGCATTAAATTTAATTCAGTACAATCTTGCATTAAGAATGAAAGCAAATAGACAAAGCACATTGCATTGACAATGTCCCTCTGTTAACCGAAGTGAAACAAATGTCTGCCTGTGAAAACTGTGGTCAAAAGATGGTTTTGGAAAACTACAAAAAGAACTACAAAACGTGTAGAAGTTTTGTTTAATAGGTGACTACCTGAGTGTGATGCAGTGGTGCCTCCATGGTTGTAGAGGGGAGGAGCCTGAAACGCATAGACAACATCGCTATCAGCGATTGCCGTCAGGTCGTCGTCGTCTGAAAAGGAGCGCTGAAAACCGGTGGAGTACAACTCTGTTAGAATTACCTGTACAGAGACACAGAAGACACACAAGGGCCTCAGTGGAGAACATGCAGGACTTCAAATACATTGAAGATTTCTCGGTGATGACGGACATGTGGTATGACAATCTGCTGCTGAAACTCAGGTAGTCCTTCTGAGAGTGTTCCCCGGACAGAAGATGAAAAATACAACTAATAATAGGGCCTATATTATGGAATATTATGAAAAAGGCTAAATTGATTTGGCTTCATCTGCATTATACGATATCAATGCAATTAGGATCACGTGGCTCGAGACAGGGGTTTGTGCAGAGGGATGGTGATGGTGTTTCCATAGAGGTAACAAGAACACAGCAGATAGAACAAGTCAAGGTCAAAAAACCCTGACACAACACGCATTAATTTTAAGAATAAGAATGGCATCAGAAAAAAAAATAAAATAAAAGATGGGGAAAGCACAGATTTCCTATGACATTAGTTGACTGGAAAAAAATAAATCCTCAATCAATCAAATGTAACCAAAGCAAAAAAAACCAAACAAAAACGCTTGAAAAACACATCACCTGTGGATGCCTAATAACGTAAGGGGTTAGGGTTAAATGAACTTTATCTGATAAGAACTATTCAAAACACAATGACTTCAGCATCAGTGGTGTGTCACGTTAATGACTGAATTTCAATTGCTGTCAATAAAAATATACTAGATGTAAAAATACCTTAACTACTTTAGATAGATATGTAGATGATAGACATACAGACAGGCAGATACTTTATTAATCCCAAAGGAAATTGTGCATATCATTTGCTCTCAGATCCACACCACAGCCTTGGGGAAGGCCCAGGATGGATGGATGGATGGATGGATGGATGGATTGTCTTGTTATTGATCAAGTAGGTTTGTAAATCCCACAGAAATTGATATATGTTGAAAAGTCTGTGTAGTGTAGGTTCTTGGTCATCAAGTTAAATCAAAAAGAGCAAAAGGAATTAACTTGACTTGCTAAAGCTTGGTTGAAGACATTTCACATTTCATCCAAGAGGCGTCTTCAAAATAATTGAGAGTTCCAACAGAGTTATTTAGTCATCATTTAGTCGTTTTTTTTTTTTTTTTGTCTTGCTGATATTTGAGACATGTTCATGCATTCAAGTAATGTCCTGTGAAAATACAGAATACAGAAATTCATCATTTGAACCCAGAATTAAAAGTCAAAGATGCTTAACTTTAAATAACATAAGACAGAGCGAACTCATAAATGCTGTACTAAAATCATTCTGTGCTGACCAAAAATAATAATTATAAAATAAGTTTAAGAGACCTAATAAACATGTTTCACTGAAGGTATTTTAATTTATCATAGAAGAAACAAGTGCTTCTAAAAAAAAGGCTTGCATTTTGGCAGGTTCCGTAAATTGTCTTATGTACAAACTCACACATTCCAAATGGTTTAGCTTTAAAGAAAAAAAATCTGATTATGACAGGACTGCAAACCAGTCAGAACACTGCGCTGTTACGCAGTACCATGAACTAAACATAGTAGCACATATGAGTTCAAACATAAGGCAATGTTATGCACTTCTGCGTTCGCCCCCCCCACGATAGCTCAAAATATATTTTGTAAAAACAGAAACAAAGAACTCAACCTTGTTGAGCTGAATGACATCTGAGAAGATTGATTAACATCAACTAAGTTATACAAAAGTAACTACCGACTCATCAATAAATCCATCGCATTCCGACGTGTCGCTTTTGAACTATTTTGGGGGAGGGGTGATCACAAATATCAACAACAAAATTTCAAATTCGACCACTGTTTGAAGAACTCGGAAGGACCAAATAGGCAGATTGTTCTCGTAAAAATTATAGAATTATCTACAGTGTACACATTCAGAATGCTAAAAGAAAACTAAAAATATACCAGATCTGGTGCCATAGTTCATGAAAATAGCAGCACATTTAATTTCAAGTATAAAGGCATTGTGGGGTGGCGTGATGGCACAGTGGGTAACACTGCTGCTTCACTGCAAGAAGGTCCCTCGTTTGATTCCTTTCTGTGCAGCTTGTATGTCTGTGTTGCAGTATTCTCGTTTACGTGCGTCCTTGCGTCTTTGATTCACAGTGTTTGACAGAGACGCATGATCATCAGACAACATGCATCCCTGGAATGCAAGCTTTAAATACTTACAACTAAATATTGGTAAAAAATCCACTTCCATTCAACAAAAATATTCACAATTTATCCATTTCTCCACTTATATTTTGAACCCGAAAATCGCCATTATGTTTTGATCTTGCGCAAGTTTCTCGTCACGAGACTCACCTGCGTGATTCAGCCTTGTTTAAATCGACTAAACTGCAACACGACATCTATTTGTTTTACATGCTGCAGTGAGAGAGCGAGGAGTTAGTCTTTCATTATCACCATGCCTCCAAAAAAGATGCAAAAGTTGGAGAAAAACCAAGTGACAATGAGTGCTTTCTTCAATAAAAAACAATCAAAAGTTAATGAAGACGCAAAGACAGATATTTCTGTGGATAGTACGGAAGAAGACATTTTTCTTTATTTCTAAAACTTTTTTAAGAATAACTACCAGGCTTTAACATTTTCTTAAAAATAATACATAATTTTATCCTTTTTTTCTTCTTTTCTTAACAAGTTATGACATCGTTATTAAAGAAATCATTAAGATCAACAGTTTATTTAGTTCTCATATTGTACTATTGGTAAAACTCAATCCTCGCTCACGGCTTCTACCGTATATTCTGTTGCTACTTTTGGGAATCATGTTGGGATGCGTGGATTTTTTTTAAAGCGCATCCCAGGGATGCACTACTTTCTTGAGGTAAAATGAACTCTGCTTCTTCTCCTTCGGGTTCTCTGGCTTCCCCTACCTCTAAAATCATGCAGCTTGGGTGAAATGGTGAATTAGCAACACAAAATTGTCCGTAGGTGAGATTGTGAGTGGATGTTTGCCCTGCAATGAGTTGGTGTCTTATCCAGCGTGATTGATGAACGACCCAACAAACAAACTAAAAAACAAAAAACAAGGTATGTACGAAGGATGGATCCCATCTCCACACATTGTAAGCAATACGCCAAAAGGTAAAAAAAACAAACGTGCGCATCACTGCAAACAATAAAAGTTTTTGGCGTTAATCAATAGCACTGGTAATTGCATGGATACAAGACACCTATTGTCAATGCTATGAAGTGCACCAGTGCTTTTCCTGTTATTACAAGTCTGCCATGAAATCAAATTTGTTTGTATGACTTCATGGGATAATTTGTGTTACAATTTAAATATTCATTGGTCTGTACAACATATCAATGTCTGTTGTACAGACCAATGAATAGTCGGCAAGATTATTTCTGGAGGGTAAAATCTTTGGTCTTTGTTCCTGTGTGTTTGTGCATGGGCTACCTGGTCAGGGGAGATATTGCCCTCCTCTGCCACCATGGCTCTCAGGCAGGACATGGAACCAAAGATTGGCACAGCGAGCCCCACCCGCAGGTACCTCTGACCCTTCCTACTGAATACCAGTGTCACACACATCGACCTGTAGGTAGGGCGAAAAGAAAAAAATCAACAGGGTGGTGATTGGAAGTGTGTGTGTGTTTGTGTGTGTGAGTGTGTGTGTGCGTGCGTGTGTGTGTGTGTGCACAAGTTACATGATATGCCAGCTAGAATGAACTGTTGACTTGATTTTCAATTTGGATTCTTCCTGTTCTCTTCCAAACATAACCTGGCACACTGAGCTATTTATATACAATATTTATATGCAGGCACTCACACACAGATATCAAATTTGTGCACATAAGGTATAAAGATGCAGATAGCAGCCAAAGGCAACAATAACAAAAGCACAATGGATACAAATATTTGAGTAAAATATTTGAGTAAAACTACTGTAACCATCTCATCACCCCTAAATGTTAAATATAACCAATACGAGAGGCATTGAGGCAGCAAGTACTACCCAGTCAGAGGCAGAGTAGGGTGGGTGGCTTCCTGTGTGTTGAAGGGAAGGTTTCATTTCAACAGAGTTGTAGATATAAATTTAAATAGAATAAAAATAGTGCATTAAGATTGCAATTAATTAAGATTAATTCAACTTTATTAATACCAAAAAGGTAATTATTTGACCACTCTAGTGTTAGTATAATTGTTAATGTCTTGATTAATTAATTAGTAATGTCTTTTCATCGACGCAAAAATTAATCAAAGCATTGCTTTCAGTAGCGCAATAAAATCACTTTATTAAACAGCCTTTCTTGGTACACCCTGTGCAGAGGGTGATCACTGTCACAGTGGCTTTCTTCATCATTAGCCAATTGTCATAAAACAGTCAGATATCTCAACACAGAGTCGTTCAAACACAGCAGAACTGAAATTGAGTAAGCATCTCATGTTAAGAACATCGCTGCAGGATTTAACCACATTCTAGAATTCAACTCTTTCAACAACTAAGGCACTGGCACCGTGGGTAATTTCAGTTGAACATGAGAGGCTATACAGGTTAGAAACAATGCTCAAGTCAAGAAAGTGGTGTGTTATCCTTCAACCCCAACTAATACAGCAAATTAAGTCATCACTTTGTATCAAGCACTTGTTGAAACACTTAATACTTTTATATATAATTTGACTTTGCAAAAAGGATGGAAATGGCTGTAGTGAATACTTTCTTCCAGAAGAGGCAGGAACATAGGGTGACCTATAAGAGTGGTGGTAGGAGCACACAGGTAGACTACATCTTGTGTAGACGATGTAACCTGAAGGAGATCAGTGACTGACTTTTATATATAATTTAAAAAATGTAAAAAAAAAAAATAAGAAGAGGTATTATTAATGAAAAGATAGTCGTCTCTTCACATATCTTTTAACTTATGAGTCATCGTGATTCAGTACATGATTTATTAAAATTTATTTATTACACTAATAACGACGTTGATTAGCGTGGATACTAAATTGTATTATTACACCAGAATACACAGTATTAGATTAGATTAGATTAGATTAGATTAGATTATTGTTTGAAAAAGAATAAAACACAGTCAAGAAATAAATGTCATGACTTGTCATTTAGGATGAAGACTCTGTGATATGAGGGTGGCACTGTGGTGCAGTGGGTAGCGCTGTCGCTGCGCAGCAAGACGGTTCTTAGTTCGAGTCTCACTCTGTGCGGAGTTTGTGTGTTCTCCACGTGTATTCTCTCTGGGTTCTCTGGTTTTCTCCCACCTCCAAAAATATGCACTTCAGGCGAATCGGCTGCAAATTGCCCATAGGTGTGAGTGTGTGCAGGTGTGGTTGTTTGTCTACATGCGGCTCCGCGGTGCACTGGCCTCATGCCCCCAGTCGACTGGGGTAGGCTCCGGCAGCCCGCGGCAGCGGATGAAGCGGATATCAAAAATGAATGAACGAATGAACTCTCTGAATCTGATGATAACAGCTGTAGTTCATGTTTCCTGATAAACCCTTTTTGAGTGAGTGGAGGTGGTGTGGATGACAGGTCAGCTGTCTAAAGATCTGGGTAGCTGTTTCATTTACATTGTTAGATGAGACAAGATGTGAAATGGAACAGGATGACAGAAGTGGTAAGGCATTTCAGATGAAAACAGAAATAGATTCCCATTTTTTAAAAAAAATGCTTGCAGCTTCTTTTTCCCCCGGTAATCTCTGCTTACCATTAACTCCTCATATGCCTCCATGTGAAGCATCAAGGGCTCACAGTGCTCACATCAAGAGCACACAAGCAATTCATCTACACAGCATGGTTTTAGAAGTGGGATAAAGAACCCATAGAGAAGCCCCGCAGACACTGGGAGAATATACAAACTTTGCACAGAAAGGACTCTAACCCAGACAGCCACAGTGCCACCTACTGCGCCACCGTGTCACCCACAATTATAGATTGAAATTTAATAAATAACAACTGAAGAACATTTCCACTTATGAACAGTCTCTCAGAACCAAATGTGTTCATGGGTTGAGGACTACATGTATTGCTTGTAGAACAAATCTACAAGTGTTTCTGCAGGCTATAGATCCATCCATCCATCCATCCATTTTCTGCCGCTTTATCCGCCACTGTGGGTCATAGGGAGGGCAGGGAAAACTCCGGGCGCGAAGCCAGTGCACCGTAGAACCAAACAGAGACAGACAACCACGCACGCAAACACTCCTACGGGCAATTTGGAGCGGCCAATTAACGTGAAGTGCATGTTATTGGAGGTCGTAGGAAGCCGGAGAACCCGGACAGAAGCCATGCAGACACGAGGAGAACATGCAAATTCCACACAGAGTGGGACGCAAACCCGGAGACGACTTGCTGCGCGGCGACAGAGCTGCCCACTGTGCCACCGCGCAGTAACTTATTTATTCTAATTTTGCAATATGCACAGTGAAAGATGCTCCTTGATTGCAATACAAAATCCCTAGGAGTAAATGAGGGTAATTAATAAAGAGTCATCACCACATGGTAATGGACAAATATTAATGGTAATTGTTATTTCTCCACACCACACTGGCATCTGCAGCACCCTATCCTAGAAACTGTACCTCCCCCCAGCTGCTGTTGGGATTTTAAGAGCCTCAGACTTCAGGCGTTTTGCTTGAATACTGCTGCAACAGCAACATGCAATAAGGCCATTGTGCGTGCTTGTGTGCACGCAAACACGGAGCAGTAGTGTGTCCACAATGAAGCTAAATGGATTTACTTCTTTACTGGGCACAGTCTGCAGATTGACCACACACTGGCATCGAACACCTGCTGTTAAACTGACTGCAGCGAGACATGAAATGATGATGCAAAGTGCCAGCATCTGCTTGCTTGAAGATTGGGGGATTTGTTGATGAATACAAATGAGAGACACTGTTACTGCAATTCAACTATTTTTTTTATATTCATGTCCGGACACATGGGCATGGAAAGAAGAGATGACAAGAACAGACAAAACCTATAATGTTTTATTAACCAAGTGTGCCACAGCTGCCAGCTCACTTTAAATAACCACACAGATTAAACCTCTGCTTAGTTTGAGCAGGTTGGGGTTTGTGTCAGGTTGGGGGGCGGGGCGATTCTACAATAAAATCAATCAAGTTGTGATTGCAAATTCAATTAGTCTGTACAGACTTAATAATCAAGCCACAAAAATCAAGACCTTTGAATGAAGCCGTACTACATATTCATGGAGGCAATAAATTCTGCTGTTACATGGTCTCACTGATCTTATCTATATGAATGATACCTAACAACATCATACATCAACTGTTAAGTAAAGCTTTTCTTTGATTTAGATTTGTGTATTCATTCGAGTCTAATCTTCTTCCTCTTTCCTTTTGGCTTTTCCCTTCAGGGGTCGCCACAGCAAATCAGTTTCCTCCATCTAACCCTGTCTTCTGCATCCTCTTCTCTCACACCAACTACCTTCATGTCCTCTTTCACTACATCCATAAACCTCCTCTTTGGTCTTCCTCTAGGCCTCCTGCCTGAAAGTTCAAAACTCAGCATCCTTCTACCAATATATTCACTATCTCTCCTCTGGACATGTCCAAACCATCTCAGTCTGGCCTCTCTGACTTTATCTCCAAAACCTCTAACATGTGCTGTCCCTCTGATGTACTCATTACTGATCCTATCCATCCTGGTCACTCCCAGAGAGAACCTCAGCATCTTCATCTCTGCTACCTCCAGCTCTGCCTCCTGTCTTTTCCTCAGTGACACTGTCTCTAGACCAAACAACATCGCTGGTCTCACCACAGTTTTGTACACCTTTCCTTTCATTTTAGCTGAAACTCTTCTATCACACATCACACCTGACACTTTTCTCCACCCATTCCATCCTGCCTGTACACGTTTCTTCACCTCTTTTCCCCACTCTCCATTGCTCTGGACTGTTGACCCTAAGTACTTAAAATCCTCCACCTTCTTGATCTCTTCTCCTTGTAACCTCACTCTTCCACTTGGGTCCCTCTCATTCACACACATGTACTCTGTCTTACTGCGGCTAACCTTCATTCCTCTCCTTTCCAGGACAAACCTCCACCTCTCTAGCTTCTCCTCCACCTCTTCCCTGCTCTCACTGCAGATCAAAATGTCATCTGCAAACATCATAGTCCATGGAGATTCCTGTCTAACCTCGTCTGTCAGCCTGTCCATCACCATAGCGAACAAGAAGGGGCTCAGAGCTGATCCCTGATGCAGTCCCACCTCCACCTTGAACTCCTCTGTCACACCTACAGCACACCTCACCACTGTCTTACAGTCCTCATACATGTCCTGCACCGCTCTAACATACTTCTCTGACACTCCAGACTGCCTCATAGAATACCACAGTTCCTCTCTGGGCACCCTGTCATAAGCTTTCTCCAGATCTACAAAAACACAATGCAGCTCCCTCTGGCCTTCTCTGTACTTCTCTATCAACATCCTCAAAGCAAATACTGCATCTGTAGTACTCTTTTTTGGCATGAAACCATACTGCTGCTCACAAATGCTCACTTCTGCCCTTAGTCTAGCTTCCACTACTCTTTCCCATAACTTCATTGTATGGCTCATCAGCTTTATTCCTCTGTAGTTGCCACAACTCTGCACATCTCCCTTGTTCTTAAAATGGGCATCAGCACACTTCTCCTCCATTCCTTCTCACTATCTAAGATCTTGTTGAACAACCCAGTCAGAAACTCTACTGCCACCTCTCCTAAAAAATCCAAATCTCTACAGGTATATCATCAGGACCGACTGCCTTTCTACTCTTCATCCTCCTCAATGCCCTCCTCACTTCATCCTGACAAATCTTTGCTACTCTTTCCATCTTCCCATCACACTACTGGCACCTGTCAATAGACTTCCATCCCTATCCTTAATCACCATAACCTGCTGCACGTCCTTCCCATCTCTGTCTCTCTGTCTTGCCAACATGTATAGATCAGTCTCTCCCTCCTTACTGTCCAACCTAGCATACAAGTCATCATAAGCCCCTTGTTTGGCCTTTGCTACCTCTACCTTCACCTTACGCTGCATCTCCCTGTACTCCTGTCTACTCTCCTCAGTCCTCTCAGTGTCCCACTTCTTCTTAGCTAACCTCTTTCTTTGTAAACACTCATGTACCTCCTCATTCCACCACCAAGTCTCCTTATCTACTTTCCTTCCAGATGACACACCAAGTACTCTCCTACCTGTCTCCCTGATCACATTAGCTGTAGTTGTCCAGTTATCTGGAAGCACCTCCTAACCACCCAGAGCCTGTCTTAACACATTCCTAAAAGTCATACAACACTCTTCCTTTTTCAGCTTTCACCATTTCATCCTCTGCTTTGCCTTTGCCCTCTTCATCTTCGTCACCACCAGAGTCATCCTACACACCACCATCCTATGTTATTTGGCTACACTCTCGCCTACTGCTACTTTGCAGTCACTGATCTCCTTCAGGTTACATCGTCTACACAAGATGTAGTCTACCTGTGTGCTCCTACCTCCACTCTTATAGGTCACCCTATGTTCCTGCCTCTTCTGGAAGAAAGTATTCACTACAGCCATTTCCATCCTTTTTGCAAAGTCAGCTACCATCTGTCCTTCTGCGTTCCTCTCCTGGATACCAAACCTGCCCATCACCTCCTCATCACCTCTGTTTCCTGCACCAGCATGTCCATTGAAGTCTACACCAATGACAACTCTCTCACTTCTAGGTATGCTCTGAGAATGTAGCTGCAAGAGGACACTATTCATTCATCGATAGATAATAACAGATTTACCTAATAGGGCAGAATATATAAAATGCATGTAGTCACTACCATCCTGAACAAAAAGTCTGAAGTACATTTGTATTGAGACCAGCAATTACAAAAGAATTTCAGCTAGTTCAGACAGCACACATTGTGTAATTCAGCATAGGTTTTTATCTTAATATCTTGCAAATGCTAGTCCATAATCAAACTACATTTGACTGCACTAATGGTTCAGCTACTACTGTTTTAAATCTACATTTAATTGTAACAACTTGCGGTTTGTATTATACATCACCTGGTTTGTCGAAGGGGGATAGGCAGTGAAATACATAAAAACGGATCAAAGGTGTTGCTCTGCTTAAGGCAATGAGGGCACGTCAGACAGGACCTGGAAACAGAGAAAGGGAAAAGATTTTTTGGGGGGGGATAATTTTTGGAATCAACAACCTCAGCTTACCCTTTTACCAACTTCACCCTGCTTTAGTTAATTTAAGCACTTTTCAAATCAAACTATAAAAGAACATAACATTCAGTCATTAATTTTCCGTACCACTTCCTACTGCACCGCTTCCGTACTGCTTAAGCAGGTTATCCGACTTGCCGGAGTCTACCTTAGCAGACTTATGGGCATGAGGCCGGGAGATGCTCCGGACACATTGGCAGCAAGTCGCGGAACCACACAAAAGACGACAACCACTCATGCACACACGAACCTACACACAATGTGGAACCTAACGATTAGGTAAATATTAAAGGCTACAACTACTGCATAAGACAGTATTTCTGAATCTATATGACATTATAAGTGTGGATTTATGATCCACTGATATTGACAAACCAAATGCTCTTATTTCAACTTAATTATGGACTTTTGTGTATACGCATTGTGGGTACTGATGAATTAAGTACTGAAACGAGCCATCTGGACTTCATATGCTGCAAAACTGACACAAAGAGCTGAGCAAGGGAAGGGAGAAAATGCACTTTATGAAAAATGTTGTATTGAACAGAACATGAGGAACTTGATTAGAGGAGACAAAGAAGCAAAGATAGATAGATAGATAGATAGATAGATAGATAGATAGATAGATAGATAGATAGATAGATAGATAGATAGATAGATAGATAGATAGATAGATAGATAGATAGATAGATAGATAGATAGATAGATAGATAGATAGATAGATAGATAGATAGATAGATAGATAGATAGATAGATAGATAGATAGATAGATAGATAGATAGATAGATAGATACTTTATTAAGTATAAAGGTAAAGGCCAGAGGTTAAGCTGGGGTGCAGATTGTTAGAGGAAGAGGAAATTGGAGTGGAGTGGAAAAAAAGAAAGAAAATAAACACCTGGGCTCATAGGTGGACAAATTAAAAATGACACAAGGACGGATAAATTCCGAGTCATAGATTCATAGTGCTATATTGATACTTAGTCCACTAAGTTTTAGATTGGGGACCAGAAGTCGCCAGTTCGGGACCCGTGTTGGACAAAAAATTTCGGAGTGTGAACTGATGGTTAGAGGTTTCAGTTCACCTCCCAAACACTGCCAAAGCGCCTTGCTCCCTTTATAAGTTGCTAATTGGAGGCGCACCACGAAGGAGCTGCCCGCCGCTCTTCCTCCCCCCCACCTGCATGCCTACAGGTCCCTTGTGTGTGTGTGTTACGGGCCTGTACCCACTATATATATATATATATATGCATGCAATTAATAACCTGTGTGATAGAGTGGCCTAATAATTTCCCTACAGGAATCAATACAGTTAATAAAATTAATTAATTAAAATTAAAATCCATACGAGACCTTTAAATGGAACAGCTTTCAAACTGATTGAACCTAATCAGATCTTAATTTTTTTTTCGAAATGACTTCTAAAAAAAATACATTCAACTTTAGAATATGTTCTATAAAGCTTATAAATTTTTGAATACAATTTTTTAAACTACCTTTGATGGTGTGATCTCAGCTTTAATGCAGTTCTTGGAGATTGGTTTGATTTTTTTTTTTCTTGACCTTGTTTCTCAGCAGAAAATAAATTTTTTTCACTCGAGCTGCGTTGTGCTATTTTCTCAGATTCTGTGTGTCATCATCATTCTTCCAGTTGAGCTGTGTCCCAGCTTGAAGAGATGCAAGGTTGTTAAAGTAACAAATATTTTGGAAATCAAACAGCAGTTTTCAAGAATTGCATTTTGACAATGTGGCACGGCTACCAGTGACAGGCTTGCTGATGATACAATTTTGCATTCAGTTGAGCAGACAGACAGGTCTATACACCCCAAACTGTGCACTCACTTGCACTAAAACGTTCAGCTTGTTGTGAAGCTGATGGTGTTTGGACACTATGGACGGTATGAGATTAGGATTCACTCTGTTATGTTTGAATGTGTGTGTGGATGTGTGTGTGTGTGTGTGTGTGTGTGTCTTGACAGCTTCTTGAGTAGTTTCTTTCCTGTCAGGAAGAGTTCTTGTACGGTCATATATATAGAGATAAGTGCAAAGCCAGTGACACATATCTGCCTACTGACTGAAGATGACACAGCCTCCAAACACTGGACTGTAAATGTATCAGTAAATGACACATCCTCTGTTCCTGCGGTGGGTCTAGAGTAGTGGAGTAGTGAAGAGATGCTATAGAGATAAGGACCAACATTAACATCAGGTTTCTGTGAAAACTAAACAAGAGAAACACCTGACTTCTTCTTATCTATGAATTTACTCATTCAATAATGACTAAAATGAAAGGATATTTATAAATTTTTATACATTTAAGAATATTTATACATTTATACATCTACACAATCAGTGACTTTACAAATAAAATGAAACTCCTCTCTTCGTGAAAGGAAAAAAAAAATCACTAAAGTCAACCATAGTTTCTGTGTTTTTAAAATACACTTTAATTACTTTGTTATTCTTTTCAGTGTAAATGTTAACAAGATGTAGTATTTTGATGTTTCTGGTCATTTTTACTCCAAACCTCAGCCTCTGTTAGTTGACACTGCTGATCAATTAAATAAAGTTCTGCAGACCGCAAGTGTTTTTGACAAAAGCTTTTAAGCTGCTGTTAAGACAAGCTTTGACCAGTTACTTTGGGTAACAATGCAACAGAAAACAAACACGAAATTACTGATGGCAAACTGCAGCAAAAATGTTGTCCAACCATTGCAAGATATCTTTCAGCTGTGAATGCATAGACTAAACTTTACTGGCACATTTAACACCTCGATGTTGGATTTCTAGTTACTATCAGATAGTTTTCACTCAACATTATATAAAAACAAAATCCATCACTGGCGCTGTAATCAATTGATTACAGTACATTAATAGTCATGTATTAACATCTTCACCTACAGTTCATTGCATCTACAATCACTACATCATGCCTTACATTATGATGCAAAGGTTCAGTGAGGTATTTTTTATTTTTTATTTTATATACTGTTGTGATCCCTAAAGGAAAATTAAGAAGGCACACTCCAGTATGTTAGTCATCAATCAATCACACGCATACATATTAGTGTGTACAAGCCCCTGTAAGACACACAACCACACACAAGGGGGCCTGTAAGCATGCAATGGGAGATAGAGTGGCAGGCAGTCCCTTTGTAGAGCACCCAAACGAGCAATTTGTAAGGGGGAGGGCGCCTTGCTCAAGGGTGCCTCGGCAGTGCTCCGGAGGTGAGCTGACACCTCCCACTGTCAGCTCACATTCTGGGTGTTTTTGGGCGGGAGAGGGAATCGAAGCGCTGATCTTGGTACACCCTAACCCTAACCTGAAACGCCGCCCCCCAGTTCTGAGGATTTTCCTTCAGCTATGCCAGCTGGGATAGGCTCCAGCTCCCCGTGACCCACGCAAGTGGATGAAGCGGTCAGAAAAATGAATGAATGAATGAACGATCATGAGTATTAGCGAGTTTTACTTGTATCGTGCTCGTACTCGTCAAAAAAATGGGTTATCCTGCTCACCTCTGAAGCACTGCCAAGGCAAAATCTATGTTCTGGTTTTGGTTCTCCTGTACAAACTGTGTGGCTGTTTTTGTGTTTTCCTTTTGTTTTTCCTGTCTTTCCAGGACCTGTAGGGCTGGTGTGTGGAGGGGGGGTGACAATGAGGCACACCAGATCACAATCAACCCTCGTCAACATCTCTATAAAGCTGGTCCTGACTCTCACTACAGTGCCAGATAATTCCGTCTTGTTCGGTAGCGCTATCCAGACACTTTGTGACCTCGTGAGTACCTTTTGTTGTTTCCAGTGAACAGCAGAGCTGATTTTTGTTTTTTTGTTGATTGCAGTTTGGTGCCTCGTCGCCGTTATTACCACCAGGTTACCTGCAGCTTTTGTGTTCCTGCTCGCTTTTATAATAAACTTTCTGAACATTGATCTGCCTGTCTCCTGCAACTTGGGTCCACGACAGTCTTCAGTCAGCCTTAACACTAGATATGAATATGTAAAGCCTACCTGTCTTAGTCATGACCTATATCTCTGCAAAATTTGTTAGAAGTAGGTTGGATCTATTTTTTTGAAATCAGGAAAATTGTTAACGACATTAAAGTGGAAAGAAAATTCCTTTGACCTAATCATACAAGAATGAGATGGAAAGTTAATTCCACTCACTAATGCCCTCAACTAACTGGCAAGCTCCCACTTCAAAGTGTGGCACTGAAGGGAGCTGGGTGGTATCAGCAGGAGGGGGTGTGTGATGCGAGTCTGGGCATGAAGAAAGCACTGCGGGTGGTGTGGGCGTTAAATTCAAAGTCTGGCCATATTTTCAGCCATACACTGAGCAGACTGGGGAATGGTATGACCAAGTCAACACAAGCACAGCTCAGTCTGGAAGTACCACCCGATAAAAGTGAATATTTGAAGCTCAAATAAGGTTTGCACTTTTCTGAAGCAGTCTTCTATGAATTTTGCATGACAATTTCTTGGTTTCAGATATATTTTCTCGCATTAGCACTCTTATGCTTCATTTGGTTAAATAATTCAATAAAGCTGGAAGAAAAGGCAGGTTCTATCTGATATCTGTTTAGATTTTTCAGTTATCCAGCTCAAAGCTGTTTGAATAAATCCACTGGACTTAGCTTTTTGAAGTCGTCTCACCTGTCATCCGAGAGGCTCCTTCAGTTCTATTCGACAACATTTATTTTACAAACTTTTTAATATTCCAGACATATTCACATTTAGTCTGCATCCAAATAAAAGTCAATTTGATATTCAGAAGGAGACAGAGGCTGGGGCTTTCCCCACATCCCAGGCCATTAAAAATAAATGCCAAAAACCGAGAGTGACAAACACATGGTGGAGAACGGAGGGCGGCTTTGACATAGACTAACTTAAATTATTATGCTGCACAACAGAGAGACTTGAGCACTATCTCTCATTTTGCCACCCCCAAATCACAAGACAGCTCTGGCAGTAATCGTAAACATTTATTCAGATCAAACAACTATGCTGAATGTCTCAGAGGAACATCTCTGTGAGATATAAAAGAATCAGGAAGGAAGATGAGGAAAGAAAGAGAAATCAGTCGAGTGATAAAGACAAGAGGAGGGAAGGTCACAGGAAGGCACATAAAGAAAAAGAACACTGAGCGAGATTGGTAGCGCTACGTCAGCATGTAAAGGCCCAATGATGTGTGAATAAAAAGTGGGAAAAGATTTCAAAGAATTTGGACTAAAAAACTGGTAATCCCCCTTTCACAATTTTTGGTGTTGATCTATTTATGATCTACAATAGAAACAGCACATCTAAAAACAAATAATGTTAAGTGATTAACAGGAGAACTTAATGTGTGCTTGATTTATTAATTGAGAGTTAAATATGCGATAAGCAGATTGACGTGCATCATTTCACTGTAATATAATTAGGTACAGTTGTATTCTGATGTAATGGCTTTTAGACTTGTTTCCCACTGTGGCACACAGAACATTACAGCAATCACTAATCAGTGATTAGCATAGACAGAGCGATTTGTTCTGTCAAAATGAGTGCCAGCTTCAAAAAAAATTTGGAATGTACCCATATTAAAAGTAACTTGGGGTTTACGTGTTTTAAGGAATACTATTACATTTCAATTATAATTTTAGTGACATAGTACAGGTGAGGTAGGTGACTGCATGTACAGTAAATAGAAATATGAACAACAGACAACTGACTGAATTGGGACTAACGTTAAAATATTTTACTTGTAATCAAGCTTCTTGGTCCAGTTTGAGAGTCAAATAGTAGATGAAAACATTGATTGATTGACTGTATATAAGTAATAATACCACAGACTAGATACATTGTAAAATGACTAAAAATCCTACTTGAAAATGTAAAAACCTTGACAACTGTAACAAACTTAAAGCGCAGGGTAAGTCACAGGATGTTGCATGTTGATGTCTCTGACTGCCTTGTTGTCCTTGTTCATCTTGAAGAAGGCAGTCCATAAAGGAGAGATCAGGCCTTTTTTGCTATTATAGTAAATTTTCTGTGTTGGAATTCTCTGTATGCAGAACTTTTCTATCTTGGTCTCTCCTGTATGTCGTGTTTGAGCTTTTACACTCCTAAACAGAGAGCGTCTACAGATGGTGGGTGTAACAAACTGGACAACTCTTGATATGACAACAAAGAGACAAATGACTAATAATTTGTCACAACTGAAGTGCAACCAAGTTTCTGAAAATCAAAGAATGCATGTTTTTTCTTCCCACCTGTACTGGGCCTGGAAATGATCCTGAACAAAACTATGTCGATCTCCAGGCTTCTCTGCTCTGGATGAACCTGAGGGATCTTCCGATGAACCGGCTCCCTGTAGATACAGACAGAAGAAGAGGGTGACAAGTTATCATATGAGCGGATGTATATTTACCTGGATTTGGAAGATTCATTGCAGCGAGAGAAAAAAAATCTGAAAAAACAAGGTAAACTCTAATCAACTTAATAGTTGTTAATTTAGATACCTGGAGTTTTGTCAGTCCGTGTGGTGTTTGTTTATTTACCTCGGCTAATTGTTCTGTTGATTGGTTACAAAAATTAAAGATGCATAGGTATGTGTGTGTGTGTGTGTGTGTGTGTGTGTGTTGTCTAATTAATAGTGGCAGCCAGTGAAGCAGGGCTTTCAGTTCCTAGACATCCTGCACCCACTACTTAATATTACAGCACAGTGCGGGTGTTTGTCAGTTTCAGTTCCAGAGGGCTATAAAAATGAGCACAGCAACAACAGTGACAGTATGTTTGCAGGAACAGATTCCAGGCAGAGAAATATAACTTGCCTGCATTGTTTTATACAGTAGAAGTTGAAATCTCAAAAAAATTCATACTGCTTCTGATATAAAACTTTGGTATTGGCTGTATACATGGCAAGTTACTCTAAGTTACAGCTTTTCAAACCTAGATCGCTCAATCTTTTCAGTGATAAAGGACACACATACTCTTGTCAGAGTCGAACATTCAGCAGCAAAGAAAATCATAAATATAACTGAGATCCTTCAGATTGGGTCCCGCCAAGCTCTCAGAGACCCTCTGAACTGTTTTTTGAAAAGTTGTTTTTGAAACGTTGTAAAATCCAACCATAAAGACGTTTTGTTATCATACATACTGCTGAATTTACATTGTTACGATTTAAATTACTATCAAACAAAATACGTTTTATGATCTGCCAAAAACAACATAGGTCTCAATATAAATAGTGATAAGTGAAAAAAAATACTGTATACCCATTACTTAGTCGACTAATCACGATTACGTTGATTATTAAAATTGTGAACAACTAATTTTATAGTCGATGCATCAGTTTCTTTTTTTTTTCCTCTCAAAACTGCTGCTGTACTTTCCACTGCCGCTTTCGCTTCCGCCTTTCTCCCCTTGACGCCCATGTGGAGTAACCATTTTATTTCTTTTTTAGTTAAATTTGCTAGCTTAGGAGTGTGTGAGGAAGAATAAAAGTATATCATTTCAATAACGATCTCTTTTCTTCTGCTGTGACCCACTCTGTCTCTTGATTTCACCCTCTTTTCTTCATCTCTTCTCTATGGAACAATGCAGAACAATCCCTAGACCCCCAGAGACAGACTGGGTTTCAAATATCACCATGGAAACTATGCCCCTTCCCCCCCCATTCAACATGTGGGAACAGAGAACATTCTGATCAGCCAGACCATGTCACCAGAGAATACCAGTTAGTCACGTTTGTCTTAAAGCATTTGCCATAATGTCCTTTTGTCGGTGTGCAGTAGACATATACACTTTATACCATTGCTGTTACAGCATCACATTCCAGACTTTCACTTTTCAGTTCAGTCAAACTCTGACTATTTGCATATTTTGCAATTACGTATTACGTATCAACTTATTTATTTGTTTAAAACAAGTTTTATTTGGTTTTGTTTTTTCCAAAACAACCAGGTGTTGCATTATTACGACACAAAAAGACAGACCTACTGCAGAACGCCAGTGGAAAGCCTGGAGCACACTTGGCAAAGGATTGTACGATTTGGACACATGTTTTTAAGAGTAAGAACTGAATCAGTTGTGATGAGCTACATTAGAAAGATGAGAACACCAAGGCTGATTCCATTACAACAAAGCTGCTCTAAAACTTTATTTGAGCTTTGGAAATAAAGCCAGTCCCACGCTAGCAAGGTTTCCGGGTTGTTACAAGGTGTAGAAAGAGTGCAGGTCACTTTGTAAAGAACATTGTGTCCTCCTACTCTACTTGTTTTCTCTGTGTTTTCTCCTGCACTGAGCCATTGGAGGTCAGAGGGGTTGCCATTTCCGCAATCAGCCGATGCAAGCAGGCATAAAATCAAGGGTGCACATAACAGTTTCAAGCATGCACAGACACAACCGCTGCACTGTAAATTTGGAAATGATACACTGCTGGCACTTCAATCAGTACACAGTTTATTTTATAGACTACTAATGTCATACGACGCAAGAGCACATAATATATAGGATGAAGAAATACTGTACATTTTTCTCATATTTTAAACAAAGCACTTCTAAACCAGTCGAACTCATTTCTCTAGATCTGAAGGAACTCACCTGGTGGTGGTTGTGTGTGTGTGTGTGTGTGTGTGTTTGTGTGTGTGTTTTTGTGTGGTCAGCACATTATGCATGCAGAAAAGTTAAAAAGATCAGATGGCTTCTGTCATCTTGGGGTCCTGCATGGATGCACCTCTTTACCAACTGTACACCACTTTTCCTTTGTTATTGTCCCTCTCTTTCTACCTATCTCTACGAATTGCGCCACTGCATGACATTAAAACATGCAGGATTTGGTTTTGATCATAGCACTCTCAAATTTATCTAGAAAATGAAATCTTTAAGAAAATACAGGCCTACTGGAAATAATTATGAAAGATAAGACATTTGTGATGTACCCATTAAGTGGGCTATCCCTCTCTCATCAGGGTTCCTGAGCAGCAACAATGTGACACAAGATTAAAATGCCTGTGTGAAGACACGCTGCAGTCGCAAAAGAACAAGATGTCTGAAAATGATAAATGATCATGTATTTAAGAGGAGCTGGAGGGCAAATTCACTACAATAGTCATCACTGTAATGCTGCTGACTAATGCTATTATATATACCGCAAGCAATATGTATTTTAGCTAAGTAACTCAAATGTCTTTATAAAAAAAAAAGGAATTGTCTAATATTTGGTAAGGATTTGTCTTCCCTCTGATCCCAGACTTCTTTTGTCAGAACCCTCATCTTAGCTTGGAACTTTTTTTCAGTGCAGCAACTACAAATCTCTTTGGCCCCGCGCTTCCGTCACAGACACAGTTTCCCTCAAGAGATCTTCACACTCCACTTAGGACATGAAAACGTGTCCAAAGCGCATTCATGTGTGATGTTACTGTGATGTGACCTCTACAGCTTGATGGGGAGTGAGCTTGGGTTGGGGGCTTGCAGTGTGCGGTTGTATCTCTCTGTGGGTTGATGCTTTAAATGCAAGGTGTAATACATACAGTACGTCGCAGTATCAAGTTTTTTTAATTACAAATTCAGCTTTGTAGGAGATTTCCAAGAAGAAAATAATTATCAAAACGCCTGCCTTTTCACGATTGATTAGCAGTAACTTTTTAGCATTTTCTTCAGTGGCAATTATAATAAATAATTCTATTCAATTGAATTGAGATGTGAAAAGACAAGTTTGGGCATAAAAATCTTTATTTAAGATCCAGAAGAAAATCAATTAAACAATAATTATATGGTGTAAGATGCTAAATAAGTAAGCATTTCGACCACATTTAAAGTGTCAGGCTAAAGGGGTAAAAAATAATCTTTTGAGCTAATGGCAACTTGTCTGAGTCCCTGAATCCCTTCACACAAATATGGTTCACAAACATGGACGCACACACACATACATACACACATTTGCATTCATTCACTCACCTTCCGAACCGCTTTATCCGCTGTAGTGGTTCACGGGGAGCTGGAGCCCATCCCAGCTGTCTTACGGTGTGAGGAGCCACACAAAGACATTTATTTATCTTCCAACCATCACTCTATTTCTCAAAGGGATTATTTCTTGCGCAAATACGCAATTAAATGCTTTTCTGTTAGTGGACTTGAAACGAAGCAAAAATATACAGCAGCAGCATAGCATGACAGAAACTCAAATGTGAGAAAATTAATTTTCAGGCAATGCAATGTTGCTTCTACTAGATATATTTACATGATGGTATTGCAAAGGTATTTTTGTTTCTGAAGCGTAAAAACTGCATTGGCAGCTATCAGACACAAAGAACAATCACATGCTGGCGCAGCCAGGCTTCAAATGATGAAGGTCCGTAAAATCCGAATTCCATCAATTCTGGAGCCCAGCTGAAGTTAGCGGTGACTTCCTCTTCTCCTTTGGGCTTTTTCCTTCAGGGGTCGCCACAGCCAATCAGTTGCCTCCATCTAACCCTGTCCTTTGCATCCTCTTCTCTCACACCAACTACCTTCATGTCCTTTTTCACTACATCCATAAACCTCCTCTTTGGTCTTCCTCTAGACCTCCTGCCTAGGCCTCTGCTACATGCGGAATATACATGATATACATGAATATCACACAAGGATGATAAAAATACAAAGAACAATATGGACAATTTAAAGGTGGGTGGCCCATGAAGAAAAGTAGAACCTTTCTCGCTGTGACGCTTTAATGCCCTACAATGAAGCGACTGACCCTTACTCTTCATCACTTACTATTTATTACATCTTTTTGATTCCTTTACTTTACGTCTCATTAGTCATCTTACTGTTTGTTTTTGTCATTTCTTTCTAATTGCTCAGTAGACTCTGAAATATTTTTAAGTTGCCATCATGAGGCCCATCAAATCTACAGTAACTGGTACATTTGAGCAAAAAAAAAAAAAAAAAAGTCAACTTGCTATTAGCAGTTTATCTGCTGTGCATGTGTGTATTTATGTGAATCTGTGTCTGTGCAGCAGTGAAAGTTTTTCATGAAATGGAGAATATTTGATAGTGAAGCAGTGACACAGTGGATCTGAAAATATTATCACGGATTTGAAATGATTGCCTTGCATTCAGAAAAAAATGAATGTGTCGACCTTTGTGTGTGTCTGTGTGTGTGTGTGTGTGTGTGTGTGTGTGCGCGTGGGTGCACGCTCCCACCGACTATGAATGCTTTGTGCTGCTTCCTTTATCAGTGAATTAGGGACAGTCACTATTGAGTCAGCTGGTTGCTGCTTCAGAATTCAGTCATGTGACTCTTTTTAAAGAAGCTGGTAGCAGAGGATTTTAACTGAGGTCATATCACTGTGGCTCTTGAGTCATAACTTGCATTTGAATGCTTGTGTGACTGCTGAGTGCTGTTCTCCATTCCTACCTGGGGGTGGTGCTACTATCCTGTGTTCTGTGTCTTTCTCAGCATTGATTAGATTGACTGGATGCCAGCAGTCTCTCTGCTTCCCCTTGAATCCAAACCTGACTGAGTCCCTGTGTGCTGTCTCTCTGTGCTAGAGAGACAGCACACAGGGACTGATTTAAAACATCAGCAAAGGCAATAAGCATGTATTGAAGTATTCTTCAGCCCCAGCTGAGAGTAAATAATATTTTTTCAATTTTTTTCAAATTAACATGTTTATACACCGACAGATTTCTAGCCCCGGAGCAATGTTAAAATTAATTAAGAAGGCTTAAAGTCTATAC
Organism: Antennarius maculatus; assembly: GCA_013358685.1. NCBI lineage: Eukaryota > Metazoa > Chordata > Actinopteri > Lophiiformes > Antennariidae > Antennarius > Antennarius maculatus. The sequence goes on from CM023612.1 coordinate 21,970,772, forward strand.
ACTCCATGTGGCTGTAAGATTTTAGTACGACATCCACATGGGTTTCCTCTGTACGACACTATTCCAGAACATTTTCTCATCTTGTAAAGCTCAGCAATATGCAAATACAGCTTAGCCCAATGAAGCCTGAGTCATGAAATAAATGAAATAATTGAGCATTTTTAATCACAAGCATTGTGACAAGTAACAGCATTCATCTTAATGTTGGATACTGTAGTTTTTTTTTGTCGCAAAGGCAAACTTGTAAAAACAAAGATATTTATTTCACACTCATATTCATAGAGCATCATCTTTCCATTTTCCAACCAACCAATGTAACATGATTAGCTTTACATGAATGAATGAATGAATGGATGAAAAAGAAACAAACCAAGAAAAAAACTTGTAAAACACACACATCAGACATTGTGGTTGTTCTCTACATTTTGGTTCCAACTTGACAACAGAGGGCAGACATTGGCATTTAAAAAACAGACAGATAGGGAGAGAGAAACACTGACATAGAGACATTCCAGAGAGGGGAGGAATGAATGAATCGCTGCCCATGCAGTAAATCTGCTGACTGGTGTTTATTCTTTCAGCCCCAGACTGGTCACACTAATTCAGCCTATCCAATATTGACTTGTAGTAACAAGGCAGTGTAGGAGATAACTGTGAAAACCACCAGCTTTTTAACCCGCTGTCTTTCTCATCTGTCCTCCTACACTTTCGTCTACACACTTCCAACCATCACTTTCTGTCCAAAAACTCTGCTCTCTCTCTTCTTTTTCTCTCTCTCTTTCTCCATCTATCTTTACAACTCTCTTTCTTTCTCACATGCAAACTAAAAATGTCTCATTGGCAAACAAATATTGAATCAGGGATTAAATATGTTAATAAATTAACAGGACTTGATTATCAAGATGAGAGGAGATGATCTATTTGCCTGCAAGTTCTATAAGGGTGTGTGTCACACTGGTTTATTTATGCTTCATTCTCACTTAAAAACCAGTGTAAAACGCAGAGGACATCCTGTCACTGCAAACAACAAACGGACGAATCAAACACATAAATCAAATTCTTGTTCATAAATCTTTTTCATTGGATTTTATGTGTCAGCATCAGGTAAAAGGACTTCAATGACATATTTTTAAGGAAAGGCCACTGAGTACCATTGTGAACAATGGAGTACAAATGAGAGAAACAGGTCAGACTGCATTGCAGCTTCCAGTCATGTTCCAAAGCAATACAGGTGCCAGGAAGACACCATAAAAGGAAGACAAGTTTGTAAAGGGTGTGGTAGTTACACTGAACAATGAACCTGCAGGACAGACTCTGTTTACTTCCATTTCTCAACACTGATCACACTCAAGACAGATAATAACTGAGTGAGAGATATTTAAATCCCCCCCAAAAATGTTATTTTCCTTGCTCCATGTCAGACTAACTCCAGGCTGACATAGTGTGACATCCATAACTGAAGAGCTGAATAAATAGTTCTACATTTTTTATTATCTTCAGGAGACTTAGCTTTGATTTACTGTGTTGATTCAACAACAGGGATAGGGACTTACTTATTTTATCCCTCCTATGGAAGACTCAGTTTCCCAAGGACTAATTCTAGATGAAGTAAGTTTGCTTTCATCCTACGCACAATACACTCAGGAGCACATAAATTTAGGTTATATAATTAATATTATAACTTCATGTGTTCGTATGAAACAGTTTGAATGCTTTTCTCTTTCATACTCTTAATATATGAGGAGAAATTCTTTAAAAGCACCAGGGGATCCAAATTTCCCTTTCACTTCTTTAAGATCGCTCCAACAATACAGATATTAAATTATAGAATTGGATGTCATTAATTTCAACTTTTGCAAAGCTCCTTCAGAAGAGGCTTCTTTTTATGCTATGAACATAAGAGCTGAGTAGCACAAGGGTGAGACTCATACTATGAGTCTTTTTTGTAATATCTATTAACTTTGTCATTTCACTCCAATAGGAGTTGCAGCCATAGCTATAGCAATACCAGAGCACAGTAACACAAGGTGGGTGACATGTACGTGGACATTCACTTTTATAAATAGATCCTTCTACATGAATGGAATATTAATGAAATTTCATTAATACTTCAAAGGATGTCCTTTATATCAGTTCAAGAACTTTTGAAACATAAAAATAACTCATACTATGAGACATACTCTAAGGCTTCTTCTTCGTAGCATCCATTACCTTCCTCATTTTAAATTGTTGCTGCAAAGCTGTCTAATACTGTAATGCTGTTGGGTTTGTTTTGTTTGTTTTTTTACATTTCAGAAGTTCCTGAACTATTAAAAGGGCGTCCTTTGAAGTACTATTGAAATTTAAAGAATATTGAAATTTTCACAAATATTCCATTCATATAGAAGGATCTAATTATTACAGTGAATGTCCACACTTTGGTACTGCTATAGCAATGGCTGCAACTCCTATTCTCCCCTGTTGTTTCCATTGTTCCCCCTTCCCCTCTATGTCCTGTGTGTTTCTTAGTGGGGGTGTATTTGTGTCGCAGGCAAGGCTCTGAATGTCCCTGTTCAGCACTCATCATTACCTGGTCCTTCACTCCACTTACTCTCTGCTAAACAATTGAACCTTTTCATCAATCAATCCTGTAATACTGAAGACCTGGCTTCTAAGCCACTTATCAACAGATCATTAGATTACTTTCACTGGTTCAAAAGTGGTCACTAAGGCTGTGCATTCTAGATCTTTTGGGTTTTTTGTACCCAGAACCTACCTGCCTAACTGCTTTTCACAGTCTTATACTCCAGAGTAGTTTTTCTCTTCGTCTTTTTTACCAGCTGCCTCATCGACGTCTTTCCCGTTAATAATAATAAAGTCTATAACCTGTGAAAAATGCTGAACAATATCATAATTCTGATATAAATGATCGAAAGCTCAGAAAACAATTCAATTTACAAAATCACAAGGGCGTCTCATCCTACTGGTGCCAAACAGAGAATACTCTGGGAGAAAATGTAGAGGACAGTATGTGGTCATTATGATGTGCCTGCTGCCATCTACTGCGCACAGATCAATATTTGGACTAATTTTTTTGCTGCCATTTCTGAATTTATTCTGTGTGAAACTGTTGCCCCCTGAGAGGACTATATTTAATCTTTCATAAGCTCCTGCAGTTTGGCATTTCTGACACAGCAGCCCTCTTCTAGGGGCTATGCCACCGTGGGGGGGTCTATATTTCAAATCCCTCTGCTTACAAACTCTGTTTTCCGTTCTGCTGTTATGTTATGAGTTCTCTGTGCTGCAATTTCTGTGATTTCTACTGCAAGGTCAAAAAGGTATTTCCTGGTTTGTAGCTCCCATTGACAAGACAATCACCAAAAATCTTACAATAGATTATTTACTTTATTATAAAGTTTCATTTTTTCTATATTTTCATAATTTTTTTGGTATTGGTTGAACTAAAATGGATTTAAGGCTAGACGTACAGATCATTAAGAATCACCATATTTGTAAGGATAAGGAGGCTGGAATTCCTCGGGCAAAACAATCTGGCATCTGGATTAATTATCTTTGGATAGATTGACAGATATTCACTGAATGTATTATCCTAATATTTACTGGCCTATCACTTCTCTGTACCAAAATCCATCTGTAAAGTTTCTAAAATGACTCAAACACAGCTGCATAAACATGCTTAGTTGCAATCTGCAGCGCTCATGCCATTCATGGATTTCTGTCATAATTGTTTTTCTCACTTCCTTGGCCAGTAAAGAGCTATTCAACATATAAATGTCATGTAGACATTTTCCATGTGTACATTAAACAAACATGGTCACAGCCTTTTACTTTGTTGTTTTAATGACATCAAGCGGAGGTAATAAAAAAGAATGCCAAAGCGCTGTTAGAGCTGTGAGATTTAACTGACAGAGAAAAATGTAATGGTATTATTGTTTCAACGTTGTCCCATCTCAATGCACAATGTTCCAGTATCCCCCACGGAAGAAAGAAAAAGGAGTTTCAGGAGATGGAGAGTGAGAGAGGAAGAGAGGGCCTATTCAGTCATTCAACCCGTTCTGTTTGACGTGAAATCAGTGGAGGATTAAAAACGACATTTCAACAAGTGAATTGTGAATGAATCTGTGGAGACAGGAGAAATGAATGTGGAGACATATTTTTGAAAAGCATCTTCCCTATTCAAGTAGGCGGATGTACTGCATCTTTTAACGTATGAAAAGGAGTAGGTCTTAACTATATTAGTAAATCATGACAACAACAACCTGCTGGAACACTTCTTTTTCAAGAACAAACATTTCCTCATGGATAAAATCAATAAAAATTGTGTGTGATGGAGAGCAGGAGCAGAGATTGAAGCTGAACAGCAGCGAACAAGGTCTGAAAGCTTCACTTGTATGTGGCACAGGTGTCGGGGGTGTGGGGGGGGGGGCGGGGGGTTGTGTGTGGCGGTGACTGTTCCCCTTACATTTCTCTTTTTCTTCTGCAGCTAAAAACACAAAAAAAAATTTTAAAAATTGATTTTCAAAACACATCCACGAAACTGTCCTTTAAGAGGCTACGGCACATTCAACACACAATGACGAATAAGTAATCAGGCTTTCTCAACTGGTTGGTCGATTTAGTTATTCTTGCATAATCAGGTAAAATCTACAAAGTCATAGAAGCACCCATTTCTAATTCTTTCTATGTTTTTGTTTAAAACGTTTCTTCTATGTTTTAAATTTAACACAAAACACAAATGATATGTTTCACTGAAAAAAAATGTGTGGATGTTATATCAAGGCATTACTAATGGAGAATAGATAACAGTGTGTTCTAGTCGCCCTATCTGTCAAATGATTCATTTAATTCCTCAATGTTTGATCTGCACTGCCCTGGATATGCTGAGACTAAGAGCTATAAAACTCATCTTTCCCATCTCCAGTGATAACATTTATTATATCCGCTGACCCGATTTCAAAGTCTGTTCAGCTGACACAAAGGCCAGAAAATTTTATTCTCCCAGCCAAGTCTCATGTGGCGGGGAAAAAAAACTACTTGTAGTATTTAAAATGGAAAAACACATACGTAAAGTTTTGACAACTTGAATTTTATACTTGTAAAATCACAAAAAGACACTGAGGAATTTTTCTCATCTTCCTCATATTTTGAGAACTGCTGAGTCCAGAGGGGAGGAAGCAATACTCAATTTATGAGAGTGATTCTGACCTTTGACTTGTATCTTTCATGCCTCATAGCTGCGGCTCCACTAGGAGTCACCAGTGGAGGAACCACATATTCACATTTATACAAGCTGTTGGCAAAAAGTGAGTAAGCAGAGGTGTCATAAATCTAGCTTTTCAGTGCCAAACTATTTTATTTTCTCAAAATATTCAAGTAACTACTGCTAAGGTATTTTCTCTATAACTAACAAAAAGAATAAAAGTGATTGCTGTGGGGATAGCTGTGACTATCATTATCTATAGGTTTGGCATTGGTCAGTAAGTAAGACTGCTGGTATTGTGTGTGAGGTAAGAAGGAAACTAAGCCAATTTAGCAAGTTCCCATTGGGAGTTAGAATGAACATTACCAAGCTGCCTTTGACTGTGTTCACAGTCACGGTATTGTGTTATGTAATGTTACTCCGGTTACGTTGGCGAACTGGTCATATTGCTCCAACAGCAGGTGTGTCCTTCAAGATGTCACAGCGTATAACAAATCTTTTTTTTTTTTTCCAAATAAATATTTTTCTACTGTTCTACATCAGTGCTTTACGACATTTGGATTTTGGAACACCCCAAAGCACTTGTTGAGGTATCATGGTTCCCCTACAAAATAGGGAATACTTTCTTTTGACAGTAATTCCATTTAAAGTGTAATGACTATATGTATGGCTAATTTTAAGCAAAAGTTGCATCAGATGGGGCCCCTGGTTCAAATTAATTCAACTTCCCTGGCTAACTTACCACTCACCTGAAACCAGTAAGAACTGCTCCTCTACAAGCTCATACAATGACCTACCACCAGTTAACTCAGCACTCACAGATATAGTGCCTTGCGAAAGTATTGGCCCCCCAAGAACTTTCTGACATTTTGCTACATTTCAGGCTTTACACTTAAAGATAAAAAACAGAAAATATTTTTCAAGAATCAACAGCATGTGAGACACAATCATGAAGTGGAACCAAATTTATTCAACATTTTATATTGTGTTTAGAAATAAAAAAACTGAAAAGTAGGACGTGCAAAAGTATTGGCCCCCTTTGAGTTAATACTTTGTACAACCTCCTTCTGCTGCAATCACAGCCGCAAGTCTTTTTGTGTATGTCTCTATAAGTTTTGCACATCTTGAGAATAAAATATCTGCCCATTCCTCCTTACAAAACAGCTCAAGTTCCTTAAGGTTAGATGGAGATCGTTTCTGCACAGCAATTTTCAGATCTTTCCACAGATGCTCTATTGGATTGAGGTCCGGACTTTTGCCTGACCATTCTAACACCTTTATATGGTTAGCTTTAAACCATTCCATTGTGGATTTGAATTTATGTTTAGGATTATTGTCCTTTTGGAAGGTGAACCTCCGCCCCATCCTCAGGTCTTTTGCAGACTCCAACAGATTTTCTGCCAGAATCGCCCTGTATTTGGCTCCATCCATCTTCCCATCAACTCTAATGATCATCCCAGTCCCTGCTGAAGAAAAGCAACCCCAGAGCATGATGCTGCCACCACCATGTTTGACAGTGGGGATGGTGTTTTCAGGGTGATGTGCAGTGTTACTCTTACTCCAAACGTAACATTTCGCATTCAGCCCAAAAAGTTCAATTTTGGTCTCATCTGACCAGAGCACCTTGTCCCACATGTCATCTGTGTCTCCATGTGGCTTCTTGCAAACTCCAAATGGGCCTTTTTATTTTTTTACTTTCAGAAATGGCTTTCTCCTGCCACGCTTCCTTAAAGACCAGATTTATGCAGAGTACGACTAATAGTTGTCTTATGGACAGACTGTCCCACCTCAGCTGTGTATGTCTGCAGGTCATCCAGCGTGATCATGGGACCTCTTGGTTGCTTCTCTGCTTAGTTTCCTCCTTGTTTGGGCTGTAAGTTTAGAGGGACGGCTAGGTCTTGGTAGGTTTTCAGTGGTTTTATGCTCTCTCCATTTTGATATTATTGCTCGCACAGTGCTCCGGGAGATGTTTAAATATTGTGAAATCTTCTTGTATCCCATTCCTGCTTTGAACATTTCAACAACTTTATCTCGGACCTGCCTGTTGTGTTCTTTGGTTTTCATGACGCTGTTTGTTCTCAAGTGTTCCTTTCATAGACCTCCGAGACCATCACTGAGCAGGTGCATTTAAACTGAGACCAAATGACACATAGGTGCACTCTGTTTGTCATTGTTAGTCATTTAGGTCAACATATGATCATTCAGAAGTCATCAGAGAACTTCTGGAGTAGATTAGCTGAGCTGAGAGAACAGGGGGCCAATACTTTTGCACATCCTACTTTTCAGGTTTTTTTTTATCTGTAAACACAGTATAAAATGTTGAATAAATTTGGTTCCATTTCACGATTGTGTCTCACATGTTGCTGATTCTTGAAAAATATTTTCAGTTCGTTATCTTTAAGTTTGAAGCCTGAAATGTAGCAAAATGTCAAAATGTTCTTGGGGTGCCAATACTTTCGCAAGGCACCGTACGTTTTGCAACAAATCCAAGCTTACTGATGTTTTTTTGGTTTTGCAAAGCATTGTGTCAGAGAAGCTTAATTCTGTGGCTATTTGTGTTAGGCTGCACTTACCTCCTGAGTTTAACCTCAAATTTGAAACCTACAAAGACAAGCCATGCGTCCAGCTACTGGGAATCCATCTATAACATCTATATCTGCAAGAAAACTGTAGTACAGAAACTCACACACTAAATCAATAAGAAAGGTTCAATTATGGTCACAAACCCAAAATACCTCAAAGGGAAAAAACAAAATCATCATAAAACAATAGAATATGCAAACAACAGTAGCTGTTTTTGTTTTTCTGATAATAAATGTAGAGCCTTGAGCGGACCAACCAACCAACCGTGAATGCGCACTTCTTTTATGAGAACTCATTACACTTTTTTCTTCAGAATTTCAACAGATCCTCAGAAAATAACTTGAGGGGCATAATGAAATTTAAAAAATGTTGGCTGTCAATGTGACAAGAGGATTATAATGCACTGGCCGAAAGGGGAAAGTGTTTGACACGCTAATTGCTAAGTAAGTTGCTACCAAACAGGCTATTATTCACTCTGTGTTGACAGGTATAATGTTGACATCAATGACTTGATCCTGTTTTCCAGTGACTTTCAAATCAATTAAATCTACTTTCCTTCCTCCCTCGTCTTTAACTGTTCAATCGCTCCTTCTGCTTCACTTGTCTCACTGTTTAATTAAAGCATGTATGTAAATTCACTGTAGAACAGGGCAATAATACACCTACAGTATATCAGTGATTACTGCCATGGAGTCAGTGTCTTTGAATTGTGTTTATGTTTGTGCTTTTTTAAAATAAAAAATTGTTCAGTCTAAAACAATCACAAAGGAGGAGATAAGGTAAAGTCAGACTGTAGCGTTACCGTGAGATACGAGGTTAATTCTTCCCGTTGACTCAGCTCCTAACTCAAACAGCTTGTATCCCAAACAAATTTTCCCAATTTAAAATAACTAAAAATGATTTTAGTCCGTTCCAGCCTTGTAAAAAAAAGCCCTAAACCCCAAATTATGAAAAAAAAAAAAACCCAATACCCATGCATACACTTCCTGTGCATAATTAATTACATATAAGTTACGTTAACAATGATAACATACGAAAAAAAAAGGCAGAAGTCACAAGCACACACAAGGAACGTTTGTATTCCACGGAGAACACCTATAGAAAGAGCGAGATGGGGGGATCTCAGCCGATGTTGTATCCATCCGCCAACTAGCTGTGGTGTCCCGAAGCACAACTCGACTGTTGAAACTCGCATTTCAACGACCCCCCTTTGAAACAAAGGGGGGTCTTAGTGGATTGATTTAAACAGCTTTGGACATTTGATTATTAAGATTTAGGATCTATAAATTGTAGCCAATAAGAGACAAGAAGAGCCAGTGGTCCTGTCACCTGCTGTTGTTACTGATGGATAGACGGTCTGTTGACTGGATAGTGCTCAAAATCTACCCCTTCCTACATTAAAATGATGTATGAGCAAAAACTTGAACAGGAATGTGAGTTCAAAACTGTTGGTCCAAGTTGCAGATTACTTTGTCCCAAATTTTCCCAATTGTGACTAAAACATGAATGAACAAATGTTAGGAAATAAAATAAACACCTCCACTTCCCCATTCTTGTTAACCAGACTTACTTTCAAGATGATGATTATCCTCACAAGCATGTCGTGGGTGTGGCTTCAAAAGGCGGATGTTATAGCTGATAAGACGGGTTTGTTGTGAAAGACATTTCTATGATAAACTTGCTTCATAATCTCAGAAAAAAAAAAACACCTTCAGAATAAACAATCCGACATGCCACCGGAAAACAATAACCTTGACAAACTTCAGCTAAAGTTTTGTTTTTTGTTTTTTTTTATTAAAAATTAAATTTAAAAAAAAACTTTGGCTGCATATTTCGGTATAAAAAATGCCTTATGACATGTGAAGCAACAGATGACAACACATATAGCTGGAAAGACTGGATGGGGCTGTGCTGCTTTGATGAGATATTATGTGTGCAGTCCAAACCAGAATATTCAAATGCAGAAAGCAATAGTTTGCAACTAACTCGAAGAAGAAGAAAATTATACAATGTTGGTTACAGCAGGCCGTGTTAGTCTGTTTTTAATATAATTATTACATTTTCAGTTACGTAAAAATGCAAAGTAATTAAATAGACCAACAAGCCAAATGTCAAATGCTAATATTTAACTCCAGTCATGATGGAAAGCAATGAACTCAGACACAACGTTGCTGCCCTTCACTCCCTTGTGGAATCCTGGCTCTTCTCCAAGTACAAGCTTACAAGATGAATATCCCATTAGAGACTGACAGACAGGCACAAGAGAGACAGACAAGCAAAGATGTCTCTCTACATTTTAAAGGGTCATTTCAGACATTGCTGGAGGAATATTATCTAAACTGCAGCTGGAATAACTAGAGCACACAGAGCATTCCAACACTAACTCGACAGGACCAGTTCCACATGGAAAGGCGGTGTTACTGATTCTCCTCTTATGTTGACACGAGGTAGTCAAAAGCAGAAATGTGACATTGAATTTCATCCATTTTCTTGTAGATGGGATGGTAATTGTCTTTTCTACAGCCACATATCCACCTTGTGGGTTATTGGTGTTGCAGAAGTTTATCTCAGCTTGCTACCGGCGAAAGGTGGGGTAAACCCTGGAAATACAAACAACGTCTCATGCACACACCCGTAGGTCATTAGGTGATCATTTCACCTAAGCTACAAATTTTTGGAGGTGGGGAAGAAGCTGGAGAACCTGGAGAGAACCCACAGTGTATTATCTTGTGATTCATGGTCAAGAAAGGTCCGCAAGTTTCAAGCATGTTTAAATGACGCAATAATTTCAGAAGTGTGTTGTGAAAGAACACCACTGACACTCGTGGACTAATATTAGTAGAACAGCGATCTCAGGCTAAAGCAAAATCTGGCAAACACACACACATGAAAAACTTTGAGGAGAAGAAAATAGCTTTTGCACCAATTCAGCTTTCTTGGGATAAACTGAAGGAATGAAGCCATTCTCTCACAGACAACAAAACAGGGAAGTCATCCTCTCCCGTATTTGTTATTCTTTAAAAGGCAAATTAATTTTATCTTCATTTTCAAAATAATTAATTCCTTCGTTGAAGCAGTTAGGTATATTCTTATTTATTCATCTTCCTATCTGCTTCTTCTGCTTTTGGAGCCTTATTAAAGTAAATGTGATTTTGATTGTTTGTTTCAGCTATTTATTTCTGTTGGTCATGGCTAATGTATTGTCACACTGTATATACTGAACCAAAAGACTGAGGATAGAACCTCCTTATTCAAATCAAATCAAACAGAATGGACGCAGATCAGATATGAAGCAAACTCAAGATTTTAAAAAGATATATGTATTGTTTGTTTTCATGTTGTTTTGTTTTAATGCAGTTGCGTAGCGTATCAGGGTTGGAAATGTCGAGGGCAACGTCTGGGAATCTGTCAAAAACAATGTCCTCTTCTGAAGCTTATCATGCAGCTTTATCTGATGTTCTGCACTGATTTAAAAATGGTCTCACTGCTACATGCAAGACTGTGGACCTGAGGCCATATTGTACTGGCACACTATGCCAAAAACAATATTAAATTTGATGGGTTTAGAGTAACTTGAATGCACCAGATGGAGCTTGACAGGGAGCAGCCGATTTCTCAACTTGGCTGCCTAAGAAAAGACACAAAACTGAATCTGAAGAAGAAACTAATTGGGAAGATTCAACCATGATGGATATCAAACATATGATAAGCTTTTTCCTATATTCTTATTGGGTAGAGTTCATCTTATAAGATCTTACAAAGGAATGAACTAAAAGGTGAGCACAACAACAGGAAGGCTGTGAAGATTTTTTTCAAATCCTCAGCAGTAACAAAGAATCTATGTTATAGGTTTAAGAGTCTCTGGACTCACCTTGCTGTTGGTTTTGGTCTTGCTGTCACCATTGCCATTGTTGTGGTTGGGGCTGGCATTAACATCCTCATGCACTCTGTCCAGTAGCCACAAGAGGAACTCAAGGGCATCATGCTGAGAGTTCCCCCGAAATTGAGAGCCATATTTTGCCACTGCACTCTGGGGAGATGGGAGACATCATAATTCATGACTTTGGATAATTTCAAAAGTCATTAAATAATAACATCTTTTCTGACAAAAATGAGGCCACAAAAATCACACAGAACATGTAATTCTTCATTTGGAAGTGGAACTTGGTTTAGCTTGAAGCACTCATTCAAGTGATGGAGGGAAAAAAATAGGAATGATTACATTCTTATTATTTAATGCAGAACCTTCAAGAACATCTGTCCAATTATGATAAATTCTTGTAATAAAGCACTTCACAATTTTCTTTGGACATTGCATTTGGGAAGAAATTGTAAAGGTGAAAAAGCCAATGATGCTTCATCAGAGTCAACCACATATTTCTTACACATATTTCTAATTCATGAAGGAAACCAGGATATTCCACCAGAAAATTAAAAAATCAATGACCATCAGCAACCTTTTCCCATACTGTCAGAGAGGGCTGCTAACAGCTAATGGTTATTTTCAGCCAGTTGTATTCCACACATACATACAGCATCTGTCAAGCTCCCTGAAAAATCAATTATGTTTTGTTACTTCTGTGTGTGTGTGTGTGTGTGTGTGTGTGTGTGTGTGTGTGTGTGTGTGTGTGTGTGTGTGTGTGTGTGTGTGTGTGTGTGTGTGTGTGTATGTGTGTGTATGTGTGTTATGAAAAAGTGTAAAAGAGCAATTGTTCTCTTGAATCCACCTCTAAGGTCAGGAGATTCTGCTTCAATAAAAACATTTTCACCGAAGGAAAAACAATACTTTACAGCATATTAAATTGTAAGACAAAAATACACATACAACAATCACTGAAGCACTGGGAACGAATTGAATGAGTCCATCCTGTTCTAAAAATACAATCATTGTTTAAATAGGGCTCTAAGTTTGTTTTTTGCACTCATACTGAGGAAAATCAAAACCTGACAAATGTTACTAGAACAAAAATAACTAGACCTATTTATGTAATCTTGTGAATTTATGAGTCTGACCAAGAAAGCAATACAGAAAACTAAAATGAAAGTAAATGAAAGTAAATGAAAGTGAGGACTGGAGAGGAGAAATGCCATCTGACTTTCAGCAGACCTGGGAGTATTTTTCTGTCTTCTTAGCCAAGTGGACTGCACAGTTGTGGTTGTCCCTAAATTGAAATGGGACAAAGCAGTGCAGATTCTCAAAGGTCCCAACAAAATATAAAAGGCAAAACACTGACGCGAAGAGAAGGAAGGGTGGTTTCAAGATTACTATCAGTTATGATAGATCTATAGATCTTTTTTAATGAGAGAAATGTAAGAAAATTCTGCAATATTCCAGAGTATTGATAACTTCTTCATCCCACCTCATCTCTGCTGCTTTCTCCCTCTATTAGTGTGTCTGTCCCTTTCATATCTGTCGATGAGGTGTTGCTGAAATTAGTCGCCTCAGCCTCAAAGGCACTAAAGAGACTTGGCAAAGCTATTTTTCCCATGCACGAAGACCTTTTCAATTAAATTCTTTTAAAAATCAACAAAAAAAAAAAAGGAGGTGCTGAGGAAACGTCATGAAACAAAGAGGAAAAAAGCATGTTGGTCACCGTTTGTCTACAAACACGAACAGTAGAAAATTAAGTGAGTACAGCTATGGTGGTATGTTAAGTAGGTAGTGGAGGAGAGAAGAAAGGGAGGCATAAGGATTGACTTGAAGGAACAGAGAGTTATTGTTCAAGATAGCCCGAGGATATTATTCTAACACCTGGCAGGGCCAAATCTAAAGGGATGTATTCAAGCAGTATTTCTCTTTATTCCCTTTAATGCAATGGTTCATGAATGAGTTCAAACAATTCTTGTTTCATTAAATCCATGCAGAACAAATAAATCACTATCCTGTGTTTTCTATAGCATGCATTTCTTTACCACTTTGCAAAAAAAAAAAAAAAAGTGAAGCTTAAAGAATACTGTAATCAAATAAACTCCCAACTTTAATTATTCAAGTTCAACTCCATGACAAGAACTAGATTCGGGTAGGGCTTGGCCATCAGTTCGTGTGTGTGTGTGTGTGTACACTTATTTTTTTTGCTTGATTTTGTGTCTAAATAACATAAAAAAAATATTAGAGAATGAGAAAAGACAGACTTGAACCCTGTGGATTCCACAGCAGGGGTCATAACCTTTGCGACATCACCTGCTTCCACACCCTGATATCTGTTTAAGTAGGTCACCTCACACTATTAACCTTCGTGTTCCCCACAACCATCCTTCCCCTATGTAAACAATGACGGATCAAAATGATGGCAGAGCAGGAAAATACTCTAAACACGCATCAAGTCAGAAGCCTTTCTTCCTCTCTCACCTGACCTCATCTCATCGCAATCCGTCTTGAAGAGCAGGCCTGAGTGGATTCCTCAGTGACAGAGAATGACACTGACAGATTATAACTGAACATAGCCTTAAGGGGAACTTCCACATTTTTTTCCACACATTAAACCATACACATACACACATAGTTGGAATAGTGCTGAATAAAATCTGTCAAAAAACTGGCCTCCCCATTTGCACATTTATTTTTCAGCAGCTCAGTGTTGGCAGCTCACCTCTCCTGTCAGAACAGACTAGATGCAGGGCAGCCATGATTTACAACCTTCACTTATTCCACTATCTCTTCTCTTCTTCAACTCTCGTTTCTCCTGTCTAACAGACACCACACCAACCGTCCTCCTTTCTTTAATTTCTGTTAACTTTTTCCTTCTTCTATTTCCTTTAGGAATGATTCCCTCGGATAATAGTCTCAGATAACAGATGCCTCAACAAATGAAAACACTGAATTTCTGAAGTGGATACCATACCAACATTCAAATACAATGTGAGCACTGTGCAGAGACAATCATTGGGGATCAAACCACCGACCTTCTGTTAAGTGAACGACCATGCTACCTCCGACCTAAACCATTGACTTAGCATGATGATGGCAGCTGTTCAAACATTGTTTTCACGTTGTCAAACACTGAAACTCCTCAGCCTTTAGAAATTTTCAAAGCCTTTTCTCAGGTTGAACTAGAGCTTGGTGGTTACATCTGCAGCATTCGTCAGTAATCTGGGACGATGTACGAAGTGCTAACAGAGCAGAGCATCTTCTCCCTGCACATCCAGAAGACAGGGGTGACAAGGTCAAGAGCAGGATGCTTATTTTCTGGTTTTTGACTAGCTTGGTTGTTGCTCCTGACCCACTTGTGATTACAGTTGATGCTGATCTGGAAGAAAACTGGACCTATATCTGAACTATAAAAGTTTATGCCAGGAGGGTGACAGCGAGTCCAGACAAGGTGTCATCAGATGAGGCGTGCCTATTTAACATCTCCATGTGCTTCCCCATCCCTCAGCTAAAGACAGTCACCACAGATGCCCTCTAATTATGTGTTGCAATATCAAAGTTTCACAGTACAACTTTGCTGAATCATAAATATTGATCTATTTCATTACATGTTTTCATTGACGTTTTCATTATTAGATGCAACAAACTCGCTTGGAAAATTGTTTCATATTACATCGCTTTCACAGATTCACACTTCTTCTTCTTGTGTTTCTTTATTGCCTCAGACGCAGCAGCGTGGTTGTAAGGGTGTGCGGCTCACTGAGTCACAGAAATGCTTGCTGCTTCTAGACAGCATATGGTGGTTCGCTAACATTGCTTACAAATGCACTGGCTTCTGTTTTATTAGAGTGAAATGAAGTGTTTGAAGCATTATCACATCCCCATCCCCTGGGACATTGATTATCCTGAATGTTTGTGCCCAAATATAAAAAAAATAAAACAACACACTGATTATGATATCTATCATGTGGCTAAAAGGGAAAAGAATCCTGCTAAAAACTGGTAGAAGTCCTTCATCTGCTTCATTCAAAAATTGATGCAATCAAACTGTAACAAGAAGAAGTCTCACATTACAAATTGAACGCAAAGTCTAGGCTTTAAATATCTCTAAATGAATCTGTATGTTATATATTTTTCAAAATATATTGAGGATGACAGGGTTCCTTGACTTGGAGAAAAGACAACGCAAAAATACAAACTGACTATTTGTCTCTTTGGTCTGGCTCACAGTCACAACCTGCCTACACCTGCAGAAAAAGCAAGGCTTCCTGAAATATCCAGCTTCATCCTCCCAGCTGGGCTGAAACTAGCCTCACACTGCTGCATCTCCTGCAAGAAAAAAAAGCGTAGAAAAAAGAGAGGAATCGGTGCTCCTCACTGATTTCTAAAATTAGTTACTGTGCCAGGGAGTAAAGGAATAGGAAAAAAGAGCTGATTCAAGCCATCAAGGAAAACCAATGTGGACAGCTTTCACCTTGAGATATATTATGATTCTAGGATGTGGAAAAGGGCAGGAAAACAAAAATAAATTCAAATTTAATTTCCTGCAATTTATATATATATATATATATATATATATATATATATATATATATATAGTGTTATGACAAACTCTAAGTCTGGACAGGTTTGGAAAAAATTCTAGTTTATCAGGATACTTGCCACCTTCCTCGCATTCCAGCCCGGTTGGGGTCATATGAAAGTCACAGGATTGGATGATAATTTTGTTTACTAGTAATGCCCCACCACCACCACCACCCCTCCCACTCTCTGTCTTTCCCTCTAAGCGAACACCACTACAGTCTTCACAGCAGGGAGGCTTTGCACTTGTCCAAGCAGAATGCCTTTCCTTCTTCACCCTGAGATGAGCAGATAGACACAAATCACTGTGTCGACATGAGAAAAGGGGAATGAAGGACACATATTTATGCCTCTGCTAAGGGGGACATTGTGGGTTGCCCTTGTCCATCCGTACATCATAACACGGGGGGGGGGGGTAAGGACGATCCACTTTTCCACATAAACTAATCAAATTACATTTCACTCATCATTTCTGGGAGTCCTAATGCTGTGTATGTCAGTTTTGTGAATATGACATTTTTAAGCGCATTTTAACCGTGCCCATTTTCATGCCGTTTCACTTATGACAGAGGCAATGATCTATCCAGACTGGCAAAAATTGCTTTGTTTCAGTTGCTCCAACTGATCCAAGGTTGAAGAGCAAAGCAAGGAATGCATGAATGTTTACTCTTTTTTTTTTTTAAACACAGGGGCACATCAGGGCTCAATATTCCTTATTTCCTTTCAGTGACTGGTTTTTACAGTACCATCACGATATCAGGCACTATTTTAACATTTTTCTTTCCTTGGAGTGCCTGAATGAAAGAAAAAAAAAAAACTCAGGCTGAATTATGCATTGTGTGATTTGATCCCTTGCAGAGTAAGAGATAAAAACAGGACCAAGAATTCATTCATATATCTGGTCCTGATTAAAGGAAAAAATATTCCTCTGTGGTGCACAGTATAATTAGATAGCAAATCAAAAATATTCACATTATTAAACATAAAATCCCTTTTTGTTACTTTCAAGACTTTGTAATCTCGATCCAAATAAATGAGTCCACGCAGTAAAGATGCAGTTTAAAGAGTTTCAAATCTGCTCTTATATTTTACAAACATGCAAGTGCTCAGCATTAATGATGCACAACATTAACACTTTGTTGTGTTTTGTATATCTAAACATGTAGCTGCTGTTTAATTTTAAACACTGCATTTACCTGCAGCTTTGGGAACAGACAACACCCCTTCTATTAAAAGTAAGTTATTTATTTATTGCTATGTCACAGTGAGGAAATATTCATCCATTGTCATCATCATGAATACATGTACTTTCTATTAAAACAGACAAGCGATTGCGTCTGCATTTTTTGGTTTGTTTTTGTTGTCATGTTACATACCCTCGTTCCTCTAAAACTTCCCCACTGGTGACTCATGTAGTGAGCTCAAGGGAAAGTTTGGCTGTTCTTGGCATCCAGGCTCACTACATCCAGAGGTGAGTGGACTCAGAAAGAGGTATTTTGTTGTAATGTTGTTACGTGATGGTGGAATAACCGATACGATTTGTTCTCTGGACTGCCATTGCATGAACGTAACAGATTGCGTAGATAAGAAAGGAATGTTTGACTCCCACACACCCAGTAAGACAATCGAGGAATGCAGACAAACCACATTAAGCATTGAGTACCCAAGTTAAAGCAGGTGAGTCAAGTGGAGGCACCAAAGCCAGCATGTAATCAGTTACCACAAAACTACCACTAGTTCACCAAAAAAAACATATAATGTTAAAATGTAAGGCTCAATGCACAGGCGGGATTACGTTTGGCTTCTGAAACAGCGAAACTCAAATTGTGTTCCTTCATTCAGTCAGGCTGAAAGTCCAATCATATTCCATCAAGTGCTCACCTGACATGTTCATTCAAATATTTGTTTTTGCCTGTATGGATTGTTATGGCTGGTAACTCTACTTACAAATCCCACAAAATCCTCTTGATGTACGCCTGCTGTGCGTTTTAGCTGCTGAGTGGTCGTGGGACAGAGTTCACAAAAAAAAAGTTATTACAACTGAGCGCTGGGGCAAATAAAGTCAGCTCCTGAGGATTTGCAAGAGGAATGTCTCAGTGCAGCTGATTATCACATGCTGCACGCGCATTTTTCAATGTATCCAAACCTGATTATTTCTCTCACATTATAGAAATAAATAAACTTAAAGAATGAGAAATAAAAATTAGATGATTTTTTTTTGCATTTTTAACAACATGAATCTTCAAATTAATTAAAGCCTAAACGTATAAATAAACTTGCAATACTCAAAATCTGATATTTTCCTCAAAAATTGTAAAGAAACCTTTGTGTAAAGCTGCAAAAAACTTGCACTTACATGTAGTAGAAGTTTCTATGCAACATGTAACTTTTCTCAAAAATACATGTACAATATTTTCTGCACTATAAGGCGCACTGGACTATAAGGCTCACCTTCAATGAATGGTCTATTTTAAACCTTTTTTCACATATAAGGCGCGCTGGATTATAAAGTGCATCTGATGATAAGGTGCACCTTCAATGAATGGCCTATTTAAAAACTTTTTTTTTTTTTTTCACAAATAAGGCCCACTGGATTATAAGGCACAAAATTAAAGGCTTTTAGGTGCGCCTTATAGTGCGGAAAATACTGTGTATTTATTTAAAAAAGAAAAAAAAAATATTATTCAACAATTATCTTGTTTGACGGCATAACCGTAAACAAAAACAACAACAAAAGACGTGACATCACCTTGAATTCCACAGACAGCTGCGGCGTGTACTCCAGCGTCCACAGCGCGCGGACCAGCGACGCCAGCTGCTCCGTCACCTCTCCTCTGGATCCGCGGTTCTCTTCGCCTCTCACCTCCCTGTTCCCACTCCCCTGACACACATCCGACTTGTACTGTTCCAGCCCGAGGTACTCGGCCAGCAGCTCCGTGTTGCTGAGGCACTGAACCACCGCGTTCATGAAACAGGTGTTTCCGTGGTTCTTCAGTCCCAACACGCCGGGGGTCTTGTCACCGTAGCACCACGACAGCCTCTCTTTCACCGATCCGTGAGTGGAGGACACCGTGGAGCTCTTCTTCACAGACACATCCCTGGAGGTCTGAGAACTGTCGTCTTTAAATCCCGCCGACTCGCTTTGCCCGAAGCCGCCGTCGTCTTCCTCGGCCACCGGTGGTTCCGCGTCGCGAAAGTGCGCCAAAGCGCCCAAAGTTTTAAGGATCCTTCCCATGAAATTCCCAAAAGACCGCAGCGATTTTCTCCTTGCAAATCTCGAGGTTTTGAATTTCTTCTCCTTTCGCGTGGTCGTTTTGGGTTTCATGGGTTGCCTTACCTTGCGATTATCCATGGCTCTATTACTTAGTAATGCGGCGAGAAAATGAAACAGACTGTGGAGTCGCACCTGTCTACCAGGCTGTCTCGCCGTCCTCCTCCTCCTCCACCACCACCTCCTCCTCCTCCCCTTCCTCCTCCACTTCTTTCCTTCCACTCACCGCTGGGAAGGCATTCTTTGACATCCTAACAATTGCCAGTGGTCACCAGTCCCCGCCTTTTGATGCGGCTAAAACAGAGGTTCTCCACCTGGGTTTCGATCGAGCCCTAGGGGAGACGGAGGTCCAGACAAAACACCCCACACATCCACATCGTGCCGGGTGTTTTGTCTGGACCTCCGCCGAACACACACGAATCACTTTGTATGTATAACACATCTTGTCAATTCGTGATGACACTCCCCCCTTAGCCATCACTGCCTGCAGGTGATCACTCTCCATCGATTGGCCTACCTGTACTACAGGGGATTTTGCGCGCACCATGCCTGTCGTGATGGTCGAGCAAAAAAAAAAAAAAAAAAAAAAAGAAAGTGGTCAGATGAATATGTGCAACATGGATTTACAGGGGTATGAAAAAGTTTGGGCACCCCTGATAATTTTCTAGATTTTCCATTATAAATCACTGGTTGTTCGGATCAACAATCTCAGTTAAATATATCATATAGCAGATGAACACGGTGGTGTTTTGAGAAGTGTTATAGGATTTACAAAAAGTGTGCAATGATTATTTATTCAAAAGTAGGCAGGTGCATAAATTTGGGCACCTCAACGCAAAAATCAAATCAATTTTTAGTAGAGCCTGTTCTTTTGCAGAAATAATATCCTCTAAATGCTTTCAACAGCTTCCAATGAGTGTCTGGATTTTGGTTGAAGATATTTTTGACCATTTGTCATCACAACGCTTCTCCAGTTCAGTTGGTCTGATGGTTGCCAGCATCGGCCCACTTTAAATAACAACACAAATTTTTGACAGTATTCATGGCTATTCCAGAACATTGTGCTTGTTCCTCTGCATGAATGCCTTAGTAGAATTCGAACAGCATTTAGGGTCGCTATCCTGCTGACGTATCCAGCCCCGGCATTAATTCAACTTTCTTCTGATTCTTAAACATTGTAAGAATCTGCTGATACGGACTGGGCTCCATGCGACCTTAAACTTTAACAAGATTGCCAGTGCCTGCACTGGAAACATAACCCAACAGCATGACAGAACCACCACCAAATTTTACTGTGGGTACCACGTGGTTGTTTTGGAACGCTGTTTTCTCCATCTGCCATGCATACCACCCCTTGTTACGTCCAAATAACTCAATTTTAGTTTCATCAGACAAGACCACCTCATTCCAAAATGAAGCTGGCTTGTCCAAATGTGCTTTTGCATACATCAAGCGACTCTGTTTTATGGCATGTGTGCAGACAAAGCTTCTTGGGCATTGCTCTTCCATAGAGCACCCCTTAGTGCAAAGTGTGCTGAATAGTTGAACAATGCACAGTGACACCATCTGCAGCAAGATCATGTTGTAGGTCTTTGGAGCTGATCTGTGGGATGACTTTTGACTCTTCTCACCATCCACTCCGGGCCCTAACTACAGTAGAACCGTTCCTGTGTTCTTCCGTTTCCTCACTATATTCCTCACAGTGGAAACTGACAGCTGAAACCTCCAAAATATCTTTTTGCATCCTTCCCTGAAAAGCTTGTTGATTTTAACATTTTGTACTCACTCAACATTGTGAGTAAATCCACGAAGGCTGCTAAATGACCACAAGTTCCCAATGCATCAGCTGTGTAAGGATCTTATGGCCCTTTTCTCAAGGTAACATGATAATTCTGCCGTCTGCAGTGCAAGTGTAACTAACAGCCTCTATTTGCTAGTGCTGAGATGTATTCATAATATTAACTACTGAGAGGTTCTACTTTTGCTTTATCCTACTATTGAAATATACTTTTTTGCACAACACAACAACATTTATAGATACACAGAGAGCAGCCTATAAATAGCCTGGCGACAGTCCTCACACAAAAGAATACTGCTGTTAGTCACATTAGACATAGACATCTGCTGAGGCACAGGAACACATCATTTACTTTTTCTTGAATGTCTACAGCGCTATCGAATGTGTTTTATACTAAACCTATTGTTACCGTCACTTCTACGCATTAGTGCTGCTACTGAAAGTACTGGGATGGAACAAATGTAGAAAGATTTTTCTTTATGGAGACATTTATTTCACCATCATGATTAACCTAGTTTTATGCATAAAAGGCGTGTACCGCACATGATTACTGTAGTCTAACTAGATCATTTAGTAATATAATAACAATTCAAGGGGAAACTTTGAGCTTGATAAATACTGGTTCGAGCGCATCACATCTTGTGACTTTTATACTCCTAATGTGACATTAAGACGAAGAAGGGTGCGGGAACCTCCATTGGTAAATGGCTCCATCTGCACCAGTGCTGATCAAGGTCCTGTTGTTGGAGCAGATCTTCATGCCTGTGATACCGCTACTGTGAAGCATTCCTACATGGGTCACTACACCTTCATTGTAGTCCCACACTTTCAACTGCTTGTCATCTCCCCCTGTCACAAAAAAGTCAATAACCTTAAAAAAAAGGGCACTCAAGGGGAGATTGGACTGTTGGGACTCATTGTTTTTACACACACACACACACACACACACACACACACACACACACACACACACACACACACACACACACACACACACATATATATACTGTATATACAGTATATATATACATTGATAGGAAAATGATTTAAATGAGTACAGCAACAACATGATGAATAAGAGACATGGAAGGGCTCATTCACCTGTCACAAAGTGTTTGCCATCCTGAGAGATGTCCACGCTATTGGACCCAGACTGTGAGGCCTCCAGCTTTCTGATGGTAGAGTTGTCATACACCCCCCAGTAGGTGATCTACAACAACATTTAAGCACTTAGAAAGTGGAGTTGCTGATGTCGGTAAAACTTCGGATAGGCTCCAGTATAACCTATGACCCGCAAGGCAGATAAGCGGCTGAAGACGTTACATTATGATCATCTCGTCTTTAAGAAAATGAATGAACAAATCAATATGTACTATGTACGTGTGTGTATATATATACAGTATGTGTATAATATATGTATGTATATATATATATAGACAGATAGATATAGATATACCGTATAAAGAAAAACTGTCCTGGATTTATCCACGCTGCCTCTGTTTCTCTCTTGATTTTCTTTGTTTCCTTGTGTAGCACCTGACTACAACCCCATCAGCCTCAGTAGCAGAGATTTGGAGATTTTTTCTTTGAGTTGTTTTTGCTTGTGCTTTCTCAAACTTGATTTTCTTTTCTATGCAAGGTTGAGGTTGCCAGATTGAGAGCACACGCCGGTATGGCCCACTAGCTCCCTGCTACACTTCACCATCTGCCCGGTCTTTGCCTCCATCAGTTCCATTGTGCAAAATAAACGTTTCACTGCAGCTCACCCACTGTGTCTGTATTTGCTTTGGAGTCCTACTGGAAACCAAACCCAATAGATATGCTTTATCCTTTAGTTCACAAAAATTCAAGTTCAAAATCTCCAAATTGTATAATTTACACTGGACAGTTAGGCCATAAAAATTTCACATAGCTGAATCAGACAAATCTACTCAAGTGATACGGACAATATCTTTCAGATCTTCAGGAGCAGCTGCCTAGAAGCATTAAATTATATAAAATTGAAATAAAGCACTTGAGATTTGTGCTTAAAAACCCTCTACTACTGACTCACAAACGAACATCTCTTGAGACGATGTCTACTGATCTAAATGAGACTTAATCATCCCTAGAATTTTGCAGCTGTCAAAGCATCAAGTCTCACAAAAGGCCATTGTGAGATGTAGTTATTTATAGTACAAGCAGCAGAAATATCACAGAACTACAGACCATGATGGTCCTTTCTTGTTATTTAAATGTCCAACTTGATTCCATGTTAAGTAAGATACTTTCAGTGATGGACCAGGCTTATTTGATCATATTTTGGGACATTCTGTATAAATTATCAGAGTACATTCAGTGTCTCACTCCAAATCTCTGTTTACAAGCCTAAGAAAAAAGTTAAAAAAAAAAAAAAAACATGCTAGAGAGAGATTGTAATGAAGGAAACCAAGCGTTGAAAGCAGCCAAGATGTAATTACTGAGCAATCTTTATATATCACGCTTGGCACAACACAGACCAACAGTACACGAACCACTCAATCCACCTAAATAAACAATTAAAACTCCCCCCAAAAAATCAATGCATAGCAGCTCTATGTTTATGAGTCTCACTGTGAAAAACTGCAATGAGCCTGTGCTGCTATTTATTTTTAGATTCCAGCTGACGGACCAAGAAAGGAGGCTAGAAATGTAAACATCTCCAAAAATTATGAAAAAAATCATGGATTTGTGTATAAGTATTGAGTTTGTTGATAAATGTGCAAAATATTAGTGTTCCACATTGGTCATAAAGTCTGAGCTAGAAGACTTATTACATTACATGAGTAATGAGAGACCCTTATAGGAATAAAAGTAATAATATTTCAGGAACATTGCAATGTATTTGATCATAATCATTGGGAATATTTTCCTTATTCATTGAAGCAGGACTGTGGGTGTCTTTATACAGTCATTTATAGTGATTGTCTCTATTCCTAACAAGTCGCTGAACATTTCTATATCACGACTATTTGGAGTATTTTTCTGATACAAAGCGGCCCATTCAAGCAAAATAGCTTGATCATATTTTATATGTTTGTTTAATATTACTGTATTTAATATAGCATAAAATATCCATTCTAAACTCCCAAGGCTCAATTCTGAAGTCTTCCCTTATTCAACGTTTTACTAAATGATGCAAGACTTTCAGCTCTACAGAATATGCAAAAGAATTCAACTGTGAATTTTTGTTCTTTGTTTAAAAACATGAAAGAAGTATATTTTCATAAACGAGGATGAAACTGAAAATGTGTGAGTTCATCCTATACGACCACTTATTGTTACGTTCTTCCTCCTACTCGCCCATGTCCTTTATCTCATCCTCCTTGCCGGTTGCGACCTTCTCCCATTATTTATCTAATTTAAGCTGCTTATTTTAGACCCCCACCTGTTTCAGTTGGTTTGGCCCATCTGTGTCGCGATTCCAGCCATAACATGGTCCTCCAGGAAATAATTACTTGAGGTATGAAAAATAGTAATAGACAATAAAGTGACAATGTGCAAATAAAGAGGAGTTTTATGGACTAGGTATAACATATAAAATAATTAGGTGTGAAAATGTGATAATGTGAAAAAAGCCCTCTTGTAAAAAACACATTCAGCTGCTTTCGTGGATCAACATGATTAGGATCAGCACTATATTATATCCACAAATACACCATCAAAAATCTCTCTCTTCTCATTTACACAATGTCCTTGGTCCTCCACTCCAGTGTCTCTTGACTCTTTTATGTCAAGTTGCTTGTTCTCTAATTTCGTTGGCTACCTTTGATCAAATTTACCCACATGCGGGGATGTGATGAAGGGTTGGAAAAACTAGAGGAGAGAGAGAGAGAGAGACAGACAGACAGAGACAGACAGACACAGAGTACAGCAGAGTATTGATATTTGTTCTCTCTAACAAAGTGCTTGTGTCCTAGGAAGAGCAGATGGTAGATCTGGCTGACACTAAGGTTTGGACGGGAACACAACCGCAGGAAGGCACGGATACCATAGCACTCCCCCCCATCTACCTCATCTCACACTCCTTTCCTGATTCTCACCATCTCTCTCTTAATCAGCACAACTTGTCCTCGCTTCTCAGTATTCAGGGGGAGGCAGCTTACCGGATGATGGCCTGGATGACGTGCACAATTAACGAAATTATCGGTTGTGAACTCGTGTGACCTTTTGCACATAAGTGGTACAAAGTTCATTTAAAAAAAAAAAAACATTCACAAAATCACAACCTAGAATGAGAACACAACATAATGGCCTTAATATTGTCTGCTGGAAGAAAAAAAAAAACAGACAACAGGCTTTTCAAACAAATCTATTAACATTCAACTGTGTGTGTGTGTGTGTGTGTGTGTGTGTGTGTGTGTGTGTGTGTGTGTGTGTGTGTGTGTGTGTGTGTGTGTGTGTCTGTGTGTGTGTGTGTGTGTGTGTGTGTGTGTGTGTGTGTGTGTGTGTGTGTGTGAAAGAGAGAGACAGAGACAGAGAGGTTGTGCGTGATTTTACAGGTTTTACATGTCTTAACCAAGCTTGCCTCTTATGTATGCTGATTGTAACTAGGCAGTCAGAGACTGCAACATCCTGAGACACCCCTGAATTACAAATTTTACCCTGACCTACTTTCATAGGTCAGGGTCATTCAATAAAAGACCCATGATCCAACATGTAACTGGTGCATTCTATTTGTCACAAGGTTTCAGAGATGTGTACCTAAAAAAGGTATAAAAGTGAAAATGTGACCTTGACCTAATTTTTCAAGGTCAAGGTTGTGATCTAATTTTCATCCCCTTGCCTCCCTGAATATAACGCCTTTTGTTTCGTCTTTCTATCTTATCCGGTTCCTGAGATATGTGCAAAAATATCTCAGGATAGACAAGGCAGTCAGAGACTGTCAGATCCCGCGACTCACCCTGACCTACTTCCAGGGTAGGTCAGGGTACCCTGAAAGTAGTACCTGACAAATGCATAGCGTTGACCTTTCAGGGTAGGTCAAAGCTATGCACTAGCTTTGACCATAGATCAAAGCTAGTGCATGGGTAGATCAAAGCACTAGCTTTAATCTATGGTTTTACTCACACTGGCCTTCTCCCTCATCTTATCTTATCCAGTTCCTGAGTGTACAAAAGTTGAAATTTGACCTTGACCTAGTTTTCTCAGGGTCAAGGTCATCATCTGCAACGGTTGTGAAGATATTTGGTGGACATACTAACAGACAGAAGACGAACACACAAACACTGACAATTACAATACATCACCACTTCACGGGATGTAATTACATGAATAGCATTATTAGACATCGAGATTAAGACTGTTGAATGCCAGTTTTTTTGCATCCTGAGAGGTTAACAATAATTATAAGAATTTATAATTTTTTATAAATTTATAAGTTTTTTTTTTTCTATGAGGCATGACTGTGAAGTTTTACTTACTCATGCTGTTAATTCATACATTTATATTTATGTGAAGTTCAAAGATGCATGAGCAGATGAATTGAGACCACAGTAATGAGATATACCGATCGGAATAGTGGTCAAGCAAATACTGTATTAATAAAATACAAAACTTATACTTGCTTCTAAATGCATTCCGCTGCAATGATTGGTGAGAGAAAATAGAAATGGTCCATAACGCACCTTTCTGTCATTACCACTGGTGATGATGTGATATTCCTCAGGGTGGTAGCAAACTGTCCAAACTTGTGTGTTGGCATTCAAAGTTTGAAGACTCACAAACTGCCTGTAGCAGAAAAGAATAAATTGGAGAAGAGAAGAAGGGTTTAATGGATGAAC
The DNA here is from genome assembly GCA_013358685.1 of Antennarius maculatus. Taxonomy (NCBI): domain Eukaryota; kingdom Metazoa; phylum Chordata; class Actinopteri; order Lophiiformes; family Antennariidae; genus Antennarius; species Antennarius maculatus. Next base: position 21,997,874 of record CM023612.1, read on the forward strand.
ATATAACTAATATATGCTCAATGCTATGGTCATGAGCGATGGGTCGTGACCTAAAGAACAAAATCGCAGATAAAAGTGGCAGAAATGGGCTTTCTCAGGCGGATAGCTGGTGTCTCCCTTAGAGATAGGGTGAGAAAAGCTGCTATTCGAAAGGGGCTCAGAGTAGAGCCGCTGCTTCTTTGTGTGGAATAGTTACCCTTCTGACTACTGTTCCTTTTACCAACTTGTTTACATGCGACAAAAGGAAATCCATGCATTTCTTGATGAACATTGGCTGGAAATATTTAATGTGGAGACTTAGTAAGGGAAGAGAAGAGACAGTGAAAAGACATGTTCACCATCAGAGTACTTAAAGCTTTCTAATCTCTTCACAAAAGAAGCTTTATTCATAATTAATTCACTGGATTTCTTTTAAGTCCTGCTGTACCAACAGGACATTGATGAACTCCCTCAACATTCTTTGTCTTTATAATTGAGACTTGAATGCATCTCTCTCTGCTTTGTGATTGTGTATATCATTCACATTTACACAGTACTTGACATTGTTGCGAAAACAAAAAGGAAATCCTAAAAGAATAATGTATGCACTAATATTTATGTGAGGATAAATGTTTAGAGAATACACATCATGCTGTGTGTCTGTATTTGGATATACCAGCAGAATACGCACTTTAAGTCCCAGATGATGCAGGTGCCATCACAGGAGGCAGACACACACTCTTTGTCATCACTCTTGATTTTAATACAGGTGATGGTGGCTGTGTGTCCACGAGTGGCTTTCAGCAGTCGATGGCCACCTGGATGCAGCTCCCAAAAATGCACCTGCAACAGGTGAATTAAAATCCATTCAAACCTGACTGAAAAGGTATTTAATCTAAATGTAATGAAGTTGTTTCAGATTTATTCAAAAGGTTTACAAGGAAAACAAAGAGACACTCCTTTTCGATTATTCTGACTGTTTCATTGTGTAGAGGATGCACTTGAAATATATGCTGGTCATTTTTTTCAATTGGACAGAGGATGAAGGGCACAGAAATGGAAAAAACCCAGCTCTCTGAGGTCTAGTCAAGTTTAAAAAAATTGGGACAAAACTATGTATGCCGCAATAAATATCATCTGAAAAAGTAAACAAATAGCTGTTTAACGGTATTAAATGCATTGTAGCGGTTGTGTATCACCTCAATTCTTTCTGTCTTGCCACACCATTATTTTCCCTTCAAACAAAAAATTCAACAAATTCAATGTAGGGGCCCATTTAAACAATGTGAAAAATTAAGTGATGGTCTAAAGTCTATACTGCAAATTCATTTAGGGCCTGACTAATTCCTCTACACCTAGAGCACTTATATTTTAACTGCACCAGTGGTCTCACTGAGGAAAGGTATGGAGTATGGTCAGATGTAAGAGTTTTGTCAGTAACAATTTCTATGTTTTCTTTTAAAGACAAGGTACGTACATAGAATATGTTGGTAAATTATGTATTTAATCATTTGAACCTTGTCTTTTAAGGGCCTAAAGCTTGTCAAACTCATCTGGAATAAAGAATATCGGCTGACAACTTGGCCCAGTTCAGCCTCTTGTGGCCAAAATAAATAACTACAATAAAAATGACCTGCCAAAAACTTTCACTGAAGGCAACGTATACATTATCTGCACTCAGTGTATATGTGTCTGTTCGCATCTTAGCGGATTTCAAACCCTACAACATTTAAAACCTAAGACATTTATGTTACATTTAATGACCACTCTGAACTTTAAATGAGGATGCTTTTTTTTTTTTTTACAATTGCGTTTTATCTGTTACTCAAACTCGCCTGACCCTCTCCTGATCCACTGATGATCCTTTTGCAGCTCCTGGTTCCAGTAATGGCTGTCACACTCATTCTGTGAGCATCTTCAATGACGAGCATGGGCCGGCCACTCTCTGGTGCAAACATCTGAATCTTTTTATCACTCCATGCTAGAAGACAGAAATCTTTTTAGTCAGTTACACTGGCATTTCTGTGATTCAGGATGTGAAATGATTCTCACTGAAATAAGTAAATAAAGATAAAAAAGCAACCAGTGAGTATCAATCCATAAATTTGAGTAACTATTATCTCCTAATGGGAAACAGAACACAATTCTGTACAGTAATTATATCCCATATTTTTTTCATGATGATTGGATTTTTATTTATTTATTATTATTAATAATAATAATAATAATAATAATAATAATAATAATAATAATAATAATAATGATGATGATGATGATAATATCATTATTATTATTTGTTTGTTTTGTTTGTTTTTGCATGTGCTATATCTATTTCCCACCACTGAGGATGCCATGTCCATCAGCCATGATGTGCAGGCAGTTGCAGGTCACGTTGGGTACGGTGATGCGCAGCAGTTCTGTGTGCCTGCCTATGCACCACACCCTGATGTCCTCCCCAGAGCAGGTTGCAAATATTTCAGATGATCCGCTTTTAGAAAAACAAAAAAGAGTGATACAGATTTCAGCCGTAAAATGTGGGTATGGGGAAATATCTGACCACCTGTTACAAAATCTCAGTTGCACATCAATTCAAAGTGACCAACATTGAGGAAAATACTGAGTTATTTTGTTTCATAAATGTCACAATGGATTAAAAATGCTGAATCAAAACCTCTTATACAGATCTGTTTGGCAGTGATCAACAACTGTCACAAATTTTTTTTTGACATAGCTTAGAAATAATTTTTGTGACAATTGTATTGGAAGATGTATTCAAACTCTGGGCAATTTTAGTCATCTTAAAGGAGTTCTAATTTCCAAAAGGTATCACTTTTAAACCACAGAGATCTGACAAAACATGGACTGGCTGATGCCTAGCTCCCTCAATTGTCTGTCTGTCTGTCACTTACAAAGCTATATCTATGTCTTTAACAGCATCGGTGTGGCTGGTGGAAATGAGATCAGCTTTGAAGTCATCAGAGCTGAAACGATAAATCTGAGCAGCCTTTGTCCCAACAAAGAACTGATGACCCTCTCCTCTTAGAGCGATGGAGGTCACCCCCTTCTCCAAAGGAACTTGTCTAAAGTAGAAAAAAAGGGAGAATGTTAACAAGTATACATACACTGCAAAAGTTAGACAACATTAATTATTATCAAATCTACATATTTTTTTTTGGTGAGGGGGTGGGGGTATATGACAGTATATGACAGTATATGACAGTAGCAGGACTCACTTGAGGATTTTGAAATTAGTGTGGGAGCACAGACTTAACATGCCACACCCTGAGCCAACAAGCAGTTTCCCAGACTTCACTATCTTTAGAGCATTTACACCCTGCACAGAAAGGGCATGAGCATTATTATATTAATAGGTTTTCACACAGAGTTACATGTACAGTCACATATATTGAAAGCCAAACAATATAAATGTGATTCCTGATATACATTCATGGATTAATCAACCAAAAGCTCAGATGCAATATACAATATAGAAGAAGATACTAGATACTGGCAGCAAAAGATCAAACTTAAAATCTGATTTCAGGAATAGCATGACAAGTATTCAATGATCCAGTCACACATTAAAAAAAAAAAAAAAAAAGACATGAGCCTATTCACTGAGTGGACCACATCTGCAAATACTTTCATAGAGCCAGATTAGCAGTGTAATGACTTACCAGGCTGAATTTTGTTTTAACTGGACTGCAGTCAGTGAGAAACCCAGATTCCAGGTTGATTTTCAAGATGTCTCCACTGGTCGTGCCACAGAAAATGAACTGATCGTCCTGATCAATCTATATCATGTTTTAATGACATATACATGTGGAATAATCTTAAAGTATCATGGGTAGTAACATATTTTGTGGTGTACCTCTGTGACAAAAAGGACTCGTTTCCTTTGCAGATGATTAGTTGTCTCTCACCACACATGTACCAACAATCATTTAGTGTCGCTTTATAAAATATGTTTAAAAGACTCACATGGATCTCAAAGTGGTAACTTACCTCAACACAGTTCACAGTCCTTCTTAGCTTGCCTATCTGACATTTCTTAGGCTCAATCCTCCCTGTGAAGAGGTCCAACCTCCAGACAACCAATGTTTCTCTGCTAAGAAAAACATTCATTAGAGTCGAATACTTCCTGGGAAACACAAGGAAGTAACCATAAGAAAAACAAAAGCCAGACTTTTTGAAGGTGAGCATGCTGTGTAAGAAGTAAGGAGCAATGTGTTGACAATAACAGTACTGTAATATATAGATTGGGCTCTTGAGTCGCAATTGCATTACATTTTCTTAGACACCATCCACTCACCTCCCAGCAGAAACAAAGATATAGTCATTTGTGTTTGAATACTGCACAGTGAGGCATTGGCCGGCACTGCGAGCTGAAGCTGGGCTCTCACAGATAGCCCGCTTGGTCTCAATGTTCCACACCGCTACCCTAAAAAACACACAAAACACACAGCAGCAATCAACGATAAAGATGATGTAAAAACTGAAATAACTTTCTGTGTTTCTTTCTGAAGGGACTGTAAAGTGTGAGCACAGGGACCAAATACCACAGTGTGACAATTAAAATTTTAAATATTATAGGAAAATATTACTCTAATTAAATGCTGCAAATTCTGACAATGCACACAGAGATGCATCTTTTAAAATTTAGAATAGATTACATTGTTTCAATGACTATTCTGAGTCTGGTTCTTTATGATTGATCCCATCTTTCTTGTACTTCATCACCTACACAAGAAGCTCACCGGCCATCATGCTGACCCCCAAGGGACACGAGGTACTTTTCATTTGGAGAGAAGGCAAGCGCCTCTACTTTTTCCTTATGAAGCAGTAGCTGGGCATATATTGTTCGTTGTGCGTAGTCCCACATAATAACCTTAGCCTGAAAAAAAATGTATACAATTATTCACATTTTAACAACTAATACAGAAATTACAAAATTTATCTGGTATTGTTTTATTTTTAATCAAGAACTACCTCAAATCCCAAAAAGTCCACCTGACCAGAGGCAATATATGATCCACTTTTGGACACTGAAATACAGGACACGTTGTTTGTATGTCCATGCAGGAACTCCTGCTTGCCATCTTTGATTGTTTTCAGTACTATTGTGTGTCCCAGAGGGTAGATCAAGTGCTCACTGTCTGGATGGACCCACAGGCCAGAAGGCACATGTCCTAAAGAAGAAAGGAATAAACAAATCTATTCACATGGACCTGTGACCTTAAATACACAAATAAACATTAATGAAAACTTCTTGAAATTACAAACCACATTTGATATGAGCATAAATAAACATAATAGATATAACTGAGGCAGAAATACTTACCGGTGAACCCAATTACTGCCTCCAATTCGATCTGAGGCACGTCGGTGGAATCAAGAGACATGATTGAAAAATAAATCTATTTGTTGTCTGAAGAATTAAAAATAACTGTCTTCAAATACTTTTGAACGTACAAGCCAAAAGGACAAACAGACATGGAGTTATTCATTCAAGCTGTCGACTACAACCAAACTAACGTAACCTAGCAACACTTTCGGCTTTGTTGTTCATTGGTTGATGAGACGTCCTCGCTGCCTTCACGTGTGTACGGAAATTTGGGATTTTTTTTTAATCCTTAGTCTTCACTTGAAAACTGCGGGAATTGTGAGGAAAGTCGATCAAATCGTGAGTTGCAAAATCACTCCAAAAACGTTTGCACTATTACTGTTGAAGGTCAGCACCAAATAAGTCATGATTATGGCTTCATGTCTGGTGACAATGGTGATTTACCGCATGAGTTACCAAAGGAAAAGTTTTTCCGAAGTTTGGAATAGCCCATAGCCTAAATACAAAGACCCACACAACCCCCCAGTAACATTTATTCGAGATTAACATTAATTATTCTAGTCTGTCGATATATTTACAGAAATATGGGAGAAAATTTGAACTGTTTTATTCATAAATGTTAGATCACATTTATGAATACATATCACATTTCACATATCACAATAGATCACATTTATGAATACATTTATGAATACATACAGGAGAATACATATCAAGTTATCAAGTTTTAACTGGGTTGGAGAAAAAAAAATCAGAAAAGTTCGGGTTTTTAATAAGTAACAGGTAGTCTGCTAGTCAGTCAGGGAACAGTGTCATCACATTTAGCACATTTTACAGCCACATGACTATGTTCGGTCTCAGAAAACTAAAAACAGATACATTTTTCATGTCTGATTCCTAGAGGTTTCCTATAGAAAAAATACATTGAAAAAAGTTTTTTTAAAATATCATTTTCCCCGTTAACACTTAAATGTTTTGTTCTCAGTTTTGACCGTTTTAAAGCAAAAAAATAAAAAATAAAAAAATTCAAGCACGACTCGATTTTCATTATTCTGACATGCGGTTCTGAAACGATAAAATAATTACCAAAACACACACAGAACCTTCCCATTGTCACCTTCATTCACACATAAATCTGGCATATTACATGTCTGCGGTTCCATAAAGAAACAAACAAACAAGCAAACAACAACAAATCCAGGAACACTTCAAGGACCAATTGGCGTTTTAGTCAAACTAGACCTGTGATTCAACGACCAACAGCAGGGGGCAGTATTACTAACAAGGGGAAAAACTACCCCTAACCTCCAAGAAGAAGACCACGTCCGTCACTATCACGCTCATTGACGCCGGCGGGATACCGAATATCGTATTAAGGTATTTGTGTAATGCATCTTTGTCTTTTATACCAAACTATTTAAATATATCTAGCTAACATTAATGTAGATATCGTTTAAGATTCTGTTGGTCTCGCTAAAATTGACGCTTTGAGATTTGCTATTGTAGCAAACCTGCCATGCACATTAACAATAGACTCGTTAGGGTTAGCTACAGTGATACTTTTAGCTACGTAATTACAATGAGCATTTTTTCATTTCTGGACATTCATCCACTTTGTATTGTCGTGTATCTACTGGCGTGACATTAGATAGATTAGATTGTAACGAAGCGGTAACGTTTATTGAAAGTAAATCGCATGTTTCATCCAAGTATTAGCTGCTAACGTGCTAACTAGCCCGTTTGAATGGAGGACATTTTTATGGCTGCGTTGACCACCCCAGGTCACACTGGTCGATTATGTTTAGCAGGCGTTCGTGTTATAGGCGAATTAATGCCGTTTTCGTGTTGGGTGTTCAAAACTTTTAATTCCGGATAGTGTTTGTTTCTTTCCTTGCTCTTTTTACTTTGAACCGCGGCTGCGGCCTACAGACACACTAGCCTAATGAGCCTTGAACTGGCTGCTAACATGGCTACCATTTGCTTTAATGTAGCAAACGGCAGATTTGGTTCTGAGCGTAATTTATTTTTTTTTAAATTCGGCTCGCAGCATCCAACTAGTGTGAATATTTTTTTTGTTTTTAATCATTACCAAATATATAATCCATCAGATTATACGCATATATTTCACGGACAGAAATATGCCAATATCGACAAAATGGCAGTACCAGCCTTTCTCAGCGCTTACCATCTGGCCTTGTGGTGCGTTCCATTTAGCGCGGATGGCGCGTTGAATGACGTCACAGACGAGCTGCCTCAGTGAATAAATTGGAAAATAAGGTTTATGATGCTTCTGAGAAAATATTTATTCGGAATGCTAACAACTAATAGCGCGGTAGTGTACTCATACGTGAGTTTGTTAGTTCTGTGTTCGACTGTTTTTACGAGACACGATCGGACTAAAAGGGCTAATTAAAATGTAACAATAAAAAGTAGTGCTAATTTATAACTTCGCCTCCATTTATGCGAGGAGCACTCAAATTGGATTCTGGGGTTAGTGGTGAATGCGACCCTCGACTTCCTGAGAGGTTCTACCACGTGGAGGCGCTGCAGCGGAAACTTCCGAACGTTTTCACATCGCCGTTAAACTGGAATTCCTCACTTATCTCAAATTAGACTTTCATTTGAAGTGAACTGTACCAGTGTTGTTTGCTTTGGAATAGACTTGAAAAATAAATTTTGCATCATTTTCCTATAGATGGCTGAGACTGACGTTGATAATGAACTTCTGGATTATGATGATGACGAGGAACCCCAGGGGGCCCCAGAAAGTGGTGCCCCAGCAAAAAAAAACGAGGTGAAGGGGTCCTATGTATCAATCCACAGCTCGGGATTCAGAGACTTTATCCTCAAACCCGAGCTGCTTCGTGCCATTGTTGACTGTGGATTTGAGCATCCTTCAGAAGGTAAATGGCAATATTGTGTGTCTGTCGTCACTGCACTTGTATCACATCCTGATTTCATAAAATGATAAAAGGTTGTTTGCAGTAGTTCAGTATTTCTAATTGCAATTTCTTCTCTTTTCAGTACAACATGAGTGTATTCCTCAAGCTATTCTTGGCATGGACATCCTTTGTCAGGCCAAGTCTGGTATGGGAAAAACGGCAGTGTTTGTTCTGGCCACCCTGCAGCAGATTGAACCTGTGGATGGTCAGGTGAGTTGGTTATTGTATGTTTTGTTCCTTTTTGCTAACAAACTGTTTGTTGCTGTTAGATTCTTTCACATAGAACTCAGCCCCTCTGGATTGCATTTCAAGTATAGATCCTCACCACTACCAAACGTAATACTTTTCAGTCTCTCCCCCAAATTGGACTACCACAATTTTAATTTAAGTTACTTAATCAAGTCACCGGCTACCAATGACATCTAGACATCAATTGTGTTTTCAAAGGGGAGGGCTACGGTCCATTCTAGCAGTTTTTTCAATTAAGATTAGGCTTGTAATCATGGGGTTTAGCTTGTGGGGTTTGGTGCCTTGCGCAAGGGCACCTCAGCAGTGCTCAGGAGTTGAACTGAGTTTCTCCAGCTACTGGTTCACCCTCTTCATACTTTGATCCACGTTGGACTTGAACCGACTCCCCTCTGGTCCACAAGCCGAGTCTTTGTGGACTGAGCTACTGCCACTGATCTTTCTGTCAAGACAAATGTGTTTCAACACTTAAATCCACATCAAACTTTTCTTAGTTGTTTTGTTACCATTATTTATGCTTACCTAATGTATATGAAGTGAATTTATAAAGGTAGTTTTTACTCTGTGTTGTTCTTGGTAATCCACATTTTCACTGGTTTAATAAAAGCCAATCCTGACCCTAACATTCTGAAACAGTGAAGACTAAAAAACTGAACTATTGTTTGGGAGAATTGTTATAACCACATAATTCCCTTCCCAATGACTTTGCAGTTAATGTCCCGAAATTTCTATTTCCATGTGTTACAGGTGTCTGTCCTGGTTATGTGCCACACACGAGAGTTGGCCTTCCAGATCAGCAAAGAGTACGAGCGCTTCTCAAAGTACATACCCTCTGTCAAGGTGTCTGTGTTCTTTGGTGGTCTGGCCATCCAGAAGGACGAGGAAGTTCTGAAGAAGAACTGTCCTCACATTGTTGTAGGAACTCCTGGGCGCACCTTGGCACTCATCCACAACAAGACTCTTAACCTGAAGAACATCAAACACTTTGTGCTTGATGAGTGCGACAAGATGCTGGAGCAGCTTGGTGAGTAAGAGGAACAGAAATATGTTTTAGTAGACCATGAATAAGCAAGGATTTGGTCAGGGATTGTTAATCATCTAAGACATGATGCAGTATTAATTTTATCACTCTAACAGACATGAGGCGTGACGTGCAGGAAATCTTCAGACTGACACCCCATGAGAAACAGGTTATGATGTTCAGCGCAACGCTGAGTAAAGACATCCGCCCTGTCTGCCGCAAGTTCATGCAGGATGTGAGTACAAGTACTGCGAGGATTTATTGATGCTTTAAATTGTACATGCTCTCCTTCACTCAGGTAGAAGTAGACGTTTCCTCTAGGTTCTTATTGCAGATATGAAAGGAGTCATGTGGAGACAGTATTTTGCAATATAATTCCTTTTAGGTCTGAAAAAATCAGAACTTGCAATCGTAATTTTTTTTCTTCTAATTTATGGTCTTTACTATGTTCACATATAGGCAACACATGATTTTCTTTTTTCCACTTTTGAGATTTGATCTGCTGAATTTTTATTTGTGTGAGTGTAATCTTTGACTTCTCTTGCTGTGCAGCCCATGGAGGTGTTTGTGGATGATGAGACCAAGCTGACGCTCCATGGCTTGCAGCAGTATTACTGCAAGTTGAAGGACAGCGAGAAGAACAGAAAACTTTTTGACCTGCTTGATGTGCTGGAGTTCAACCAGGTACCGGTGGAACTCATTTTAAATGCTTATTCAGATTCAGCTAGGTATTCATTATAGACTTGGGTCTTTGTGAATGGACTTAATAATAAGCTTTATGCTTTTGCAGCCTTGTTCTTTTGCTAATATTTTTAGGGTTTTATTCCTCTATTTAGTTATTCAAAATAATTTCAGCCTGTCTGTAGCTTGTTGATTTGTTTGCAATTTCAGCCTAAATGTTTCTTTTTCTTTCTTTTCCTGTTTAGGTGGTGATATTTGTTAAAAACATGCACCGTTGTGTGGCTTTGTCCCAGCTGCTGGTGGAGCAGAACTTCCCTGCCATCGCCATCCACAGGGGCATGGCACAGGAGGAACGGTACGCTGTGTTTCCCACTGTGATTTAGTTATTTTGCTTGCAAATTAAAATTGACAATAGATCATTTTTTATACCATTAGCATAAAAAATGACATCAAAACTCAAGTTTTTATGCCCCTGCCAAAGGTTCCATATAGGATTACCATGATCTGTTAATTTTTATACATATAATCGAAAGAGTTTATTCACATGCTCAACATAAAAAATTCAGTGAAATTTTGAAAACCCTTTCCCGCAATTAGTTTTCTGCAGTTGGTTTTGCATCTTCAGTCACATTTTAACTTGTTTTTCATGTCATTTTTTTTACATTCATCTCATGATGGGAGTCATTGTCTATCCACACCATCACAAAGTTCTTCCTGTAGTGGAAGCATTTGCATCATTGGGTATTATTGAATATATAACGAGCAGTGAGGATTTCATGGCCATGTTCATGTGGTTAAGTAGGTACTTCAGGAAGCAGGTTATGTGTTTTCAAATATTAACCCATTGTTATTGGTTGTTGCTCATCCCCACATCCCAGGTTATCCCGGTACCAGCAGTTCAAAGATTTCCAGCAGCGGATCCTGGTTGCAACCAACCTGTTTGGACGAGGGATGGATATTGAGCGAGTCAACATTGTCTTCAACTATGACATGCCAGAGGATTCTGACACGTATCTTCACAGAGTCAGTTCATGTTTAATTCATTATTAACCTGTTTGCAAAATATATTTTGGTACACATTTGTTTATGGATTATGTCTGTAACAGCATCATCTTCAGTACTCCTGAGCTTGTCTGAGATTTATCATTTACAATCCCGATATTAACTAAGAGTCAAAATTTATTGTAAGCCCTATATTTTGATTATTGAAATTTTTCTTTTAACCTTAGACCCTGAAACTCATTCTCTGTTCCTCTAGGTGGCCCGTGCTGGCAGGTTTGGGACCAAAGGCCTGGCTATCACCTTTGTGTCAGATGAAACTGATGCGAAGACCCTGAATGAAGTCCAAGACCGTTTTGAGGTCAACGTTGCAGAGCTGCCAGAGGAGATCGACATCTCCTCCTACAGTAAGTGCTTGCGTAATATATGAACACTAATAACGTGCAATTTGATTTTTTGTATTTACCCATTTTTGAACATATCCATCATCTCTTTGTGTAGAGTGTGTGTTTATAGCCTTTTACTCGCTGATGCCATTGGTGTGGATTTTACCCTATGCTAAGAACTGGGGACTAAAATCTGGCTTGACCATGTTGAAAGCACACCTACAAATCATTCATGCTTTATAAATACTGAGCCCAATTCCATTTTATAGCCTGTATATGTCATCTCATCTTTTTTTTATTTCTTTTTCAGTTGAGCAGTCCAGATGAGCCCGAAACATCTTCCCAGATGATGGTGTGCGACCCTTGTTGTTGCTCCATTTTGGTGGAGGATAAAACATTTCCCTCAATTTTTATTTTGAAGTTTTCGTTAATTGTTTGCAAGTTCATAATGGTAAAACTTTTTTTTTAAATCCCATCTTTGCAGAGTGTTTAGTGTTTTCCTTGTTAAAACTATGAATATATTGTCTTGGTTGATGGAATAAAAGTTTTTATACCTTGATGGTGTTTTGAGTTTATTTTACGTACAGTTGTGTTCAAAATAATAGCCCCACATCCCCAAGATAAATAGCTGTTTTAGAATTTCAATTTCTACACTGTAAGTAAGCTTCTAGAAGGTTTAGTAAAGGTATAGAATTCTAACGGTAATGATGTGCATGCTGCAAAGTCTGAAACGGAGTCGTCATTTGAAGGGGGTGTTCAAAAAAAGCGTTAAGTTATAAGGGGTAAACCTATAAAGTACAAAAAAGATGTTCAGCTCAAATAAATGCCTTAAAATGGCAGCCAAAACCAGAAAGATGGGAAAGAAAAAAATGTGGAGAATAACCAAAAATGGCAAAGGCTCAGCCAATGACAAGCTCCAGGAGGATCAGAGAAGATCTAAGGTGGTCTCAGAGTCCTGTAATAATCAGATGTCTGTGAAGCCAAGCTACGAATAAGAAGCCCCTGCTAAGTCCCATTATTAATAAAAGACGTGCTGAAGCAGTTAGTTTGCCAAAGAACACACTGACCGGCCTAAAAGGCATAAAAATTTGTGAATTGATGAAAATCAGATTGTTCTTTTCGGGTCTAAGGGCCACAGTCTGTTAGACGACCTGCAAACACTGAATTCAAGCCACAGAACACAAGACGGTGAATCATGCTGCAAGCATCGTAATATGGGAATGTTGCTTGTGCTATGGTGTTGGTCCTATTTATCGCATACCAGAGATCATGGATCAGTTTGAGTCCATCAGAATACTGGAAGTACAGTAGTCATATTGCCATATGCAAATGCAAAACATTCATCACTCAGTTTCAATGGACCTAGATCAACGTCACCCATCTTTCAAATTATTGTCATAACATGCAGATTTTTATATATTTTAAAAAATCTTTGTCCTCTCGTCCTGTCAAACAGCAAAGTTTCAGTGCTAAACAAAGTGCTTTGTTGAATCATGCTGATCTGAGGGGATCTAATAAAAAGAAATGATGAACCTGACTCAGCAATTCTTCACAAATGGAGAAAATTCACAATCGTGAATCAGGGATCTAAATCAGGTCCCACGTCTGAAAAGAAGCGGCAAGTTTACAATCCACTATCATCACAAAACAAGAATTAAAGTTGCCTTTACAGTTGTGAGGTGGGGTCTTTCCCGACTGCAGTTTCACAGTTAGGTGGGTGGATATGGTCTTTCACATATGTGGAGCTGGACGAGAGCCGTGGCGACTTATCTTCCATCAGTCTTCCTTCATCAAGGAGAGGTAGACCTCACTACATCAAAAATTAAATGTCCACATTGCTAGTCTGCAAACTTGTGTGTATCTCCGTACATCCAGTGCTGTGGAGGGAGGCCCACTTCATTTAGATGTCCACAGTCATTGCTGCATTTACATGATTGGATGAACATAGCCGACTTCTGAAAACGCTCTCCGTCTGGACAGACAAATGTCACAGGTACAGTGCGCATATGGCGTGGCGAGCAGCACCATCCATCTGTACACACACCGCAGTAGTTGGGCCGATACAGACGAACGCTCACACACTCTTCATAGGATAGGTGAGTGGGTTCCCTGGCTTTCTGAGTTGGTGTGCATTTCTTCCGTTTCTGTGTTGAAAATGGAAAAGCCAAGAAATTAATGTCAAAATACTGTATGTCCCATTCTGAATTCCTTACCAAAACAAGGGAAAGAACGCAAATGGATTCAACTTTTGATTTTGATCTTCACTTTTTTTGTCTCATAACAACTAGTTACACTCAAACTTATCCCATCAGGAAGGGCACACTTCAGCTAAACAGGGGTTTGAGAGAAGTATTTTTTATTTTTTTTTTAACTAAAGTGATTAAGTGTAAGATTAACTATTAAGTTATTCAGACCTTAATGAAACAAGACATTTTAACTGAGAAGATAAAAAAAGCTCTTGGGTGTTTCCAAAACGAAGGATTAACATGGATACTCCACTTCCCTTAACTCCAGAGTAAACAGTCGGGGCCCAGCTATGGACAGTTGCTTGGCAGGAATGCCAGGGGTGGGAGACTATATTTAAAAAGGCGCCTGCCTGCCACCAAAACACCGCTGTGTAAATCAGCGCTGCTCCGTTCCCACTGGATGTGGAGCTTCCCAAAAGCACTAAAATAATAATCTGTTTTTGGGCTTTGGATAAAGATGGCTTTAGCGTTCACAATATTTACTGGGGTCAGAGCCTGTAATATTTCACTGTTTACAGCACTGATTTTACATTTCTAGTCTTCCCCCTGATTGATACTGTAAGAGAATAAATGATCCTTTATTGCTACATGCTATGACAAGGCATTTAGTTGTGGCTGTGAGAGATATATTTGTTCTGTGTTCTACGTCTATCTGTGTTGCCTTCAAAGTCAAATTAAAGTCAAGTTCTGTCTACTTCACCTTGTGGGGGACGTTTAGGGCGTGGCAAGGTCGTATGGCACAGGTTCTCGTCTGTCTCTCCATCTTACACTGAGGGTTGTTGTTAGTGATTCGAGAAGAGATGCCAATCCCACAGCTGCGGGAGCACTGGGACCACTCAGTGGTCTGGATTGGACACTTTTCCTTTAAGAAGTTCCACACTGAGGAGTGTGGAACTTCCATATAGAAAAGAGAAAAATAAGACATCAGTTAGGTCATAGGTTCCCATTCCTGGCAGTTGGGATTCTATCAAAGGATCACAAGCCACATCTGAGAGGTCATCAGACCTTTTCTTGTATGATATTTTGTTGATCCCTTCAGATTTTTATCAAGTCATCACTATCTGGCTATGCTACTATACTTGGCCAATCCACTACTTAGGTGCAGATTGATTTCAATTACAACTGAAATATTATAAATTATGAGATAGATCACCACAAAAGTGACCACACATATCGATTCCCACCTTTGCAAAACCTGCAAAATGACAAAACCATGGCAATAAATATTCCCCTCTACTCTCAGTCACTCTCTCACCGAACAGGTGTTTGGAGCCATGTTCGTTCTCCCAGCGGCTAGATTTGATGTCTGACAGCTTATTGGCCAGCTCATTTTCACGCTGGTCTGGGTAAGCATGGTGCTGAGGTCTGGGAAAGCGCTGCTGTGGTGAAGGCACCTGTGGTATTAGAGAAGAAAAGAATGGGAAGCACTGTTTTATTGAAGAGATTTGCCATGTATTATTGTGCGCTACAGATACCATAATGTTCCTATCGTTTTCCTTCCCATCCATCCATCCACCCATCCATCTTCAAACCCACTTCATCTGCTGTCGCGGGGCACTGAGACACACATATACACAGACAAACACGCACGCACACGCTACATATGGCGAGTTCAAGGATGCATATTTGCTTCTTAAAAACTGAATATGTCCTAGCCTTCAGCACAGAGATCGGCAACATATGTACTTTAAATAGAAACATACTGCAAAATGAGCTGAAATAAACTTATATTAAAAAAAAAAAAACATTCGCAACTAGTTCCTTTTATGAATAATTTCTTCTTACAATGAATATAAAGGTTTTTTGAATATAAAGTATTTTTCAGTCTTCTCAATTGTGCTGAATTGATACTATTCTTTATGAATTCAATTGCTCATCTGAAAAAAAAATGCCCCATTTGTTGGATTAATGTACTGTATTTGAATTTGTGTGTTTTGTGTAAACAAGTCAATATTTATCAAGACAGCATCACAGTGGGGAAACACTTTATCTCTTCCATTTGTTATTGCTAAAAGAAACTCCATTTTGGTCAGTCATCCACCAACACAAATCTTTGTCTTAGATATAAAAACAAACCTGCTGCTTAGCTGGGAGTCGCCAGATACCCTTACGGCAGTCCACACTGAGGCAACACTGACTGGGTACCCTGATCAGCTGTGGGTAGGGACAGGATGGGGAAGCTGGGGGCAGCTTGTTGTGACAGAGAGGAGAGCAGCCGACAGCGCCGTCAATACAGGTACACTGATGTTTACAGCCTGCATGGAAGCTCTCCCCATTCTGGTAGATCGTGCCGTTGTACTCACACGTGCGTCCTTCTGATTTAGCTGAAAAGGAAAAAAAGTGATGCCGAAATGAATTGTAATGCACGTCATTATTTCTGTTGTTACAAATAAACCCAAAAAGTAACAGTCCACATATTTTGGCAGCTCTGAGATCCATCTCTCTGCATTACAAACAATGTATGCGTTACAGCTTTTGGTCGGCAAATTAAAAAGGCACTCATCACTTGGTTTTATTTCCAACAGATAAAACAACATCTATTAAGCAAAATATTTCCTTTGTTGTGTACATTTAAACAAATGTAACACAATGAAATCACCTGTTCACAGAACCACACATAGGAGTTACTGGGAGAAAATTCAATGGAAATAAAGATACAGTACTAGAAATGTCAGACTCCTGGTCACCAAAGCATGGAAGAACCAGCTATTCATAGTTAGTAGGGCAGCACTAGCACAGTGCAGATAGACAGAGTATTTTTATCTCTGTGTCGGTGCCATAAAACTACTAAGCTTTGAAATAACCCTGTCTTGTTACTGGAAGTGCAAGGTCATACCTTGTTGTGATGATATCCGGCTTTATGGAAACAACAACTAATCAGCATAGATTTCTTTGACATACAGTATATTGCACATTGTTGCACAGATATCCGTCCCTTTTGCCACGCACAACACTTCATATTCACATTATCCTCTTATATATAGGATGCACACGTTAAGTCCACTGGGATAGAGTCCAGCAACCCCCGTCACCAGTGAAAGTGGAAAAAAGCAGATAAGATCAATAAATGTATGAATAAATGAATGAATGAATAAGTAAATGAATGTATGAATGAATGAAAAAGGTGCAAGTACAAGTTGTGGTAGTAAGAAGGAATTTTATACATGAAATCCCATCACTTCCGGAATAAATTGCTCACCTCGACAGATTCCCCAGGGCTCGCTCACATCGTTGCCATAATTGCACTCCAGCCCTTTGTGGTGGTCGCAAGGCCTCATGGAGTTACAGTCCTGGTTTAGCTGCATAGCACACACCTTACAGCAACCACATCCATCTGGCACAACGCTAACACCTGGATGACAAACAGGTGGCTCTCTGGCACACTCACACACTCTAGGACAGCTAGCAGTCACCTGAAGCCATCAGAGAGAGAGAGGGAGATACACTTTGTCAGACAACACCTGAATGATCGGAATTAAGCAACACATTTATACTGAAAATCTGATATTCGAATGGTCACACATGGCACAAGATTACAAAATTCAGACACATAGTAAGTGTCTGACAACTGAGGTGCATAAGTCCCTTAGTGCATTATGTACCAAAAAAAAATCTAAAATCTACGATACATTAATTTTTGATTGATCAACTCCTCGGGGTTTGAACTGATTTCAAATCCATTCACAGACAAAGCACTGCCCTGCACCTCTATTGTAAGTCCAGTCACTGGTACCCAGTCAGCCAGGAGAGTCTAGACACGACAGCTTTTGTGCCCAGTCCTTTGCTGGATTGTGACTTGAATCCTCATTTAGTACTAGAGCAAACATGTTCCTGTTAGTAAGAATCAACTTGTTAATGCTTTGAAAAGGACATGAGCCGACATGCCAAGCACGCAGCCATCTCCAGAAGAAGTATATTTTATAACTTATATTGTACCAATAAGCAGTTTTTGAATGATAACCTCCCATTAACTCTATTAACCATCAACAACATAATTTTCTTTTTTTAAATTGTTTTTATTTTTATGGGAGGTGGTACCTAAGCAGATCCACATTTCTACTAGCCTGACTGCACTGTCCGTGACTGATTAAATTTTAAACTAATCTTGATGTTGAGAAGAGATTGATCTTTAAGAGTGTAATTTGTGAAAGTCTAAACGCGCCTGTGCTATAAGAGCGTTTATCAGGAGACACCTCACCTGTGTGATGACGACTGCTGTCAGTACAGTCAAGTACCGGTAGATCATACTGGCCATGATTATCAAGGGAAAAGGTGAAGAAAGACATTAAATTAGGCGAATAAATCTAAATTTCTTCTGGCTACAATCCACTGCCCGGTTGTTGAAGCACGTTCACGTCAGTTTAAAACAGCTGTCTTTGTTTTCTCTTGTCATGACCGTGCGGTTTTATTTATATACTTGCTAAGCCTTTGGAAGACTCCACCCCTTCTAACTTCTAACCAATCAGCTCACGGACAAGCAACATTTACAAAAGGGCGTAGCTCCACTGCTGGGATAGTTTGCTGATTGGTTGACATGTTTTGCATCGAATAATACCATTCATAAAAATCAGAGGGCATATGTGTATTTATTTACTGCATTTTATAGGTTGAAAATAATTCAGCAGAGCTTTGAAGTCACACTTTGGCACATTCCTGCTTTTGTGTCCAACCCTCACCTAACGCTGAGTAAATATTCAACTGGACCAGCCATCATTACTAAGACCTCGACCTCTAGGAGAAAAAAAAAGGGGGAGGGAATTCCCTGTTTTTCCAGTCAAGTGCATATGCAAGGATAGAAAATGAAAGTACTGAGCAAATATCAAGATAAAAGCAGCTTTCAGGCAGTGAACACACCCCTCTTTGTCTATGCCCATCATAAATAAATTTAAAAAAAAAGTCACTCTACAATTTTTATAGGTGCGTCTTGATAGTTTATTTTCTCTGAATGCTTCATGTTGAATTTGGATGTGCTAGCTGTCTCTCACTATTATTTCTAACCACATGGTGCGGACATGAGACGGATGAGGATATGATCACTTGGAAAGAATGGTTCTTGTTGAAAGCAGGATTATTGTTATTAAGGGCAGCACATATGAGAGTTGGCCTCCGCCTCTGCTGTCTTTATTTTCAACCACAGGTTTTCAGCCACACCTGCCTGAACACAGGGGCCTTGTGTGATGAAAGAAATGTGATAGGCACAGGTTTGAAAGCCAGGGTCTTGCTATTAATGTCCAAAGAGCCCTTCACATGTGAAATTCTCAGAGAATGAAAATAACAAACATTAGACGTGGTGTTTTTTTATGCGAGGAGTACACTAAGATACTCATGCTTTAACCTATCTCTTGACCTTTCATCTGCATCTGGAGAAATTATTTGATGTTTTAAATTTTCTCCACACAATGAACAACTTTAAAACTGCAGCAAAATTTTTATTACATTATATTTATATAATTATATATATATATATATGTATATATATATATATATATATATATAATTATTTAAATAACATATTCTATTATACTATTTACAGTGCATTATTTTCCATAGTATATATGTATATGTGTACGAGTATGTGCACGCGAGCGCGCGCGCACACACACACACACATACATTTTCATTCATTCATTCATATTCTGCCGCTTTATCCGCCGTAGCGGGTGACGGGGAGCTGGAGCCTATCATAGGGCGTGAGGCGGGGGAGACTCCGGGCATGACGCCAGTGCACCGCGGAGCCACACACAAAGACAAACAACCACGCACACACACACTCACGCCTACGGGCAATTTGGGACCGGCCAATCAACCTGAAGCACATGCTTTTGGAGGTGGGAGGAAGCCAGAGAGCCCGGAGAGAACCCACGCAGACAGACTCATACATTTTCATCAAATCTATATCTACAAAGGAGTTACACATCTATGCATGTAGTTAAACAACTATCCTCTCTGCATGACCTTTTTCTTTTTTTTTAAACTGTATTTCAGTATTTAAACAATGCCATTCACTGATTGTGGGACTGGAGTTGTGACTCCCAATTTTAAAAAAGCAAAGTACCTCAGGAAGCTGTCAGTCATAGCTCTAATAGTGTGACCAAGGTGACAAAGTCATGGCCCATCTATTTTAATCCTCTGGTGGTCATGGTCTAGAGGAAGTTCTGAAGGTCCTGTGACTGCCTGTTTCCTTCTGTTTCTCTTCTGTTTTCAATTTCTTCACCGATGCCAAATGAGAGGGAATTAACCTTCTGGGAGAAATAGAAAGCTACCCTTGAATGGAGGAGTCAGCCAGTGTTTTTTATGAAGGAAAATGATTTACCATATAAAAGCAGAGAGAATTTTATTACCATCGCATTATCTGAAGAGGGCATCAGACAACTATAAGTCATCTCAAATACCTGATAGACCATTATTCCCTAAAAATGACAATATACTGTACCCAACACAATTTAATCATTGCCAATTATTGTAGTTTCCGCACAGATAGAAGGAAATAACTGCTGCATGTAGAAAAATTTCAAAATATTGTGCAGCTTAGCACAGAGACTGAAAACAGTGGAAACCAGATGGTGACACTGTGTCATCCAAAATAAAACATAAAAGCCTCAGTTCCACAATTTAAAAATATATTATTACAGTGAGTTACTACAAAATAAATTAAGCTTGCACTATGAAAGTACCAATTGGATGAATAACTACTAAATATGTGATGCATGTACCAGTGTATCAAGTTGAATATTTTTCAAATAATTCTAGCCACAGTCAGCGTTACAACAGTGCTGCATTTCTCAGTAGAAGATCATAACTTAATATCAATCGCAGCTGTCAAAAAAGATTTCATAAAACAAAATACATTGTTCTTTTAATATAAAAAAATACAGTTTAGAAGGACACCAAAATAGAAGTACTCAAGTGAAGTACAAATACCTCAAAAAATCATTCTGAGGTTCAGTGATAGAGTGGATGTATAAGGTATATTTACCCCGACCTGTCTGTGCATGTGACATATTTTCCCTATGGGGATCATTAAAAAAGGATTACCTGTAATCATTATTATGACAAAGGGTTAAAAAAAATGAGTAAAAGAAAGCAACCAAATTGTGTGTGAGAAGCAAATTCAGAAAGAGAGATGGGGGGGGGGTTGTGTGTGTATGTCAGAGGGGATCCATGGTGAGCGAGTGTTTTTTCAGTGGGAGGAGTGGTGGGGAAGTTCAACACTGCCTGGTCTGGTTTGCCCCGGTGGGCTTCTGGCAGCCTGATATTTCACAAAAAAACATGGTGTTAGCATTTCATTTCCTAACAATTTCAAGATCACATGAAAACAACTCTACATGATACTAAGACTATTAAAGGTATCAATACATGAAAACATATAAGGACATGTAAAGAAAGGTGTGTTACATAACATAATTTCAATGTAATCTTCAAATCTGGCGCATAAAATCAAAACTTTTCGAAAAAAGTAATGAATTGAGAAATATTT
This sequence comes from Antennarius maculatus, assembly GCA_013358685.1. Lineage (NCBI taxonomy): Eukaryota > Metazoa > Chordata > Actinopteri > Lophiiformes > Antennariidae > Antennarius > Antennarius maculatus. Next base: position 22,019,195 of record CM023612.1, read on the forward strand.
ATGAAAGTAACAAAGCAAGTGGGGGTGACTAAATTGCTTTTTGACAATGGAAACAGGCATGCATGTGGGAACCTCATTAATGTGGTTTTCAATCGACACAATTAAGAAGGTCATGCGTATGTCATTTACATATGGAGTGTGTCTCTTTTGTAAAAATGACAGAACAGAATCTTGACCGTTCATTTCAGAGACAGTGTGGAAAGGCTCAGAGTCAGACTATTTATGTGTATGTATATATTTATGTGTATGTATGTATTGAACTTCACACTGAAATCCAATTATAATATTATAGGGTGTAATGGGATTCCTGCTAAATCCAGCAGGTCAATACCAGCAGCAAGAAGTCACACAAATATGTCCTTTGAATAAATGCTTTAATTGTTGAGATAAAGCTGAAAGTCTTTTTCAGTTTAACAGATTTTAACAATTTCACAAAGTCCTTTCACATCATGCAATATTTCCAAAAGAGTTCAAGCATGAGTAACATTTCAGTCTCTGTGAAACTTTATGATGGACCTAAATGTACATTGAGCAAATGTTGTACATTAAGATCTAAACCTCACTGTGTTACACACTGTCTGCTTGTCCCAGTGATATACACGTATATTTTAGGAGCAAGGAAGACAGATCCAATCTCATCTTGAGAAGAGATGCTTTGTAATGTCCAGGTTTAGATCGATCCTGGGTAACACCACCCACACCCTGCACGCCACCTTCGCCCAGCAGAGGAGCTCCTTCAGTGGCAGACTGCCGTCACCGACCTCCTCCACTGAGAGACTCAGGACCTCCTTTGTGCCTCGTGCCATCAGAGGGCACAACCACTCTCTCAGAAGGAGGGGGGCCGAAGCCGCAGGGTCATCAAGGTCGGGTGAGAAGGGATAGACGAGGGGGGCCTGGGACGCACTGTGGATGCACTGTGGGACACTTTGTGGGGGTCCTTAGTGTCAGTTTACAGCTCGGTACATCCACGTGTTTCTGCTTCTGATCATACATCATCTACACCCAATGCTTCTTTCTTCTCTCATGTCCCTATGCTTCCTTTTATTCTAGGTACTTCTGTTTCCTGTTGTTATAATTATGTAACAGTATGTAAATAATTTACACTACGTCTTTTGGCTGTGCCATTTCTCTCTGTCATTGTTATGTGTATTTATTGTATCTCTTGTGAGCAGATGTCACCTGAATTTCCCTTGGGATCATTAAAGTATCTATCTATCTATCTATCTATCTATCTATCTATCTATCTAATGGTTTGAATTGACAGGACTCAGTAGAACCTATTTATGTTAGCAAAACCTCAGAAAGAAGGTTAATACTAGCTATAAAATCTGTGAAGATTCTTATTTCATGTCATCTATGTATTGATTAAAATCCAAATGGACTGGATTGAAATCTTAAAAGTACAGGTTTGGTTGCTAAAATATGATCATTCTTGAACTTTCCACAAGATGGAGCCAAACACAATAAAGAAAAGAGGGAAACAAATCCAACAAAGCTTTGATTAATTGTTCAAACGAGAAGGTATTTGGTCAACACTGACCATCATCACAGACCAATGAGAGGCCATTGTGACACCAGGAGCTTATACAACAACCATATACCAATTAAAAGTGAGGCTATAGCAGCAGATTTAACCTCCAGTTTGGTGGAAAACCATTGTTCATAAATGTCTACATGAAAGTGTCCACCTCAAGAGTAATAAGTCAGTTACACACAGCAAGATCCCGTGACTTACCCTGACCTACTTTCAGTGTAGGTCAGGGTACCCGGAAAGTAGTACCTGTCTAGTGCAAAGACTAGGGCATATGGAGAAGGCCAGTGTGAATAAGACCATAGATCAAAGCTAATGCTTTAGATCAAAGCTATAGATCAAAGCTAATCAAAGCATTAGCTTTGATCTATGGTCTTACACTGGCCTTCTCCCTCGTCTTTCTATCTTATCCGGTTCCTGAGTGTACAAAAGTTGAAATTTGACCTTGACCTAGTTTTCTCAAGGTCAATGTCATCATCTCATTTTATCCTCTTTGCCACCCGAGTAATGTGCTTTTTGGTTTCGTCTTTCTATCTGCAACGGTTGCGAAGATATTTGGTGGACAAATGAACGAACGAACGAACGGACTAACACACGAACACTGACAATTACAATACATGACCGCTTTGAAGCGGGATGTAACCGGTGCTACACAACCAATAAATGTCCTCTTCTTTCATTTACCTCTCACCGTTTTACCACCACAATAATGGTAAGAGTTCCTGCAGCAGAATGTGGTTGCATCCATTCCTTTGTCCTCACAATCCCTCTTAATAATTTTTTCCTCCTACTTTTCCAAATCAATTTCTTTTGACTGTAACTCTTTGACTCACCCCCCACCCCCCCTACATGGAGCCTAGTTTTAATCAGAGCATATTCTTCTATCCCATCACCTATTTGTCTCCTGATGAGGCTGACCAGTGTCCACCTCACACTCCATCACGGGGCTCACAGCTCACATCTGACAGGAAAAGGAAAAAGCTTTTCCCTGTCAGAGCAGCTATGCTGCCTTGACAGATGTGATTAACCTTTAGTCATTTGCTTGATCATTTTTTTCCCCATGTGGGAATATTGGTTTGTGCCACAGAAGCAGCTTTCAAGGCTGGTGAAAGAAAGCTACATTAGAAGTAGAATAGTGTTTGCTACCTGCAGGGTTTTGCAGCTAAATGTTTGTTCTGCACATTTTAGTTAGCCTCACGGAAACCAGAAGCGCACTCACTTCACGTCCCCTTATACGTCCCCCTTATTTGTAACTAAATTTGATGATGTCCTCTATGTCATGTGCCACCCTGTTAGTCAGCCTTTACACAACAAAAATGATCTCTGTGTTTCTTTTCTGGTTCCACTCTAAAATTTACTGGAGCATTGATGTACAGTAAGTCATCACATGGTTCCTCTCATGGACAGTGAAATCATCATGTCCTTGACGGAATGAGTGATATTCCACCTCTATATCTTGACAAAAAATACATTTTATACAGTGCACTGATCCATACTAAAAATATATGTGACTTTCATCATGTAATAATAACCTCGATTCCTTAAAATTTGCATACGCAGTCTTGTTCCCCTTTATAAATCACAGTAAATAAAACTTCCTTCGGGCTTGTCCTGTAAGGGGTCACCACAGTGTGTCATCCTTCTTTCCATTTTAGAGAAACACTCATATTTGTTTGGGAAATTTTTTACACTGTTACAACCCTCTGCATTTATCCAGGCTTGAGTCCAGCATACATGGGAAGATGGTTTGTGCACCTGTGAGACTGCAGATGCTGGGGATTGAACTTGGGGCAGCATACATGCGAATTATGCGCACTACCGATGAGCTACATCCCTTTTATACCTTTATAAATCACAGGCCACTCGAAAAATGTGCACATGAAGCAGCTTCACATCCATTGCTCTACTCATCCGCATTAACTCACAAATGGTTTAATGTAAAGCCCCTCATGAATACTATATGCTTGGAAAAAAGTTTTACTGGTCCCCATTTTTTTTGGTGAATCATGGCATCAATTAAAAAAAAAAAAATAGAGGAAGTTACTATTTTGCTGAACAGAGTTCAAAGTACCTAAAATTATTTCAAAGTTTAAGCTAACATATAGCCAAGAGAGAACAGAATGGGTGTGGAAGTCGGTACTACATCTTCTGAGAGCATTGTTATGTTCACTGCAGTGGTTTGGAAAAAAAACATACAAAAACTAAAATCAGATTTGCTGACAAGCGCAATATTTTTTAAAAGTACTGGCTTTCTATTCAGCAGTTATCAAATACTACTCAATGTAATTCTAGTTTTCTGCATTGGCTGATGATCTGATCAATTACAGGCCAACCCTCTCTTCTGAGTACAACGGGTGGAGAAAGTGATGGTGTGACTGCTCTGATGAAATATTCAATGAAGATTTGAGATACACTGTATGTATTCTTTTCAAACTAAAACTACCTACCGGAATATTTATAAAGCCCCACCAGCACAGGCATGAATAACACTGTCGGCTTGAGCATTTATGATATCATGGATCTGAAACCAACTGTCGAAGTAAATTCAAATTAAGCATTTCAGAGGTATCATTATACTTCTGACTTTAAATTTACCACTGCCAAACCAATTGTTATCAATTCAGTTTGTATTTTGTTTTTTGCAAAATGGCTTAGGCCTAGTTCAGCTGTCATCTAATAAATTGTTGATATGAGATGAACAAATGTCCTCTCTTTTCTCTCTTCTATTGCAGATGCTGCTTACTAATGACACAGACTTCATTTGGAAATTGGTTATTGTTCACTACAAGGTGACCATGGGTAAGATCACCGTTTTTGGTGTGAGGGCCATCTTTGGACCAATCCGAACGACATCAATCATTTTTCTTTTAGTTTGTCTTTATGATGTCTAGAATACACTTTGTCTGTTTTTCTTTTTTCATTTTTCTTTCATATGTTCCGATTATTTATCATTAAAGATATTGGATGACGTTGACTTGTATTAGTGAATTTAATACAAGTCAATTTAATATAAAATGCTAAATGAAGTGGAATTCCAAATATCCTGCTCAGCAACATCCTCAGAGCATTGGTTCCCGACTTATTGAAGATGATTTATGTATTGTCGTTTACACCTATTTATAGGTTCAAGCACTAATAATACAATTCTTAACCATTTAAATCAGATTAGAAAATGGACAAATATTTTAAGATTGGCAAATAATGAAATTTGTTGACTCATGCTTGGTTCTCTCAATTCTAATTAGTATTTGCTTAATGGCTTTTTCCTTTCAGGCTTTTTGTGTAACTGTGTTCAAGGCTAATTTTGATTAATCAGTTTCTGAATACATATTACTCTACTTCCTCCAGCCAGTAACTGTTGTGGCCTATTCCAAACCAGGCCACAACATTTTGTGTTTTCTACCAAAGCCCAGTATCAATTGTCAATATTACATTTTCATTAAATGCATGCCCATTTGACAGTATAAATTCCATTTAAACTGGCATGCTATAGATGTAGCATGACCTCTGTAATCGCCATATGTCAACCGTTATTTGTTTCTGTTAAAACTAGGTTCAGTGAGGAAAGACTGCTAGCATTATAGGAATAACATAATTTGAATTAGTCTAACAAAACTAATGTAATAACCTAAGCAAAAATGTAGCGATCAATCTACTGTGTTTTTAGGATAACCGGACAAAGACTAATACTGTATCTGGAAGTGGATAAGAGTACCAACGTATGTCAAAATTCAATCTATGAACTGGTTGAAAACATTTAATGTCTGAGTTGGTTGACAACATATTGTAATGAGAGAGATGTTTGCTGATTCTGGGGGATGGGAATTTCACAAACCCATTCGCTTCCACCTGTCAGTCCTTTTTTTTTTTTTTTTCCAGATGTTGTTGTTGATGTTGTAAATGTGATGAAGGTGAGAAATTTATTATATTAACATGTCCGAAAAAAAACCCCAACTGAATATATAAAATTAAATAAAATGAAATAACCGACGCAGACGATTTGTTCAATTATCAAATAGGTTCATACATTCATTCACAAATCAGACAGACAACAAGTATTCTTTGGATACAGTATTCCTAGTCATGGCATATATTCACAGCAAGGGAGGTGATCATTAACACATTTGTAAGCTTTTTCACATTAACACTGGCATAAATCCCACCCCACAGAAGCGTTCACACCACCACAAACAGAGAAACAAACAACTGAACATATTTAACACGGACATATTTGATGACTGATCGCTCAAGCAAACGACACATTTCTTATGCACACATTGTTTATAGATTAAGATTAAATCAATTTTACCACATCTGAAGGAAATCTTAGCGATTTACCATCCGAGGCCTACTGGTAGTTTCAAAAAAATAATCAATTAGCTAGAACTTTCAACAATCAGGCCCCACATCTCTGGAAGAACCTCCCAGTCTGTGGGAGACATGCAGAACCCTCTCATTCTTCCCTTTTGATAAATCTTACAGTTAAACTGGCACAGACCAGCCCCTAGTTGTGCTACTGTAGACTAGAATGCTTTTGGGGACTTCCCATGACATCTCTACTCCTCTACCTCATACTCCCTTTACTTTACCACGACCCAGTTTTTGTGTTAATAACTTCACCTAGTAGGATTTTCTCCCTGGAGTTCCTCTGCCTTATTGTCTCCCAGCTTCTAAGTGTCGTGGCCATGATGGTTCTGCTAGCCACCGGTTCAGTGGTGGCTATCATGCTCATTAGACTCAACCACCACTGACTTTGATCGTTGATCCTTAGACTATTTATTACTTGTGGTTGAGGCTATGTTATATTCTAATCTATTATTCAGAATTAATTGCACCGTAGATTAAGTCATCAGCAGATATTGTATGGGATTGCTACTATGCATTATGAATATCCGTGTTTTCTGACTTTTTTGTACCATGGGGTGAAATGAAAGATTAAATTTATGATTAACTGCTGGAAATTATTTATTTATTATTTCTGCCAACATTTTCTGTATTGTTTGCTGGCAGGCGGTCAGGCCCAGAGCGGCTCTGGTCTCCATTGTTGTGCTTGTGTTAGTGTATTTTTCTGCTGACCTTATCCTCATGTAGTTATCAAGTGTGCAAAGCTTCCTGAACTGCAGCTATGTACACTTGTTAACTACATGCATTGTCAAATGCATTAAAGTTCATGAGTAACAGTAGTTTTCTTGTGTTATGTGTTTATATACTATACAATATTACAAAAAAAAATAAAAACAAAATCTAAATATACAAAGTAACAGTTTTGATACACTCTGCCTGGAGGGTTAAAAATGCAATGCATCCATAGTAAAAAATATTCAGCTCATTACAGCAAAATCCTGCAATCTGAAACTTTTGCGAAGTCTGAAATTACAAGAAATAAAAACTCCAGTGGGTGTGAGAGTGATGATTAAAAATTAGTCTGGAGTAATCTGAATCTGTGCGATCAATAAATCTACAAACTGTTTACTATGTGATTATTCAGGTAGCGGCACAGGAAGAAAACAACATATAAATTAACAACATTGGAAAAATATTGCTGTATTCATACCTCAGTGACTGATCATTTTTGTTCTTGCACCTTGTGTTTATTAGCCAAGATTCTAAGAGTGAATAGTATATCCATCCATCCATCCAACCATTTTCTGTAAGTGCTTGAAAATCTATAACTGGTGGAGCCATCATAAAGAGTGAACTTACTTCCAGTGAAGTCCTCATCAGAATCATCATTATAGGGGGAGTAAGGACCAGCAAAGCTCTTACTAGAAAAATCATTGTTAAAGGAATCACCACCATCATGGGAGTGATTATCAGGAATCCTCATCAGAAGAGCCATCAGGGTAGAGATTGTCAACTGTTCTGCAGACTATAGGAGATTCATTAGCAGAAGAGTCATCTTCAAGAGTTCTACAGAGAAAACACAGGAACAACAAATAAAGAGAAGCCTGTTAGCTTTATCAGGGGCTCAAGAGTTCTTCTCATTGCTCCTCAGTAAGACCACGTGAACTTATATTTGTTTGAGTGTAGATACCAAACTCAAAATATGTCCCGATGCCACAATTAAAAATGTTTCAATTTGTAAATTGTAAATTGAGTTATGGATTATGTGAAGAAAAAAAATGCTGACAAATTAATCTTGAACTAAAGCCCCATCAAATCCTAGGGAATATCATTAACCCACACTGAAAAAAGTGTGGGTTGATGAGGACTATGATGGTTATGATTGAAACTTTGTGTTTGAATAGAAAGCTTTTTCATACTTACATTTGAAAGATTTAAGATTTAATATTTAAACTGCACACACTTGGAACGGACAGCTCTTTGTGAGCAAAAGCAATTGGGATGGCGTGTGTTGTTAAAAGTGTGAGGGTGGGGATTATCTGCAGTCTGCTCTGTGTTGTTCTCCGTTTGACCCATCTATTTTGTTTAAAACTTTCATCACTGACCTGACAACGCAAACTAATCATCTTTCCACTTGTTCCTCTTTTCTCTGCCTCTTGTTAGGGTTACACAGAAAAGATCATCATCATGGAGGCGGATGGATGTGTTTATTTATGTGTGCTTGCACATGTGTGTGTGTGTGTGTGTTTGGCTGCTGTGGGACCCCTAGGTCAACAACATTATTCAGAGGAGCGATAAGAGGCTCCACAATGAACCTTTAAGATACTGCTTGACCTCAGCGTGGTCGTACTGTAGACACACACTCACAAGAATCTTCACAGAAAAACAACACTCTCTCTTACACACAAATACCCTTGACACCAGCCATCTGATAACTGACTGCACAACCTTCACAGGCAAAACAACGCATGAAGGACAGAAGAGCCTACAGAGATTCAGACTGGATGTTTTCCTCTGAGAGCTTTTTTCCAGTCTTATACCACTGCATTAGAAGAAGAAGAATTTTAGAAAAGACATGTATGTGCAATTATGGGTAAAATATGCTCATAATATCGAGGAAATTGACATAAAAAGGAAGTTGTGAAACTGTAAGAAAAACATTAAAATTATGTTAACCTGTAATTTATCCTTGTTTCATTTTTTATTGGCCCATAAACGTTTAGTTCAGAGACATATCGAAAATCTATTTAGTGAAACATGATCCGAGTAGATGGAAGGGAGGTCCCAGCAGGTAGTAATGTGGGGCATTAACCACCTATTTTACTGTCTGCCACTCCTCCTCTCTGCTGTACTTCATCTCTTGTGGAGGTTAATGTAGAGCGTCGTATCTGCTCTACATTATCTCCTCCGTCAGGACAGATAGGAAAGAGAAGTTAAATGCGAGTAGAAGAGGTTCATTTACACAGCACTTGTTTGACTCTCTCAAATGCTAGCTGGCATCATCAAGTCCACTGGACTTGATTTCAGGCACAGGTAGGTCAAGGAATTCAGGAGATTTGTCCAGGTCTGAGAAACCTTCACCAAATGGTCAATAGTAACCCACCGGTCATCATTAACACCTCAACTCTCGCTTGATCTTGGGTTGCCAGCAGGCTGAGACTGCCACTGTTCTCTCTGCACGTGGACTCACCTGACTCAAATAAGGTAGCCATGTGACAGAGGCAAGCATCTTATGTCAAGAGTAACTCATAAACAGATGTGGAGGAGAGCATCTGGTAATTCTTTTGTGAATTTCCCAGTTTCGGATCATTAAAGTGTGTCTTATCTTACCTTAATTAATAAAACAAATGTAAGTTATGTATTCTCAGTTCTACTGAGTTTTAAATTTGCCTACATTATACTGTATATGTGATTAATGATGGACACGTCTCATTGCTTGTCCCTCTGCTCATTTATAAGCATTAGTGTCAATCAATTCATGATTAATATGAAATGACAATCATGATGATAATGATGATGATAATGATGATGATGATATGATGATGATAATGATGATGAGATGAGACTGGAATTACAAATTACTAATCAACATGCAATATTGTTAATAAATATAAAGACCAAAATCATAGGATTTGTGGGTAACAAATATTGGAATCGTAAAATCACCAGAAAACTATTAAATGCACATAATAACGTTACTCTACAATTAATCAGAATAAAATATTTAATATATTAAAATATGATATTAAATATCCCATATCTAAGGTTAAGTGCCACACGTGATTTACGCAATTGTTTTCAATTGAGATTAATTTATTCATGTTAAACTTTTGCTATTTATAATTTGATCCTTGAGGAAAAGAAGAAGAAGCAGCAGTGCTGCTCGGCGGGGGTTGCGGTTGGATATGGAGGCGTTTGTTTGTATATCCCAATGTTCGTAAGTCGAATGTTCGTTAGTTGAGGACTACCCGTACTATAATATCTGCATCAGCATGTACTGTATTTTATATTATGATGCATGAGATGAACTAAACGAAATGCAATTCAAAATATAAAAACTCTACAAAATCTATCAACAAAAAAGAAGACTTTAATAGACTTTTTTTAAAAGTATAAACTAAATACCATATTTTATTTATTGGATGGTGTGGGCAGCAGTTTTTGCCTGCCCTGCTGCACTGGCTGAGGTGGAATCTTGGGCCCCTAGGGGCCGGTTGCACCACCAGATTGTCTCGCCCACTCCATTGGGAAGGTGGAAGATGAGCATGTAGGGTAGGATCCAAATGATGATGAAGGGTTGAAGTGAATCTGGCATGCACAACTGTAGTTTTCTGAATAGAGCCTGACCTCTTTTTTTCTTTTTTTTTTTTTTACAAGAGAATTTTTACAAGAGAATTCTATCACAATGATAGATGTCATAAGGGTCAGAGAATTTTAGTTTGAAGCCCAAAAACCAAACAACTTCAGGGAGCGTTATTATTCCTCTAACTCTAATCATAAAACTACTCCCTCTTCAATTTTCTTCTGAATATGCCAAAAAAAAGTTGGCAGTCAATCTACTTCTCCCCTGAATATAAAGTGTATTTCAGTAATTAAGTGTTACTTTGTTCAGGCAATTTTTCAAATATTAGCCAAATCGAACAAACCCAGGAACAACAAATATGAGAAAACAAAGCTGCAATCCAAACAGTTAACCTTGACTGTACTATTACTAAACATTATATGGAAGCAAACCATGGTTCACCCTCTTCCTTATTACAGTACTTCAGGGAATTGAAGGATTACAGTGCCCACAAGAGAAGTGTCAACAAAATTGACCAGAATCTTATTTGGAAAAGACAACCAACTGTGATTTTGAATGGACGAAATTATGACTTCATCCAGAAATACATTTATGTTATGTTTGTTTAAAGTTATAGATTCTACATTGGATCAGATGGAGACTGTGTGCCAAAAAAAGGAAACAAAACAAAAAAAAATGCTACCATGTTTTTGTGCCAAATAAATGAGCTAAATAAGCTACTCTTTCTTGTGTTTTTTAAGTATTTATTATTGAAGTACAGTCAGTCAAATAGAGATCTCTCTTGGCCTCTCAGTGCTCCCATCATGTTCAAGAACCCTCAGCAATGACTCTTCTTCTTGAAGACATTTAGAAGGATCCATCTTTGTCCTCAGATTCTGATGAACTTCTGCTGCACAATTGACTGCAATCTTAACAGATGTTTTTCAGTATGATATGGCAACTCTCTCTGTCAAACCGAAAAGCACTGCATACGGATACGGTGGTGCAAACTGCCTGAAGTATCATCAGTTCCCCACCGGACAACATTAAGGCTTTTTAGCACAAGGAGTGATCTTCTGTGTGATACATGGCGTACACAGGTAGTCCTTGTTGTGATTACTCTTTACAATTTAGAGCTAATTTCAGTATTTTATATGGTACTGTACATATTGTTAACATCTTTTTGTTATCTTTCGTTGTGGTTTAACTGAATTGTGAAATGTGTTCCATTTGTGTTAAAAATTCAGAGCACTTAGTAGATAGGAGTGAGAAGCCCTGTTTCTTTTCCCCTTGTTTAATATCAACAGTAACTCAGGCAAGAGATTGTCCTTTTATTTATTTATTTAAATTAGGGATGCATAGCTGAAAAGTAATATTTTTCGTTGTTGTTTTGGGTACAACTCTACCAACTGCTCGTGTAGTATAAGATTGTCATTTGTACGTTAGTGTTTAAACTTCTGGTTGGATGCAAAACTGCTATTTTCTTGTCTCAGTATTTGTGCTCTGCATGATGACTGTATCTAATCAAATCTGACATTTACAGACATTCAACCAATGCAGATTAACATCATATGCACTATGTTAAGATTTTTTGATGAGACAAAATCAATGAGGAAATATAACAGGAAAAAACAGTCACAATGAGAAAACTGGAAGATGTGATATGAAGAGATGAAATGAAGTGTGACACACTACTGTATTAGTACCTCACTCAAAGAGGTTATACAGTAATCCTTGGCGCATCTGCACATCAACACGCGCGGCTTCACTACATCACTGATTTTTAGAGATGTGACAGAGACATGTATGAGGACTGTAAGACAGCGGTGAGGTGTGCTGTAGGTGTGACAGAGGAGTTCAAGGTGGAGGTGGGACTGCATCAGGGATCAGCTCTGAGCCCCTTCTTGTTCGCTATGGTGATGGACAGGCTGACAGACGAGGTTCGACAGGAATCTCCATGGACTATGATGTTTGCAGATGACATTGTGATCTGCAGTGAGAGTAGGGACGAGGTGGAGGAGAAGCTAGAGAGGTGGAGGTTTGCCCTGGAAAGGAGAGGGATGAAGGTTAGCCGCAGTAAGACAGAGTACATGTGTGTGAATGAGAGGGACCCAAATGGAAGAGTGAGGTTACAGGGAGAAGAGATCAAGAAGGTGGAGGATTTTAAGTACTTAGGGTCAACAGTCCAGAGCAATGGAGAGTGGGGAAAAGAGGTGAAGAAGCGTGTCCAGGCAGGATGGAATGGGTGGAGAAAAGTGTCAGGTGTGATGTGTGATCGAAGAGTTTCAGCTAAAATGAAAGGAAAGGTGTACAAAACTGTGGTGAGACCAGCGATGTTGTTTGGTCTAGAGACAGTGTCACTGAGGAAAAGACAGGAGGCAGAGCTGGAGGTAGCAGAGATGAAGATGCTGAGGTTCTCTCTGGGAGTGACCAGGAAGGATAGGATCAGGAATGAGTACATCAGAGGGACAGCACATGTTAGAGGTTTTGGAGATAAAGTCAGAGAGGCCAGACTGAGATGGTTTGGACATGTCCAGAGGAGAGATAGTGAATATATTGGTAGAAGGATGCTGAGTTTTGAACTGCCAGGCAGGAGGCCTAGAGGAAGACCAAATAGGAGGTTTATGGATGTAGTGAAAGAGGACATGAAGGTAGTTGGTGTGAGAGAAGAGGATGCAAAGGACAGGGTTAGATGGAGGCGGTTGATTCGCTGTGGCGACCCCTGAAGGGAAAAGCCAAAAAGGAAAAGAGTCATGTGTTACCGTATGTGCATTCTATTGGCTGATGGCATTTGGAAGTGCGCTGCGTTCCGTGAGTCTCGGAAGGCAGCGCACTTCCGTGAGACACAAAAGTGCTTTAAACAGTCTATAAGAGTGTGGAAAAAGGTAATATAGATAGACGGTGGTTTAATATCAGTATGGGGCGGGTTCATAAACGTTTAAATTACCGTAAATAATAAAATAAATAGTTTGCCGCTATATCGTGGAATTTTGTTTTTGCGGGTGGTTAACCGCAAGTAACAAGGGATCACTGTATTTGATGTAATATAGGTTTGTCCGTTTGGTTTGTCAACAAGATTGGAAACACGAGTAATACTAGATGCAGGGCCTAGAATAAAAGATTATAAATACATTTTATGTAGTGTGGCAGGATGTGGCACGCCCCTATCTGCTGGCAACACAGCTGTGGATGCGCATGAATGTGTAGGGATAAAAAAGTTATTTTTGTTTTATGGTTTTTAATTTTTACATTTTTTAATGGTTTTTACAATTAGTCAATGGACTGCTAAACGCACTAGTAAGCAACTGATGTGTTCTCTCTACAATGATTGCTAATCTTGATGAGGGTTCAAGCCTGTATTTCCTTCTGTGATTATGGGAAACATGGGCTCTCTTTGCAATAAAGTGAATGGACTGTCTGCGTGTGTGTGCTTTGCCGCCTGTACAGTCTAGACCAGTGGTCCCCGACCCGGACCACTGTGGTTCATTAGGTAAAGAAAAAATCTTCTTTTCCTTTCGGCTTTTCTCTTCAGGGGTCGCCACAGTGAATCAGTTGCCTCCATCTAATCCTGTCTTCTGCATCCTCTTCTCTCACATCAACTACCTTCATGTCCTCTTTCACTACATCCATAAACCTCCTCTTTGGTCTTCCTCTAGGTAAAGAAAAAATAATTTACATTACTTCTGTTTTATTTATTTCGGAGTCTGAATGATGTTTTATTTTGAAAAGTGACATCTGTGCAGAATGACGCACAGATGAATGCGTGCGTCTGTCCCGCTTGACAGGTCTTGGTCACGTGACAGGTTATCAGCCCACATAATTAAGCGCCCACAATTGCACCAGTGTTCTGGATTAAAGTCAAGGCAGATAATCCTGAGATTGCCCAAAAAGTATCGAAAACTCTGTTTCCATTTCCAACCTCCTGTATTCGTGAAACGGGATTTTCTGTAGTGACCGTAAAGAAAACCAAACTGCGGAGTAGACCGGACGTCCGGAACACACTTCAGATGTCATTGTCTCCCGTTACCCCTAGATCAGCGGTCCCCAACCACTAATTCTCATGAAGTAAGTCGCTATATTTCAAAATAAACCTCATCAGTGCAGTCACTTCAATCGAATGTTTTCTTACAACTATTTCATTTACAGAGATGCTGATTATCAATTTATGAAAAAAAGGTTTATTGTCTGTTGATGTCTACATTTTACATAAAACCACTGTGGATGATTTATTAGTAGACTACAGCTGTACTGGCGTCATTAACGATTATCGAGCAAATTAAAATATTGTCTAAGATGAAACCGGTCCGTGGCACAAAAAAGGTTGGAGACCGCTGGTCTAGACTACTGTGTTTTACAGTAATGTGATTGAGGGAGACTTTACTGGATTCTCATTTGAATCTGGGTGGATTTACTCAGGCTGGATAGAGACCTCAGCCTTACATCTACAAAGCAAGGTGGAGTAGTGTGCGCCTTTGTGAAAAATTGCTGGTGCCTTCCCAATAATGTAACAGCTAAAAAGAGACTGCGCAATAAAAACATGGAGCTCCCGGTGGTAACTTGCCATCTTTATTACCTGCCTCGGGAGATCTCTATATTCCACTTTCTGCAAACGAAAAGCTGGCCACAGACATATCCAAAGCTACTCACAAGTTGCAACACCTATGAATGAATGAATGAATTCATTCATTCATTCATCTTCATTACCCACTTCCTTTGCAGGTCACAGGGTTGCTGAAGCCTATCCCAGCAGACTGGGATTGTGAGGCAGGATACACACCGGGTGCGACGCCAGTGCACCCCGGAGAAGAAGTGCAATTTTGTCACAAAATGCAGGGGGTGCTGAAACTTACGGGTCGTTAATGTCCACAAGCTTTGACTACAGGCACTACTGCTGTTCCAGCTGCTGATGATATTGAAGAGATGACTTCAGATGTTAAACACTTAATAACTGCCCCGACACATAATTGTTCCTTTCACCTCATGCAGGTGGTGAACAGTTCTAAAACACTGCCCAAAGCTACAACCAGACTGATGACTCATTTTGTGCATCCACTACCTTCTTGTCATTACTACATCAGCAGCACCATTAAAGAATAAACCTTATTAAATCCAAGACTCAATTAAGAATCTTGTTTACTTGTCTTTATTTTTGCTGATAATTTGGTTTTTATCTTTTTACCCCACAATGGCCTTACTTCACTGAACCTCTGCCTCCATCCCTCCCTCCTCTGCTGCCATACTGACTATTGTCTCCTGCTCTGATAGCCCTGGTTATGTTAATTATTTCTCAGTGCAGATTCACAGACATGCAAGACACACAGAAAGAGACTCACACAAAGGCCAAAGAATGGGAGAAATGAAGCTCATAATATTTTTAGCCAGGTGATCCATCAAGTCTCCAAAGCGACCTTGGCTAGATGTGAGCATGCAGAACAGCATGGGGAAAAGATGAGTGTCTGTGCGTATTGCATAAAAAAAGAATTATGACGAGGGCAAGAGAGTAAGGAAGAGACAGGTGACTTAATTTCATAAATTATATGAAATAATTTTTCTCCATCCTAGAAAGACAATGGGAAATAAACAAAGAATAGTGATGAAATAAATTGCGAACAAAAGACCGAAAAAAAAAAAAAAAACTTACAGATGTGAATAAGAGGATAAAAGAAGAGGAAATTAGAGAAATTGAAAACACAATAACATGACAATAATGACCAATAACCAGTGGCAGATTTCCTTATTGCTCCTTGGGTACTGGAATTGGGAAAGACGGCGCTCTTCCATGGGTTCATCTCGTGGGTCGGATTTAAGACCTGCTGCTTTGGCATAAACAGCTCTCCAAGACTGCATCAGTCTGAGAAGATTTGTTCATATGTGTACAACATGAACACAAACTCAAAATCCTCCAGTTTCATTACAAATCTTTTGGCACAAGCCAATGTGTAATCATCAATTGTCTTACCGGTAATGGTGTTATCAAAAATCTGCAGGAAGCCGCAATTGTTTGCCACAGTGCTCACTAGCCATGAGGTGAAATTCCACAGAGTAGGAGTGTTTCTGGATGATGTTGAACAGCCTGCACGCTCAGTAAAAAGCTGTCCTCTTTGCAAATTTGGAGAAAAATGTGGCAAACCCAGAGAGTTATGCAACACATCTTTTGCACCCAGACAAGCATTTTAGCCCCTTGTGACAGCCCCAGATTAAGTCTGTGTGCATAGCAATCACAGCTATTTCACTGGCAGCGATTGCCTTCGCTTTGGCCTGCAGACCATCAAGGGTTGAAGCGTTATAGCAGCACCATCGTATATCTATGCCACAAATCGATGCCCAAAATTGTAACCCTGCATGTTTTCATTTAATACTGAGCCCCTCAGAAAGGTCAGAAAAACCAAATAAGTGCTTTTGAATTTTACCTGCACTATCAACATAGCCAACTGTGTCTATCTGCTGGTGGCACAAACCTTAATACTCTATCTTAAATTTTCAGCCTCTGCTTTCATTGCCTTATGAAACACACGTAAGCCTTCAGGACTTTTAACTATGTGAAAGATTTTTTTCCCTGTGTTACATCCCTTCTGTCTCAGCCTCTTTTACAGATCTTTTTAAAAGCTGCATTTTGAATTCTGTTCATGCATTCTTATATTCATGTTTGCCGTATAGCTATTGTCATATCGGTTATCCTCATCGAGATGTCTGTTTTAGGTATTTTACTGGGAGATTCATTCATCATGTCTGTACATTCAGTACATTTGGTGATTCAGTAAATTTAACTGATTCAGTCCAAGTGTGCAAAAAAATCCTTTCAATTTGAGCTTCTATTTATACATAAAATGTTAAATATTACATGCATATTTTTAACCCATATTTTTTTTTTAAAGCTACAAAGTAGCTCTAGTGAAATATCATTTTCTCAGTTCCTGCGGTTCTTTCATGCTGCTATTATGCACCCCCCCCCCCAACACTGCTCAGTACAGTCAGTACAGTCAACCTACTTCATCATTTCATCCGCCTCATCCTTGCCTCAGTCACCACCACCAGTGCTGGGAGTCTAAAGCAGCTTATGTCTCGTTGCTGCTCATGGCAGATCATCTTTGATCACATTCTCCCTGAAGGGTCAAATTTTCTTCTTCCATTCTGACAGTTTAATTATTGCACGTGAACAATTATCTTTATTTTATTTTCGTGTCTCTCCTGATTGAAATAAGCTCAATTTGTCAAATAATGTTCCCAAACTTGGCATGTTTTTTTTTTTTTTTCCCCATGTATCCATTGTTACTTACAATGAAATTATGTAAATAAAATGTCATTGTTATTCAAAATCATTGTCTAATTTTATCCCTTGTATATGTAAAAAAAAATATTCTTCCTCTTTTGTAGTCTGAAGGACGTTTGTCTGTGTGTAGATGGTTTAATTCTCACCCAATGCCAATAAAGCTTCAGTATCAGCACCAGCTTCAGTCCAAAACCTGGGAAAAATTTCCCTTGATAGTCTCTGCTTCTTTCTAAATCAGTGTACAGCCCCTTTTCTTTCTTCCATTCACATCCAAACACATCCAAATCCGACATGTACAGTATGTCTGTTTATAAATGTAGTAAAATTAACTGTAATAGAGAAGGCAGTGAGAAAATATGTTGTAGACAGGGCTGGTTATGTGAAGACTTCATAGCAAAATTAACCGAGAATAAACCTCTGAGGAATGACTTTAAGAAGTCAGATCGATTAAAATGAACTGTGCCCTAAAACAGACTCATGGCAGTCATTTGTGAAGGAAAAATTAGACCTAAAGGCTGTCTCTTTTAAAAATATAAAGATTTTACTTATTATTAGTCTTTGCATCAGGCCATATGAATAAAGCTCTTACAAACATGTTATGACATCCCAACTTGTGGTTATGTAACCCTGTCAGTATAGAAGGTTACTGAGAGTGGTGTATTGGTCAGTGTGATGAATTAAATAAAGAGGCCAATGACCTTTATTGTGAGAGTGTTGATTGTTGATCGGAAATTCATGATGACTAACCCGTTTTATTTGAATTTATATGAGCATTGATCTGTGGGAGATTCATTTTGGGATTCAATTAGACAGTTACTTGTTACTTCATGGTAACATGGCGTTGCCATTTTGAATGAGATGCCTGATTCTGGTGGACCTTTGGGTTTTTTGTTTTTTTTTACTTGTACAATTTAGCACATGATCCAAACGTGGCGAGCCACTGTTCCGGGATTAAAGGTGAGAATGACTGTTACAGAAAGAGATACTGAAGATTCTACTCCTGTGGTAGGATAAATTTGCACCTGACTGATTCTCTGCGTACTTTGCCATGGTAGACACCATAGAGAGCTAGTCTGCTTGAAGAAGCTCAGAGAGGTCGGGTGGAGCGAGGCCATTTATGGCTTTAAAAGCAAATAAAAGGATTTTATAATTAATTCTAAATTGTATGGGCAGTCAGTGAAGTGAGGCTAAACTTGGTGAGATGTGCTCGTTTCTTTTTCCTGTTAAAAGACGAGCAGCAGCATTCTGGACCAGTTGAAGGTGGGCAATGGAGATTTCACAAACCCCCACATAAAGTCCGTTAGAGTAATCCAGCCGATTGGTCACAAAGGTGTGGATTTCTCAAAAAAAAATCTCAAAATATTTTTTCCTTAAAATTGGTTTACTTTTTGCCAACTGCATCAACTGGAAATAGCTCGACTTCACCACTGCTTTAATCTGGCTGTCAAATTAAAGCTGGGAGTACACAATCTTTTCTAATATTTTAGAAAGAAAAGGCAGTTTAGCGATGGATCTAAAATGTGTCATTATCATGGGATCCAGCCCAGATTTCTGAAGCAGAGGTTGAACAATTGCATGTTTAAAATTGGCAGGGACCACTTCAGATGACAAACTGCTATTAATGATTGCAAGAAAAGATGGACCAACAGCCTGGAAAACTTCCTTGAAAAGTCGAGGATGAACAGAATCCTCAGGAGAACCAGAGGGCTTCAGGTGATTAATAATCTCCTGTACAAAGGGCAGGATCAAAGCTTCACATGTGTCAAACACAATTTTGATACATGTCATCGAATTAAACTGCCTGAGTTGGTCTCACTGATTACATCTCCTGCTCTAGCAGTCAAACCTTCACATTGACCCAGCATCCAATGACTTCTCAGACTAAGTTTTTTGAATCTGAGTGGGCATTACATTTACTTTCATTGACAGTAAAAGGTTGAGACTGAAAGTATTAAAGGGTGTGCATATTTGTATACATGCATTTACAAGTCCCTGTTCAAAGATGAGACCCAGTGAATCAGTTCTACTTGTATCCACTAATAGTCTCTCTGAATACGATCCTGCTCCGTGTTTCCCCTGCAGACTGAAGATCTACAAATGAGGGGAGTGTATGTTTAAGTGTGTATATGTGTGTGTGCACGCGTGTGCGTAAGCCTGCATGTGTGCTTCTGTTTGTGTGTGTGTCTGTGTGTGAGGGCGTGTGTGTGATCAGAGTTTCAAGGCTGAACAGCGTATCTGGATATATGTCAGACTTAATCAGATGGCTGCATCCCGCTGAGAGCCTCCCTGCTTCACTCAACATCAGAAGCGGTTCCCGTGGCGATCTGTCATCATGGGGTTAGGATCCAGCTCTGGGCTTCGATAATATAATGAACCTGGACCTTTGTCCCCCTTCCCCTATTCTGATTCTTATTCTTTATGCTTTTCTGTGGTGTGTTGTAATGAAATGAATTTCTCTCCTCAGGATATGGGTCAGTCCACTTAACATTCCCTTGTCACCACCCTCCACTAAATCTGGCTGAGATGGACCGCTCCATCACTGTCACAAGGTTCCTCTATTGGCTACAAAAGCTACTAATATAGAACGAGAATACATTTCACTGCTAGGGATGAGCTAGTACACCACTGTCTGTATCTCTATCTGTTCAAACATCTAAATTATCTGTATCCTTATCTGTACTCGGAATGGGCGGGACTTAAACTGGAAGTGGATGTCATTTGACCAGAAATGGGTGGGGCTTAAATCGGCACATCATTACATTCCGCGAAGGGGGATGTATTGTAATTGTCAGTGTTCGTGTTTTTGTCCGTCCGCCCGTCTGTCCGTAAGTCCACCAAATATCTTTGCAACTGTTACAGATAGAAAGATGGAACAAAAATCATATTACCCAGGCAGCAAAGGGGATGAAAATGAGATGACCTTGACCTTGAGCTAGGTCAAGGTCAAATTTCAACATTTGTACACTCAGGAACCAGATAAGATAGAAAGACAAGGGAGAAGGCCAGTGTGAGTAAGACCATAGATCAATCATAGATCAATGTGTGTGTGTGTGTGTGTGTATAAAAAAATAAAAAAATCAAATAAATAAATTTATTAATAATTCCTGTTGGAAAATTAGGTTTAACTCTACACACACACACACACACACACACTGGTAGTATGGAAAATGATCATTTGGACATGACGAAAATGAAAATACAGTAAACATATACAGTGGGGGGGTGGTGGTTGGGGTTGGGGTATGGACAATCATTGTGCTTTTGTAACGTTGAGGTGTATCCAGTGATTATGTTTGGGCCATATCATTGGCTTTTATTTAAAAACAATATTTTTGTCCACTGTATAAACTTTATGACTAATAAAAACAGACAAACAGACAAATATCCAACTATCAAGCATGTTTATCAGCGCGTCTTTGATGTGAAGCTGTTATACGTCAGAAAATAGCCGGTTTTCACTGCGTCCATTCTGTGTGTACATATCTGCGTTGTCGTGTGGACGAAAGACGTAACCGCAACAAAAAGCCTCGCTGCCCGATGCCTTACACCATATTGATCATGTGATTCCTTCTGGCAGATGCGCCGTGATTGGTTGGGCGGTAGTGGGTGGAGTTAAAGCGTGACGGTGTGAGGTTATCAAATGAGCTTATTCAAATATATAGGTGGGGAGATTCTTTCTTTTGTTATAAGTGTGTCTACAGTGATGCAAACATAAGCAAAAACAGAGACATATTGAATTTTCAAGTCCAAACAACACTGAAAATATAACTTTATCCCTTTTTTTTGGCTGTGCTGCTGTATTACTGTGTCTGACCTCATAGAGGTGCCTATTATTTCTCTCCTAACTCATTGTATAAGCAGGGAGTTTGTATAATCAGCATGTAATTTACCAAATTATTTGTCTAAATGCTTCACCTTGCCAGGTTCTAAATGCTCACTTCACTCTAATATCCTTTAATACCTGAGGACATAGCCCTTTACCCTCCACTCCTTTGCCTGGTTAATGATATCACAGCATAGAGAAGCCGATTAAATGACAAAGGGAAGCTTGCTGCTCTGACACACACAGGAAAGGCTATTTTTACCAGGACAACCTGCTCCCATTCGTTGCCAAGACAACAACCGCACCATTGTTTAATCCAATTTGAAGAGAAATTTATACCAGCCCTGCAAAAAAGACAAAAGTAAGAATGGTACAATACTCTTACAGAGGTAGGACAAACATGTCCCATTGGAGCTAGTTATTCATGAAGCATGAGACCGCTGCTCCAAGGGATGTTGTTCTGAAATACTAACTCTACCTGCAGATTTTGTCCCATCTTAGTAACTAGGATTAGGTACATCATTTGGAGGCAAGAAACATAACATATTATGAAGGCAAACTTCCAGCCAATTCAGAGCCACAGAAAAGGCTGAGCTAACATCTGCTGGGAGCAGATGTGCTTCATGACACTTAGATACTAAAAACTGAGGACCTTTGTGTTTGGAATAATGTGAGCCAAATGAACTTTTTGGTGCAATAGGTCATTTTTTTGGATCATTGGGATATCAGAATAAGGGCAACAAATAATGGACACTGTTCAGTGCTTCAAAATGGTAGCAGACTATTATTTTCTCACATTAAATGTCACATTTTTCTAGCATTTTGATGCAAAACTAGTCTCATTCTAGCGTAAACAAACTGAATAGAAGCGACATTGTCATTGAACTCTCCACAATTATAGTAATAAATGTTTAACTGGTTCTTAAAGTCCAAAAATATTGTAGATATGTCTTCACTCATTCATTCATTCGTTCATTCTTTCATTCGTTCTTTTGGTCAGTGTACAGCCACATCTTCTAGGTAAGAAAGTGGGGATAAGAGGGGAGAGAGAATGAAACGGGCTGTCATTGGTTTGTGAGCTAGAATGTGGGTGGTGATTATTGACTACTGTTTCATTATCCTTGAATAGGGTATCGATCAGCCCGTTACGAAGCATTGTGTATTTCTGTAAAGCACACACACACGTACACACAGGCACTGTGCTGGCAGTGGATTGTCTGTCAGAGTACAGATTGATTGGCAGACACCTTTTGTCTCTTTCTGGCTTTCACTCTGGCTCACACAGATACCCACACAGTCAAACTGGTAGACAAGAATCCTCCCGCACCAATTTTGTGTCCTCCTCCCTTAAGTACACCTACACACATAAACACACCAACACAAAAAACCTTCAGCATCTCTCATCTGTAGCCTCCCATCACAATGCTATCTCTGCTCATTATGGCTCTTTTGTGTACTTGCCCTACTGCCAAGAATGATAGGACCAGTGATCCTATTGTTCCAGGTCCTGTCTTATCAAGCTGCACTGCCAGCTTACCAAAATGAACATTACCATGACACTAGACCCGCTGGAATCTCAGGCACAAATAAAGGCAATACCAAAGGTGAGCTGAGCAAAATTCACAATAGAGCCTATTTTTAATGGAGTCTTGACATTTCCAAAGCAACAGGTAATAAAAACCTAATAGATTTTTAGTCAGGGAAAGTTAATGTGTTTTTCCGTTTTTATGTATGCTCCTTACTTATTATAATGAACATGCAAAAAAATGTAAATATTGAGGTGGTCGCCACAGTTTGAGTTGTTTCCTGCCTATCTACCTCAGCTGCCTCTGTATCATTGTCTGCCATGCAATATAATTGCAGATAACAAGCAATATACATGACCAGAAATACAAAGGATTCTTTTATTTCTGTCAAAGATATTGTGCCTTTTCTGTAACTTCTTTGATGCACTTACATCAAGTATGAATAAATTCAGAGGACAGTCTGACTTGATGACGTCTGTAATGTTTAGAAATGACACAAAACAATAACATTTTCAATACTTTCACACTGCTTTAACAATATTTATTATTATTCATTCATTTTCTTATCCGCTTCTTCCGCTAACTTACTTACAATAATGTCCAAGTGCAATGCCGGTGCACCGTGGAGCCACATGAAATACAATCACAGCCCCTCCCATTATGATTAGATTTATAACAGATGAATTAAATTATGAATTTTCTATAAATGTGTTACATTTGTATTGCAGTACATATCAGCTAGCGGGAGATAGAGGTCCTTTTTTGTTGTTTAATCAAAAGGAGCTCAGGTAAGGAGTTGCCTTTCGCTATGTACACTCTTTTGTTGTACTATAAAATACTGCAGAGCTGGCTGTACTAGAAGGTGGGAAGAGTGGGAGTTCACAACATGTTAAGTCTGGATTCCCTTAGACCGAGGGCAGAACATTTATTTTGGCAGAGATTCAAGATACTGTACGTGTGCCCCGGCAGTCGATTCCTGTTCGCCTCGCTCTCCCCTCTGAGGTGAGCCAGCGAGGCTCAAGGACCTCCTAAAAATTCATCTTTCTACTCTAATAAATATCCAGGCTCTAGCTGTGTGGAACAGTCAACTCATGCAGACTTTGCATTTATGGTTAATCTCCTCACTGGTTTTTGTCACAACACAGGAAACCTCCATTCTGCACCAAAGTTTCCTCAGACTGTGTACCATTTGCTTTGAGAAGGTGCTAAATCAGGGTTACTAAATTCCCAACTTGTTCTTTCCAGTATCTGACACTAGACCTTGAGACCTTTCACCAGAAAGTACAGTACTCAGAACTTTAAAAAATAACTTTGCCATTTATCTTCTGAGACTGTCCACAGCTTTGTCTTTCCAGTTTTGTTTCCCTTAATTTTGCACTCATGGACAATATAACTCACTTGATCAGTCCTAGTTTTGCTATGCCAAACCTTTTTTTTGATTGACAGCAGAGGTAGTCAATGTGTATTTATAATGGAGTCAGGTGCTGCATGCTAGATTTAGTCAAAAAATGTTCCAGTCGTGCTCCATCTTCTCAAGCATTTCCTGCCAATCAATCCACCAAACAGCAATTCCAGTTCCTCCTTTCAAAATTCAAACCTCTGTTCTGTCACCTCAGGAGATTCACTCTCAGAAGAGAAAGCTATTTGTCCAACAACAAATTTCAAGTTATTACACTTGAATCTGTTGGAATGAAAACATCAGTCTCTGCAGGAACTGTAGAAAATCCATCAAATCACCCAGTCTTTTACATCAGACCAGAAAATTTCAAAGCAGTATTTGCTTTCTTCTAGGCTATCAAAATTCTGCCTCGCATGTAATCACACAAGGTCACTCCTATATTTCTAGGCTGCTCCATCTATTTTTTTCCCCATCTTATATTTGCATGGATTTATTTTTCTGAATTGAGTCTATGCAGTTTTCCCAAAAATGTGGCTCTATCAATAGGTTTTGGTCGGTTTTTCAAAGTGTAGTGATTTGGTCTATGGGATTCTGTGACATTTTTTTGTACACGGTTAGCCTTTTCATCATTCATGTGCCGCCTCATCACCTTAACCGTGGACACCTCCAATCAAGCTGTTTCAAGGGTGTTTTTCCTGTAATGGATTCATGTCTATATACTGTAGTTTCAGCTCTCATTATAACTACTGTTTAAAGACAAAGCAACCAGTGCAGAGGTCAACCTCCCCAAAATGAGATCTACCTGTTTTTTTTCGAAAGTAAAAATCAAGAATAAAAGTCTCTGAGGACTAAAATGTTAAGCATAAAAACAATAACTCTAGTTCCTCAATTAGATTCACGGCAATCATGTGAAACAGAACTCAAGAGGAGCAGACTTGCTTTAATTATGAGGTCCATCAACATAATCATCTGGCGTTCGATCTTATCATGATGTTACTCGTGCACCAGTTCTCCAAGATTTTACACAGCCAGCAATGGAAATCACTTAATGTGCAATGTTTTCGCAGCCAAGTTCAAAGTCCACATCCCATTTAATCCTTATAGTCATTATGCAAACTGCAGACTCACCTTGCCAGCCAAAACTCCAGTATGCTCAATTACTGGGCGACGCCAACCAGTCCAGATGGTGGTTGCTGAGTTTAGCCACCATGTGGCTGGCTTGAAGTCATTGAGACAGAGTGGATCATTCCACCATCCCAATATACTGTACTCACACACACACACACACACACGCACATGGATGCACACACATTATGTACATATAAGAACAAGAGCTGGTTGACAAAGATTATGTCAGTAACAAGTGTATTAAAAGCATTTTTTGACTGACATTATTGATGTTAGAAAAAATTCAGCAACCCGCAAGTATCCTATGCATCCTATGCTGATAATTTTCTGGTGCTGATGTTGCAACAAACACCTCTATTTAAGCAAACATGTGTAGAGAAAGAAAATAATGAACTATAAATTATCAAACATGACCACCCAGTTAAGGATTCCTTGCAGATGTATTGTCTGTTGTAAACTAGCAGTGAACTATGTGATTTGACGGACTTTGGGAGGCATCAGTGCTGATATCACGAGGCATCACTTTAAAGTTCTGTGTGTGTTTGTTTTTCAGCGTTCGCGTCTGTGAATGTGTGTGAGCACATGCATGGACCTCATTAGGATTCAAGCAGTTTACTAAGCAGAGGCGTGTCAGCCTGTGATTGCCTGGGTCTGATGTGTATCAGACTCTTGGGGGGGGGGCATCAGCGCTCACGTCAACACACACTGACAGGGACTGGCAGACAAGCATTCACTTTTTCCTTCAGTTACTCACTTCATTCTTCCTGAAAACTTTCATTATGTTACACGAGTACAAACACACACACACACACACACACACACACACACACACACACGCATGCACACGAATGCACACACAACTTATGATCCAAACCTGTAGTGCCCATGTGTTGTTACTTTAATTAAAGGCAAATTTCCATTGGGGCATAACAACTACGGTCATGACATCCTCTGAGTGACAAAGGAACTCATATAGTACTGTAGTATCATCAGTTTGCCATATTAAATTGTGCTGCCACCCCCCCCACATTTTATTAATAAAATTCCACTGCCTGAGCTGAAGGGGGAATTGCTGGTCTCTATGTAAAGTGCTAATGAGTTCACTTAATTAATATATACGTATATGTGTCTGGTGGTGACACAAGCTTGTGTGTGTGTGTGTGTGTGGTTCACTCAGATCATCAAGTGAATGAATAAAAGTAACTTTATTTTTGCAGGTGATATGTGATAATTACTTTGTCTGAAAGTCTTTGTCGTTTGGACTCTGGAGAGACTGTGATCGAAGGGCATCTGCTCTGATATGCAAGATAAACACCCCCCAAAAGAGGTGCAAACGCCACCAATATACACAAACCAGTAGTCCCAAGAAAAAATGATTACTTTCGACCCAAATGAAGAAATCAAATAAATATCACAATCTGCTAAAATATTAAACATAGTATGACATACAAACACAAAAAGTCATGATTAATATGACATTCAAACATGAATGAATTGGATGAAAAAAATCTCCCTAATAAAACTCTTTGACGACACTGACATTACATGACATGAAATTAAATGACATGAAATGAAATGACATGTTACCTACCACTTCGAACGTATAAATAAATTCAGCTAACAGTGGAAAATGGTCAACATATGTTTTAGATAAGAGAATAATAATAATAAAAATAATAATAATAATCATAATTATTATGATTAAGAGATTAATCAGCATAATCACTTTACAGGAGTGACAGTACAAAAAAGGATTAGATGGATGCATCCAATATTAGCTTCATACAATGACAACAGATAGGGAAGACAGAACATGAATGTATGAGAGCTATGTACATATGTCTGCTTCAAACACCATTTCTTTAGCTTACTTCTCTAACTCACACAGCATGAGCACCGACCACAGCATTTTTCACCCATTGATTGTCTCAATGTAGCTTTCACAAATTGTAGTAAACTTATTTCCGAGGTTAAACAACTGTAGCAGGAACACAAATTGGCATAAAACATATTTCCACTCTACGACCATGAAAATGGAAATGTTGGTCATCATTACTGTACCATACCTGACTTTGCAATTTATCATTTTAATTAAGTGACTAGTATTAATAAGTATGTGGGGTACTTTAATGGTAGGCATTCATTCTTATTAATTCCAAATGCTGTAGGTTTTCTCTATTACATTAAGATTAACAGCAGCAGTTTCTGCATAAATGTAAATGAAAGAGCAGGAAGCAGGAATGGCTAACAGAAATGTGTTTGATTACAATTCTCACATTGGAATGGTGTGATTTACTGTAATGAAGGAACGGTGCCATTACGAGACATTTCTTCCTCGTTCTGCTTCGGATGTGATTCAATAAACCATGAGTTATATTATCCTATATCTTAAGTGTGTTTTCTATTGAACTGGTGACAAGACTGCAATAAACCACATATAAATAGGGTAAATTAATTATGATACGAATGTGGGCCCTGGTACGAATAAATGTTTGCTCAGATGGTAAGAAAGTATAATAATATATATAATCCTTTTTTGGTATATTTGGCTGTAGCTACTCTTGTCTTCTCTCACTCAGTAATATCCACTTTTTTATTGCCTATGCATCCAATTCTTTATTTTAAATCCCAATAGGGCTAGGATAAATAATTTGCATAAAAGGCATCTGTGGAATAATTTATGTAGCATGAATTCCTTAAAGGGTACCAAAATATATAGCAATAATTAATAATACTCGCATGGGGCACATGAGATAGAAAGCTTCTTATTGGGGTCCATAAGTTGGAATTGCAAACACATTAAACGTCACAAGAGACAAAGTGTAGTGATTACATTAGGGGCATCAGAAAGAAATGGAATATATGCAGACTAACAGAGTTTGAATGAAACCCAGTTATAAGAAGGAGAAACAGCTTTATTCAGATTTAATTCTGAAGGAACCAGGTTCTATGCTCTTTAACAGTTAAAGAACCACTTTTTATGCACAAACTGCATAATCTTTATAATTACTTTTTTTTCATTCTATATTCTATCCAAAATAAAGTAATAACAAATACAGTTTTAAATGAAAGAATAAACGCAAACATAAATTACAATACATCACTGCTTTGAAGTGGGATATAATAAATGCCATAAACATAGTGATGACAATTACTAAACGATTAAGGAGCACTGAAAATCATATAAAACACTGAAGGATATTGTAAGTAAGATGCATTAATGTGAAGAAACACAAGAGACAATTTAGTTAATGAAAACTAACCTTAAATAATGGATTCACAACACGCACTTCTGCTGACAAATTGTTGGGAGGCTTAAGGGGAATACCATAAATAATCCATTGTAATGTTTCATAGAAAATCATGCTTAAAATTTTACTTTAAATCAACCATTCAATTCAATAAAAATTAAAACAATGTGGAGAGGCTCATAGTAGCAAAGTGGTGAGTATGGATACTAATGCAACACTGGAGCGTTCTTGCTCATAAGCCTTCATTCCTGATACAGTACTACTCCACATTTATCTTGTGGGATTCCTCGTCCATGTCATCAAACCGTGAGGCTTTTCAACAGAGATTTATCTGGTAGGGAGAAAAGGAGCGAGGGACGGGAATTAATTGCAGAGAGCCAGAGAATAGAAGTATCCCTTAAGGATACCAGATGTGCACCCATCTACTGTCTGAAGTGATTTATTTAGGGGGGGGGGGGGTTGTAATACGATAATAGGGCAAAGTGACTCTACGCTATCAATTGACAATGAAAACGGAGCAGCAAACAGGATGCCTGCGTTCACAATTGGGATGAAGACATAGATAAAGACAGTGAAGATAACGCCCCCCGCCCTTAGTAACAAAAACGTATTTGTTGGATTCAGCGTTGGTCACCAACGAATAATGAATGCATCTATGGTTACTATCACTTTTGTTCTTCACTGCCTTTCTTATCACATGCAAGTCAGTTTTATTGATATGGTACAAAGGAGAGGTGACTTGTTAATGCGAAGAAACGGGAAATTCAGTCTAGAAAACCGTTATATAAGTACAGTCCATTTAGCGTTGACGTGTTTGAGCTTGGAAGATTGTTGAAGAGAAGCCAATACAGAGATTGTATCACCTAGTCTGAATGGATGACCTAAATAGTCCTCTACTATATCACATATCTGCTTTGATCTTTATGTTAAAATTCCTCTTAAATCTAATGCAGCCAACAAGGCACAATAAAAAAAGAAATTAGGATGCATATTATACAAGTGTTGCACATAGTGATGGTGATATGCTTAGGAGTGTTATGATACTGTAAAGTGATATAGCTACAAAGCAGGGTTTAGTTTGTTCACCAGGAACATGCGCTTAATTGGCCATTCCGAATTGGCCGTAGTGTGTGTGTGTGTGTGTGTGTGTGTGTGTGTGAGCGTGCATGGTTGTGTGTCTTTGTGTGGCTCCGGATAAAGCGGTCTGGAAGATGAATGACTTAATTCCCTTCATTTCATTGGTTTTGAAGGTGAATGGGAAAGTTGGGTTTAAGTGGGATCAAAGGCCTTGGGTCAAAAATGGCTGCAACTCCACCACCTCTGTTGAACCATGGAGAACATGAGCATTCATTTGACCGGGAGTCATTTAGGTTCACATATATTTCATGAAACAGGAACATTTAAATGAGACAGAATACACCAATATGTTTTATTCCTCTGTTAAATCAATACTTCTGTTTCTTTGCTATTGATTGCCACTCAGCTGAATTGCGTGAACCCATTTGCGAGACTGTTTATTGTTTGGCTTGCATGCGGTCATTGCTATGCATGATAAAAAAAGAAAAGGGATCACATGAAAACATCACTGCAGGACCTTTTCTACACAACCGAACTGATTTTAGTCTACTTTGACGAGTAACCCACATAAGGAGAGAAGATTCAGGTGAAGTTAACATTTCAGGTAAGAATATGTGATTATGGCCTAGATTTAAATAAGAATTGAAATAACTACTTCAGTGTAAAACCTTAAAAAAAAATACTTAAAGTTAGATTTGTGTCCGTTGGGAATAAGACAAAAAAATCCTCAGGCAAATAAAAAAAAAAAAAAGATTAATTTTTTTCCCTATGCAGATTGCATAGGGAAAAAAATACGCATTGGGATTACAGGAACTCGCCCTACAAAAACGATCAGGTATATATGAAGGGAATCTAGAGTTCAATGTTTCTGATATTAAATCAGTACTGCAGACATTTGAATATTTTCTACGAATGTCTTTTTTGGAAACCCCCAGGGACAATAAAGGGTTGACAATGAAGCACAGTGAATGTGAAGTGAGACAATTAATGACTAGCCTCAGGTGGTTGACTTTCTGTTAGAGGGGAATTATTTTAGAGTTTTTCAATGACACCAGTATTAATCTAAAGTCTTCAACTTTCCTCTTAGTTACGTGCACCTTGTGCAGGTCCTGCTCACACCATCCAGGGCTGAACTGTGTTTGGGCATTCTGAAAGTGAAAGTTATCTTCATATTGAAAGTTGATTACAACCAAAAAGTTGGATAATTAAGAATTAATTGATAATTCAACCAAGAAAAAAATGTTTTTTTTTCCTTGTTAGCAAGTAGTGACTGTACTTGGAAATTGATGTAGTTATATTCCTAGCCAGCAAAACCTTATTTAAGTGTATTTCTGAATGAGACAAGGACATTGTTACTATGCTCATATTTGCACACATTTTTTTTTCCAGAAGGAAAACCGAGAAGGATCTTTACAGAAACTCCATACATACACCATCTATAGCACAGGTTAACAGCAAGCAGTCAGCCTGTGAGCAGCAAAGGTTTCTGTGTTATCGTGGTCTCCGCCTACATAATGACACACAAAATACATAAATATAATAAATGTGCTGGCAAAAATGGCAAAAATTTGTGAAATGAAAAATAAAACAACAACCTAACTTTAAGGCCTCTTGCCCACTGCAATTAAAAACATTGTGATGCCACACATTTATCTTCTCTGGCAGCTTGGTTGCAGTCTTTTCAAAATTTCCAAAGCTCACTGTGCAGCATTACCAGCTACACTGCAGCAGTGTGTTCTACTTACTGGATCATTCTGTTGTATCTCATCTTACATTTTTTCTCAAGCTACTTATTTATCTGATGGCATCCAGTGAATGGTTGTGAGTACTGTGTTTGTGCTGTTGGGCTGTGTTCTTTTCATCCCTACCAGCTGCTATTATTCATGCAGAGAAGCAAAGTCAGTGCGTTCAACTCTTAAAGACAATTAACTGGCAATTATTTTTGAAATCCAGCAAAGGTATACCTGACCCATATGCTAAAGAATATTCGTCATCTGGATTTGATTACACATTTTAATCATTAATTACATCATTTACAAGGTTTGTGTATTAGCAAAAAAATGTAACAATATCTTGATACACATGTAATTTTTCAGTATACATTAATATACTGCAATAATGTAATCCATGTGATATTTAATTTTCTAAACTCCACTTTGAGGAAAACTTTTAAAAATTCACCATCATATGCATAAATCCTTCAAATCAAATCGACTGGTTCTTGTACAGTCTTACTAGTGGGATTTGCCAATAAGACTTTTGAAAAGATGAAGTTTCCAACTGGATTTTTCTGATTCCATTGCTGTTGTATATCCCCACTTGTAAATTATGCCAGAGGTAGTTATTGTACGAGGGAAATTACATGTGCATTATAGAGATGTTCTGACAAAATGAACTTCATCTAGAAGCAAACCACATGTCTTTTTTTTTTTTTAAATCAGCTTTTTTTAAATCAAGTTTTAATCAGCACAAAAATGTAATTGTTGCTTAGTGGGGATTTTGCTCTGAGCTTTTCAGTTCAGTATATTTCACTTGATTATTTATTATGAGTGACTGTGACCTTGTGACTTTGTTACTGAGTTTCAGTCTGACATCTCTTCTTCCTGTGTGGCCATCTGGTCACTTCAGTTTGTGAATTGATCATCATTCAAGGTTAAGACATCAGACAGGAAGAACTGGATGTCAGCTGATGCCCATCTTTTCAAGAAGAATGTCTTCCTCTCATCAGCCCCCCACCCCCCTGTTGAACACCCTCACTGGGCAGAAAGTAACTCCACCATCTTTCATCATCGTCTCTCTCTTTCATATGAGGATTGTGATCTGTGCTGCTTATCTATGTGTTTGTGAGCAGGAGCATCGGCAAGGTTTTAAAAAGATTTCAATGAATTTTTGTGTTGAGTCCTGGGGAGGAGGTATGATGACTCTACCTTCTAGTAGAATTTAAAGTCCTCTCTTACTTCTTTTAACAAAAGAGGAAAGAGTAAAGTCTTAAATCCCTACAACCAAATTTCTCAAGTGACCAAAGTGTGTGTTTATGCAACGACCTCTGCTTCTTTAGAACTGGCTGTTCCTGAGGTTCATTCCTGATTCTGTGTCGTTACACGTGGTTGACCAGTAGATCTGATATCAAGAAACAAATTAAAATGTCAATTTTGAGACTAAACCTTTATCTGGTATCAAGGTAAACATCTTTTTCCTTTTTGTGACAAGTTTGGAGAATTACCATGTGAGCTAAAACAGTCAAGCAATGCACCTGGTATGTCCAAAGTATTCGTGATGTCCGTGTCAAATAAAGTTTATCTACTCCCTTTCTCCGAGTCATTACTTCAGCCGTCTCATGAGGTCCTTATCAGCTTTAGCAGCTCCCCAGTGCCAGAAATTTAAAGATGTTGGTGGGA
This sequence comes from Antennarius maculatus, assembly GCA_013358685.1. Lineage (NCBI taxonomy): Eukaryota > Metazoa > Chordata > Actinopteri > Lophiiformes > Antennariidae > Antennarius > Antennarius maculatus. The sequence goes on from CM023612.1 coordinate 22,052,224, forward strand.
AAGAGGATGGAGGGAATTTTAGAGGGAGGAATTGATGCCAGAAACAGGAGACTAAAAGAAAAAGTTTAGATAGAAGAGTTTTTGTGTACTTTCGCTGTTTGGCGAGACAACAAAGATGGAGGAAATGCATGCAAATAGCAGGAGGAGGCCTTTCCCTTCTTTCCTTATCTGCACACGTGGGGCTTCTCATTGATTTTCTGCTCTTATTGAGCGGCTCTTTTATTTACACACGACTTTATTTATTCAGGCTCACGATGGCACTCGGGAGGAGTCCGCCAATTACCTGTGAATTATTGACGAGGACACCGTCGACCTCTGATGTCTCCCATCTCCGGCTCTACCCTTCACTTCATTTTCCTTGTCTTCTCCCTCTCCATCTGTCACATTCCCTCCTACTTTTGTGTTTTCCATCTTTTTCATTTCTTGTTTCTCTGCCCATTCCTTTCTTTTTGAAAAATTCACCCTGCTCCATTATTTCCTTTTTATCTGCCTCTAATGGGAAGTCAGGAGAAATCATGAAATTGTAGAGCTGAAAAACACAGACACACACACACGGGTATGCATGCATGTATGCACGTGTGTACACACGCGCGCACACACACACACACATGCATACACACACACAGTTTATTTTACATATATATGTAAAGGAGATCCCAGACAAATACACACAAGCAAGCAGACAAACTTATTATCTGGGGCTGAACAGGAATAGAGGTGTGTATCAATATTGAAACCAGGGAAGGTAATAAGAATCTCAATTAATGTTGCAGCTCTTGTGGCAAAGACTTGCGTCAAAGGTTTGGTAGGCAAAGCGGACCTCTTGAGATCTCTTCGAACTACAATGGTACTCAGAAGGACTCCTTCTGAGTATGAATGTTGTTTATTCTGGATCAAGGCCTAGTAATAAACTACTTAATGCTTCCAAGACATAATCGCCTACACAAACACAAAAGTGATATTCAGATATACACACTTAAAGCAGAATTTTCAGGCGCTTGTATTTTTGGATTAGTAATCCTCCCAAGAGTTGTCTGTATGAACATGGCTGTTGGTTAAAATATTTCTGTCAAAACCTCTTCACTTACCACACATTTGAACTAAGCTTTAATGAAAAGAAAATGCAACTAAAAAGAGATGAGCCATTTTCAGTGAAAAGGGCTTGATTGGGTGTCACCCTCACTTCATTTTCCCTTTAAATGTTTCCCACTTCTTTGGTATGCAAATTATTTCTTTCCACTTACTTATAATGAATGCTAGTAAAAAAAAAAAAAAAAAAAAAAGCAAAAAACTTTTGGTTTTGAAGTTTGGATGTCACAAAAATGATTCCATTAATGTGCAAAGAAGTGCAAAATGTTCTTGTTTTATGACATCGCTGACATTTAGAGTTGCTCATGACATGTGCGCCACTTTGCTGCTTTTGCTTAGAGTGTTTGGTTTACATTTTTCTGTTTAGATTGAGCTTTCAGGTAAACTGATTCGGGGGAGCTCTGCTGGAGCAGTAGCCTGAAGGCATTCTGGTGAATGTTTAGACTCATGATGCGAGGCATATGTTCTTCACTTGGAGGCGTGCAAAGAGGTGTTCTGATGGGGCATGTACAAAAACAGGAAACGCAACTGTTTAGAAAAATTCTATTACGCACCTAAGGCAGCCGTGTGTAAAGTTTGAAAGTCACCTAGAAAGCAGATAAAGACTTCCAGAGTTTACAGGCTCAAATGAATACATGACACTTGTAATAAAAGTATGGTTCAATTTCATAGCAAAACTGAGATCATAAACCTTGACTATAATTTATGGTCATATTTAGCATAGCCATTTGTGGCCATTGCCAAATAGGGTTAGTACTGTAATATAGTCAATGGTTTGTACAGTCCAATTAAGTCATGGCCAATGTTAACATTAATCGTTTAATTGTGGCCACAATTCCTTCTCACAATTGGAGACTGTGCTTGTAAACTCTTTGTGAGATCATGTGACAAAACAGTTTCACTACTATGTCACCATTTATCTCTTTAAAACTGTTCTGTTGTACAGATCTAACAAGAAGATATGAGATTTCAATTTGTGAAAGCCAGTCTCTGTGCGAAGACAAGATACCATCTTCATTTTCATAGATTATGGACCCATATGAGTGGCAACAATTATCAAATGTGTTTTGTCATTAGGCAATTTTCAAAATTTACATTTCTTTATTGAAAACGTCCTCTAAACTTAATTATGATTTCAGAAGCAATTCGAGAAGAATTAGCAGAACTTAGAAAAAGAGATATCATCGCGTCAAATGTAATCCAATTGGTTTAATACTTCACTTTCAATATACTTGTTTAATGCAATATGTGCTTTTAGTTGATATGAATAATTTATAATGTGACATCACCACATATTACGTTTGTAGATTTGATATGAAAACTGCCGCCTGTGGTGTACATTTTCCCCACAAAAACCAAGTGATCTTGTCTTGTGATCATTGTAAATAATGCACTCAAGAAAATGGAAACATCAAAGAGATGAAAAGTTTTAATTGCAAATTGAATTTCCTAACGTGGTTAAATTGAAAACACAGTGAGCTAGTAAATAGAGCTACAGTTTCTCTCTAGGCTGGTGCAAGCCAACTAGGATGTGATTGATCTACTTTGGCATTCAAATTTGCATTTCAATATTTTGCATTCTGCTGAAAAAAACTGGGATTCAGATGGAGAGTAGTTCTGCTTGTCTGAAAATCAAAAAGACTCATCAGGAAATTTTAAGATGGCCAAAAATAGCTATAAATGACATTTTCGTAGCAATAAATGTTGATTGCGCATGGGACATTAGAAGGTGGAGGATTTTGGTGAATGTGGCAAAAATGTGTAAAGAAAGGTCAAAGAAGTGTTTTTGCAGACCAACCTAATATCTCAAGGAAAGTGTGACAGTATGCTGTAGAGGAACCACAACCAAACTCGAATTTAAAAAAAGAATAAGTGTCTGGTTTGTTTTCACATCATTCAGGAGGTCTGTAGTAAATGTTATGCTGTGTTCCGTAGTAGCTACATACTGTATACAACTAGCAATAGAGTGCATTTACAATAAGCTAAACATATGGTACTGGCATGAGTGTAAACAGCTCTCAGATGTCAACGTATGTTAAAATGGCGTCCTTTCAAAAGTAAACGGCAAACAGGGCAGAGGAGGATGAGCCGAACTACAAATGTTCATTAAAAATGGATTTTTTTTAGATACTGAGAAGGGAAGCAAGCAGCCACTGCTGGGTGAAGAGCTGAAGGGAACAAGCTGGGCATTTAAAAACTCTCAACAATGTCTTGCTGAGGAAGAAATCTGGCTCTACCTGCTAAATGATCCACTGCGCCCAACAGCTTGTCACCGTGTCAGCCTGTTTCTTGCCTGGAACAGTTGTCTGCTGTGTCCAGAAACAATGACATGAGAGCAGTCAATGTGAGCAAAAGACAGTAAAGTTGTAGACCTGACAGAAGAACAATGAGTTGAAACTCAGCAGCCGAGTAAAAGCAAGAGAAGCAGCAGGACTGAAATGACATTCTCCATCATAGTGACGCCTTTTACTGCGTTTGACCCATTTCTTATTAAAATACTACTGATTATAACGTATATACAAACAAAATGAGATCATGCTTTTCATTTTAAATTAAAAATCATACTTATTAAATTGTACATTGCTAAAATAAACAACCCCCCCCCCCAAAAAAAAATCATCCAACTTAATTGTGTCTTCTTTAAACGTTTACTGTACTCTTATCTGGGCTGTTTAAGTTCAGATTTTGTCAGAAAACACTTTCACTGAATTGATGTGTTGATATTGAATATTGGATATTGAAATTATTCAGGCACTGTTATTTATTTTTGTTGTTTTGAGTGTCAAAGAAATGTACTGTATGTTCAATGCAAGGAAATCGTGCCTTCTTGGGACAAACAGGACATTCAAATGATAAGAAGGTGTGCAACCAGTTTGGTGACAAAGAAAATATATTTTTCATTTGCTTGATTTGAAATCTGCTGCATCTCCAGCAGATCTCCATTCTTAGATTTGCCAATGATTTCCTTGCACCCAACCTGTAGAGTAACAGATGGAACTTTTTTGCACTTAGCTGCAGTTGGAGCACTTGTATAAATAAAAAAGTCCTAAGAGTATATTACTGGATATTTCTGTACGTTTTCCATTTTAATTAAAAAAAGTAAACATAAAACTGTGAGATATAGAAATTTAATCCTGAAAATTTCAGCATCTGAAATTCTTTCTCTTCCTTTTATCATTCGCTACTTCACTTCTAGACAGCTTTGACCGGGGCCGACTACCCACACCCTATGAAAAAAGAATGCCGCTGCCTACAGCTGGATGGCTAGACCAAGATGAATGTGATTGTGGGAGGATTGTAATGGAGGAGACTGGGAGCAAGGGGAGAAAAATAAATCATAAAAAGCTAGTAGAGAATGTGGTGAAGACAACATGCGATTTAAAAACCAACACATTCATTCATTCATTTTCTTTTATTTTATGGTTTGTACTTCCAGCATAAACCCCAGAGTACTCCATAAAAATCCAGGTGAGTGCTCTTACGGTTTATTTAAAAATAATCTCATAACCTTTATCTTTGTCCTCTGTGCTCCTCTTCCGTTCTTTTCTGCAACTGGCGATGATTACGTGACCGATGTTGCCTCAGACTTGGGGTTCAACCTGATAAATGACTCTGCTCATCATTGGAGGAGGGAGGAGAAAAATATAACTTGGTTGTCCATCATCCTTTGTCCAAGAGCAGAGAGGAGATTGGATATTGACCCGAGGTCGCCTTCGCCAAGTCAAGATATTTGAAGTCTCTGTCATGGAATGATGCAGAAGTCCCACACTGAATTTCTTCTGCACTAACATGCTTCTTCGAGTGTACACTTTCCAACTCATCTTCACTATGTTTGAGACACCTTTCAAAAAAAATAAATTGCTTACAAAAAACACCAGTCAACATCTTGTTGAAACTGATATCTTGTAATCAGAGGTTGAATTCAAAAGTCTGAAGGTAATAAAGGCCTTTTCCCCTGATTGTACTGACATCATTGGAACTCTGCTCTAGAATGTCTTACTGCTTTCCATCACCAGTAGGTTACAGTATAATAGCAGTCATAACAACTACAGAGATTATTAAGGCCTTCTTTCAAGTCCACGGTCCTCATTCAAAAATTACTGTCCCCGCTCGTACCCCTGCCAATGTGTCAATGTATTTTTCCTGTCTCTCTTTCACAAGTCCCATCACTATAGACAGTATTTGCACAGCGCCACCTGTCCGTGGAGAAAGTCTCTGCAGGGACAAAGACGCCTATACTTGAGGGAGTGACCTGCACAGCTGAAGAGAAGAGGATCCCTCTGGAGTCCACACTCCCGTCGCAACACAGAGAAGGCTGGAAGGATGTGGTTGATCTCTGAGTCCACCACCTCACACTGCACGTTCAGCCTGAGGGGTGAGCAGAGAAGCCGAGGTCATCAAACTGCCTAAAATTGCAGTTTGCTGGATTTAATCACAGGCAACAATTTCCTGAAGTGATAGATGATAAGAAAAAAATAGGTTTTAATCATTGTAGATGAGAAACATGGAAATAAAATAGGTAAACATCAACATGGATGAGAAATGAAAAGTGAAAAATAAGAGACAAGAACTCTTTTTGTTTTATTTTACACTATAAATGTCAATCTCAAAAAGTGAGAAACAAAATGAAAAGAATTTTTAAAAATCTGCAGATATGAAATGACCGCTTACAAAGGAGCCCAGTGCTGTAAACTGAGAATCACCAAAAAATAAATAAATAAATAAACGAGAGATACTTGAAGTATAACTCGAGAGTAGAGAACACAAGTTAATGGCAATCAGGAGGGGGTCAGGCTCTGAGATCTAAAAAAAAAAAATACCAGCAAGTTTTTGTTTCAGCTTCCTGGAGGTGGTGCAGTAAACAGACATAATAACCTGGTGAGATTGAGTCTCAACCGCATTCAGTGCCTATTCTCACAGTATAAAATAAGTTACCAAGTGGGGCAGTTAAGAAAGGTGAGGATGAAGTTGAACATCGGGAGCTTTTGGAATCAGAGCATGTTGTTTTTCTTTGCAGGAATCTTGATTTTTTTGTATGTATGTTCTGTATGTTTTCTTAAATTTAGACTTTACTGACATTTTGTCTTAACCACAAGTGGTTTATCTGAGATGGGAGAAGAATACTTTAGGTACATCTATAGGAACACCCCATGACACACATTACTTCAGAGTAACTTACCCATGCAGGGCTTCCTTGGTGTTGATAAAGCGAAAGTGAGCTGGTTCACAGACGAAACCAGCTGACTGGCATGCCTCTACACAGGACTGACCCTCTTGAGATACCAGAAGCCTGAGGGAGTTGAGAGGAGGCCAGGCTGAAGGAGCAGTCACATTGGACGCCCAAACAAGAGCTGTGGAATTGGGAAGGGGCACAAACAAAGGACTTGTGATCCTGCTGCCACCGTCAGACTTCTGTCTGGAGAAGTTGTTTGGGATGAAGGGAGACTCTGGAGCACAGAAGTCCTGAGGGTGAGAGATAGGGTGGCACTAGTTTGTGCAATCATACCATTATTTGAGAACGTGTCTTAGAATTTCTATAACACCAAACATGTTCACAATTTATCAATTCTGTCCACACAATACTTTCATTACCATATGTACATTCATATATTTGTGTAATCATTCCCTGTGCTCCTTGTGTTAAATAAAAAGATGACTAAACATTTGGTAGGGATGTTCCTAATTTGAGGTTTGAGGTGGGGCGCCTGGCGGAGTTGTGTGACACCAATATCTCGTTTTAAGCTGCGCAAATTCTGAAGAAATCCTAATAAATTTTCAGAAGGATGAGGTCGTCACATCAGATGTAATGAATGGCCAGATAAAGGAGAATGGCGAGACTTTTTAATTTCTTAGGCTCCACTTTGTGTCATATATTTAAGTGGGAATTTAATGCCAGCTATATAATTCACAAAGCCCCATCAGAAGCTTCATCTTCTGCTAAAATGTGTGATGAGGTGATGTCGCACTTCTGCAGAGCTAGCACGAACAGTGTCCTTGTCCTCTCAGACACCGTGGCATGATAATCGTCCTTGAGTGGGAATATAGAAAGACTAGTTCACTCAGAATCTAAGATAATAGGCTCTGAACTTCCCATTTTCTCTCCCGTGTCTGTCACACTTATCAGATGTAAGGTGCAAGGGGTTGATTGCTGACCTCTATCACCCTGCTAACGCCATTCTAACGCCCCACCCCTTGGGAAGGAGATTTCATAGTCTTAAGAGCAGGATGTCACACTTTAGGAACAGCACATACCCTGGGGCCACTTAAAACACAAACTTGGATGCACAAGCCCTTTAAAACAAGGTGACTAACACTTTTAAAACAAACATAGCAGTAGAAGCTTATAACCTGTTTTTTTTATCATTTCATCTGTGTCTGAATATATCAGCGATCCCATTTCACCTCTTCTTCCTTTGAGGTACACAGTATATTATCTATACTTATGTACTTGTTTGAGCATGGGGAAAAAAAAAAAAAAAAGATCAAATCTGAGCATTACTAACAGTTTATGTTATGCAGGTCCTGACCTAATCTAATTTGGATCACAACACAGCAGTCTGTAGCTTCAAACTGAGGAAATAAGAATGAATACAAATATCAAGCTAACTGGAATCACCAAGTGTAATAAATACTTGTTCACTGTTGGGAGTGTAGACAGATTAGGGCAAGACAATGTAAGCAGATTTGTAAAACACATGTACACTTCAAGATTTATTGTTTTTCACTCATAAAAACTATGCAAAAATAATTAAAGACATCCAGGATGGGGTGCTCCACTTGCTACTTCAGCGTTATCACTTACGCACAGATGTTATAAAATAAATAAATAAATAAATATAGCTATGGAATAAAAAAAGCATGTCATCATCGATCAGCAGTGGCCTGTTGTTAATGCAGTGCTGAATAAGGACCTGGTGTGATCCTGTCCTGCTAGTATAAAGCAGTTATACTGTTAGTATAACAGTAAACGCTGTATTGAGGGTTTCTTTTTCCACACCGGCTGCCAGACAGTAAAAGACAAAGGATCTTTAGAAATGCTTTACAGTTGAGATGAAAATATAATTAATAAACTTAAACTCTCAGTATAGCCAGTTGAACACCCAAATCACAGAGATAAAATTTTGAAGGAAAGATATGTCAGAATATATTCTGGTCTCTACATGTAGGTCAAATGAAGTAATATATATTTAATCAGTGTCATATGTTCAAATAAAGACAAATCATTAGGTGGGGTTTCTTCTTTCTTTTTTTTTTTTTTTTTTTTTTGTTGGATAATGTCAAGACCTGCTCTGACATCCTGTGTGGCATTATAAAAAAAATATTTCCTTCATCCCAGCCCTCTACATCTACCATCACCATGCTCGCACATCTGCTCTTCCTCTTTTCTCATCCATCCTCATTAGATTAAGTAGAGCCTGAAGGATGTATAGTCATTTTTAATGAGAGTAAGGATGATTAAACTCACAAGTGCAAACTGTATATGGAGACACACACATGCAAACTCTGCATGTTGAATACACCCAGTGATGAAATATTGAGCAGTGTGGAAAGCTTGATTGGTGAAAATAATGTATACATAGCAGGAGAGTGGGATGATAAGTGACTGAAAGAAAGAATCTCTGCCTGTGTTCTGTTCAGTGCTCTGGGTACCTCCGTCTCCATCTGGTCCTCACCTGATGCTGAATGTAGGAATGGACCCTTTCCAGCATCCCTTCACAGGTGTACTCGTAAGGCAGATATGGCTCCACCTGAAAAATAGAATAACACAAACAATCCATTTCCATATTATTTTGCACATATTAACTTTCTTTTTTTTTTAGGCTGTCAATTCATTGTTTGTACCAGTTGCAATAAAACAACTATTTTCTTATATATGCTTATATAGTCACATTTCTGCAGGATATAATCACAGCATTGGGACCTGCTTGGGACCTCATTAGACTTTATTTGCATACGAATAGTGGATCCTCTGCAGTGGTTTGCCATTTTTATAACTGAAGAAAACTTTGAATTTGTTGTATTACAGATGATCTGAATACACAAGATATATATATATATATATATAATTTTGTGTTTCTCCCCAATATCAACATTTTAAATACACATAGCAAACTGTCAAACAATAAAATATGATCGGTAGGATGTCTTTAATTGAGATAAAATTAAAAATGTTAAATAAAGCGTCACTGTTGACTGAAAATACAGACTCAAAGAAGGGTAACAAACTCAAAGGCTGGACTTCACAGAGATTGAAGTCTTGTCTTTACACTCTGCCTGCCTTTGTAAATTATGCCAGATACATTAAATTGCATTTCCCACCTGAAATTGAAGCTGTATAATGCTCAACCATGTGTGAAATCAGACTTGGCCCATTTCAAATGAAAACCACTAAGTAGTAAGTATGCAGGGATGATGCAATTTGAGAAGTTATGCATGCTGCAAATCTGATCAAGGCTTTATGTTAATCAACTTTGTAAGCAGTAGCAAAAAGCACACAGTCAGGCTTCCTAAAAAATAATCTCTTGCGATTCCTTTAGCTTTACTTTATCAAGCATCGTGACAAAAAAAAAAAAAGTGGACAAAACTTAAGCAGTTTGGCAATAATAGTCTCAGCAAGATACCAACTTAACAACGGGGACCAACACAGGGGCTGCACAGTGGTGCAGTGGGTGCAGCACTGCTGCCTCATAGCAAGAAGGTTCCGGGTTCTATTCTCTTCTGTGTGACGTTTGCATGTTCTCCCCGTGTCTGTGTAGGTTCTTTGCAGGTTCTCCTGCTTCCTACCACCTCCAAAAACACGCAGCTTAGGTGAACTGGTCTACATGACTCATCTGGGGTGTACCCCAACCTTTGTCTACAGCCTGTCGGTACAAGCTTCAGCAGAACAGCGACCAGCAAGGCAGATGGATAACTGACTGTAGAAGAGATGTTTGTAATCATCTTGTCTACATTTGGTAAAATATCATGTAAATGCAAGGTCAGAGGAGAAGGAAGGCAAGAAAGAAAGAAAGCAAAAAAAGAAATAAAGAAAATTTGTCAGACCGCCAGATTGCTTTGTTGTGTTATCTGACTCTGCTCTTCTCACTGTGTATTTGTGTGTGTGTGTGTGTGTGTGTGTGTGTGTGTGTGTGTGTGCGTGTGTGTGTGTGTGTGCGTGTGTTGGTGTGCCATGGCTCCAGTGAAGGGTGAAGAATCAACTCTCCCTCTGTGGATAGGCTGTGCAGGCAGAAACAGAGCAGTCAGCCTGTGCTGCTAAACTGCAGCTCATCTGATAACAGAAGGAAGCTGCAGGCCGCAGACGCACAGATACAGACGTCACATCTCCTCTTAATGCAAACAAATTTCCAACCAACTAAAACCTGAAAACTTTAACATATTTGAATGATCCCTATATGACCTTGCTGATCTTTGCTCAAGTTCTACTAAGACATAGTGATGCAATATGGAATTAGCCAAATATGAAAGATATGAAAAGACATGGCAGGACCTGTGATGACATTTACTTCGTTTTCACATCTAAAATAACCCCAGCTTGCTTTCTAGCTACATTCACTGCAGACATAATAAGTAGACAGTCAAACCATTGCACAGAATTGAAATCCACTGTTTAATTTCTCATTCGGTAACAATTTAATGAACGAAACCACCTGCACCTCTGTGACTCGTACTTTCCTTGAGGTTAAAAAAGTTCATGCTGTGCTCAGTTCATCGTGCCGAATTTGCCTGGTTGGTACATTAGTCTTTGATTATAATGAAATTGTAACATTTTGTAACCGTACTGAGATAAACTAATAATCATTCTGTTCTCTCTGACACTGTAATGCTTTCCAGAAAGATTTAAATCTCCTTTCTTGACTTTTTAATTAACCTCTCTCATACTCTTGATAGTTTCTGGCATTTATAAAAAGTATTTTCAGTCCATATTTCCTTTTTGGAAAAGTTCAGATGTCTGCAGCGTCAGACTGCTACCCACTCTTGTGCTACATTCTGGATAAAGCGGTTGCTTCAAAGTCTAGAAACTCAGCTCACAGTTCAAACAAGAGCATTTTTTGATATTTCACAGCTATTCCTTGATGGCAAAACAAACAATAAAAAAAAAAAAAACATCCATTCATCTTCACTGAATGGAAGGGATTTATTATAAGAGCTCCATTGTTACAGATTTTTTTTTTTTCTGTTCAATTAGTGATTATCTTATTTCATGGCAGACATGCTTCACATTAGGTAACTGATAGGGGATTAATCCAGCTGACAGTATGAAAATAACATCTCATCACTGAAGTCTGTTTTGACAGCAGAAGCTGAATGGGTAGAAAAGGCATCACAGAGAATTACAAGGGCAGTGACGCAATGTCTTGCTTTCTGACCTGCTGAGTTACACAGTGGTTATGACTACCTTGGTACTCATGATTTCCCTGATGGCAGAGTCAAACTCCAGGGAGTTGTTGTAGTCCACTGTCATGACGTAAGGCCTGCCGATGTACTGCTCTGCATACGGGTGCTGGGAGGACACCTACAAGAAACGAGTTACATAGTATGAGGGCAGCACAGTATATGAAAAATAAAAAATATTTTTTTTGCCTTTTATGTTGATTGTACTAAATGTATTCACTTAATAATTATTTTAAATGTTGAAAAATAAAAATATTTGATGGTTAAAATGTCTGTATCGCGATATCTGTGGTGAGAACTATTTGTGGCATTTTATTTTACTAGACAAACAACAAGCTTACTTCTCTAGATGTGGGCTTGCCTCTGAAGAACTCGTGATTGAGTGAGCTGTGAGGTGGGTTGAACTTCGGCTGCAGGAAGATGCAGCCATTGGCTATGGCCTCCAGAGGTGCTGGACCCTCATATGGGAAACCAAAGCCAATGAAGAGCTAGAGAAACAACCAGGACTGTTAGTTTGTAGTTATGGTAATTAATTTCATCATATCTTTTGATGTGTTTCCAGAGAAGTAGGTCACATGTGAAGAGAGATGCAGAATCGAAGCTGTAGTGTGAATGCAACACGACACCCACTGCGAGAATGCAGCAGGTAAAGAATGAAAGTGTGAACCACTTTTTTGCTGTCTTACTTTGGCTTTACGCAAAAGCTGCTGCAGCTCATGCTGTGGAAGCAGTCCGTGGTTTTTCACAAAGGGTGGGACCTCAGGAGGTCTCTGAGTCTCATAATACACTGTACCATGTACTTCCATGTACCTGTGCAGAATCTGCAGGAAACCCTCCTTACCCTGCTGGGATAAGGAAGGGGGGGAAAAAAAAAGGTTGGTGAGATTGATGGCATAAACAGTGTCTGCTTACTGCACAGAAAACAGCATGATTAAAGTACAGTATGCTCTGCTTGTTTTGTCTTTGATCTTTGTTAGAACAGTCAGCCGTCTGTGTGTAGCTGTTAGCCATAAGGTGTCAGTATAATTATACAATACACTGTACTGCCAGCAACTTCCTCTCAAAATCAAAAACTGCACCTGTAGTGGTTACATCTTAAAAAAAAAAAAGGCATCAAGGAAATAGCTTTAACAAATTGTTTAACAAGTGGAAAAGGTACATCAAGATTACTCAGTCAATCTCTTTAAGGTAAACCTCGTTCAAATCTCCTGCCCATTTTCACCTCTATATAGTGTCTGATCCAAACCTTACAACTAAAAAGCTTTTCATGATATTTCATGACATTATATTCTAACAAAGTGCCAATAGTTGAATAACATCATAGCGGTTTTAAGAGTTCAGTCGTCGTCAGTAGTAGCAGCGCCTCCATGGTCTTGATTGTTTGGAGTATCGTGTTTTTTTTTCTCAAAATCAAACATGTAATTCATGAGTTTGATCTATGATCATGCAAATAAGAACATTCAATCATTTGAATGATGTCAACAACCAATAGGTGTGTTCTTTCCACACCACCAAAGAGAAAGCAGCACAGCAGACAAATACCAAGTAGGGAAGGGGGCTGCAGGGTGGCACAAAAAATGTTAACAAGCCTCAGTTCTCAAGAAAAAGAAGAGAAGCGATAGTTGCGTAGTGAATGAGAGTGGGTCTTTGATGCTACCTCCCTTTTGGGCCACAAGGGAGTGGAAAAGGAAAAGAAGTAGACAGACTCAACTATGGTCACATCCACACTCTGCAGCATCTACACATTTTCCTTTTGGCTGTTTATTCAGAACCAATCTCTGCACCCAACGGCCACTGTGGCCAAAAGCTGCTTCTATTTCTGTCTCATTGATCAACAGTTTTTCTTCCTGCAAAATTACCCCAGAAAAAAGATGGGAAATAATCTCAGGAGCAAACTTCTTGTAGTCTTTTAATTAGTGACCCCAGCTTTTGCAAAAACTACACAGTGTCTGAAAACTGTTTGATATGCATAAAACTTATTTATAAAATTTAGATTTTCAAAGTCCATTGGTTTGTGGCAGGCATAATCGACATGCACGTCATCCGTTTCTGCTGTCACACAAGTGACCAATAATAGATGATACACATGAAAACGAATTATTCTAATCTCCGGTGTGCCATCTCTACTAGTTCTGATTGCTTCTTGTTATTTGCAGATACTTATTGGATACATATTAGATTAGTTGTATCCTGCTTACTCCAAGAGGTTTGCATAGAAACATAAAATGTCATTGAGCTCTTTCAGTAGATATCTACCTCTTTTGCAAAAATGAATGAAGTAGAGCTCATGTAGGAAGAAAGGTGTGGATAAAAGTATTGCTTACACTCTGTTCTACTATTGCTCGGGTTATCGGCATTAAACCCCGGTACAATAGAATCAGAGGGTGACATTGTCAAAGTCAAGGTTGAGTCTGATGACTGCATGAACAACAACAACAACAAAGAAAACATCATCAACAACTGAATCATTCGTATGAAGCGTAACCCTGGGCCAGAATATCGACTGGCCTGCTGGCATTAAGCAGCTTACTGTATATCCCTATACCGCAGTGTGGCCCCCCTGCAGCCCTAATTGGAGGCTGTGGCGATCGATAGCTTCCTCTGCGAGGATTTTCTCAGCCAATTAGGAGATTAACTGAAGCGCTAAGTGCAGCAGACATCATGAATAGGAAGGAGGAGAAACAAAGGCGTGGATGATCCTGTAACCCATACTTATTTCTGTGGGTAGGTGCAGGCTAACACTTGCAACAGTGGTCCAGGGCTGATGAAAAGTATGAACTGCCCAGCAGTTCTCAACACTTCACTTGTTTTTTTTAAATGTTGCTTCAGAAAATGTTTTTAAAAACATAAAGTTGCTGATCCGTTGTGCACACAGCATGTGTGATTGTTATAATGCCGAAAAGATACTTAAAAAATTAGAAATTAAAATTACATTAAAATTTTAAATCAAAATTAAATTGAATTAATTGAAATACATGCTGAGCTTCAAGGTCCCTGCTGTAGCAAAGTTTGCTTACACAAGATTCTAGTCAGTTTGGAATTAGGTGTTTCTTTGCAGACAGAGGATACAATACAATAAAGTGTCTTGTTTGCAGTTGACAAAAATGCAAAATGACTGTATAAAAGCTATAAATGAGGTGAAAGCTACTAGAAGTGACAAACGTTGTTATTACTGTTACATTCGCTGCATTAGCAAAGTTACTGTCAAATACAGGAAAACAAATTGTGGCATGTATATAAAAAGTCCGATCATTCAAATGAATGGCTATCTGACCCAAGCAAGATGGTTAAAAAAATAATGTTATGTCGCAATTATAGATAACACCTGAAGCTTGTGACTTCTTGACAATTAGTGTGTTTGTGTAAGTAACTATTTGTATATTGTAAGTTTTAATGTATACCATATATTCAGATGATATAACAGGAACAATGGGTGAAATTAACAGGCTCTTACCTGAAGCTATTGAGCATCCAGCCACAAATGCACGCACGCACGCACGCACGCACGCACGCACGCACACACACACACACACACACACACACACACACACACACACACACACACACACACACACACACACACACACACACACACACACACACACACACACACACACACACGCAGAGAAAGGGAAAGATAGAAAAAAAAGAAAAACAATCAGATAAACTTCCAGATAGATAACAATACCACAATGAGGAAGTGCATTTTTTTTGGCTTTCCATGTATAGCACTTAATTTATGCTAGTCAGTCTCACAAACCATGAATGTAGAGCTAAGACATCCAGGAATTGTACAGACAATGATTAAAAATAATATATAAAGTATACATGTATTTGTTTAAGTCCTTTCGCAGCACTTGTCACAACTTTTCAGAATGAGATCAAGCAGTGGACACAAAAATGTGAAATGTAACATTCAAGATTAGAACAGTAAACATAAATAACTAGGCAGTCATAGACTGCAACATCCCGTGACACCACTGAATTCAAAATTTTACCCTGACCTACTTTCATAGGTGAGGGTCATTTAATAGAAGACCCATGATCCAACATGTAACTGGTGCATTCTACGTGTCATGAGCTTTCAGAGATGTGTACCTAAAAAGGTATAAAAAGAGAAAATGTGACCATGACCTAGTTTTTCAAGATCAACATTGTGATCTAATTTTCATCCCCTTGCCGCCTTTTGTTTAGTCTTTCTATCATATCCGGTTCCTGAGATATGTGCAAAAATATCTCAGGTTAAAAAATATCTCAGATATTTTCAGTGTGAGTAAGACCATAAATCAAAGCTACAGTAGTGCTTTGATCTATGGGTCTTACTCACACTGGCCTTCTCCCTCGTGAAGGGCGATACTGTACTACACCTTCGTATACTGCAGACAAACGTCCTGGATCACCCAAACTGTAACTTTTGTGCATGTCGAACCACATGACGATTGGATTTTTTACAAGTTTGTTTTTTAAGATTGTGGGTTCCCTTTTTTTGTGAATGCATGCAGCTGTAAAACAAGTGCACCCATGCATTGTGTGTGTACTCTTGCACATGCGAGAATGTGAATGTGTATTTGCTGTATAATCTACATAGTACCTTCCACATGCTGGCCTCTTTCCCGTACACTACGGCCATATTGTTGACTTTATTCTGCTGGATGCTCCTCTTCTCCGTTTCATTCAGTTCCTCCGAAACAAAGCCCATGAATGAGTTGTCTGGTGTGTGCGCTGAATGTGTGTGTGTTTGTACATGAGAAATGAGGAGAAGGAAAATGGTAACAAAGAGAGGGAAAACAGTAAAAAGATAAAGAAAGGTTCACTGTGAGAAAGACAGAAAAAAGCAATAGATCTCTGTTTGCTGAAGTTCTGGGACTTGCAGTCATAACTGGATCTCTGTATTATAAATGGTGATTGTCATAAAGACAGCTGTCGTTGACTCTGGACTTTGGGCATTGTTTTGATTGTAAATCTGATTCTAGTTTTGATACTATTGTGTGGTCCTGGTTATTAATATGAGTGATCTGATTCCAATATTTAGTTTCTCTGTAAAAGGATTTTCTCTAACATGATGATTCTCTAAAAATTTTTATATTCCTATCTCACAGGAGAAAAAACATTAAATATAAATATTCATTTTCTAACATATATATTTTTAAAATATATGATCACAGCATAAAAATACTTTTACACAAGTCGTGATTAAGCAAGTAATAAGCAATAAGTAATAAGCAAATAAAGCAAATAAACCAAATGATGTGATGTTAAAAATCTACAAAAATGTACAGAAATATAGTTAGAATACAATAAGGAACAAATTTCTCCTTAGTTTCTCCTCTAAGAGGTCACCTTAGAGGGATGGATACTGTTGCTTTAGTCAGTCAACCTGCCTATGCTAGGTGAAAGAAACTCTCTCATATGAAGGTCCGCTATTGGATATTCAACTTGTAAATGTCAACCTCTGAAGCAGACAAAGAAACTTTCAAGGTTTGTCAAATACTTATAAACCTTTTGTAATGACAAGCAGCAATGAGGCAAGTAACCTACCTAATACCTGTTTGTATTAATGCCATCTATTCACTATGCTATTTCACAAGCGTTTTCATAGTGTGACTGAGGTGTGGATGCACATATATATTTGTATCACTTGATTAGAACACTGCTAACAGTTTAATTAAGTTGTGTTCATTGTGTATGTAGATGTGTTAAGTCTTGCTCACTGTGCACCCTTCCTTTTAAGAAATAAGTCTGGCACAAGTTTACCTTTGTGCTTAAGAACCAATAAAAATAATAAAAACACCTTAATGATTATAGTGGAATCTGAGGTGGAGAAACAGTTGGAATGTGGAATCAGATTTGGGATCCTAATTTGCAGTTTACTAAAGCAAGCTAAAATGGTTTTACAGGTACCGTCACAATGTATCATCTATTGAATTTGGAAGAACTACTGTATGTTTATGTGCCCAAACTAATTAGCTTCTGCATTCTCACATTTCTATTCTTATATGTAGAGAAATAAAGAAATAAATTTTGACTGGCAGGTCTTAAAGGAGCCTGTCATAATACCTTGGGGTATTGGTAAGTCTGTGTGTCTACAATAGTCCACACACTGAAGTACCATCTGTAATTACATTGACACGTTTCCAAACTGAATTTGCAGGCAGGGGAGTTAAGCAGTCCATGTTCCAGTCACCAGACTGATAACAATAAGGGCATTAAACAGCACATGAGACACGCTGTGTAATATGGCGCAGAAGACGAAAGAAAAGGAGGGAATGAAAGATATCAGCTTAAAGGGACACTGGAAGCTGTGGTAGTGCTGAAAATAGCGGCATTCGACAGTTTCCTCTGAATTAAGGTGAACAAGCAGCCAAACCTGTCAAACAAAATGAAAACATGGAATTGGAGTTTTTATCATTTTTAGAATCACTGTCAAAATGATGAATGATGACCGGTATGTGTGTGAGTTTGTGAGTTTATGGGTGTTTCGTGCGCGTGTGTGTATGTGTGTGCGTGTGCGTGTGTGCGTGTCAGTTGAGTTTTTACTTTCATATTTTGAAGTTTAAAGCTAATAAATGGATTATTCGATTACAAGTAATTTATAAAATGCGATTAGATTATTAAACAATCATGAATACACAGGAATCATATGTTTCACAATTACTTGTTGAATAGATTATTATTTTATTTTTTTTGAAAATGTAAATTTAAGTTTTTTCTAAGTCCACAATAAACTCGTCTTTACGTTGATCAGAGTCTTAGCCAGATTTTCTGATGCAAAAATCACAACGGAGTTAGGTGTGGATTTATGAGGTTTTCTGTGAAGGTCAGGTGAAAAATTCAACCCTGAATATTTCTCCACTACTTTTAATTGTGAAGAAACGGGACTGACGGTTTACAGGTTGTTTTGTTTCATCTGATGTTTGCAAGCTGAAGTAGTGTGAAAAATGTGAAGGTATAACAAAAGATATTACAAAAAGGATTGCCTCTGAGTCTGATCAGGTTGCGTGGCGAAAATAGAAGAGCCCGTTTATCAACAAGATAATGCTGCAGACCAGTAACAAAAAAAAAGAAAAAAAAAAAGGAAGCAAACAAGAAAAACCTGGTTGGTTAACCTCATACAGAATATATGGACACATGTCAAGGCCAGACTGGTTGACAGAAAGTCTGGGGTCAGTGATTAATTGTAGAAAGCTGACAGAGAAGAAAGGAACAGCAAGGCTGCTGCACCCTGTCAATGGTTTTTCACAAGGCTTGTTCAAAAGGCTGCCTTTTTATGACAAAAGATGAGGGAAATGCTTTGCATTAATAAAAATCCTTATTTATACAGACAATGCTGGCAGCAGTATTGTATGACATCGTTGCTTATTTCGCTTCACAAATAAGTCATTATCAAAAAGAGAAAAATATCAGGTTTACCTAATATGTTTTTATCTACGAGAGCTGCACACAGAGTATGTATGAGTGTCTTACAGAGGAAGAAAAACAAATGAAATAAAGATTTTTTTTTTTAAAGAATACAGAGATATTTTTTGTTCTTACGGAACATGGTCATGTACTGTCGAGCATTGAGGTTCCAGTAGCCCCAGTTTGTCCGGTAGCCGTGCAGCATTGCATATTCCTCATGATTGTAAGCTGGCTCTGTCCCAAAAGTGTCGATCACTCGAATATGACATCTGTAAAGATGTAAAACAACCATCAAAAAAATATTCTGCTTTTCTCTCATGTATGAAAAATATTAGGAACAATTTGTTACAATCATTATGAACAGAATAATACCAGGACAACATGACAACGATAACACAAGACCCTGTTGCTATGGCCCTTGTTTCAGTGACAATAACATGTGTCAAATTAGTGCATAATCATCATGAACACTGTCCGACATTAATAAGGATATGAAGGCTGTTATTAGACAATTGTTAGATAGCACTGAGTCTTTTGTGTGTCTTGTATTTCACTTCAATTGTTACGATTATGAAATTTGTTCATGACTTTTGCATTTATTGTCATTTCTCTTATAGCAATTTTTGCTGACAGCAATCTCACACAAAATGGTTATAATATACACTTAAGATTAAATTAAAGTGAAACCACATCAGCACAGCTGTCAAAAGTGGTAAAAAGACAGTAACAGTGACGTAGAAGCACATATAATAAAATCCGCAGATGCCAAGTTGAAGTGAAGTGTGGGAAGTTTGATGGGAATGGGGAAAAAGGTTGGAGGTTGGAATTGTGATAGGGCACGGAGTTTCCAGGTGAATGCATAGTAGCTCAGCACTGAAGCTGAGGCTAAGGCACACACGGACACAGACACAGGCATGCATGCGTGCACATACACGCAAAAATACACAGGGAGGGAAAGAATGTGTGTGTGAGAGAGAGAGAGAGAGTGGGTGTCCAGGGGGATTAACAAGAGATATAGCTTGCAGAGTCTACTTCCTTGCAGATAATTGTGTTTGAGTGTTTGTGCATGGATGTGTGTGTGTGTGTGTGTGTGTGTGTGTGTGTGTGTGTGTGTGTGTGTGTGTGTGTGTGTGTGTGTGTGTGTGTGTGTGTGTGTGTGTGTGAATTCATGATTGCTTTAATAATACCTCTGATATTTTTTTCCACATTTTTCTACCAAAAAGCCAAAAGATGTAATAACCTTGTGAAGTCCAAATCATTTTTTTTTTTGGTCTTTAGATTGTCAGGTTATTGAATACAAAACATTCCTGAATATCTCATCAGAGCTGGATTATAGTGGTAAACTAGTTGTTTTCATATTTTTCTGTGTAGGACAAACTCGTAGATAGGTTGTAAGAGAGTTTTAACCACTAGGAAAGGCTAAAAGAAGGGTTTGCCAGATAACATGCCAACCCTGCTGTTACTGGTAGCAATCAAATATTAAATACATCCCCAACATTCTGAATAAAAGCTGGTGGAAGTCCGGACAACGCTCCATTGAAGCCACTAGCTGAAAGGAAATTGGTTTCCCCGTCAGTTTGATGATGTATTTTGTACTGCTTGTTGGTCATCAGTGGAAAAGTGATTTGCACTTTGATTCTTCTGACAGACATACCTGTGTTAAAACTGCACAAGAAGAAGGGATCATCTTTTCTACAGTTGAGTTTAGCTGTATCAATTTCCCAAACCTCACATCAAAATTTATCAAAAAATGTATTGTTCAGAATTCTATTTCTTAGTGCTGCATTCGGTATTGTGTTCAGACTTTTGCTACACTGAAATACTTGGGTGATGAGATTACATATTCACAAGTGCTTTAATGGAGAAAACATATCTGTTTAACAGTGTTTCAGGATGGTTGAGCTAGAGCCCTTGGTCCCATGTGATAGATATTTTGGTCACTGACTAAAATGATATGCAGCATCTCATGAATTATTAATTACATGCGTTAGCTTCACATGTCTGTGCTGTCTGTCTTCCTCTTTCTAACCAACCTGTGGTGTCACATATTGCCACTTTAAAACAGTGAAAATGTCCCGAAGAGGTCCCGAAGGGAGGAGAGGAAGAAGTGGAAGAACAGGGGGTAAGTGGAGGATTAGCTGACTAGAATATTGATCAGACTATGGGCAAACATGGGTTAAGTGGCTGCGTGAAGTTCAACAATCAAACAGACTTGTATGTTGTCACCCTCAGTTACAGGTTTAGGCCCAAGGGGAAAGGAGAATCTCGAATTCATCTTGCAGTGAATTTTGACATACTTTATCCATTTTGCCTCTATGAATATTTGCATAAAACCTATGCATTTAATACATACAGCCATCCATCAGCTAAATGCTAACATCTGGAAGAACCATTTCATAGATTAAATGGATGGTGACATTTTTTTAATTTATCTTTACTTTAACAGGTGAATCTCACTGAGATTTTTTTACAAGGGAGTTCTGGCCAAGACTGGCAGCAATAAACAGTTTCATAAAAACAGACATATACAATAATAACGATGGCATTAATGGCTGTCTGTATTTGGTTATGGGTCACAGACGTGTTTGATGTTTAATTTATGATGGAAAAACTGCCAAGTGTATCAGCAATATATTTATTAGGAAGACTTTGCTTAGCAACATGCTCTTTTTCTGACTGAATTTACACAGTCTACATTGATTTCACCAACTCTGCCTATTTTGCAGGCCCACGATGTTCAAAGGGGAATGATATGTCTTCCACTTGGATGTTAGAAAAGCATTCATAATGTGCCCACATCACACCCAATACAGCAACACTGTGAGAGATGCAAGCTGTTTCTTTAATGCCTAAGTGCAGCGTCGCAATGCAGAGTGATGTGTTGTCTACCCAGAAACCTGTCCTCTCTCTGTTTGCTCCGTCATATTTCTCCCCTTTGTTATCTTCAAATATAACTTTGGTTTAATTGAGTATTGTAATTTAAAAATATCTATCAATGTGTGTGAATGCGATCATTTGCAGATAAACGCAGTGCAATGTAATAAGAACATATTACCTCGTAGGATTGATGCATTTTTCCAATCCTAATCAACACACTGACATACATATAGGATAATTTAATGATATAAAACTGTAGGCTTTTAACCATTGCTTCATAATTTGTTTTTTGTAGAGACTGGTGCAGACCTACAACATGTTGGAGAGATTGCATATCTCATTTGGCCTGGGAATACCGTGACATTCTCGTGGGACCTGGGATACGTGGAATGTCTGGCCAGGTCTTCCACTGGTTATGACCTTACTGCAGGCAATTGGAAGATAATGTTGGATGGATAGAGGAGAAATACTAATGGGGTATTCAGCTGTGTTTCTGTTGAAGGAGGTCCCAGCACAAGAAGAAATTGATGACAAACGTAGCAGTACTATACTTCAGCTTTCACTCTGCATTTATTCCAGCATGTTAGAGAAGGATGGATATTTTTAACATAGTTATTGCCCCTCAAACATAAAGCCCTTTCTATTTCATTACTTATATTTATTTAAATTGACTTATAATGTATAAAAGTGTGTTAAAATTAAAAATTGTGTGCTCTAATAGAATGCTCTAAGCCTTAATTTGTTAACTTACAACTTCACTAATTGTACCTATTTGCTAATGCATTTAGGCCTATGTTAAGACAGACACAAGACCTTGGTTAATCACTAGGAAATA
Source organism: Antennarius maculatus (assembly GCA_013358685.1). NCBI lineage: Eukaryota > Metazoa > Chordata > Actinopteri > Lophiiformes > Antennariidae > Antennarius > Antennarius maculatus. The sequence continues at coordinate 22,074,815 of CM023612.1, forward strand.
AAATATATTTTTAATAATATTTTTTTTTTCTAGGGTGCTTCAACCATTTGCTGATTGTGTAGATCTTTACAATTCACTTTTCTTCTTTTGTTTTCTCCACATCATCTCACTCGCCACGTAGCTAGCCTCCACGGCTGCTTTACGCTTTTTTGCTTGCTTGCTTAGAAGAAAGTAGACATGTTTTAAGATTGGCAGCCTCTCTCAAATCTCCCTAATATTTTGCATACTTTTCAGTATGTCGAGTTGAGTAATGATGTTTGATGTGGCCCTTGTGCGCTACATTTTTTTTCTGTGCATATAAGCCACAGAGGATTGCCCCTGTGCTCAACAAAAAAAAGTTTTCCGTCTCTCACTTTTTTCAAAATTGTCTGAGCTCGTCGCCAACCTTTCTCTCCACGGCAGGTTTTGAGAGAGACATGATGGGCTGGGTGACAAAAAAAACGTCTTTAATGACACATGTAAGTCCTCTGCACCTTGCACTGGGTGACAGGATATATTTTCTTTCCACTTGGTGTCACTCTAGAATCAACCAAATGACTCATGTTGCTATTTTGCATTGGATAAATTGTCAAGAAACACCACTTGAATCCGTCACAGGTCTGAGCTATACTAGCTCATAAGTGACCAAACGATATAAAATGCCCAGAGCAATGACTTGCACAAGAACTTGTGTAACAACTCGTGCAATGACAGCAAAAAGGCGCATGTGAGAAGAATGTGTAGGCTGCACTAACACTAAACTTTGATGTGAAGCAGTGGGCGCAAAATATTGTCCACCGGGGCCTTAATAGAACCATGGGATATGACACTGGGACCTCTACTCTACGGCGACTGAAACTACAGTATATGTCAAGTTAAGAAAAAAAGTATACAAACATGAAAAATAAGTTTTGCTGAAGGGGTTTCTGCATTTTATAATGTGAAAGTTCATCGACTCCTTTCAAAATGCAGCGTTGAGAAAAATAGTCTTCCGTTTGTTACTTATTCACTGTTTTAGCAGACACTGTGAGTAGATCACTATGCAGAACCCAGTAGTTTGATTTGGTGTAATATAGACCTAATTGAGCTCATATTATCCTGTTGACTTCAAGCAGTGGTGGATTTTTCAAACCTTTTATTCACTTTAGTTGAAATTAGGGTCACTATTTTTTGCAAAAACAGAACTAAACATCCAGGTTCAAGCACCATCCATGCATCCATCCATGCATTCATCTATCCATCCGTCCTTCCATCCATCCATCCATCCATCCATCCATCCACCCTTAAGATAACCTCAAAGATGACACAATCCATTAAATAACACCTCTGAAATTAACTTTGTTAGTGATGTATCATCATCGAGTCACCAGTTTCCAGGATACTCCTGTTACTCCCAATATTGGTTTTTTGTTTGCTTATTTTTTGCAAGCATTCCTCCACATATCTTTCCCAGGCTACCTCTTCCAGAGCAGTAAGTTACGCATGCAGAGGAAATCAATATGCCAGTCCTATTATCACATGAGTGAGTGTGTTTGAAGACTATCTGCTATCAGCATCTTTAACAGAAGTGCACACGCACACACACTCACAGAGAAATGGAAACATGGAAAGAAACACTTGACAGCACTGTGTTGTCCAGACATAATAAATGAATGTAGATGTCAGTGGGAACATAAAACAAAAGTAATTAAAGCGAGCTGAAGGGCCCCAGAGCAAAGAGCACTTGATTAATGATGCCTTTCAGTGCACAACTACAGACTGGTCTAAAGTCTGAAGAAGTGCAGGAGGTAGAGCGAAAGAAGGGGGGGTGAGAGAGGCGGGTAAGCGTGTCATTGAACTTTACTGAACCACTGGGGGGAGAGTGAAGTTGCGGGTTTAAATTGACGAAGCATTAAGACAGAAAATGACTGGAAACTGGAAATTGTAAAATAAATGTACAGTAGACTTAAGGTAGATCAATAGAAATGAATGTTTTATATTATAAATATAATGCTATTGAAAATAAGCTTTTTATATAATTGTACCATAGCTCTAAATATCACAAAGAAGTAGATATCCTCAACATGCTTTTTCTCATGCATCCTCTCAGCAAAGTAAGTAGAGATGTTGCTTGTTCCGTCTTTGAAAGCGAGCATTCCGATAGCTCCTTCACAGTAAGCTTCTGAAGAGCAAACAAAAGACCCTCTCACACAAAGAATAAGAGTCACATTCTGTTAGGGAAAGCAGAAATCAAGACTCCGCGATGTAATGACGGAAAAAAGAACTGCCGACATCAGCAAGCAATTAGGTGCAGACTGCTTGGCAGAGATGCATCGGGTCTGGGTGGAATCGTGGGATTTTGTGCAAGCAAAAAGGAGAGACAGCCAAACAGGTTTTGTGTGTGTGGGGGGGGAAATACCTCGCCAGCTCACATGAAATGCATTACTCTCTCTCATAATTGGATTTTAAAAATACATGGAGTGGTTTATGTGGTGTCAGGCTGACTCAAGACACCTTATACTTTGATTTTGTGGTATCTCTTTATCCGTTTGTCTCTTTTGTCACCAACCTCAACCCTAATCTTTTATGGGTTTTCCTCTATCTATTTCACTTTCATTTGACCTCCTCAAATTTGGCATCTTCTTTTATTCTTCATATTTTCATTTTAGTCTTGCCTAAACCAAGGAAAACAAAACGCCAAATGGCGTTGTCACGTACGGGGGGAGGGGGAGGTGTAGACAAAGATGGTAGTTTTATTGGACCAGGACATATGAGAGTGTGGTAGAAGGGATGCCTGCAAGCTGTTTTTAAGTGAATTTCTGAGGCAGACCTCTAAATTTAACAAGGGTGTGTCTCTCAGACCTCTGCTGGGTTCTGTAGCTGATTTCTTTTTTTCTTATTTTCAAATGCACTGTGGCACTTTAAAATGATAGTTTTGTGTATTACTTTACTGTTTTGTTGCCTAGGTCTCGGGGCTGTCATGGCCTACTTTCCAAGTTGTTCCATCTTTGTAGCAGTGCCAAAAGCCATTAAGCATACTTTTGTAAGCACATAAAAAAAACAAGCCTGTTTCTTTCAGCATCTCACTAATGTTTCATCTTTCTCATGAGGCAGACGTCTTCTGCCATTTTCTTCTCTGTCTTCCTGTCTCATCTTTTTTCTGTGTTTAATCACCACCTTCCTGTTGACATTCAGCCTCTGAGTGTAATAAAACAAAGGCAAATATAAGCTGGGGAGAAATGGTTTGATTTTAAATTGGTGCAGAACATCAATTGATGTTTTGCGTGTGTACGAAAATTACAAAAATTGGGGGGTTTGGTACATACAAGTCAATATGCTTGTATGTTGAATTGCGTGCCTTTAATTGGGTATTACAAGTTAACATGTTAACAAGAATGAGTTACACTTAGGAATATTGACGGCGTCCCTGATAATTATCAGCAACAGTTAATCCATAAACACAGACAATAAAACTAATACTAAAATTTAGTCCGTCTGTGGACAACAAACTTCAACCACACACAAACAGAAAATAAATCCACTAACTTGTGTTTCTTGAGTGAGAGCCCCATGTGTTGCTTCATCTGCTGAAGTCCATGGTAGTCGGTGTAGATGAGGTCAAAAGGCAGCGGTCCAGTCAGCGGGCAACTGCCTCTGCCTGGGGGCACACCGAGGAATCTGCAACACACACACACGAACAAAATTCCCACAATGTTCAGGCAAGCATGAGAACATGTCAGACAAAGAGGAGAAAATAAGTTGTGAGCACACAGGCTGCACTACAGCCTGCTGATATAATGGAGTAGTGAGTCACAGGTCATGTCTTAAACCTGCAGGTTCCAGGTACTGGTGCTGGTTATCTGAGAACGGAAAACTTTAGATCCATCCGTCAGGTAAGTGTGTGACAAAAATTTTCCAAGTCACTTTTTTTTTCCCCTAGAACTTTCAGAAATAAATTGTATCCACTGGTCTGTTTTCTCATCCTCTCATCATACTTGTACACATCAAAAGTGTTCGGAGGGTTTTTCCTGCTTCATGGTACCCATTTCATTTCACAGCCAGTAGCCACAACTCCTTTGAAATCTGAAAGAAGAGGCTGGTACTGGGGACATAATGGATCTATTTAGAATTAGAAATGATGTTACACAAAAAGTGAGTTTTTGAGGCATCATAGAAATACATGATAGTGGATCTAATACTGGTGCATCAAACCTGAATCAATGCATTTGTGATGTGAACTTGCTGCCCAGTCACCACAGATGAGCAAATCCAGTAAACAAGTACATCAAATCAGCTCATGCTGTTGGTGTTCAGGCATCAATTGCAGCAAAAATGTCAATATTGACAACATTTTGTTTTGTTGTGTTTTGGAGTATGATTTGATCTCACCTGCTCCCATTTGATGCCATGCTCGCTAAGGATTTTACCTTGTTGACAAAAGGACTAATAAATAGTGGAACACATTGTGTTGGAGCAGATGTACACTCTGTACTCTGATCCAGATGTTTGCATCAGAGGCAAACATCTGCGACATAGCAAAAGCTCAGGCAAAAAGGGTAACACTGTCTGCCCATCAACAGATCACCAGGTTCACCACAACTAATAGATGGCTAGGCAACTTTCCTCACGCGACCCTTCACTCTGCCTCCCCCTAGTCTACTAATTGCATGCCTACAGGCCCCTATTGTGTTGTGTGTTTGTTCAGGGGCCTGTATACAACATATACTGTATATGTGCATGTCTAACTGTATTTGGTGAGTGTAAAGAGAATTTCCCGTTTCGGGATAAATAAAGTATGATCCTTCTCTTCTTCCATTTCCATTTTGAACTTTGATGTGACAAAAAACCCACACAAACAAACAAACAACAACAACAACAAAAACCCTGCAAAAAAAAAAAAAAATCCTCCCCAAAATTCGGCAAGAATCTTCATAACAGACAAAACAGTTGATGAAAAAGTGTAAGGCTGTTTTTCTGAGTGAACATCATCCCAATATCAAATCCATGCTTACCAACTTGCTGTGAAGGCAATGCACATTATGCAATCAATATTGTCCTGTGCTTTTTACGAGGGACGGGCCAGACTTGATGTATAAAGTGACTGAGTATTTAAGAGCCCAAACTTCCTCTTGCTGAAAATTGCAGAAAATGGAACAGCAAGGCAACAATAAAGAACGAAAGAGGAAAGAAAGAGAATGATCTTTGTGCTACAATTTAGACTGGTGTAAGCAGGATCAGCACCATGGACAGTGGTATTATCTCATTCCTCAGACCCAATACTTAGGCTGATATAATGAATCTCTTGTGAAGTTCTGTGAAGATTCTCAGTCATCTGGGTAATTCTCTGTGGTTGATAAAGTTGACATTAATCAGCACAGAGATCTTCAGACAGTATTCATATTCCTTAGTGTTTTATAGTTTATTTCTCATTCTGTCACTGGCACCTTCCCTGCATGCTCAGTCATAAACTCCTGCTGTCATATTCATCAACATCTGCAATAGAGAAATTCATTGCATGTGTTAATTGCATGTGATATATGTACATAACAGGAAAACAACCATGATAATTATATTCATCCATTTATTATTAAAATATTAATGTTCCTGTGTGCTACTACCTCCCTATGCTACCACTCTTAATATAGAGCTGAGTTCAGTTCATCCACATATATGAGCAACACTAGCAATCTGTCAGTCCAACATGTTGGTCTAGACAGAAATTGCAAATGAGTTCTACAGTCTCTGGCTTTAACATGAAGTAATTAGCATTGAGGGAACATCTGGAAAGTTGGCTAGATTGCCATATGTTCATGTGACCAGCAGACTAATATCACCCATTTTGCAATCCCATGGTAGTGTCATTATTCAGTTCAAAGTTACATTTGTAAATACATGTCTTCAGAACAAATTAAATCTGAGTTATCAAAAGGGTTAACTTGCAAATGTCAGCCTGGTAAATGCAAAGCTAACATAGCAAACGTTCACAAACACAAAATTGACTTTTAACATGTGTCACAAATGTCAGCGATTAGCTCAAGACAGATTGTGTCTAAGCCTCAAAGCGCCGTAGAGTATTTGTCGCATTATTTTTTAAGGAGTAACAAGGGAATCTTGTCAGCAGGAAGTGACTGCTACCTATTTTAAATTATGTCTACAAATGCCTCTTGTGCCAATTGGAATCATCTGGAAAACGCTGTGTTGCCTTACACATTTTCATCAGCTGAAAAACCCGAGTGGTTAGCATGAGCAGTGTCAGCTGAAAAGGCAGAATGCCTGTGAAAGACAGTAAACTTAATCAGCAGAAAATTCTCTTTGAGTGACAGACTTGTAAATCAAATCAAGTCAACTTTACTAATAAAGCACTTTTCATACAAAAACACGCAACACCAAGCGCTTGTAGTGAAATACTATTTTAAAATAGCCATCTCATTTTATATCGTCAGATTCGTAGGGTTTTCTAAATGTAGAATATGCAAGAAGTCAAGAACCCCAATTCTGTTGTTGTTACACTCCTGTTTGCTGCGCTACTCAGTCAGAAAAATAGAGGACAATATGGATGGCACTTTTGGTAAAAGGCTAGAGCACATAATGAAGACAAATTCACAAAGACAGTTGTGGCATTTACAGTTTGGCACTTTTATAAATGTGCCAAAATGATAAAGACCACCAGCATGTTCTTCAAATGATTTGAGTGAAAATATATCACTATTTACATGTCTCTTTCTTGTATCAAAGTTAAAAAACTCTACATGAAAGCGAAAAATATAAATAAGAAAACTAACAAACAAACAAAAAAAGGTGTGGTTAGGCTCAAAGTTCAATTTAAGGTATGTTTGTGGATCAGACAGCATCAAATAAGTTAAGATCAGTTTAATCAAATTCAAGCCAAACATCACTGGGGCTTTCGGCAAGATATAATTCAAAGAAACAAGATGAAAATAGCGTAATGTGTATAACGTCTGGGTGCTGTGCAGAATTAACAACAACAGATGGTCAACAGAAACTGGAAAGAGATTAACTGATATGTCTGTGTGTGTGTGTGTGTGTGTGTTAGATATGTGTGTTAGTGCATAGGTCAATGTGCATGAAGACCTACAAGACATACATTGAAGCACTCACACACTGTGTAGAAACCAAACAAAAGACGCTATTGCAATTGGTGTCCAGTTCCATATCCTTGTTTCACTCATTTTCAACTTATTGATCAACTGAGGGCCTTTTTGTTATCATGCCGACAAATCTGTTATTGGATATCTGACCTGTGAGCGGTCTGCTAGCTCTTACTTAGCTCTCTTTTCTGAGACAGATGAAGGCGGTCTCATTAATGCTTGTTTTACATTGGAATCTTTCTGGATGTGTTGCTCATTCACAGGGTCTTTTAATAACGTTTGCAAAGCTGGGTTAACAGAAGCTGTGATAGCAGCTGTTAACCAGTGATAGCCAATGTTGACAATACTGTACTGACGAAAAATGTTGTAGTGGTATTGAGAATCAAGTGGGAAAACAAGAGTGTGAGTATGTGAAGTCCATTCTAATTTACTAGTGTAATGTGACTAAACAATCCATTGCAACCTGTTAGTAGTTTTTAACTGAGTCTCCATGTTTTCCACCAAAGACTATGAGATGCATTTCAAAGCCAGAAAATGGTTCTTGCAAAAGGAATATTTTTCAGGATCATGTAATACGCCTATTAATCTAGACAGGCATATTTCTCTGTGTGCATGAAAGATCAAACAAAATAAAAAATCCACACAACCCGACAGAATTCAAAAAAATATGTGACTGAAATTAGAAGAAATTCTTACATTTTGTTGACCAAAACTGACAATATGAAGTAAGTACTTTGTGTATGTATACCGCAAGGAACAAAGAAAATTGGTTTTGTGTCAGATCGCTAACGTCATGGCCAATACTGGCTGGTGAAAATTATAGCCATCTACACCACCATGGAATAGCATAATGGGATTTTAAGTGGTGCGTGTGGTACCCTTCATTAGTCTTGTTTCCATTAGCATTGTAATGTCTGTCTTATCCTTATAGATAATGGAGAGCTCTCATACCTAAAAGGTCCTTGTCAAACAGTCCTTTCAAAGGAAAGTGTTCTACAGCCCCATTTGAGCTTGTTGCAAAAGTTACACCAGAAAATATTTCTCAGGTCCTAAAACTAGACACTACACCAGTATCAACTCCTACTTAGTACACTGTAAATTAATTATTTCCTTTTAATTGAGCTAAATACTTAAACAGGTGCTTAGTAACCTTCACCATGAATCCTTGCTTGCTGATAACTAGAACAGACAAGGACGTAGAGATCTGCAGTGAGACAAAGTGGTTGAGATCGCATCTTGCCACCTCACACATACTGTATATCCATTAGATATCCATTTAAAAAAAAACAAAACCATGAAGCCTTTGGGCTTTAGCAAATGTCATTTGAGGGAATTACAGGAATGTTTTCTTATATATATTACTGTATATATGTAGTATAGCTAATCTGTTCAAAACGAACCAAGTTACTTAACTGAAAATCCTGGGGAGCCATTTATTGCAGGACAGTGTTATTAGAAGCACACCAGTACAAAATGGTGTGGTGATGGAGAGCTAGTAACTGTCACTGCCCATTGTTGTAAAAATATATGCTGTATGCATGTGTGTGTGTGTGTGTGTGTGCCTATTTTTTGCATGACACAAGCGCTGAAAGGCTTTCCAGTAAGCGCTGTCATTGAATGTCATACATACTGTCCTGGCTGACAGCGGGAGGTCGGGGTCAGCAGTGAAAAAAAAATGGAGGCAGCTGAGACTGGGACAAGCACTGCAGTGTGTGTGAATGTGTGTGGGTATATTTGTATTATACCAGAAAAGAAGTTTGCCAAATGAAATTATCTGTATTTGTCATCTAATCCAGCTCAAATACATTTTTTTTGTAGTGTGTGTCAATGTACAATGACAAGAATAGTCTGTAGTATAGTAGTAGTGGTATAATATTTAATGATTTTGCACTTGTTAAAAATTGAGATGCTAACATTAAAAATATTTCTTTGCAACTGTCAGCAAGGAAAACAAACAAAGTCACCTCTTTTTCAGTATCACAAATATAGTTAGGCCTGAAAAAAATGTCCCTTAAACAGTAAATATATGTATTGTTGTGATGGAAATATGTCTGCCAATACATGCAAATGGTCTCTCGGACCACCACCAAAACACATATTCACACACTTGAAGATAATTTCCCTTTTTGTGTGGACAATAAAGTGTGTTTAATCTGTAATCTTTAATCTTTACACCAGTGAGTGAAACAAAGTGGGTGAAGTGTCTTTCCCATGCTGGTAAATAATGTCTTGCAAATTTTTACTAATTTATCAAAAAGGAAAAAAAAGGAAAAACTGAAATGTCACATTTTTCTAAGTATTCAGACCCTTTACTCAACACTTAGTTGAAGCACCTATGGCAGCAATTAAAGGTTCAAACTTTTTGTGTACGGCACAAGTTTTTGGTATTTTATATTACATGTCTTACAGTCAAGCCCAGTGAGGTTGGACCATTGATGGACAACCATATTCACATCTCCCCAAAGATGTTCAATACGGTTCAAGTCAGGGCTAGTAAGTTCCAGTGGCTGACTGGCAAATATAAACTCACAGATAAATATTTTACATGCAATCAGTCTGTCTGTCTTTTACAGACATAGACAAATACTCTGCATAGGCACCCTTTAACAAAGCCAGTTTCTACTTTGTCTCCCAACACATCAAGCACTCTGCACTTTTCCCTTTGTCAGCATCTTTTGATCTAATGCCAGTAAATCAAGAAGAATAAGAGTCTACATTGCTTGTGACTGGGGGAGTGAAAATGCAGCTCATATATTTATGGACGTACATGTGAGAATAAAGAACATATAAACAGTACACGAACAAGAACACACAGGGTGGGACATGCATTTGTCAATATATACCTCGGCAGACACCCTTAATTTTACACTTGCATACATGATGCAGATAACATCAATTCATTTTGCAACCTGTATGGGAATGAAACAGTAGGTAACGATTGCTCTGAAAATCACCAGACACATGCCTTTCAAGTGTGGAGAGAATATGGATGAATGTTTAGGAGCACTCAGCTCAAGTCAAGTGGCTGCAATGGATACAAAGTCCATCAACGTGTCATCTCTCAGACATTCAAACACAGACACATACAACCACAGCATATTGTCATATAATTGCTGTACTGAGTTGGCAGGACAAAGCATTAACTGAACTAATTTTTATTGATGTGTTGAGACCACTGACCCTCTGAAGTTGCACTGAGCTGACTGAATTGCATTGAAACTTAACAAATGAAAAGCATCGAGTAGTACTGGTTGCGTTACTCTTTTATTGCCGCGGATTTCTGTCTATTTTATTCAACTGATAAAAATGAAAATTAATTTCTTTCCACTTAATGAAGCAGATTTGTCAATTTAACCCACAGGTGCCAAATTTGTGCCCATGGTACAACAGTAAAAAATAAATTTCTTTTCCATGTGTATCAATAACATTCAAAGTAGTCATTAAAATTTCAGATTTGTTTTGCTTGCTTTGTCATGGAAAAATCAGAATAAAATCTTTCTTTAAACTTTAATGGTTTAATTGTTGTTTCAACTCCTTTGGTATGGTATGCCCCTTACTTCCCTTTGGGGAGAGGGAAGTGAGGGCATCCCTGCTGAGACTGTTGCCTTCGCGACTTGGCTCTGAATTAAATGGTTGAATATGGATGGATGGATGGATGGATGAATGATATTTTATTAGTGTGAGGTTTGGAGAAGGATTAGCCGTTTGGCCTGGATGCTTGTTGGTAATACAGACTGTGTGAAAAGTTTTGATAAAGTTTGGTATCGACCCATGTTTTAAAAAACAAAAACAAAAAGCTCCAATGTCAAACTGAGTCCGTCTCTGACAATCAATCATTTTTAAGCCATCAGGAAAGGGATGCTGTCAGCATCACTGAGCAAAATATTTTCAGCTCCCCTGTTAACTCTGAACAACTCGAAGAGATCCTTGTGATGTTGAGTTGAGGTACAACACAATTATCCCTTGGCTTTTCTCAAATCCTGTGTAGTCGCTCTTCAGGTTAAACTGGCAAGCATTGTATTTGCAACAAGAAAATAATCATTTGGAAGAGAAACAAGACTAATAATGAAAAAGGTAAGACTTAACATTTATGATACAGATAATTAATGATGTAACTATTGATATTTCTATAATTCATGACTGTGAGGTTTCCCAGCATCAAAATTGATGACACCGTGCTTACTCTGCAGATGCAGCATACTAATTTGTCAATCGTGCTCATGCACCATTGCACTGAGAACAAATTAAGAACCATTATGAGGATCATAATCTTCCAAGCAAAAGCTCATTGTGACTCTCAATTAAAAGGACTTCCATCCCCTTCTCTGCATTATGTATGACATTTCTGTAGCTCTTTCGCTGTTATTCCACATTGTAAGCAGTCCAACTTATTCGAAAATTAACTTGGGCAATGTGTTTTAACATCAAACCAGCCATCAAAATTAGAAGTTTGATAAACACTATGAGACAATAATAGGTCACTCAAGCAGAGTGTTTGAGGAGATACAAGATGTGCACTTTCTTCTCATTTTCTTTATTCCTTTTACTTTTTCCTTGGGTAACATCTTATGAAAAATGAAATGATATTAGGAAGTCAATCAATGTCTGATCGCTTTGGTTTAGGCTTGGCCCACTGTGTCCCCAGGCCCCAAAAATACCCAATACACACCTTTTCTCTCAGTCATGGCCTCACTGTTTAACTTAATTTTTTTTTTTCCCTTGTTATATTCAGTCAAAGACAAATGTGTTTCCTTTGCAGCCAGAAGAGATTGAGATTCCTCAGCCTATGGGCTGGTATTGACAACTGTGAATCCACATGGATGCAAACATATGGATGTACTATATCTGCAAGTTAGACAAAAGAAGTCTCTTTTTTATGTGTGTCTGACTCGCGTCATTCAATGGTCAAGCAGACAGGGGATCTTACAAACTCTACAATACACTGGGTAGCTTCTCTGTGATTGTATGAGTTAAAATAGTTGCCATCATTTTTACGTCCCGCTTCAAAGCGCCGATGTATTGTAATTGTCGGTGTTCGTCAGTTCGTCCATTTGTCTGTTAGTCCATCAAATATCTTGGCAACCGTTGTAGATAGAAAGATGAAACAAAAAGCACATTACTTGGGCAGCAAAGGGAATGAAAATGAGATGATGACCTTGACCTTGAGAAAACTAGGTCACGGTCAAATTTAAACTTTTGTGTATTTTTTTGCACATATCTCAGGAACCGAATAAGATGGAAAGACGAAACAAAAGGCGATATATTCAGGGAGGCAAGGGGATGAAACTTAGACCACAACCTAGACCCTGAAAACCTAGTTGAATGTCAAATTTTCACTTTTATACCTTTTTAGGTACACATCTCTAAAACTTGATGAGACGTAATCACAAAACAAAAAGCAACATTTTCTGGAAGCCAGATGCACAAAAATGTGATGATGATCTTCATCTTTGGAAAATTGTGAATCCAGGGGTGTTGCAGGACTCTGACTGCCTTGTTGAAGATGTTTCTGTTGTGCAATTGAGTACGTTGTATGGCATCACAAGGTACTGTACAAGGATTTATTTTAGACAAAACTGGCCCCATGATAAAAGTATTGCCTTACAATACTGCAGACACTATACACTGGGGCTTGTACTAAATCACCCAAAGAAGAACAAGCAGTAGCTTGTTCCAGTTTTAATACTGAAATCCATTTTTGTCATACCTACCAATTAGAGGTAATATTGTGTACAGATGTGAATCAAACAAACAACAGTATTAAAAGACGGCTGTTATTTCCTTCCGATGTTCAAATGTAAGACAAAGGGTGAGACATTAACTTACCTGTGTGTATGTGGTTAGTGTTTGTTCCTTTGTAAAGGGTTAGAGGCAACACTATGGATTGATGAAAGGCTGTAAAAATCCAGGATGTTGCTAACAAGCACATTGATTTGAGCTTAGAGGAGAGAAACTGGAGGATGGAAAGACAAAAAAATAGGTAAGAAAGCTCAAGGCAAGAAACGAGAGGAAATAAAAACTACCAAGAGGAATATAGTGCTGGCTAAACTATCAAGATCCTGTTACAGTACTCTTATAATGTAAAATATTGTACAGTTACATGATTTTTACTCATGCATTATTGTAAGAGCAAGGCTTTCCTGTGGCAGGTTTTTGAGATGAAAGTAATTTTGCAGGTATTTAAACTCCTGAAAGGTTGTGTACACATTGAGAATCATCAGGATACACATTTTAGTTAATCAAACCAGCCCTGTTATGGGTCATTACAGTTGTTTGTTATATGCAAATAAATTTTGTTGCCCCTTGTTGCATATATGTATATATTTGGAATAATTACCCAGGTGATTGAATGGCACATTTTACAGGAAAATCACCTAAACAATAAAGTAATTGCTATATTTCTAATATAGTGTACACCCCAAGAGTACAAGTACCTCAAAAGTGTGCTTAAGTAAAGCACTGAAAAAAATTATTTTGTCCAACTCCACCACTGGAGGAGAAGTGTGTTGGCTTTTGGTTTGTTGCTCCTAACAGACATTTCCAGCAGAGCAAGTAATGCAGGCGAGCGTAGTGCTTACTTGCATGTTTTACTTTATAAACAAAGGGAAGAACTGCATAACCAATGCACGTGCACGCGCACACACACACATGCACACAAACCAACGCACTTACACTGTTCCCAAAACTGACTTGTATTATAGTAAGACTATATACTAATATTACAATAATACTGTTTCTCTTAAAGCTAGAGCCACCTCTCCCCTTGGGAGTAGCATGCGTGTTGAGTTCAATCGAACAAAAAGATCACATACACAATCCCTTGGCAGCTTAACATCCTCCCTTTATATCTGCAAGAACAGTTCACATCGCGGAGTTCGAGTAGGTTTAATAGAAAATGCATTTTTCTTCAAAATCACTTCAAAGTGTATAGTTCTCTTTTGAGTCTGCTGCTTCACAAATTCTGTCCCATGAAAACTTTGGTGGCTGTCCGCTTGCATAATAAAGTCAGAAAATGCTAAGTTAACAGGAAATAAGAGAGCAATTCCACCACTGCAGGAGAAGTGTGTTGACTTGAAAGATAAAAGAAAGTGAGAACAGTCTAATTTGCATGGAGAAGAACGGCAAGCGAGACCAGATTATTAAAGATGATACCTGTGTGTACTTTTGAGTGCAGTTTTGTTTCCGATTTGGGAAGGGTATAATGGAGGGATGCCAGTTCACCTCCTGCACTTGAGCAAGGCACCAAACCTCATTAGTTGCTCCTTGGGCCCTGCTGTGTGTCTGTGCGTGTGCGTGCGTGTGTGTGTGCGTGCGTGCAGGCACGCTTGAGCCTTTATGTGTGTGAAAATGTTGATTGAAAAAAGGAATTTCCCCATTGTGGGAATTGAAGGAATTTTTTTTTCTTTAAACCAACCACATATTAACATCAACTGCTTATTTTGCATATTAGAGTGGTAATATTTTTGTGACAAAATACAATTTCTTACATGAAGATATGTTTGGTATTTGGTATATTTGGCTAAGAATTTTTACGCGTTTAGAATCTGCCCGACATCAAATTTAACAAGGTCTGGACAGATTCCTCTGATGTTGAGGAATAGATGAAAGCAACAGATGAAATTGAAGCACCTGAAGGAAAAATGTGTCCACATAGTGAGCTGCAATACAAATATGGTCCAGTTAGAGACTGTCAGAGACCAAAATACTCAGGAAAATGAAATGTACAACTGAAAGAATCTGATTTACCAATCCAAATATATAAAGCATTACATAACTTCTGTGGGTAGCTCTTTCTGCATTAATCTATTGGGTTATGCAAGCCATTTCTGGGTCAAGGCACTAGATTTATAGCAATGGTCTTATGATGCAAACCAGCATTCGTTCTTTTGATACACACTGTTGTGGTACTGGCACACATGATTCATGAGTACATACGTAGCTCAATTGAACCGATTTACGCTCAAGGGTCTCACGTTTAACTAGCAATACAAATAAACAGTGCGATAAAAAGTTTTCAATGACAAACCTTACCCACCAAACAAAATGTCTAGAGACTTACAGTTCTGTGCTCCTGTGAGCATATATGAGATTGAAAAACAAAAACAAAACAAAAAACAAAGCAAAACAATAAATGTAAGCATGACTTGGGGTCAATGGTTTCTCTGTAAAAAAATTTAAAAAACGGTGGTGGTGGTGGGGGTGTCTTCTCTGGCAGTTAATGGAGCCAATAATTTGACTTATATTTTAAAATCATTATATTTTTAAACCATAAAGTTAATTAAGGACTCAAAGAATATACATTAATGTTTAAGGTTTCAAATAATCCCACCATTGCTTTTGACCAAGATGCATCAGAATTGTGGCCCCATGGCTGCACTCTGGCTAAAATCACACTGACTGCAAGTAGGTAATTCATTAAATTCTGAATACATTTAGAATAATATGAATTACTAGCTAATTACTGCCCATCAATTCCCATCGACAAAAATGAATGCAGCCACAAGCAAACTCTTAATTAGCAATCTCCTTCTCTTTTAATGCAGTCATAAAATTAACTCTACTAGCTGTAACTGAGTGAAAATGAGATTAGCTTTTAACTATCTGCTGCTGTTATGCAGTGCTGTCAACCAAGTCACCTCTGGTGACGATAAGTCAGTGGTTCTTAACCTGGGTTCGATTGAACCCTAGGGGTTTGGTGAGTCAGTCTCAGGGGTTCAAGACAAAACACCCGACATCTGATTGCTTTCTTAATATTTTAATTCATAGTAATTATGTTGAGCAAAAAAAGAAAGTGGTCGGACGAATATGTGCAGCGTGAATTGACATGTACTGTATAACGGAACGTGATGGGAGTCGGCGTTCTGCATGATTTGCAACGTCAAGTTGAGCAACTGTAGTCCCGCAGCGGCAAAAATAAAGGAACACTTCCTTAAGCTGCGTGGAAAACAACAGAAACAGACTTTGCTGTGAAAATGACATTAGAGTAGCAATTGCCAAGGTGAAGCCACGCATATCTGAACTGGTCTCTCAATAACAACAGCAGAAGTCACACTGATTTGCAGGTAGGTCATTTCATATTTTTTCCACACACTGTCTTGGTTTTGTTTTTTGAAAAATGTTACATTAATGCACAATTCATTAAATACACCAGTTAAACATATTCTTATGTCTTAAATTTGAAAAAAACATTTTTTTTTTTACTAAAGAAGGGTTGGGTGAGTGAGCATATGAAACCGGCAGGGTTCGGCACCTCCAACAAGGTTAAGAACCACTGCTCTAAGTGAATGGAGATTAACAACTGGGGCTACTTTTAGTTCTCAAGTGATTTTGGCGTTTTGTTTTATTTACTTCTTCCCACACATTGCACTTGGAAATGTGGTCATGTTGACTAAGCAGCACAGTCCAGTGCAAAACTCCAGTGCACCGTGGAACCACAAGGAGACACGCACACGCTCACACCTACGGACAATTTGGAAAGCTCTATCCATTTGAAGCGCATGTCTTTGGAGGTGGGAGGAAGCCGGAGAACCCAGAGAGAACCCATGCAGACACGGGGAGGTTAATGAATTAAAAAACACAATGTGTGTTTCAATGTACATATTCATGCCTCTTTGCCCTGGGATCACAATTTTGAATGTGCTCTAAAATAAAAAGTAGCTTCCATATCTATTATCTAAATCACAAAAAGCAAGACTATTGCGGAAATATTATTCAGAGAGGTGGATTCCAACAGTTTTTCAGTGTATTTACATGAATAGATTCATCTAAATGTAGGCAAGAAAATAAAGATCAAAACATAATTTAGATATGGGGGTGTGGTGTTATTGCTACTGGTATCTTAATTATTTAAATATTATTCAGGCATAGAGTGAAGGGTAAGCCTTCATAATTGGATTAGATAAAACAGATGCCACCTGCTTATCTGCACTGCTAGGAGGAGCTTAGATTGTCAGGGGATTTAACTAAAGAAAGACAGATGCTGATTGAAATTCTTCTTGTTATATGAATATAATGTAATGTCTTCAGTAGTTTGAATAGTTCAAGAGGATGTATAGGATGTGGGAATGAAAAGATGCTTCACATAAAGGTTAAATGGTCCTGGAGAGACTAAAAGTGTAAATGATGGAAGACTGGCTTTTACAGCAAATGTTAATTGTGAAAGTGGAATGAAAAATGCTGATCACCATCACTGCAGTGTACCGAATATGTATGTCATATATTATTTCCTTTTGTGATAATGATGAAAAAAACAGCATAGTAAACATGACGCAAGTAAACATTAACAAGATCCGCTCATTATAAGCCCTCCTAAAAAAACTGCCAAGGTCCATTACAATGTAATGTCAGATATCTACAAATTGTGTATAACACAAGAGATTTTACTTACAATAATTAATTTCATGTCATAACCCTCTGGTCTACACATTTCTTGTGTTGTCTACATTTAATTACAAGGACTGAGTACTGCAAGTACAGCATGAACGTGTCATATTTTACAAAATTTTACATAAGGCCCAGTATGTCTACTGAAGGACATTTTTGTATTTATTTGAAAGATAGTTATAAAACAAAACTAAAAATTCTGATCTTCCATCATCAATGCTTTAACCATGCATACTCTCACACACACACACACACACACACTATGGTTAACCAGAGGGATGGGATAAATATGACTTACTAAGACAAAATAGTTAAAATTGGGCAGTGGTCTCCATCTATCGTATATCCAGAGCCCTCGGTCCCTCCCTGCTGTGGTTTTTGATTTTGGTAACTTAATATGGTAAAACTGTATGAGATTACTGCTAACAATTCTCCCAGTGATAACTTAACCTGCCTAAAGCTACCTTCTGAAATTCCATTTTTAATGTGCTATCTTTCCTGGCCCTTGCTATTTTCTGTTGTGTCAGCAGTGGTAAATCTTTTAAGCTTTTCTGTGCATATGTACTACAAGCTTCTTGTTCCCAGTCATGTGAAAGATCAAGATTTTGTTCAAACTACTGATCGAATTTGTCACTTAGACTTCTCAGATGCTGAGGAATTAGGTCAGAAAGTGTTCTGCTGACATAAGCCAGGCATTCTACGGACTGAAAAATGTCATCGTGTGTACTGCATCTCCAGTCTTTGGAGGATGTGACTGTGACTAGCATCCATATACCAACATTTCTATGTAATTTGTAGAATGTGAAAGCAGGATTAAAATACAAAACAAGGAACTAACTAATCCAATAAATCATTTTATTTCCATTGATATAAAATTTCCATTGAGGCAAAAAAAAATATATGGGAAGTACAGAACACAGTTTTAGACAGTTTCTGCCATAGGACATTCAAATGGTACTTCACCGGAAAGAAAGTGGTTCAAACCCTGGAACATTTCTTGCTTGGACAATTGTGCAAAGGCGCAGACTACCTGGAAGAAGGGATCTTACACAGTATCTCAATGGAACCTTCCAGGCTAAAGGAAGGATAAACGAAAAAAATAATAACGTGATGTGGGTGTGAATGTTGAAGTATTGGTGTCAGAATGCCGCTGAATTGCTATTTGACGTAGTTTAAGTTTTTCAGTCATCTAACAAGCAGTTTGACAGAGTATATAAACTGTGGTATGGTGAACTGTGCCTATGTTGCAAAGACCAACATAGGCATTTTGTATGTTTTAGTATTGGTGAACTTTATCAAAAAGTCTTGCACAGGCATCATGATATGTACGATGCCCACCCACCTTCAAATTGACAGCACCAGCTCTCTAAGTGATCCTTGACTCAGTAATGAAGAGCAGGCGGAGCCCCGTCTTTTCTCCATCTCACACTAATACATCTCAGGTGCCCCGCCAGGCTAATTGGCACCGAATTCAGCTTCATTACCATGAAGTCACACAGCCCACACTGATTGGAGTGCATACTCAGCTCAAAATAAGTGGTCAAACTAAAATTTCTGCTTTGTGTTGAAGTGAAGGACACTCACACACAAAAACAAAGTGATGACTTTAATCAGCAAAAACACACACACACAAAAAACCCCAAAAAAACATTTGCATTTTCAAATTATCTGAGCTCCGAGCCCAAGCAGAAAAATCTGAATTAAGCACTTTCCTTTCCTGTCATCTTTCTTCTACTCCAGGACACTCCAAACACATTTTACATGAGTGCATTCACTCAGACACTGACAGATTTCAGAAACATCGCTAATCTGCCACAAAAATGTTAAAAAATATGAGTGATAAGACAGAAAATCAGCGGTACATCATTATAACTTGTAGGCCTTGTAACTTGTAAGACAATGCCATGACTTTGAATTCAGAATGAACACAGGTAAGGCTAATGCAGCATAGATTGTTTGAGAGCTGGTGAGTGGATGAAACTCTGCACCGGTTCTTGTGGAGAAAAGTTTCCAATTATTTGTGTTCTGACCCAACTTAAGAACCTCTTTGTTCATATTTGTGTTGGTCTGCCTGGTTTCAGTCAGCCTTTAAGTCCACATTGTTTTTAGTATATGTCTCTGAATACCTCTTTGGGTCTCTGTATGTCTGGTAGATTTATTTATAGACCTCCAGACTATGTCTAAGTTAGTAAAGTTCAACATACAGCTGTGTCTGAATGTAGGCAAGAGACTGAGGGGAATGGAAGGCGTGAGAACAAAAAGTGACGCATGATTAAAAATAATTGGACATAACGCAGCAAACCATCTGCAGATTTGAAGTGCTATTTCTCACACCACTTTTCTTCTGGGAGCCGTCAGGGCTCCGTATGCAAGCAACCCAAAACTAAAACCAATTTTCCGTTCCACAGTCATTTCAAATGGACAAGGCGAACAAAATAATTTTTCATTTTGGTATGTTAAAATAGCTGTGGGGCAGACCAATGTTCAAATGTAGTACGGAGGACTGCTGTGATACCTGTTTAAAACCATCCTGCCATCCATTTCAAGCCTGACAACACAACCCAGCTAAATGGATGTCCTTGTCACCTCTAAAGCCATTTTTAAGCATAAAATGCCACTAAATTTTCCCACTTTGTCCCAGTCCCTGCAGAGGTGTTACATGTTTACAAAATGACTGCCAAAGGCTGCGTGTGGGTCAATACAATGGTTCTTCTATGATTTGTGAGAGTGGTCGCAGGTAGCACATGGTGTTAAAGAGTACAGCGGGGTCTTTGCAGGCATCTTTATGTTGATCTACACTCTGCTTTACAGTGATCAATGATAGCAAAACGACAAGAGTATTAGCTCAGTCAAGTTAGCACAAAGACTTCACCTATCTGCAATGCAATTAGTCTTCTCAATTTCTATTCATAATTCTAGTGATCAACATTAGCAATCCATCTTCACAGAACTCGACAGCCTGTATGATTTATTCAGTCATGACCATGAAGTAGATATCGCACAGACTGGACAGAATAAACCCAAGGGATCGCTCCCACTGGGCTGGATTTACATTCATCTGCTCATCTGCGTGTGTGTGTGTGTGTGTGTGTGTGTGTGTGTGTGTGTGTGTGTGTGTGCTGGCTCTACAGCTGTATCAGTCAGCAGAAACATATAAGTGTGCTGACGCAGGGAATGAATAAACACAACAACAGTTACAGACAGGAAGCTGCGGTGCATGTCGATACGAGATCAATACAAGAAATAAATCAAAAGGTCTTATAACAAGTGTCTAAGTTAAGTAGGAATGGGTTGTAATTTGAGAGTAGTACTCTCTTTTTGAATATACACATTTTCATTCGCACCCACGCACGCACGCACACACACACACACACACACACACACACACACACACACACACACACACACACACACACACACACACACACACACACACACACACACACACACACACACACACACACACATACACACACATTCAAATTTTGAGTAGAACTCACAGTGAGCAAAAAAAGTATGTGTCAGACTGGCATATAGTAATGTAGGAACATCCTTATTACCACCATCCTGCCGATCAATAACCATTCTCTTTTCAAAGCAAACATGTTGCTACACCTTGATAATCCTTATACTGATATATTGTAGCTGAAATAGAGCAGAAATGTCACTTACTGGCTCATACCAATTCAGCTAGAAGCGAGTTTTGGTTTTCAGCTCAAGTTCGTTGAACTCTGATTATCAATTTGAAATTGCCAACACAAGCTGAAATCCGATAGGCTCCTTGCAGATTTCAGAAATGCATCCGACAACTGACAGCAGACTCGTAACATTTTCCGTTGTCAATGCAGTGAGGGAAGCAGGAGGTAAGGAGCTGCAAAAGCTTCAAAAGCGTGACACACTGACCACTGCTTAGTGTAGCAGGAACAGCCAGCTGGTAGTCAGAGCTAACAAGCCAAAGGCAGCAACTGTCAAAATCTTTGCGTCCTTGCTGGAAACGCAGAGGGACTCTCTGTGCTTCTCTGCTTGAAGCCTTGACATTCCACTCAAACAAATATACAGTATAACCCTTCGAAAAGATTATGTGTTGTGGATGAGCAAAGGGCTAAGCAAAAAAAGAATAAAAAAATACATATGTAATATGTCAGCACTGGCCTTGAAAGGATCAGGAGAATTTCTATGACACACACTCACGCACACACATATGGACTCTCGGGTCGAGAATCAAAAACTGACTGTTAAAAGAAATTGAAAATATGCTGCATCAGACAGAGGACCAAGGTCGAGTTCTGCTTCTCAAGATAGCAACTCACCCCTGCAGCTCCTTGACAGACATGGAGATTTTGAGGTTGTGTCCCAAAACATGGAGGGCAGTAAGGATGTCAGCCCATTGGACCATCTCTCCCAGAGGACCCCCCTTCAGCACTTTGGGACTGAAAACATCACCAGACTCCTCTGTCAGGAAACCTACATGGACCAGGATCTGAAGTGGAAAAGGGACACATTGTGGAAAAAGTTAAAATGAAGCTCTCAATTGAAGATATACATTAAAGCTCCATTTTGCCTCCGTTTGATTCCAATATGACGAAAACTTGAGCAGTCACAATACCTTAACCCCTTTGTGTAGAAGTAAAAATGAAAATGAATTAATAAACCCTCATTTTCACAGCAAAGCATGTGCAAGCTGCTTATCTTACTTGTTAACTCACCGAATTTTGCCCTTCAGTTTTATCTCACCCTCATTCTCTCTCTTCCAAATAAAATTGGGATTTGCTTGAATCTTATATAACAGTCTGACTGACCCCTTTTGTCAAGGTTTCCATTTGGAGTTAAATATAATTAAAGCTTAATCTAAAGTTCAAAGGTTTTAGAAGGCATCACAACATTTCTCAGCAATTCCCCCTTCATTTAATAAATGATTTATCAGCAATAACTAAAATTCTCTCAATAGTATTTCCATATTATTGATGATTTCCTGTTTGTAAGTGTGACTAAGTTTGTGTATTAATGTTGTTAATGTCACATTTGTAAAGTGCTGTTCTCATTAGTTTACATAAATTAAAAATATATGTGCAGGAAAAAAAACACAGTTAAACTGTACAGTATATTTTCAAATGATGAACAATAAAGACATTACAGAAAATGCAGTCATTTGTGTATACAGTATTATAAACAGCTAATTTAATCGGACTTCAATTATATTAATTATGTATGTGTTCATACTGCGTTAAGTTAATCACTTTGACAGTTAAGCCTCCACAGCACAAACTGTTTTAATGAGTTAGAGGATTAGAATCAGAAGAATTTGAGATGTGACCAAAAGAAAATTATGGAAACCGAATATTAATTCGTTGAAATCCCCAAAGAACGATCCCCTTGTGATCAGTGGAATAGTAAACAATTGTGAAAATCCATCATCACATACTTTTCAGTCTAATTTCATCAACAAGAACCATGTCCTTGGCACACAAGGGCAACTTTAATACATTTTAACCATATCAACTATATTGTCCCCTTTATAAGCTGCTCACCAAGAAATTCCTTACTGAGGATTAATAAAGTTAATTTCATTTCATTTTATACAAGGCATAAATGAGTTGTTGAAGACTGACGCATAACTTTGAAGTAACAAGACATAGTCTTGTCATTCTTCTTTTACTTCCCTTCTTATCCCAATAGGGGTCACCACATCGTGTCATCCTTTTCTGTGTCAGCCTATCTTCTGCATCCTCCTCTCTAGCCATCAAAGTCTGCTCTCTCTAACTTTGTCTCCAAAACATCTCACCTTGGCCGTTTCCTCTGATTAACTCATTTCTGATGCTATGCCATTAATGTCCACTTAATGTACACAACATAGCCAGTTCAATCAACCGAGGAATGAGCAACACATTGCTTTTCATAGTAGATTAGACACAGTCTGTGGCCCTGAAATGCAAATCACAAAGACAAATAGGAAAATACAGGTAAAAGCAAACAAACAAAAAAGATGGAAAAAATACTACAGCAACTGACAAATCACAACATTTTGCACATTATTCATTATTTTCTTTAACTGATCAGACAGACGGACGGACGGATGGATGGATCCAAATTCTTGTTTCATGATAATTTTTCATGGTGAAAGTATCAAAACGCAAGCGTTGCATTTAAGGGCCCCTTTAGAAGGATACTTGTCATTTATTGTAGGGTCATATATCAAGTGCAACTGTAATTCCCTTTTTGCCCAAAATAGGAACCCTTTGGATAATGGCTTGTATTCAAGTTGAGTCAAGCTATGGTGATACCCCGGCTACGGTGTAAAAATCCCCTGATTTAATAAGTTTGGTCTATTAACTTCTACTTCATGAAAAAAGAAGACGAGTAAAACTTAATTATAGTTTGGGTGGCAGATGGGAGGACAGAGAATTCATAGCAGAAATTCTATCCATTCTCTTGGCTTGAGAGCAGTACTGTTGCTGGTGAGAGTGAATCACACAAATATTGGCAAAGATGGAGGAGCAAAGACAAAAAACTCACACACACACAACCTAGCAGACAAACTGGTAAATAAATAGAAGATACATCACACTGTGGCAGCAAAGATGAATAACTGAGGAGTGCAGTACATAAAAAAAAAAAAAAGGCCCACGATACTGTTAGGGGTTTTGCTCTGAACAAAACCCTCTTTGGTTCTTTAGCTTGGTTGAGAGGTGTATCTTCAATGATGAGACAAATTGTATTCCAAAAAGATTTACTGAAGAAATTTAGCAGTTTACAAGTTGGTGAGGATACAGCACTGGGCTCTCCAACAGATGCAGCAACAAACCTCTTTAGAAGAGCCCCGAATGTCCGCTGAACGTGATCTTTATAGTGTTTGGGTTAGACTCTCCTTCAAGGATGAGGTCACCATCAGAATGTTCATTGATCATGATCTTGATGGCGTCTGCCATAAGTTCTCCTTGAGAACTTATTAGTTCACCAGCCGCCTGATTCAGCCTCTCATGTATCAGTTATCCATGTGTTGTGTCGTTTTGTACTTCTATGTTTGAAAAATTATGTGGTAGACAAGGACTAAGTGTTGTGCTATCCATGTCTGTGTAAGCAGATGTGTTTTGTGGTTATTTCCATAGTTTAATGGAAATTCCCAACAATTGGCATCCAGGAACTATACTGTGAAGGTTTCATTTACTGACTAATAAGCAGAACGTTTCAGTATGACTCTGGAGAAGGAGCCTTTATATCACAGAATAAAAATTAATAGATTGCACAGACGGGAGAGAGGAACGAGGGTGGGCGGTTGTCACTGTGCTTTACCATGCAGATCCCCGCCAACTCAGCCATACATACTTTACTTGTTGCTGAACAGGTGGAAAAACCCCACAAGTGAACTTCAATGGCTGAAGCTGTGTGTGTGGGTGTGTGTGTGTGTGTGTGTGTGTGTGTGTGTGTGTGTGTGTGTGTGTGTATGTTTTATTTGTTTGGGAATATTTCTTTCACACTGGCAGACATCACTGAACTCAGTATGTGGATTTTTTTTGTGTGTTCAGTCAGGATGCGCTCTTGTTTGCCTCAAACTCAAGGGAATCGCAGATCATTCGGAAGCTCCTCTCTAGAGTTAACATCTCATGGGGATCAAAAACAAAACTGCTCTCAAACCACTGAGACAGAGTCACAATAGCAACTCGCTTGTGGTCAAATCTCTCTCTTACCTTTACAATGCTTTATCTGCTGGTGTGTGTGTGTGTGTGTGTGTGTGTGTGTTAATGTGACCACCTACCAAATAAGGGTTTTTCCAACACACCATCCACGCTCTGAATGTGGTATTTCATGATTATATAAGTGGAATTAGCTGCAGAGAAGCAACCTATCGGCTTTCACGTGCGGATTTTTTATGTAAAGTGTGCCGAAGCAAAATCCTTGAAAAGTCCTTGAGATAACAGAGAAGTTGTAGAAGTGTCTCTTAAGTATGTGGTACCACCTCACTGCTCTGTTCTGCTCTACTAATCACTAACAGCCTAACAACAGAAGAATGCTAACACTTGTCTCATCATGAGTGTGAGAGTGTGATCATGTACACTAATGCAGTGTGGCTGTTATGAAGGTTGCAGCACTCCAATGGAGGGCCACAGGTGGCCACGCAAGCTGGCGCTGCCTCATCAGTGCCCCTACCCTTACTTTCACCCTCTCAATCATGCTCGAGCTATGCCTCTGCAGACTTCATTTACCTCTTTGTTTCCCCTCGTGTCCTTTCTCCTTCCCCTGTTGTTACATTTCTCTAACCTGCACCCCTCCTTCCCTTTTATCTTAAAGTTTAGAGTCAGGCGGAAGGAAAATATGCTGACAAACACAGATGTGCGTGCATTAAACACACCACTTAGGCACAGATGCACATGAAGTCAGCAGCTGAGATGCTTCAACTAACATCAGACAGACAGTGAATTCACTGCAGCAGACTAAAAGGTTAAGGTCATTTTCTCTGAATCTGTAATGTATCTTTAAAGCATTTCTATTAAATGAGCAAACTGTTGTATATGAATGTTCAGTAGACCACCTTAAAAGGGCTGAAATGGTTAGGTTTTTGATTAATAATGAGAAAAGCTAAAAAAGATCAATTCTATTGAACATCTACTTTGAAAAGGAAGTGGTGGAAAAGTGGTAAGGACTGTTTTCCAGGAAGGAAAGTTCTAAAATCTTTATAATAAAAAAGATTCGAGAATATCTAAGGCTAGCTCTTAGCCTGGCACTGCACACAAAAACTCTCAATGGTTATCTCTCAAACATATATAACTTTAGATCTCCTGTGCTGTGAATTTGGAGAAAACAACTTGAGAATTGTGTTTAAAGTGTCTTCACTAATACACACACACACACACTCACACACACACACACACACACGTTCCTGTTCTATTTCCCCGTCTGCCAGCGGCAGTTTAGGGGAAAAAAAATCTTGTCTTATTTCTCTCTTATTTTGCTTTTCTTCTCAATCCTCTCCATCCCTCTCCATATTTCCCCATCTGTTATGATAATTTATTCTTTTTCTGAGTAAACATCCACAACGCTTACAATCAACGGGAAAGCCAAATAGGGAAACAGAACTGAATCAACAGTAAAGACTTTACACTCAGGCAGAATGCTGAAATTGTGAATGGAAACAAAAGATTTTGTCAAATGCGAAGTGTAGGTGAATGCAAAAGCCACAGTCAATCCACATCACACTGCATATTTCAAGTCAAGAGTTGATTAAAATAAAACGGTGTTCTCTGTATCCATGTCAAATCACCGTTTATTTCAAAGTTAAAATGAAAATGAATCTTGTGGTGAGGCAGAAGTCAAAAATGATTCAACAGGGAAGATTGAGGAATAATTTCAAAATAAATGAATATAATTGACCCATTTCAAGTTTATTGCAATCATCTCTAGCTTGGTGCTACGCACACACAGACACACTTTTCTAATTATTTACATGTAAAAACAGACAGACCTTGTGCCGACAGAGATGTTACATGGAGCAGTAAGAGAAAAAGTGGAGGTCTTGTCTTGTTCCTGTGAATTGCACTGAATTTTTGGCTGTTGGACACCATCTCTATATTACCTCCATCCACTAACCCTATACATCGTTTTGAGGAGGAGGGCGAATGGAAGCTAGGACACCAAAAACTACCTACCTGTATTTTTCTTTTATCTATTCTCTATCACAATTTTTTTCGCTCTTCATTCTTAAATTCTCCTTGTTCTGACATTCTCTATGGTTTTCACTTCCCGTCATAGCACATCGTCCCATCATCATCATCATCATCATCTCAACAATCCCTCTCAACTCCTCTTTCAAGCCTAATCAATCCTTTCCTAATCAATTTTCTTCTGTAATTTCCCTCCTTGTCTTATCTTCTCATCTAATTTTTCACCCCTTGGCACAGGCACATGCTTGACATTTCATTTTAATCCTATTCAATCATTTTCAACATTTCTTACCTCTTTTCTCCCTTTAATTTCTTCTGCCTCATCCATCCATGCATATTTTGTCTTCCTTTCTCTCACACAAAGCCCCCAGCATGCACGACTCCAGCAGAAAGTAGCCAGAGCAGCCCATACTGCAGTGGTCCACACTGCACTCCTTCAGTGCCCACCAAAACAAAGCTGAACACTGTTATACTACAAAAAAAATTGCACTGGTATATAGTTTCCAACAGATTTTTGAATGGTACATAAATCATAAATACAGTGACACATCTGGAGAGGCACCTGAAAAAGACTGAGTAAAAAAAAAAACCAGTAATGTCTATGAATTCCAAAGCCTTTTGGCTGACCTTGAATCAGAACCCATTAATAATCCCTGGGGGCGGGGGATTGCTGAATCCTCCACTTGACTGTAAAATTATTGTATCATAGTGTAGATCTGAGTTGTGTCCATACTCAAGTCATACTGACAATGGTGCGATCTGCATGCGTCAGTGCTTTTCCTGTTGTCCATTGTCCATTTTGACCTCTCAAGTAAATTAATGAATAAACAGGCAAGGTTGTGCATTCATTTGTTAAATTGCACTCCATCTACTACACTTCTAGCGTTCAGCTTCAAACAGTTTCTTGCAGTCCCTCGGAAGAATGAATAGATCACCCACAAAATCTCTTCCCAACATCCTTTTTGTCTCTTACCTTCTTTTGGTCCCTCCATCTTTGCTCCAGTTTGGCATCCAGACGATTGGCAGCTGTCGCCCACTGCTGTGCAAGGCGACGAATTCGGCGTTTCATGAAGCTGAGGGACTCCTTTCCGGTACCAATCTGGTCCAGAAGCACAGAGAGATCCGTGCGGAAGGCAGCCTGGGAAGTTTAGGGATATTGAGCAAATAAAAGAAATGACTAAAGAGCGGAACATAAACAGAAATATTAAATTCAATTTAAATGACATGCTAATTACCTTGTTTGTCCATGCCAATGTTTTAGGAAACTACTAAAATATTGAGAGGTTAACCACTGTGCTATTATTTTATCGTTTCATTGCTGGGTTTATTTCCTCTCTCAAAAGACAAGAGCCAATCAAGACAATAAACCAGACTTGACTGTTCGTAGGATATGAGGAAAATAATATCCGTAGTTCAGCTACTTGGAGTGCTAATATTAGTTCTCACTCTACCTTCAAATTCACAATTCACAATCTCATTTATCTCAACTAATTTCACAGCCTTGACAACTAAAGTGTGAAAAGTAAAACTGCACAGACAAAGATGAATGTACAACTTTTACTTAAAAAAAACCTGGTAATTTTCATACACAGAAGACATTGGATATTTTGTGTACCTATGTTTGTGGGCAGGAAACCTCACACACTACTTTAGTGTGCAATTTTTGTCTCTCTGAGGAATATAAGTACAGTTGCACCCTCGTGCATCCGCGCATCAAAGCTTGTGACTTCACCTCATCGCGGATTCTTGGTAGGCAGTCACATGGTACCGTACGCGCATTCTATTGGCTGATGACATCCGGAAGTGCACTATGTTCCATGAATCTCAGACTTACGTGAGACACAAAAGTGCTTTAAACAGTTGATAAGAGTGTGGCAAAATACAGATAGAAGGTGGTTTAATATCAGTATGGGGAGGGTTCATAAACTTTTAAATTACCGTAAATAAAAAAATAGTTCGTAGCTCTATCGCAGAATTCATTAATTGCGTGTGGTTCCTGGAAGGCATTAACCGCAAAGAAAGAGGGCGCACTGTATTATGAATTTTCCTGCTCTGTGACCTTTAAGGCAATGAAAATCCAGTGTGTAGAGGATAATGATGAGAAGTTTCAGGCCTGTTTTAATTAGCAGAGCATAAAAGGGCAATATGACGGTTAAGAACTATTAAGTCATGGGCAGACTACTCACAACTCTTTTACTGAAAAGCTTATTTAGTGAAAAAGGTGATTAATCATTCAGATTTTTCTGCATTTATTAATAAAGGCTATCTGAAACTAACATTATAAAAGGCAAAAAGTTGGAGACATAATTAAGTGAGCAAAATAATTGTAATGATGCATTTGCTCAAAACAAAAATGTGATTATTATACTGCAATCTGTTGAAATCCCTCCACTCTACTCTCTATTCACTACAAGATCTGTTTTTTACACTCCTTAAAACCATTAAAAAATAATAGATGCTTGTGTAGGGACAGACAGCACAGCCATTGGCCTATAATTAAAAATAAAACATTTTCATTTATCCAGAATTCACTTACAAAGGGAAATCTGCAGTCAATACACTTTCCACTCTTTATTTGAACTTATTATCAAAACCTTTGTCTCTGCTGGCACTGACTAGGAGGGTGATGCACTAACGAAAATAATGGTCACGAAAGCGAAGTAAAATGTTCCATTGATAGATGTTCAAGTACAGATCCTCTGCTCTCCTCAGGATAGACTTAAAATTTCTATAACAAGCATTATGTAACTGACACTGTAACAGCTGCATCAATAAAATAGTTTCAAGATAAATCCTCTCCATCCTCACAGCTATAAAGAAATTTCCTGATTACCAAAACCACTTTAGTACCATTCTAATTGTACAAAAATTAGTCTGACTTTGATGGGACACTATGTTTATTGTCCATGGCTTTTTATGCATTCACATTTAGCATTTTTCAGTTCTTTTTCCAAGCTGTAACGGTTGAAATAGGTATACATTGAGTTGTATACTCAGATTTTAAATAATTCTTATGCAGTATATATTTGGACAATTTACTTGTGTGCATGTGTCCCTGAGTGTATTTGGGCATGTCTATCGCAACTGTGTATCTTGGCGTCTAGTAGCTAACCTGTCTCTTAGGGGCCTTCTCTTGTAGTGCATGCTGAGTTGGGGGGCTGGTGTGGTTTCTCCAGGCCAGTGGTGGGCAAAACCACTCCACCTCACTCAGGTAAATGAGGAAAGAGCAGTCTGAACCATCAACACCATAGAAGGCATAGCAAGGGTCTGATGTCCAACGAGCACGCATCCACTTGATAGTTTACAAAAAACAGATTAGGAGAAATTTACATTCATAAATCAACACATATCATATCAACATAGAAAAATGTGTAAAATGAAAATTGAACAGAGCCTTTACTTACTGCTTAATTATAAGCAGTAAGTAAAGGCTAAACAAACTTTATTTCTCTACACCAGGACATTAAAAATAGCAGATTTAGACACTCACATCTACCTTCCCTGGACACTCTGGAAAGAGTGGATCTCTTGGTACTTCACACTGGTTTGATGTCCCATCTCTTATTGCTGGAAGAAAAATGTGAACAAATTCGTATAACATATTAATAGGCTGGACATTTTCCAGTAACACCCAATAATTAAACTTAATATCTTATATTTTTAACTCTTTTGAGTTAAATATGATGAAATGTGAAATAAAATTAAATGTGAGTGGCATTCCTCCATATAATTAACCACCCGTGAAGATGACTGTTCACAAAAACACAAGCTTAGCTATGCAGTAGATGCAGTTTGATGCACCAAGAAGCACACAGATCTGTAGGTTGTATTTCGGAACTAAAACAGCCGACCCAAAACCACACAACAGAATATAATAGAGCCAGTTTTCCAGGGAACAACTCGCACATTAATTTTACATATTCAAGAAAAGTGAGAATCCTTTAACGCAACAATTACTATTGTCTAGATAGAGAGGATCTCCAGGATTCTTAATGTCGTAATTTTGAAGAAGCAGTGTTTGTACCATGAATGCCCAGAAATCCTTGTCACCAAATCATAACATATACACATCACTGTACACATCATGTACTGTTCCGCAGTATGCACTGTATCATACACTGAGCTGTACAACACAGCTGTCACTCTCCCACAGCTGCCAACCATTGCAGGGTTACATGAGCAAGTTGCACCAATCACTCAGGCTATACTCACTGCATTAATTGCTTCACTGAGTTAGTTTACTGCATCTCCGCCGCTGATGTGAAGAAAAAAAGGGAGGGTGATGGACACAGTGAGGGAAAAAGAGCAAGAACTGTAATGCTGTTTTCTGGGATGAGAATATAGCTTCAGGTTGCATTTATTTCAACACCCCCTTCTCTCTAGTTTGTGTCTGTTTCCATATGCCTATTGAAAAAAAGAGACATTTCTCAACCTCAGTTTTCCCTTTGGCTTCTTTCCACTGACTGAAATAATATAGTACACATGCTGAGATACACACCACTTCCAAATATAATTACAATAGCAACCGTTCTAGTAACAACTGCAGACTAACAAGATCAAAACTTGAGTCTTGCCCCATCAAGACAAATCATGAAAGCTTCCTCAGTACTTGAGGGGAAGGAAAGTCTTATGTCTGCATTCGCTCTCCGGCACATGTCTGACCATAAGATAAATAAACCGCCGCTGAGCTGGATGATGAAGTCTGCTGGCTGGGTTTCAATTCAACTGTGATCGGAGAAAGAAGCAGTGTTTTCATTTTGGCATGTGCTGTCTTACCTGCAATGCACTAAAAAAATAAATAAATTAAAAAAAACACAGACGAAAAATAAAAACAGTAGGAGATGTAATTCCTTCCCTTGTAAAGAATTGGGCAATTATAGAAAAGAGGAAAACAGGAAAACAAGAGAAAATTATCATAATGGTGGTCACATTGTGTGTGTGTGTGTGTGTGTGTGTGTGTGTGTGTGTGTGTGTGTCTGTGTGTGTGATAAGTTTGATATTATTCAGCTTTTGATTAAAAAGCTACAACAGCCATAAAGCAGGAAACAACAGGGTTGGATGAAGACACTAAAGCGATGATGCAACAAAGTGACGAAATCACACAACTTCCTAGCAGAGTGGAGAATTCCTAAATATTATCTTCCATTCCTTAAATTAGAATCAATCTTCCGTCCAACTGTAATTTGTGACTTCAAAGCCATTTGATTGTCTTTAAAATGTTTGTTTTTTATCTTTATTATAATGTCATGCAGCTGCCAATTCTATCCATCTGTAAACTATCTGTAAAGCGCTTTGAAATGTCTTCAGATGTGAATATACAAGCATGAAGCAATATATAAATAAAAGTAAACTGATTGATTGATTTCAATATATATTTATTGTTCATGTGATTCCTTCTGGCAGATGTGCCTTGATTGATTGGGCGCTTGATTGACAGGTAGTGGGTGGAGTTGGTGACAGTGCGATAGCGTGAGACTTTCAAGTGAGCTTATTCAAATATATGCCGCAGGTGGAGAGATACTTTTTATAGTTTAAGCCCATGTGCGTTTTGAAAAGATGTGTGTCAGCTGGGTTTCGCCACTTTAAAAAGTCTGAATCTGTGTCTGAGTGTCTGTTTTGCAATAACAGCAACACATGTGACAACTGTGAACCAGTCCATCCGCCCTTCCAGTTCAGCATTACTGAAAAGCTACACTTCATGTAACTTTTTTCTATTCCATAATGGAATCATGTGCTGAATAAAACCAACTGAACTTGTAGAAAAAGCTTCACTTCATTCACCACAGAGATCTACGATGACCTAGATGACAGACTGGTATATTTGATATATCTAAATTTACAGTGGAATAATCCCACAATCATTAATTTGCACAAATTGCAGTTAAACTATAACACTGCATTGCACTTCTGAAAAAAGTGCAATGCAGTGCTTTCTAGAATTGTTTAATGTGTGCCTCTTTTTTCCATTTCTGTGTTCTCTTACATTCTTTTATATTGTCTTTGTTATTGGGTATCTGCCATGTGTGGACCGTTTACTTCAGTGTTTTTTTTGGGTGTATTTCATTCTGGTATGTTTGTTTTTATAACCACAGTAAATCAATTTTCAATTGAGATGATTAAGTCAGTTAGCTACTTATTTGAAGTCCCATTGCCAAAAAGTTCTCCACCAGATAAAACCAGTATGATTAGATTAAAAAATATATTAGGGTTGAATGAAACTACTATTTGTTTATTCACATTCACCGTTTGAGATGGAACCATTGGATAGAGTTGTTTTGCAGTGCAGATGCAGAGGCTTGTAGATTTAATGTACTATATATAGTTTTCGTAACTTAATGCTGCTGCATTATCGTTTATTCAGCTGTTTTTAATAAGGGATTTCAGACATAAGATTGAGCCAGAATTAAATCCAGGGTCAGACCTTTGGGGCGGGGGGCGGGGGGGGGGGCGCTCAGCCTCCTGAGATAGGACAGATGTTTGTGCTTGCAAAATTTTGCTGTCACTCTGCACAAACAGAAAACTGTGCAGACAACATTTTGGCACATGAAGCAGACCAAATGGGTGGAAAAGAACTGCCAGCATGTTTATATAACTTGGAAGTGGACACAAACGAAACATCACAATATGACACAAATTGTCAGCACAATAATATTCAACACTTATTAGGGTTAACACTAATTATCTGCATTCCGTTGATTTGTAGTCCTACCGCGATCCAAGCACTTGAATCTTGTGTGAAACATATTGAGCTCCTTTTTTCCAGTTCTTGACACCAACATTCACAAATTCTTCTCGTTTTAGTTTTTTTTTTTTTCTTCCTTCACAAACACTGAAACAAACGGAAAGCAGCACTTCCTGTAGAGGAGTACTCTGGCCATATAGCACTCTGGAAGCCTCTTTTTTGTTAACCAGACTGATATTGGGGACACTGAGAAGCTTTAACTGGTTAGCCTATTGACTGACATACATCAGACTGAAACATCATCAGTTTTAGCTTGCTAAGCAGCAAATACCATTTGGCTTTGAGTAGCACACATGAGATGCTAACATAAATATCTCAATGTTATTTTTGCCAATTTAAAAAATTTCACCTGGAACAGAATAATGTCTAAATTTTGGACACTCGCAGCAAATGTCATTTAATATCTAGCATCGGGAGCAATAACGTACACGTGAATACACCAAGAGCGTCGGTCTCGGTAATTACTAATAAAAAATAATGAATAAAACTTAACCCTGTTACAACCATGCAAACTTAGAAACCCCCATAACACATTAATATGTCAATAAAAAACACAACTTCTTAACATTAACTGTAATACAGTAGTCTCATGAGCCTTTTGGGCTCCTAACTCAGAACTGTCACCAATCAGAGTGATCGTAACCTTACGAGATGGGATGCTTAATCCTTGCCTATGGTTAAAAGTGAAGTGCCA
This sequence comes from Antennarius maculatus, assembly GCA_013358685.1. Classification (NCBI taxonomy): domain Eukaryota; kingdom Metazoa; phylum Chordata; class Actinopteri; order Lophiiformes; family Antennariidae; genus Antennarius; species Antennarius maculatus. The sequence goes on from CM023612.1 coordinate 22,109,357, forward strand.
GCCAGGATTTAATATTTCTATTGTCTGATGTGTGGGTGAATTTGTTTTGTCTACCAGGGTGACGTGCATTTTTTACACCAATCAATATATGTGACAACATATCTCTTGTTCTATCTGGACTAGAAACAAAGATTGGGAATTGTTAGAAAGTCGAAGGTGGGAAAACATGTCCGATACAGGACACTGCATGCTTTCGATTCTTGAATCTACCCTATGTAAAATGTAAATAAAATGAGGAAATTCACACACGTGATGGTGACGTTTAAATACCTCTTCCTTGCACCAAACTGCTCTGCAGTATCTGCTCCACCCTGATGGCCATGTTGGAGACATTCTGAGCTATAGCCTGAATCTTCTCCACCAGGCCGGCTGGTTGAAACCTGTACACACAAACGAGTGATAAAAAGATAATGGAACAAGGCAAATGAGAAGTATTTTCACATGGTTGTCACAAAATGTAAAATTAATATAAAACAAAATTATTTGGATAAAAAAAACACACACCTCTGCATGAAAAGGAGCATCTAATCTGACACAGGCATGAAAATCTAAAACTAGCAATAAATATTTTCCATTATTGCACCTAACCGCCCTCACATAGTGGCATCAGTCTTCCTGCTGCAAAATATTCTTCTTTCACTTTAGCACTAGGCTCGTCTCTCTCCTATTCAAGCAATTACATACAATTTATTGTAGGTCAATATTGTTCCACATTCATTCCTGCTTTGGACCTCAATCACATTCTCAACAACTCATGTCACTTAAAATGTTCTTTGAAAAAAAAAAAAGTGCTGGACTGTGCGACCGAGCGATTGCAATTAATTAATGGAAAAACTGTGCGATTCCTGTACCTTGCACTGAAAAGTTGAGGGTTATATAACTTGGTTTTTTTTTTGCATCTAAAACAGCTGCAGTAAAGGGAGAAAGCAAAGAGAGAACTGCACACCAGGTGCACCATAACATAGCAAGCGTTGATTGTGCTGGCAACATGTTTTGAGCAACACTCTGTGTGATCAACCATTTACTCTACTTCTCCTCCCTCCCATTTTACATCTCAACAGATGTAGAAGTGTTAGTGGGAAATGAAAATTGTTAGACACTTGGTTGGAGCGTGAAATAGAAAAAGACCTGTGCTGTTAATACCACTTCCTCTGTAGGATGAGAGACTTCCCATTCACCCAAGAGGATGTGCAGCAAACGTGTGTGTTTTTTGCTGTAAGAATGAGTTCCTATCCATTTGTGCACACGTTTTAGTTCTGGATATTTCCAAAGCATCCAACTGTCTGACTCCACAATGTACAAAGCCAAGCATGCATAACCACATATTGCTGTGCTGGATATGTCAATTTAAATTAATTTACATGACTTGATTTTGGTATGCTTACTGTGTTTTGTGTGTGTGTGCATGCATGCGTGCGTGCATGCGTGCGTGTGCTTCTCCCTGCATTGTCTAATCAGAAGATGGCATTAACCCTCATTAAAACCAGAGGCTTCATTGCAGCACAACAACACATCTGATTCAATGATCAGAATAATTGATAATGTCTGCATGTGCTGACAGGAATGAACGCAAAGAAGCATAGCTGACAAAATGTAAAAACAGGTCCAGTATAATAAATATTTTTTTTTAAAGCCACAGCAAACTACCCAAACACTTTTAAAGTGTCCCTAAGTGTGACTGTGCCCGTTTAATTTTGTACTATCAAAAAAAGAACCCTCAATTCACTCCTGCATGTGTATTACAAGGGTATCACCTGTCTCCTAACGATTTGAGACTTCATATCAAGATCAATTTCCCTCGTGTGTTAGTCTGATGGTATCCAGTAATGTTTATTTCTGTGCATGCAAGTCAAAAGTCATAAGGTTTGATTTCTTAAAACATGCATGACTACAATTGTCAAGTATTTTTTGAGAAAAATATTTTGTTCTGTTAATTGATAATTCGCCAGCAAATTCGCTTTTAAAACCATTTTAAATTGTGTTAGTCACATTTTCTTTGTATATTCTTACATTTTGACAAAATGTTTTGTCTCTTGACAAAAATTCCTTATGGACTGTTTAACAGTAATCAAACTGACATTATTGAGAATTTAACAATGCTTGGAAGGGAGGAAAGGGACCACACTCTGCCTGGAGTGGTGTGCCTCCATGATCACTTCTGTATTCCCGTTTTTGTATGGCATTCCAGGATTATGATGAAGGCATGTCCAGAGCAGTCACGTTTGGATGTATGTCTTTTTAGTCCCAAAAATATGATGAAAATAATATCTTTTACACCATCGGTGACAAAGCAGTTACAGCATTTAATCCCTTTATGCAAGGCTTGAAAAAAGCCTGAAATGAAAGTATGTTACAGTTTTTACCCAGCTTCGAGTGTCAGGGACAAATCTTTTTGTCAGGAGTACAGAAATAATAAACAATATAAACCATAGTTCAGTAGATATATAAATTGTAGTCAAATTTTTAGTCTTTCCTACATTTAAGAACATGTTATCTGTGGTGGATTCTATATATTTTTATTGACCCTCCGCCTTAGATGTGAAGTTAATATCTCCTCTGATTATCTGTCTGCCAGTGGTTTTGGGAGCTGGTACAATTTTGGTCAGCCTTAATGGCAGTGGTGGGATTAGCTTGATTGATTCAACATGATCAGACTTCTGTCTATAGTCAGCAGATCCTATCTGTTATGAACTGTGACATGAAATAGCAGAGTAAGCATTGGTGCTTCCCTCATTTGACTTCTTGCTTGATTTACCTTTCCTGACGACAACGTCTCCCTAAGCCCTGTCTTGACTTGATGCTTTCAGTCTAACATGGGTTCTGAGCCAAGAGGCATCGTTAGGGAAGGCCGTTTTGGAAGCCTCTGCCACTGGTTCAGTGATGTACGAACTTATCCAGGTCAGAGCTTCAGCCACGTCCATGATGGCATGCTCTACAATTGATGTAATGCCACACTTTCACTCTCAACTCTTAGAGCAGTGACTACTACAGAACCAACAATGCAGTCAGAGGCTGCAACATCCCGCGACACCCCTGAATTCAAAATTGTACCCTGACCTACACATTTTTGTGTCAGGTCCAAGCAACCTAGAACATTTAAAACACACTCGCAAAAAGGAGAAGACAACAGTTATATTTTTTACTCGCGAGGAGAACAGACATATGTGCTCAGTTACAGATCTCCAATCCGTTCTCAAAATGTCTCTGCCGAACCCTCACCTTTATTCACTTGGGGCGGTCCCCGTTTACATTATTTTTCTAAGGGATTGGGGGTAGAAAACCAACAGTAAAACAACACCTGTGGCATGATGCCATAAAAGAGTTAATGATCTTCTTTTTACGGCATCCTCTACTTAAGAGACAACAACCAGGCACGTTCCTAACAGTTCAGAGGTCACGCCCTGCTCAAGGGACCTCTACTATCACTCCAGTGATCCCATTGCTGCTGTTGTGTCCCTGAAAAAACAACTCAATACATAGCAAGACACGTACACACAGGTATAAACATTTATATGGTCATAATATGTAGTACAAAGAATAAAGGAATATAAAAGTAAATATGAGGTAACTTATATACATTATTCTAACATTTTGTACCTTTGGCTTCCTGAAAATGTCGCTTTTTGTTTTGTGATTACTGTTTATCTCATCAGGTTTCAGAGATGTGTACCTAAAAGGAACAAAAGTGAAAATTTGACCTTGACTTAGTTTTTCAAGTTTTTCATCCCCTTGCCTCCCTGAGTATAACACCTTTTGTTTCGTCATTCTATCTTATCCGGTTCCTTAGATATGCGCAAAAAAAATGTTTAAAAAAGGGCCTTTGACCTTGACCTATTTTTCGAAAGGTCATCATCTCACTTTCATCCACTTTGCCACCCAAGTAATGTGCTTTTTGTTTCATCTTCCTGTTTGCAACAATTGTGAAGATACTTGGTGGAAGAACGGACGGACGGACACACAAACACTGACAATATTATCATGTAATGAATAGAGCAAAAACACTGATTGCTTTTTATATGTGCCTACTTGGTTCACTGTTTAAGCCAGTAACTTTGCATATATCTGTCTATTTATATTTACATTACTTAGCAGGGAAAAAGATGAGAGAGATAATTAGCCAGTAAGATGATGAGGACATTCAGCAAGCTAGCTCATGTTTATGTAGTATTCTGGTTGATTTTTTTCTGGATTTATGATTGTGGGTGAATTCACTCACCCTGCAAATGAAAGTAATTTGGGGGACTTGAATCAATATTCTCATTCATTTTGCCTTCATTCAAAGCTTACATCCATAGGTGAGAGCTGAATTCTTCAAAATGTTCACACGCCTCACTGACAATGTTTTAAAAAAATACATAGCAGCACCTTTTTTCATTTTGGCTGTGAGGGATCATTTTTCATTTTTTCATAGTTCTCTAATGTGCTGCACCACAGCAGAAAAGTGCTGGAAAAAAAATGAAAATGGCTTTATTTGTTTTCACATATCAACATTTAGTATGACAGGTGACATTTTTCTCATCTGCTAAAATTAAAATCTCCAGTGTAAAAACACTTTCCAAACACCCTCGGCGTGAAAGCGTCCTTAAACAGTAATATAAATAAAAGCTTATGACAGAGCCAATTATAATTTCACTCCTCTAGTCTGTACTAGCAAGGTAAATGTGCACAGTGAAAGTTATGACTTTATATTGCCTTTTAATGAGAACCAGCATTATACTTATGAAATTTGGCATTAAATTAAAAATATAATGAAATTATTACATGGAACATTACACAACAGATACTAGCTGCAGAAAATTACAGCTTCTAAGATACTGTATCTATGACCTGCAACACTTGCTTAGTAAACCTGGTAAACCTTGTTACTGTAAAGCTCTGTGGGAGGCTTGACTGCAAATTGGTCTCAATATGACTTTACCTTCTCTTCTCACCCGCTGACAGTGTGAGCTCATGCCATTAGATGAACACACTAAGACAAAGAGAGGTAGAGGGCCATAGAATGACAGCTGCCATTAGAGAAATAGCTGAAAGGTTGATAATGGCGCAAAGAGATCCAAAGAGGGCAAGGAAGGAAGAGCGACAGGCATAGAGATATGCAGAGGGACAGTTGAGAATTATTTTCAAATACAAGCAGGCATGAAATGAAGAAAAGCAGATGAAACAGACCAACGGTACCAACGGACTCTGTGTTAAGAACTAGAAATCATACAGAGAAGAGATCCTCTATTCCTTCCTGTGGAAACCAACAAAACAGCTTGACTCAAACATTAAATGATTTATATAATCACAGTTTTCAGGGAAATGCATATTTGATGGACCACTGTTTTATGTGTTTTACAGTAAAAATTTCCTCTGTTTTGATAAGCATAAATAGACAGTTAGCTTTTATATAAGGGGGGGAAACAAAATAGAAATTAGGAAAAGCAAAGTGAGAACAAAACAGGAGGAAAGTATATGGGGAGAAGAAATTACAAAAGTAAATGCACCTAAGGATGATAAGCAGAAGTAGATCATTCTAGAAGAGGCAACAGAGGGAAGCGTAAAGTAAAAATCAATGATAACCAGAGGGAGTTTCCAAGGATAAAAGAAATGCTCTCAAGTCCTTAGTTTTGACTCTATATTTCTCCATTTAATGAAATCACTTTCTAAAGCAAATACAGCAAGTTTATAAGCATCCAATAAAACAGAGTTGTCAATTGCAAGAGACACACATGTTTGTTTTGCATGTGTTCTGACTTACTAAATCCTGTGTCATGGTGTTAGAACATGACAATTAACAGCACTTACTCCGACGGCTCTTCACAAATGTCAACCTACATGCATGAATGCACGCAGACACATTCTAATTGTTTCATATACACTGGTAAAATGAAGTTTGAACAGCTTTGTTTATTTCTCACAGTGATCTGCAGTTTGACATTGGCTTGAGCACAATGTTGAAAGGAAGGTCTGCTGGGATAAAGGTTGTAACTGACGGAGCTTAGATGGGGCTTAAGGAAGGAGAAATAGGTAAAGCTACAGCAGTGATCTGCAGAGAGAGCATGCCTAAGGGGAGACTTACCAATCTCCCAACTCATCCCTTGCACCATAAAACACGGTGAATCAACTGCACATTCTTTTCCTCTCCATCTCCCTCTCTCATTTTCTCTTGCTCTTTGCTGTCTTGCTCCCCCCTTGTTATTTTCCCTTTTTTTTTTTTTTGCTCTAACGAGTTGCTCCCCCCGTGGGTAAATTGCAGGCTGGGCCCTCAGACATCAAGTCCCATTCACTGCTACATGGGAGTGTGTCAGCACCAATGAATCTCACATGAAGATGAGACTCCAACTCAGGGTGTGTGTGTGTGTGTGCGTGTGTGTCTTGTCTTGTGTTTCTGACTGGCCTGGTTTTGGGTTATGTTTTCATGAAGCACTCAGTTTCCATTTGTTTCTCTCCCTGTTGGCAAAAATCCCACTTTACCATGTCATTCACACCTTGGAAACCTTTCACACAAACTACATTACATTACCCTGTGTGTATTGTACTGTATGTAGATATGAGAATGAAAGGAAACAATGAACAGTAGGAATTTACGATAAAAAGGCAGAGGGCAACAAAAGAAAAGCAGATTTAACTCTGTGCGTGTGTTTGTGTTCATTAATTCTGCAGGCTATGTCCTTAACCTGGCATCTGTGCCATGGTCTTGAACCATAGCTGGTTTTATCGTTCAGTATTACCTCAAATGAACTGATCCACAGACACAGACACACACAGGATCACACTCACTGAACACACGTTATTCTCCTTCTCAGAAATCTCTCTATTCAGTCAAAAAACTTTTAATTTCACTTCCTGAATTAATACTTTCACTCCAGCTATTACTGCAGCTTCGCTCCAAGGATCCATTCAGTCCAAACAACATCGTGCTCAAAATTTTTAGTTACTTTTTTATTTATTTCACAGTGTTTTAATTCTCAATTTGAATTATGCCAACAGCACAAAACTCCACACAGACACGCACACACACACTCACACGCACACACATAAATATATAGCCCATTAGAAACATAAATGGACATGCATAACTTTGTACAAAAATCCTGAAAGCTGAAATGAAATAATATTGAAATATTTTAAAATGTGAAATGTTTTTCTTGTGAAGTGAGAGGTCAAGCATACAAAGGTTAACCCAAGTAGAATAATACTTGGGAAAAAATGTATATAAAAGTAACTAAATCAGCATTGCAATCTATGTGAAAAAGGTGGGGCAGTAAATGATTGAATTGGGGCAACAAGCCAAGCTGATGGCAATGCTTCTTGGGATTAGCCATGCATCTCTCCAGTGGTGGCTGAGGTTATTTTATCCTGCGTCATTCAGGCACAATGTCTAAACTTTACCATATTTCCACCATGGACACAACATTTTATTCATTATATGTCAACTCTGCTTTTAAAAACTACAGACTCATTCTTTGAACGTGAAAATTAAATTAGATGGGATAATTCAAAAACTGTCATTTGGTTTCTTGAATACTCCAGGTATGAGTACTTTAAAGGGAATCCTTCCCACCTGTATCTCAAGGAGCAGGCTGACAACCACGGAGGCATCTAAAAGGTCAACTGTAGATTAAAAATATTTAAAACAGGTCAACCACACAGCATTTTGTCGGCTCTGGTGTTTCACTTTAGTGTTATCCTGATGATAGCCCTCGATTCACCCAAGCCACACCCTTAGCTGTAATGACCAGAAATAGATTTATGTTACAATAACACAAGAGACAAGATTACACCCGTAAGAGCACTTCACCTATTTATACCCTAAAAGTGGAATAACTACCCCTACATCAAACAGCAAATTACTAGACATTGATTGCTGTAAACACCAATGCCAAAACATATTAATCGCCCCATCCTTTCTGCTCAGATGAGAATTTGAGCACTTATCTAGGATCATTTACATTTTGTGAAAGTGAGGGGTTTTCTGTCACTGTTCATCACATCACTGTGTTTAGTCAGACCATTTGAAAATGAAAGCCTCAGATGAGAGAATTTTAGAGAAAAGAGAAAAAACGGTACTGATGGGGCAAAAAGAGAAACAGTTTGCTAAAAGCAGTCGTAGATGGGATGTACAAGACCTCGTCTGTTCGTAACAGTGATTTTGAGATAATAGCACCAATTTCCAAGCAATCATAAGTTTGAAAAATGCATGTGAGGATGTGAGTGAGTCAAGAGAAGATAACAGAAGTCACTGACTGTTGGAATTAGAAAATTGGTGTATAATTTAAATCAGGAACACAGCTACATTTGATAATGCATTTGATTTCAGGGTTACTTGTCAAAATGGATAATTAACTACAAGGCTCCACCAGCAGCTAGTGCTAAAGCAAAACTGATACTGTACCATAAAAAGGAGATTAGCATGTATTATCTCTGCTAGCAATACAGCATTGCTATCGGAAAAAAGTTTTTTTTTAACAGACTACTCAATATGATATAGCATGTGGCGGCTTGGGTTTAACTCTTACTTTTATTAATGGTTTATTCAAACACCAATAAACCAGTATATTTTATCTGTAGCTGTTGATTCGGCATCTGCTCTTATTAAACTCTTAGTCAAAGGTTAGAAGGTGCAGGGTTCACAAATCTTGGAGAACAAACTACAGGTCGCCGTCAACATGTGAGCACAATTAGTTCCAAGAGCTTGTTCGTAAGTTGAATTCTTCGTAAATTGATATTTATTAAATTTCAATCTATAATCGCCATTTGAGGTCATTTAAATGCCATTGCTCCTCTAAATATGAAACTACTATTCCCTAAGACTTACCAAAAACATAAAAACACAGAAATTATATAAAATACAGGTTACAGGTCATTTGGAGTTGAGTCGTTCTCGATTATATGTCAGTTTAAAATAAATGAATAGAAAAATGATATTCCAGTTCCATAATTTCACTCGGCCAAACATCTGTCCACTACAAATATTGGACTCGTACCACTAGAAATCTGTTAAAAGCACATAACTTGGAACATGAGCCATATGCATGCAAATAGCACATCAGAGTACTCGCTTGTCAAAGTCAGATGGAGTATCACGATCGATAGATAGATAGATAGATAGATAGATAGATAGATAGATAGATAGATAGATAGATAGATAGACTTCATTAATCCCGGAGGAAATTGCACATATCCACTGCTCAGGCATTACATAATGAATAAATACTGGATAACAAAAAGAAACACTGACACCAAAGGATATAACACAAGACATACACTACACTAGCAGACAAATGTAGCATTAACAGGACATATACTAGCATTAACAGGACATATACTAAATTATCACTAAAATATAAACAGTATAAAATTAAAATTGAATAAAATAATAAAAATAAAAAGTGCAAGTGAAAATTAGCAGGAGGCCCACATGGTGGGTAAGGTACACCCTTCTTACAATGTAAGGCGTCACTATCCAATATCACAACATCTATCTAATATCACAACATCTACTATCTAATATCTACCTAATATCTATCTCACAATGGTCAAAAATACAAGGCGTCACTATCTAATATCACAACATCTAATATCACAACATCTACTATCTAATATCACAACATCTAATATCACAACATCTACTATCTAATATCTACCTAATATCTATCTCACAATGGTCAAAAATACAAGGCGTCACTATCTAATATCAAAACATCACAACATCTCACATCACATCACAATTAAATTAACACATCACAATTAAATAGGAGAACCAGCACCAGGCACTAAGCTAATCAGCTATCCCATGGGCTCCTGCTAATTACCCACATGCTGCTAACTCTTTCCACCTGTCAAGTACCAACTCCCCTATTTTACATTAAGTTTATCCTGTTTAAAATGGACTATGCAGCTTCAGACCATAAACATATCCAACACTAAAGTGAATACAGTGGTACCTCTACTTACGAAATTAATTGGTTCCGGAAGAAATTACGTAAGCAGAAAATTTTGTAAGTAGAGACGTGTTTTCCATGCAAATGCCCTAATCCGTTACAAGCCCCCAAAAATTCCGACATAAACGTTTTATGAAGCATAAAAATTCATCAAAACATGTAACAAATACATGTTACAATTAGATGATTACACAATAAATGAGAGTTGTGCATAACGTAAAAAACAAAGAATAAAAATGATGGTCATTTACCTTTTAACTTCTGTCCTCACTGTTTTTTGCCCTCTTTGGTTTATGCGCTCCTGCCTCACCCATGCCGAAAAACAGTGAATTCCAGTCCTCCTTTTGAACTTCTCCAACCACACACGCAATGCCTTAAACTCCTTAAACTTCCTTTTGTTTTAATAACGTGGCGATTGTAGATGCATTACGGCCATATTCTTTGGCGAGATCAACCAAACGCATCCCTTTTTCATGCTTTTCTATTATCGCTTGCTTTGTTTGTACGGACAAAGAAACTTTTTTTCATCTTTTCTTTTCCTCTTTTCTCCATCACTTTCTTGGGGTCGATAGCAAATACAAGTTAATACAGTATATTTGCGCAGTATATTTGCGCAAAACTATCAGAACACCTCAGGGGTCGAGAGCTGAATGAAGAGTACGCTGCATAAATACCAATCCAGCTCCACACAGAGGTCCCTCTTAGCCAATGGGATGCCAGGAAGATACTAGGTAAAAGCCAATGGCAGAGTAGCTATGAGAATGCTGCGTTCAGGAACCTGTTGGAGCTGCGAGTATCAACCGATACTGTGTTTTTACCTTACGTTAGTTGAAATTTCTTTCGTAACCAGAGGCAATATTTTCCCGCTGAGAAATTTCGTAAGTAGAAAATTTTGTAAGTAGTGACATTCGTAAGTAGAGGTACCACTGTATATGACTGCATTACTTTCAGCAAACAAGATGGTATAGGTAGATAATTATTTGTGCACATGACCTCATTTTAAAGTCACATATAGTGACTGATAATCAATATATCATATTGTAGGAAACCGCTTACCAGAAACCAATGAGCCAGACTCAAACTTCAAAAATCTAGTAAAAAAAAACCAAAACATACCTGTTGATAGCAGAGCTGAGCTCATCCAGCCGCCTTGCCTCAGTTGTCGATGTGTTGTCCAGTTTGGACAGGCTGTCCATTCTCTTCAGAATCACCTCCAACATGTCACTGATTTTCCTCAGTACACCACGAGACTCAACGCTTCCCAGCACTGAATGGAGACGAGACAGGACATGGTGAATGAGTAGCTGGAAAGTGGAGCACATACAGTAAACTTGTATAGCGGCATGCCCATTAATCAAAAAAAAAAAAGCCTGGAGCTATTCTGTCTCAACAGACTGTGGTTGATTTTACCTGTGCTACTGTTTTGAACAAATGAGTCTATGCTCTTCATTGTAACGCACATAAAAAAAACAAATAGCATTTTTTCATCCCATGAGGATACATTCACAATCTACCTTTTTCTCTGCAATAAGTACGAGTGTTTTATAACAAAAGAAATTGATATAGATAAAGATACACTGTAGGTATATTGAATAAGAAATACATCCTTTCTGGAGTAGATTAAGTCATTTTGCAGTTAAACTGTCCAGACTCACAATATTGTGACCTGTTGAGAGCTTCAACATGTGGTGCAACATCAGGACATCTTTGTTAACACCAGAGCCATGTTCTGTCGCTAGTGATGAATCTACATAAAGGATGTCTGTGTAGGTTCTCAGTTATCCAGGTCATGGTTATCCAAAGCTGTTTAAATCAATCCACTGGACTTTAAGAAAGTTCTTGAAGATGTTTCATCTATCATCCAAGAGACTTCTTCAGTTCTGAAGAAGTGAAGGGAGATGACACCTTGCTCAAGGGCGCCACGTGCTTGGGAGGTGAACTGGCACCTTGCACTGTCAGTTCACACTCCTAAATTTTTTTACCCAACACGGGTCTTGAACCGCCGACTTTCCGGTCCCCAGTCCAAGACTTTGTGGACTGAGCTACTGCCACACACACCCCTTTTTTTTGCAGATTATGCAAGAAAAACAGATGTTTCTTAGTTTTCATAGAGCAATAAGCTTCTGAGCGGCAATAACAAAAAAAGTCTGATGTGAATCCAGCTTCATTCAAGGCTCAATATCAGCAAAACCAATGACTTTGTGGTGAAAAATAGTGTATCAAATATAAATTTGTATGTGAACTGGTGCAGAGATATTTTTGAGTTTTGACTAAAAAATATCTATGCCAAAAATTCAGAAAAAAGTCAGGAAGACTTAACCTTTACGCATAAACACAAAACTTTATTCCCTAATTTTTTGTTAACGGTATTGCTATCCTGAGCTGGGGTCATCTCATCAGGTCTCTTTGTGGACAAAAAGGACAGGATCTTTAAGTAGAGGTTTGCACGGAGAAAAGAGTATATATATAGTGACAATCATAAGTGGAAAGACAATTTCATCCATTCGCATGCACACAGTTGGTTCTTTTAGAGAAAGAGGACAGCATACCCCCACTGGATAATAAGAAGCACAAAACTCCATCCGGTTGATTAGCGGGCCGTAGTGTCTGTCAATTCATCTCATAATGATTATTGATGAGGAATACCACTGAACACCTTCAAAAAATATCTGGAGAATTATTTTTCGTGAACTCAGAGAAAACAAAAAATTCTGAAACTTTTTGTTTCAAATCCTTTAGATGACACTAAGTGATCGTAAGAGTTGCAACACAGCTCTTTTCAAGACCCTAAACATGTTTTATCAACATGAATTCTCTCATTTTCCTTGGTTTTCATTGATATTTTTTCATGTATCAATCTTATATGTTCATTCAAATTTATCAAAGTTGATTATGATTCAACTCGTGAATACAAAAGGATCATTATTTGAATCATGAACTCTTCAGTAACCCCACATGATGAAATAAACTGCCTCAGCAACAGCAAAGGACATAAGGGACCTTTGGAAAGTATATTTTTCCAGCTTCCTGTTAGGGGACCATATTTACACTGGGTTGTTGTGTCTGGCCATTCTATCAAACTGCATGTCATCTGCTTGACAGGCAATTATAGCCAATGGGCATTACCACCTAACAGCGCTGGTGCAAGGTCACTGTCTACCTCAATCTCTATCACCAGTTTAGTGAGTAGTCCTCTCAGCAATAGATAAATTCATCTCACACAAATCCTTTGGTTTTGATGGATCCTGTGTCAGACTGTGTTTGTTTTCCAATATCAGGATAAATTTGTTGTTTTGAATTAGCATTTAACATTGGCAATTCCTTTTGATATGTTAAATAATAAAAAACTTTATGTGATAGACAAAAAAACAACATCAAATTAATCTCTAAAATACAAAATGTTAAAATTGACCTTGTGGGTGGGGGGCAATGGTTCCCTATGAGTCATTGCTTCCTGATGAATGTCTGTGTCAAAAGCCAGTCAGTGAGGCAGCACTCCCATGGCTGGAAAATGACCAGCATTTATAAATGAAGGCTGCCTTTGAAAACCTCATCTTTATTGCGGTGCATGTACCTCAGCAAAAAGACACACCAAAGTCTTTGTCATGTGTTTCTCCGAGTTGACCAAATACCATTTTAAAGAACAATATTCATGGCTTACTTAAATTACATCATTACATAGAAACTGATTGGCCTTATTTAACTCCATTAAGATCTTATTGATATCATATATTTGCAAGTGAAGGCTGAGCAGATTTTGGAGGTAATGGACATAAATATAATGAAGATGCACAGAAACAAGAGAAACAGGTTATAGGTGGTTTGACTTGATCAAGCAGAATCAGAAATAGAGCTTAGCAAAAACATCTTCTGTCAACAGTGAGCACAGCAGCTGTGAGGAGCCATGGGCCCATCCTGTAGATCTGTGCTTTTCCTTCAGGCTACAATGTTTTGGGTTTAACCTTGCATAAAGTATTTCTTATCTCATAGCTAGTAAATTATTTATACCAGAAAGACTAAACATGTAACCACAGAGGCAAGGAGGAGCTATGCATTGTTAGCTCGGTGTTTACATTTGTGCCATACTGTAGATTCTTCTCTTTGAATGAAAACGATTTTGATTTTTTGATATTTTAAAAGCATGCTTACTGACAAAATTCAAATTTACATATTTATTACACTCATAAGAAAAGCCAGGTTAATAATAGAACCTGCTGATGAGCACCATGTCAAATCCTCCGATGTAGATTTTCAACTTTTTTTTTTTTTTTTTTGGTGACGGTGGCTTTTAGAAAGACTTTTATGAAGGGTTCACATCTGATGCCAGACCAAGGTAAACCCCTCATGGTGTGTCAGGCTGACCTCTGAGTTTGTCATTGTTTAAAAATTTTGCCATCAAACTTTACATGTTTTTCCTGTTACTGTCACTAAGGCTGATCGGTTATAACACAGATTTGTTAAAACCAGGAGGCAAGCTCTCTACAGGGAAGGGATCAGTGTCTTCTAGATTTAACAGACCTGTAAAATAAAATAAAATACAACAAATAAAATAAAATAAAAAGCTCAGCAGCGTCTGTTATGTGGGTGAATCGGCTCTTCCAGCATCTCAGCAGGCTGCTGATGAGCCTCACTGAGGACAGCTGAAGACGGAGCAGAAGCGGGCCCACAAACCTCCACCACAGGCCCAAGGGTGGAGATTTTTGCTGTCATGAATTTGAATGTATACAATTCCGACCACTGAAAACAGCAATAGGTCTGTTGGGAAACCTCAGAAGTCAGGGGTTGGAAATGTCATTTTGTAGGTAATCACAATGACTAAAGACAAAAGAACCAAGAACTAAACAAAAGTCCATCACCTCCCCTAAAATAACAGTCAGAACACTCAGACTGCTCTACAAAATCCATCCTCCATTCACCATCTTGTGGCATAGGTCACCATATACCCGATACTCAGAGGTATGGCACCTTTTCACAAACAGGTGGGTGTACTTTGGGCTTCAGTATTTTGACCAAGGACCCTTTGACACAAACTGCAGAGGTTGGAGCACACGTCAAACCTTCCAGTAAATACTGCAGCTCTGCTATTCTGGTTTAAGCCAACGCTCAGTCATGGCTATCCGGATTAGTAGATTTGAGCAAATGATCGATACAGATGTCAAACACTATTTTGGGCTGGGTCAGTTACAATGCATTGTTTTCCAGTTACTTGTTAATGAGAGACATGTTCACATTGTTCATTTTAACTGCTACTGTATGCACTGTGTTTGATGGATGAAACTGCAGGCTGTTAAAACTACAATGTCATTTTGCTACAAACAATTATGAAATGCAGAAAAATAAGTTTGTGAACTGGCACAAAAACAATGTTTTGGATTTACATGAAGGAGCAACTTACCTCAAGTTCAAACAAAACTCAGACCGTCTGACATGAATTAAACTCGAAGTTGTCGTACTGCCTGAGTGCTTACCTATTTGTGGTGGGTAAATGCAGGCTTAAGATTCAACAAGAGTGAGTTAACAGGGCCAAGCTTTTGGCACACTATTTCATGGCTTGTCTGGCTTCACTCACTGACATAGGGTGAAATAAATCAGCACACACAAACACTCACGCTGTCCTGCTTTAGCCACCATATTGGAATGAATATTTAGTGTCACAGCACATCATATTTCTCCTGAGGAATGAAATGCATGAAGCGTGAACAGAATCCTTGTTAGTGTCGCTAAACAGAAAACTGAGAGGTGTGGAAATACTGTGGCCCACACAGTATTTCCACTCATTCAATTTCCACATTTTCAGCAACAGTATTTTGTCAGCAGAAACAATCAACATAACCGTCTGTGAATTCAGTTGCTAGTGAGATGCATCTTTAGTAAATCACTGTTTTTGTGTCTGTGTCCATGAAACAGCCTCAGCGTGTCCGCCTGCTCCAATTCACAGTAATGGAATGACAGATCGCACAAAGATCACACAATTCAGAAGAGCCATGACTTCTCTTCACAAAACCATTTCATGTGACTAAATTAAAAAATACACATTTCACCCAGGCTCTCTGTGTCGACTGCCTCATCAAAAATGAATTTTCCTATCCCAACACAGTATGGTGCCACATTAAAAGGGGAAAGAACTGGCAGGGGTGCATTTGGACTGCATATATGTAAAGTATATCCGCGACCCAAGTCATGTGGTTTGTGAAAGGTTGACTATATAACAGGTTCCTTCATTTTGACTGAACAATAAAAAAAAATTTAAAACAGTGGGAGTCCAAGAGTGCGACTGCACCCCAAAGTGATTTGGCAACCGATGCGAGCATGTGTTTACCTTTGTAAAAATAACAGAGGTCATTAAAGAGGCAAAGTGAGGTAAATAGCTCATGGTTCTGTTTCTGCATGTGTAATTGAAATAGATTATTATAGATTAGAATTATATCGTGCATATTATGGTGATATAACATCCACCATAACCTAACGACATAAGTGCTGTAATTCATTGTAATAAAAGTTAAAGTTCACAAATGAAGATCTAGAAATACAAATTGAAAGATGCCATAAAAATAGAATTTTAAAAATAATGACATCCAATCTGGGGCAAGTTTGCCAAAAGAAGTGCTCACCTGCAGCAGAGTGATGGCACTTTGAAACTATTTCCCTGTCAACCCTTATCAAGCACATCCAAACTCTCTTTGAGAAAGAAACTGTCTTGAAGCAAATGCTAAATAATTTGATATGTGGAGGGGTTGAGAGGCAAATCTGTCTCTATCCTTCATAAGATGAACCTGCCAATCAATTTTGTATGTGTGTGTGTGTTGGTAGAGGCACACGAACAGTAATAAGCAACTTATCCTAATGCGAGTGCAAAGAAATAGAGAGGTTCTCGTACACGTCTGCGTGGATGAGGTACTATGTGTGTCAGAGAGGCATTGTGTTTTGATTGGCAAGGGGTGGGGTGGTGGTGTTTGAATATTCATGAGAGAAAGCCATTTGCGGTTTGATGAATGCTGAAAGAGGAACCTGCTGCATAGGAGTTGACACAGCTAAATTAACTGGAGACTGATATCATTTTGTCACAGGAAAACAAAGACACAAACAGAGAGAATGGCATCTGCCTCTGCATAACAATCCACCTCTAAACCAAAAATAGAGATCATTTTAAATGCAAAATCTAAACAGAAAACTGTGAAACACTCAAACTGAGGTCACATGATGCATTATGGAAATATTTTATCATGGCTTGATATAAGTGTGAAAACAAATGTTTCGCTTTAAGTATTTCACCGGGACTCTGAACAAACTGTTATCCATCATGGATAATCCTGATCGCCCTCTTCACCACACCACACGGAGCTCTGTTTCCAACACGCTGCTACAGCTCCGCTGTCAAAGGGACAGATACAGGAAATCATTCTTGCTGTGCAACAGCTCCAACATAACAGAGTCTCACTGCAGTCTAATGTGTAGTTATGTCTTGGACCATATCACCTGTAAATTTCACATTTCATATTTATTAGTCACTTCTGTCTGTATTTTTCACTTCTTATACATCTGCACGGTATATCCTAGAGTATATCTTCTTCCTTATTTAAGTTTACTCGTACTTGATTCTTCTTCTTAACTCTGCTTTTATGTCTTGAATGCTGCTGCAACATCTGAATTTGTCAGTTTGGGATCAGTAAAGTCTCTCTTTCTGTCTGTTTATCATTCCATTTATCATTTTAATGCATGACTTCAGTTGTGATGCAGAAATGCAGCTTCCAACCTTCCTAAAATAACCATGGGTGCTAAAATGATGTCAACGCTGTTCTGTCTCATAATTCAGTGTCTACTCCAGGATTTATCTCAGCACGTCCTCCTCCTCCTCATTAAAGAGGGACTTAGAGGCTGTACAAAGGTAAACATGAATCATCACCTTTAACTAATGAACACACACATTTATTTACATACGATCTATGTTTATCTAGCATATTCCTGCACCCCGCCTTCTTTCTTAATTCTACTCCGCTTCATCTCCAGCATTTGCTTCTCCTCACTCACCCTCTCACTTATGCTTTTGTCTAGCCATCCTACACATGCCCTTCTATTACTGTTTCACTATGTTCTTCAGCCTCACAAAGCACTTTTTTCTTCAGTTAAGGAAGGAACACCATCACCAATAAAGCCCCTCTCTCAAGCCCCAGTGAGCATTCAGACAGAGCTGACAAACCGGTGCTTAAAGTCCTGCTACCACTACAATTTTCAGTGCATCTCCTCCTTTCCACACCCATATTTAACTACAGAAAATTCATTCATTCACTCCTCCCTCACTCCTACGGGCAAAATGGAACAGCCAATTAACCTGAAGCGTATGTTTTTGGAGGTAGGAGGAAGCAGGAGAACCCGGAGAACCCACACAGACACAGGGAGAACACGCAAACTCCACACAGAGCGGGACTCGAACCTGGAACCACCTTGCTGTGCGGAGACAGCACTACCCACTGCGCCACAGTGTCACCCATTAAAGAAAATTTTAGGAGTTTAATCATGAAGAAGCAGAAACTCCAGTGTAACGGCAGAACTGAGCGCGGACAAAAATCTTTATTTTTTTTTGTACAAAGTTGTACAAAGGAAACAAAAGTATACAGTGGGGGATTGAGTTTTTACTGCCTTTTCTGTCATGGTTCTGTTCTTTCGTTCTTTTGTTCTTTTCTTTTGCTCAGCAGGTCTGTTTTTTGTGTTGGACTAATTTTCTTCTGACGGGTCAAGCTGTGGCACAGGCTGTGGCTGGCTCTTAGCAGCTGACGAGGCACAACAGTTCTCACTCTGCTCATCAGCCTCTGCTCAAAAGGCCTGGCCTTCTCCGAGGAGAGTGCCGGATAATTCCGTCCTGTTCCAGTGATGCGAGTGTTCTTAGTTTTCTGTCAGCTGCCATGTTTATGAACTTTTTTGTCATTTTTGCTCTGCTGCTTTTGGTTATCTTAGCTCACTTGTGTTTTTCAGCCTAAGCGATAAAACTGGGGTCATTTGGAGTCCAGGCGCAAACAAATTTAACATGTTCATTTTACAAATGGAAAGGCATTAAATAATAATAATGTCAACAACAATATTAATAATAATAATTTAGCAAAGGGTAGCGTTGTCGCTGTAGCTCTGGCTTCCTCCCACCTCCAAAAAACATGCGCTTCAGGCGAATTGGCCAGCTTCAAATTGCCCATAGGTGTGAGTGCGTGCTTGTTTGTCTATATGTAGCTCCACGGTGCAATGGTGTCGCAACTGGAGTACACCCTGCCTCACACCCCCAGTTGGCTGGTATAGGCTCGAGCACCCTGCGACAGAGGATGAAGCGGGTATGGAAAATAAATGAATAAAAGTAATATATAATGCCACATACAATGAAAAGATCAATTGTCAAACTGATGAACAGTAGAAAATAGAAAGGAATAGAGGTGGCACAGTGGTGCAGTGTGCATGGCTGTTGCCTAATGGCAAGTTCAGGTTTAATTCCTTTCTATGCATGGGTTCTCTGGCTTCCTCCCACCTCCAAAAAGATGAAATGGTCTGTGCATGAGAAAATTGTGATCATGTCTTGGATGGATGGATGGAAATATTAAATCTTAATTTATCCTCTTGATTTAGCTTTAAAGTATTGATTGTTCATCTAGTATGACATACTCTCACAATTCATCTGTAAATATCAAGGCAAGCTGGATTTTATGACAAGGACATTAAAAGACATAAGGAACAACAGACAGCAACTACACCTATTAACGCTGACTGTTTCCATCGCTTCTCCTTTGAGAGCTCCTTCAAAGTGATGAAGAAAAGGATGAAGAACCAGCGCTTTATGTCTCCATATCGCAGCCTCCTCCCCAACCTTTCCTAAGTTGTACAACTCATAGCACCACTAAGCTCATTTATTTTGGTTTTATGGAGGTGTCTCATTTAAAGTTGGCACAAGCTTTCCACCCCATGGGCATCAGCAATACGCTTTGTTTTCTCTTTTATCCATATCTCTTTAACTTTCATTGTTTCCCTCTCTGTCATCCTGATAGTTTATCTAGCTGTGAAATGCAAGCGCACCCTAACACAAAGAGGCTGAGGCAGATAAATAAAATTACTATTAATATTATATTAGTATATTTGAATGGATATAGGATTGTGCTTACTCGTGTGTGTGTGTGTGTGTGTGTGGGGGGGGGGTTAGGGTGTTGTGCTGTTTGTTTCTTAATAAAAATGGGATGAAATGGGATGATAACGACTGCTTGCTTTGCTTGCTTAGAAACCCTAATTTCAAATGAAATACAAAACAATGGAGTACTTCATCAGATAACATTATTCTCATGGGAATTAAACACGATCAACATATTGTTTATTTGCTGAGCTGAGTGGCTGAATGGCTGAGTGATGACCAAATATGTGATATCTAACACACACCGTACACCGTACACGAGAACATGCAAAAACCACTCACCCTCATTCAGCATCCTGGCAAGCTTGACTGACACAAGCCGTGGCCCTGATTAGAATTTCTAATTCACACCCTGGTTGCTGTCGGTCAAAAAACATTTCTGTCGACTTTCACAGCATGAGCGGCACGCAGACACAATGCTGTAGGGACTCTTTCGCCATCACCACGTCAATATGTGCTAAAGTGATGGAGCGTTGTGTCTACACCAAAATTTGCAGAGCTGTAGAGGCTGAAGTTAAGTTACAATGTGTGTGTGTGTGTGTGTGTGTGTGTGTGTGTGTGTGTGTGTGTGTGTGTGTGTGTGTGTGTGTGTAATTTAGATGCAAAAAATTGACATGACCTTTTCACTGTGTTTCTGTGTGATTATCAGGTGATGGTGTGTTCACACGTATGTATTTGTGTGAGTAAGGACAACATTACTGTCTGTGACAACTGAGCTGTAACAATCAAAATTTGGAACAGTTTGGCAGTTATAGTTGTACAAATGCTTTCAATTGAAGTAACAGAGATGCACAGTGAGAAAAGTGTTTATATGAAAGCTTTCAGTAAATGGCAAGTGTGCCATCCATTTAACAAAGTCAGATTAAAAAAATGACAGTTATCACTTTTAATTTGTTTTAAAAAACACATGTGGTACATATGATGCCATATGTATCACAATACATATGGCATCATTAGTATGACCATGATGCCAAATGTATTGTGGTACATACATGTGGCATCATGGTCAAACTAAATAAGAACACAATACCAAACAAAACATTGTTGTTCTGACAACAAAGGGAACATATCAAGTAGGTTTAATATTAATTCATATCTGTGTTTTTACTCTGTGTTTTATTCTGCTATTGCTGATTCAGAGATGAGATAAATAAAGATTGGTTAATGCAAAGACAGATTAAGAATACATGCATGCAGTGTTGACAAATTTGCTGGATAGTTTATGGTCTGTGATTGTTATATTTGGTCTACTATTTGCATATAGACCACCACACAGCAGAACAACAGACAAATAACCATGCAGGACTACCACACTCATTAAATCCCACAGGAGTGGCTTATTAATTATTCATTCATACCCCTGTGCTGAAGATGATGTTACTATGAAATATTAATGACGAAGACTAGACAGCACCAAGTGTGTTTATGTTGATGCTTTGAGTGGAATGGTGGACGGTTAATATAATGTCTATTAAATGGCATATTTAACCGACTTATGTGTACTTTTATGATTCTCTGATATATGGATGCCATGTTATTTGTCATCTTAAAATTGAAATATAAAACATATGGTTCATCATTCACTCACACATTAAACAGCAGCATGCCAATTTTTTTTTGTCCAATTATGCCAACAAAATGTCTTTGAGGAAGAGCTGACAGACACAAAATGGTCTGAACCTGAAGTAGAGTAGATACACATATGCCTCACCCGGGTTTTGTGAAATGTACCAGACAGATGTTTGTGTCAGAGCCTGGACCATGTCATCAGAGACTGCATGTAAAATATATATGACACAAACTAGTGTGATTAAAACTTAGGAGGGTCCGTCTTTGATAACCACTCAAGAACTACAATTCACACATTCCACAGCAGATTATTTCATGATGATGCAGCTAATGACACATTTACAATAGGCTGTAAATTAAGGTCACAAAGAGTTACATCCAAATAGGGCAATGCATGATGTCTGTGTGTGGCTGAATGAGTGGGAGAAGTCGACCAGTGAGACAGCGACAGTTAATGCAACAACACCGAAGGTCAGCATCAAATTACTCATTTGGCCATTAATATACTGTACAGCGGAAGGTGCAGCGTGTCACTAAATAAATATGACATCTTAGCAAGTCCAAGAAGAACAGCAGCTCTGTCACCTTTTTTGATGCAGTATGCATGATGTGACAATACCATTGGGCTCCCGTGTTAAACTCCATACATTTTTATATCAGTAACAAATGTTTTCATGTCAGAACTCAACACTCAACAGGAAAGCTTACCCACTAGCCAAGGGTTAGTTTAAAGTCATTCTAATACAGCAGTTCACATACCTAATTGGGCATGTAGTAAAAAGAAACTTGACAAATTGTTATTTATGGAGTTCATGATGAAAGCATTTAATGAGTGAGTCATCTCACTTCCTTCTCATGAATTTGGGAGTTGCAGTATTGACTGTGCACTCATGAGAAAATGGCAGTGGTAAAAGTATTTATGAGATAACGCACAGGCCTGGAACAAGCTTTTAATTGGTTTAGCCCATGCTGGAGAAGCACAGCTTAGGTACTGTGCAATATTTGAAAGCAAGTAGGATGAGATTAAATATGACAATTAACTGTAGTATTTGTTGTTATTTCATAACAAGTAATTAAAAAACACTACGAAAGAACACTGGAAGAAAATGAAGGCAGTAGGTTCACCATGTCATAGCCACATTTCTCAATAAATGGAGGATATTTAAATAGCAAGGCATGACTGTGACTGGCTTTTTAAGAACATGAGCAATGACACTATGATTGGCTTGTATTATTTTACACTGAAAACATGCCTAGGAATAATTAAGGGACTAAAAGCACCCCACTGCCATCAGGCTTGCTTTTCACCTGCATTATGCACAGTTTAAAGAGGGCAAAAAGCCAAAAGGGGGTTGAATAAATCCTACATGAACTTGTACCAGGAATTGAAATGATGCATAAAGACTGGTTGACTCAGGGCTAACAGACTTTAGTTTGGTGACCGTCAAGGTTCATTAACACAGACCAAAGTTGATTTGGAGTCCCTATTTTGGACTCCATGATCAATAAACTAATAAACTCTAATGTACTAACAATTGCACATTCTGCAGAAAAATACATATCCCTCCTTTAAAAAGCAGACTTGGATGTGGTGTCTCTTGTTAGCTCATCTTATGCTTATCCGTTACGCCTGGTTGGTGCGATGACAATGAGTGGTTTGAGTTAACATTTTTAAAAAATGTTTACATTAAGAACTGATGAAAATAGAGGCATTGTGAGCAGATTAAATGCGATTAAACACAAAAATTGTAGATTTTAATATAATTCAAGTCTTGTACAATTAAATGAATTGAGAATTGAAAATCTGTAGGTAATGGGAAATTTGAATTTATTTCAAAAATGAATTATAAGTTGCTGCCTTGAAAAAAAGAGAGAAAAAGAAAAGAAATAGAAATCAAAACAATTTTTTTACCAAAGATGTTGACAACGTGCATCTGCATAATGTTGAATATAATTGTGTTGGGGACCCATTTATTCATTCATTTAAAAATTCTCATGTTAAATTAATTCATGTTACGTAAGGACAAGCACAAGCACCTTTTGACAAGAATGCACAGAAACACTGCTTTTGAGCCCAGTGTATGGGTTTAATGGAAAAAGGACATTTAGATAACTGTTGAATTATTTGATTAATAGTGATATAATAATAATAATAATAATAATAATAATAATAATAATAAACCTTTATTGTCCCACAGTGGGGAAAATTGTGAAAATTATCAATAATTAAGTAAAAAGAAAATATGGGACACTGTTTAGTTTTTTAAGTAAACTTAAAAAAACAATCATCTTGGTAATGATGAGGTGTATGTTGTATTATTTTCGCTTATAAGGTATATTTATTCAAATATATACTATAGGTGGGGAGATTCTCAATGAATTAATGCTGAAACTCCATCTATGGGATCCTCGTCAAACGGACAAGCCATGTTTGCCTCTAAAATACCTCTAAAATAAGGAGTTATTTATAATACCGATCATCAGTAAAACTCTCCGTACGACAGAACCAGGAAATGAAGCCGTGCGAGCGGCTGTGAGTGGGGGCAGAGTCAGAGGAAACCCTGGGTTAGTGGAATAAAACCTGCTCCCGACCATGTTAGCTTCAGAGAGTAAATAGAGTAGAGAGAGTAGAGTAGAACTTTACTGATCCCTTAAGAAGGTTCCGTCAGGGAAATTAACTTCACCATCGCACTACAAAGAGCACAGTGAGCACACAAAAGCACACAAAAGCACACAGAAAGTAGTACCAGCACATAGAAAGTAGTATCAACACCTAGAAGAATAAAAAATAACCCACCGAAAATATACAAATAAAAAGGCATAAATAGGCATTGGGAAAAAAATGTTTATAGTGTTTGCACTGTTTTTGATGTATTATGCGTGTCATCCCTCAGCTCTTGTGTGGACTCTCCTCTTCTTCATCTCCCCCAGAGAGGAGTTAAGCAGTTTAATGGCTCGGGGGATGAAGGAGTTCTTAAGTCTGTTGGTCCTGCATGTTGGAAGGCGCAGCCTCTGGCTGCTCAGGCTTCTCAGGCGTCTCTGGTTGTTTGCTACGGTGTGCAGAGGGTGGCTGACATCGTCCATGATGTCCAGCAGTTTGTCTAAAGTTCTCTTCTCTGCCATCGTTGCCAAAGGGTCCAGCTTCATCCCAACCACCGAGCTGGCCCGCCTGATCAGTTTTTTCAGTCTGGTGAGATCCACCTTAGTCACGCTCCCTCCCCAACATACCACAGCGTACGACAGGACACTGTCGACCACAGACTGATAGAACATCCACAACTTTCTGGAGCCTCCTCAGAAAAGACATTCTGTGCTTTCTTGTACAGCTGCCTCATGTTGCTTGTCCAGTCCAGCTTGTTGTCCAACCACAGCCCAAGATATTTATAGGTTTGCACAACTTCCACCTCCTCCGTTCCTATCAGAACTGGTCTACGTTGGGGTCTGCCCCTCCTGAAGTCAATGACCAGCTCTTTAGTTTTGGAGGTGTTGAGCTGCAGGCTGTTGCTGTGACATCAGTCACCAAGCATCCATACTCCTACTCCTCATTGTCTCTGATACATCCAATGATCGCTGTGTCATCACCCTAACTTGTGAATGTGAAGTTCTGAGTTGTGGCAGAAGTCCGCCGTGTACAGAGTGAAGAGGATGGGGGACAAGACAGTCCCCTGTGGAGCACCGATGCAGTCTGTTACTGTTACTGCAGTAACAAACCCAGAGGTTAAGTTTACCTGGCTTCATGAAACAGGCCACGGTTACTCCTCTGACTCTGGTTTAAGTTACCTTCCTTCGTGAAACCGAAAACCCTGGTTTTCCCTGATTTCAGGGTTAACTTACCGAGGTTTTTCACTGAACCTGCTTTGTGAAACGGACCCTGTCAATCCTTCTACACCCCACCTTTGTTTTGTAAATGATGACACATGGTCCCTTAGATATGAATGAAGACAACTTAACAGCTGAAAATTTTCTCTCATCTTTGGAAGCAGTGGCAATCATTTTGTTTATGGCATTATGGTATTCACTTCTCAGCTGCAGCTAGCTCAGAGGTTCACACTGAAGACACAAAACCTACGAGGGATAACACTTTAATATGTACAGTAGAAATCACACTGAAACATTTTTTATTTTATTTTTATTAAAGTATAATAAATAAATAAAAATAAATACATAGCAGACATGCTGTTCTATTTCGTCAAGCCAGCCAAACCAGAAAAAATTTGACAGGCTTTTGAAGATGACAGCAGAGAAATACACATATAATTTAAACTGGAAATGCCAAAATCCTCAAAATAGTAGCATTGTAAGACATCTAAATACACTCGAGAATAAAGCAAAAAACGGAGTGGGTTAAAGTAAAATATATCCATCACTAATATTAGAAAAACATGGAAACTGCAGGAAGATACAGCTGGGTGCATTTATATATGGATGTAAAATACTATTTAACTGCTACGATCAATGTGAATGTAGGATGGATTATATACAAGCTGAGCTCAGAGGCTTGAGGCAATTTTCTCCATTGACTTACTAAACTGTGTGAGGGCATCTGCTTCAAAAGATTGTGGCCATGGCTAGCTTTTGGTGTGTAAGCGTTTGCGTACATGCAAGCATGCATTTAAATGTGGTTGTGTGTGTGTGTGTGTGTGTGTGTGTGTGTGTGTGTGTGTGTGTGTGTGTGTGTGTCGGACAAAGAAAGGAGCAGAGAGGGGACTGGTGCATGAACACGTACAGTGTGTCCATCTATATTTACTGTGGAAATGATAACAGCACTCTAGCATGAAGCACAGGTTTCTAGGGGTTGGGACCACAGAGTCAGAGGTGTGGATCAGTCAAAGTAGATTAAACCAACTGGATCTCATAAAGACAGATAAAGAAATTCATACTTACTAGTCAAAGGCTGCAATTATAATTCATACATCTTTCTAAATATTTCATGCCCTGCCTCCATGATTGTAATGTGTATTTAATGTGTACATTAATGTGTATTTCATTTTTAAACACACACTACGATTCATAAATAAATATTGAAATTGACTGTCCCCACACATTTATTGTAATGCGTTTCTGACAGGGAAAACCTTTTTTTTACTAAAGTTGTTCCCTTTGACACTAGCAATTTCTCAGCAGACAAATCCTCCGAATGTTACAGGACAGAAACAAAGAATGAGAGATTTGTGAACACCTTTAAGAAATAGTTTCTTTCCTGTTGGGCTTTGATGTGTCTTTTATTTAGTGGCAAAGATAGGCTCTATCATCTGAGCTGACAGGTAAAGCCATTTAGACGTTCCCAGTGGGGGAAAGGGCCCAGGGTCTGACTGAACAGCACCGTCACAAACTACCAGATCAGTTCAGTGAGTCGCTGGACAGATAGCAGTGTGAAAGAAAACATCAGCGAACCATTACTACAGTAGGTAAGCCACTTAAAGAATAATGTATCTGCTACAGTAAAAGTTAAAATTCTTCTTTGCTTTTGTCATGCATACTGTATAGCAAATATATATTTATGAGCATATCCATTATCCTGTCTCCTGATCAAGAACGCCCAGTGGATTATAATCGAGAAGATATTATTATGATATTAATATTGTATACTACAGTATATATAGTATGAGCATGTTGTACAATGTGTTATTCTTTCCTTTTGTTCCCAGCTTCTATAGAAATGACATTTTCACCATAAAAACAGCTTACAAATGTCTGATACAGTACATGCTGCCTCTGGTTTGAAACATTTAAAATAGTTATTTAGCCTTTAAGGTGTGAAGTGAAAGGTAAGAAATTGACATTTGTCAAAAGTACTGTCCAAACAAGCATTTCACAGGCATAAAAACTGAAATACCTCATTAAATAAGACAATCATTATAGGAAAAATCGTGTGTGCCCTTAAGTGTGTGTCACAAGACCGGTAGCAAACGGCAACATCATCATGACGTTAATGTTGACAGATGTGTAGCTATTGAACGCTATCAACGCTGCCGGTGTAATTAGAGGTGCCACATGATCATTAGAAGCAAAGAAAGGGGTGGACTAATGCCGATAAGGGTGAGTGTGTGTGTGTGTGTGTGTGTGTGTGTGTGTGTGTGTGTGTGTGTGTGTGTGTGTGTGTGTGGGTGGTTGTTCAAGAACGCTTGAACACAATTTCAACTGACTGCTTGACGAGAGCACAAATATATCGTTCATGGATTTGTATTTCAGCCCACAAGCACCTTAATTCAGTGTCGAGCCTATGGGTAACCCAGTTATACATTAACAATATCTCAGTTGCCCTCAAGTAAGATTTCACCCCTTCTCTTAAATTCTCTGCAATCACTCTCCTCGACGTTTATCTCAGCCTTACGGCCCAGCAGAGACACCTCATCTCCCCAGGAGCTGAAAACAACGACTCTCTGTCGGTCTCACACTCACATACATCAAGATGGGCTTAGGTCTACCTGTTAGTCTGACTCACTAGGGATCCAATTCATTTCTCTTTCTTTCTTTTTCTTAATGGATGTAAACCACTTCTCTCATTCTCAGGCATTACCCAAGAGGACCACTTTTCTCTCTTCATCTTGTAATGGAGAGGAAAACCACAGAGACAAGGAGTGTACTCATCCTTGCACGAGGCTGCCTTGAAACCAGTGTTACTTATCATTCGATTTGTTTCATTAGCGTCTGTAGAATTCAAAAATGCATTATTATGATAATCTATCAGGATAGAGACAAGGGTCTGGGATGTGCATCACGTCTTTTGAATTAAAATCTGTGGTAGCATATCCTCTTCCACTGCCGACAAACTTTATATAAACTGACATTGTCACACAACAGACAAATTAAAAGATAAAAAACAAATAGAGGAGGTAAAGATGAGAAATATAGACCAAGATGAAAACAGTTTTGCTCCACCAATGGAGAAAACGATGCAAATCAAACGAGTAAATTGTGAAATGATCAACGGGATCAGAAAACTCTGGAGCAACATTTAATTCTCTTCCGTCATTTATATGGAATTTCTGCTGCCCTCAGAGATGTGTCTTTTCCTCCTTGCAGCTTTTCCTGAAATAGCACCAGTGCCCTCATCGACATTACTCTGCTTCATAAGCACCGTAGCCAACAAAGCTCTACAAATTCATAATGTGGGAGATTTACTTTGCCACACTTGAATCAGTGTTGGCAATGTGTCATTATGGTAGCTTATACATTTTTTAGCCTAGTTTTTCTGTTGAGTCATTTCTACCATGGGCAGTTAAATTTTTCTCTTGAAAACAGTTGGAAAGCAGCACGGCACAGTTTTGCACATTTTAAATATAGAGCAGTCAATGGCACTGTTTATCTGTCTTCCACCTATAACATGTAGATGCATTCAGGTATCCAAGCAGTGTTCTTTGTGGCATTTATTTCAGTAAACACAGAGTCAGGTATATGGTAAATTATATCAGCGTTCAAGCGTATGTCATACAATAATTGTTGATGTTGATTATTATTTTTAAATACTGCTATAAAAACTACAAAACAATTTATTCTTCTTTTAATCTGCAAAAATAACCTTTTTCTGCCCACTGTTTTCCAAGAAAAGTTTAATAATGCCATTCTCCTTCAATGATCTCTGTTTTCATTTATAATACCACTCCATTCCATTATATACTGTTGTTTGGGCCATGACTATATTTATTGCTGCAAAGTTACAGCTTCCTTATTGCCTTGTTTTGTTTTTTGCAACGAGACAATCTTATTTTGAAGACTTCAACTTTTACATCAACAGAAGAAGAAAAGAAGAAGTACACCTTATTTTTCCCCTTCAGGAAATTGTTATTTTTTCAATCATGGTTAGGCTTTTATTTTTATTTTTTTTAAATATTCATTTATGTGTGGACAGACCCCTGAAACAAACACACATGCTAGGGGCCAGCAGGCATGCAAATGGTAGGCAGAGCGACGGGCAGCACCTTCGTGGTGCGGCCCAATTGAGCAGCTTGCAGAGGGGGGGTGGGGTGCCTTACTCAAGGGCACCTCGGTAGTGCTCAGGAGGTGAACCGACAACTCCCACTACCAGCTCACACTCCAAATGTTTTGGCCCAAGCGGGTCTTGAACCATCGAGTTCCGGTAGATGAGACATACCTCTAGTACAGAATGCAGAAACAATATCCTGCAGGCTTTCCAACGACAATACAACAGTCATATGGGTCAGAGTGACAATTTGTCCATGTTAAACTCCTACAGTACTGACATTAGTGCAGGGCTTGTGAGAATCAGTATATCCATCTATCAATAATCTTTAAAAAAGGCTTGTTTTAGAACTTTCTTAAAATGCAAAATACCCCCAAAATGCTTTATCTCAAAAGATTATTGACGAACCATCTGTCATTATTTCGAGTTGAATGTGTCACTTTGAAGATGGCTCACAAAACTTTATTTCCTTATTGTTTCATCACCCTTACACTATTCACTTAATGAATAAATAAATTCCTCTGCATTGCAGCAATCATTACTGTCACTTTTCAGACAAAGGCAAAAGTGGAATGGAAGCACTGTTAAATTGCATTCAACACAATAGTGCTTGTGAGTATGGGGGGGAAAAAGGGACTGAGGAATAAGCAGAAGTGAGCTGAAAGAACGAAAAAAATCTGTAGCTACCCTGCAATTACTCAGTCTCCTACCAGGCACTTCATATATTTATCTCTGAGGGGAATAATGAGAGAAAATGAGAAGCAGAAAGAGGAGAAGGTGTGAACAGAGGTGGCTCAAGAAATAATCTTGAGCTATGCTTGGTGTGCTTTTATGACTTTATCAGCACAAACCAGTAAAGAAGCCATTCAAATACAGCTGTATTTTTGTCAATGCAGACATAATGGGACCACTAGTCTTTCTAAAAATATCAGACAAAAGAGGCCATGGTTTCCCAAACAGCATTATTGTAAATTTGTAGAGAGGAAGTTGAAGCTGACACTATCAGAGCTCGAGAAAATAGCCAGTTTACGGCAGGGAAAATGATGAGCTAGCGACTCGTAGGGAAGGCTTGATGCAGACTGAGTAATTGAGACAGCATATTGTGCAGAGTAACCTTCGCGGAGACATAAGGATGATATAATGTGCTGTGGAGAAAATTCTCATTTACGACTGGGTAATAGCACTTAGGTCAGAACAATGGCTCTCTCTACTTGAAAATTGGATTGGCTTCCTCATTAATATGTATTATGTTAGGATTGGTTTTAGTATGGAATAACACAGTGAATGGCCAGAAGTTTGCAGAGAGGGAAAGGAAGTTAGGGAGGACAGTTATTAATGTGGGTCACACAGCTGCATAAAAGAGGTACTTGTGGGTGATCAAGATCGGAAGCAGCTGAGAAAATGTGTAGAAAATTTCACTGAAACCAAAAACACACGTAGTATGTACACAGAATTCTTGCTTAGGTGTTGGAGACAAAAAAACAAAATGAAAATGGCACGTAGCTTTAGCTCAGTTAGAACATTGATTACTGCTTTAATGTTTCACTCAACATCTTCTTGACAACCAGCTAAATACTAATGTCCAATAACACAAATGCAGCTGTTATTATATTACATTATTTCTAAATACAGTTCCATTTAGTGCTTTGACCTCTGCACAGATGGTTTTAGTATTTTCTAATATTAAGAATTAACATGTATTTACGTGTTTGTTAGTCTCTCAGGTGAATCCCTGTTGTTGCACCACCAACTGTTTGCTTATTTCTTAATGCAAGCAGCAATGAACAGAAAAATAATTAGGTAGTACGGTAATTATTCATGCTTAAAACACCATCATTATCAAACGTCCAAAGTTAGATTCCTTGTGATCTTGACTCTATCAACCAATAATACTGAGGAAATATTTCAAGTGTCTCATTGAATAATGAACAAAATTGGTGTCCTGAAGAGAATTTGTGAAGTAAATGACAATACTGCTATGCGTAATGACAGTAATGAGAAATTTATACTTTATAGAATGAGTTGTTTGTTTAAATAACTCAATTATAAAATGGATCTAGCAGTTTGCTTTAAAACACAGAGATGTGAGAGCTATTTTGTTATTTGAGTGCCGTTTATTCACTCATTTCAAAGCATTTTCAATCTGGAGAAAAGTGTAGACTCTAGTTAAATTCCATGTTATATAACTCAAGTATACTGTAAATACTACACTGGCCAGGAATGTAGTTCAGTGGTGGAGCACATGCCTCACATGTATGCTGCCCTGGGTTCAATACCCAACATTTGCAGCCCTACAAGAGTACAAGACAGTGTCAACTGTAGGCCGATCCTAAACCCAGATAGATGCAGAGGGTTGTTGCAGGAAGGGCAGCCAATGTAACAAAACTTTGCCAAAGAAATATAAGCGTTCATCTAAAATGGAAAAAGGATGACACGCTGTGGCGACCCCTAACGGGACAAGCCGAAAGGAAGTTTATTCTAAATACTACACTAGAGACTGGGTTCTTGTTTAACAAAATAATGATGGACTCATACTATCACTAAAGCACTAAAGTATACTATCACTACGAAGTAATAGCATACTTTAGGTCTCTGAACATTAACCCTTAGACAAATCTGCCTATCCCACAGCATCCATTTCCCATAACTTCACAGTTTGATCTTACTTTATTCATGATTTTTATTTTAGAGTTTTTCTGAGCTCCTGCATCTTTACTTCTATAAGAGAGGAGCACACACCCTTTCGCTCCCAAAGCATTTTATATTTTGGGCACTGTGTCGGTGATTTTATCCAGAGAGAATCACAAACCCATAAACACACACGCAGTCCATTAAAACTCCTCCGGCTACGAGTGCATTGATATTCTGTACTTCCCAAGAGAATCCCCAGCTGCTCCTAGCTCTAGCGACGTACAGAAGATTGTCGTACCAAATTTGTTCAATATGAAGCGATGCGAAAGACACAGCTGTAGGAAATGAAACAAGCGTGAAAAGTGATCATAGAGGTGGGTTTCCTGACGTGTTGGACCGGCTACTGCGTACTGATGTATGTAAACACGTGCTGAATCACACACTTTGGAATCATTAAGGACTTGTACATGCGTGTAAGTTTCAGGTACTTTCTACTCTCATTAGAGATTCTCTTGAGGCCCTATACAAGCAGAAAATGCCACTAGAATGAGACTGATGGGATGGAAACCTTCAAAGGAACACCACAAAGCTGGGTTTAAAGTGAGTCAAACAGTCATTAGTCTCAGCTTCGTCAGAGTAGTGCTTCCGAACAGTGTTCTCCTGCTGTGAAAAGGTCTTCCAGTCTGTAAATTTTAATCTTTGATTGACAGCATCTGAACATGTAATGATGATAACAAAAAAAAACCAACAAAAAATAAACAGCATGCAACTCTCATGAGTCCTTCGTTGATGATGGCTCTTTTTAGAGTTGTCGCGCCTGTTAAACTGCAAGTCAACTTACTCTGGGTTAACAAAACTAACCCTGAAAAGCGTTTTTGAAACCGAAAACCCTGGTTTTCCAAGTTCTGGGTAAATCAACCCAGAGCCACAGGTTTAACTCTGGGTATGTTAACCCTGCCTTCGTGGAACGGGCCCACAATCACTATTCTACCTCTACCTTCTTCTTCCTCCCCTGCTTTTTGATTT
Organism: Antennarius maculatus; assembly: GCA_013358685.1. Taxonomy (NCBI): domain Eukaryota; kingdom Metazoa; phylum Chordata; class Actinopteri; order Lophiiformes; family Antennariidae; genus Antennarius; species Antennarius maculatus. The sequence goes on from CM023612.1 coordinate 22,142,592, forward strand.
TCCCACTTTCGCCTCTGCCTCTTCATCTGCGGATCACAGCTCTTGGAGAAATGGGGATTTCAGAGAAATCCCACAAGTCTGAGCCTCCACTGGGAACTGATAATCCCTAGTGAGAGGTGGCGATGAAATTCGGCTAATACCCAAACAATTGTTATCAGTGTGACACACACTAAGGTGACAAAGCCCTACACAAATTTGGCTATTTCTGTGCGGAAACAGCAAGATTACATCAGTGTAAAAAATGACAGCAGCTGAATCAGTCATCCACATTTCAGTATGAAAGCCTGTTAGACAATAGCACAAAAAACACTGATCTGCAAATTCTGACAACAGAAATGGACCGTAGTCAACACAGGATAAAGATGAACTATTATTGTGCACCATATTAAGGACAATCTTGTTACACATGTTCTCCAGAATGGCTTAAGTTGGTCGTCTCTTTGTGCTTACAATGCAGTCTGTGGAAGAAAGTCTCCAAAGTAATTAATTCAGTCACCATTGTTGAGGAAAACTGATCTGATTGATAAAAACATTTTTACCACAAATGAAATGATCTCCATTTAGAGGTTATCTTTGAGAAAGAGGCAAAGGAAACAAATGAAACAAAACAGTTTTGGTTGTTGTGTCATAACGTCTTAGCAGAAGGATTTAGCAATAAAGCTTTTACAGTAGAGAGAGAAGCACACATAACATACAATGTAGGATGAGTTGAAAAACATCCTTATGACTAGACTTAACATTAAAAAATGACTATGTCTAATTTACATTACTCTGATCAATATCTGAGGTAACTGACATAACATTTCTCAGGTAGGCATGTCAGTCAAAGAAAACAAACTTAGATTTAAGTTTAGATTAGATTTAATACAATAATTAATTACCAGCATGTTTTACACAATTTCTATACGTAAATCCTAACTGGTAATCAGGACTTTAACATTAGTTACATGGGTGGACATTCGCCACTATTGATAGCTCAGTACTGTAGCATTATCAGCTAATGATAATCTTAGCTTTATAAATTTTACTTGAATGTATAGACATGTGTCCATCAGTTGCGAAAACAACGGTTGTGATATATGCTACCTGCTAGATATTGCTCTGAAACAAATTCCGTGGAATTTTAATTGTGTAACCCCCTCCCCACCTCCAAAAAAAATGAATAAATGGATATGCGTTTGACAATAAACTTTCTGCTTCCAAACCCAGAAATCAAAATTGACTTGGCAGCACAAATGATAGAAAAGTTATCAAAAAGGTAATTATTAGCAAGTGACGTGTCTCCAGGACAAATTTCATGTGTGTTGTTGTGTGTGTGTGTGCAGGTGTGTGTGTGTGTGTGTGTGTGTGTGTGTGTCTGTGTGTGTGTGTGTGTGTGTGTGTGTGTGTGTGTGTGTGTGTGTGTGTGTGTGTGTGTGTGTGTGTGTGTGCGAGCACTGATGCTGCTCTGCAGGTGGTGAATGGAGGTTTAATGAAAGGGCCAGTTGTTTTATTTGCAGGGCTGATTTGCAGAGAGCAGATGGATCGGGCTCTCAGTCTCTCTAGTCACAATCTTGTCCCACATTGCCCCTGTCGCTCCATTTAACAGCGGATTTCCTGCCAGCTCATCACAAACACACGTAAATACACACACACACACACACACACACACACGCACACACACACATACTCAATGGGAGACAGCAACCAAAACATTCTCAGCTATTCGACCTCGGAGACACGCATAAAGGGGGAAAAGAGGGAAAACAGTGGGACTACACATTAACAAATGCATCCAGGCGCATGCAGTAAATGGTGGAGATATGGACATCTTTTGTGCATAGACAAGCACAAAAGTGTTTATGTGCACAAGGGTATACACACATTTATATGAAGACACACACATACCTAAGTAAACTCCAATGGGGAAGCGTGGTTGAACACTATACAGTTTTTAATGAGCTTCCTCCAGATGTCTTCCCAGGAAGCAGCATATTAGCAGTGGATTTTTCATGTATCAAATAACACAGATACATGCACTAATCCTAATGCAAGGGGTAATCTCAAAATATTATAAATACAGCCATCCCATGTAACCCCCTTTCTTTACAGTAAATCTCTCACACAGATTACAGGATGTGTCATATGCTCATCAACACCCACCTGACATACACTAAAATTAGAAATTTTCCTTTTTCTGTCTCTCTCACATATTGGCACATGGTTTTTACTTCATATATTGATTTGCACACACACTTTCACAAACGTGTAGGTGGTACATGGAATACAAGATTGCTTATTCCAACACTAGCAGAAGTGAAAAGTGGCTGGCCTCCACAAATGACCTCTGACTTTCAATCTCCACACCTCATACAGTAGGAGATTACAACGGTGATTCCACCCCACCACTGGCAGTTAGCCTTCACTCTGGGTCATGTGATATAACCAGTCGGGTGAGGTGTTAATGATACTGCAATGGCGAAGACTTGTTTGGACGAATGTGGCCCTCGGGTTGTGATGAAAGTGAAGCTCAGTATGCTGTACGTATCGCACCACCAGAGTTCATTTACGCCTCCAGGCCCATCACTGTTGCCCTTTTTTACCATAAATTCAACCAAATCCACCCAACAGTGTGGATCAGGAACTGAAACCGTTCGCTACGGTGTTTATTAGAGAAACTTTGTGCTACTGTGCTCAATTAAGCCATTAACTGGACAAATTCAGGTTATGAAAGGAAATTCAATGTGTCATTGTACCATAAAATTCAATTGTGGTTATAAAAAATACATATAAATGTGCGACAGACTTGCTTCAATGGACTTTTACATAGTAGTTAGACTAACAGAGAATCCTGATGGGGTTCAGTGGAGCTCTAAAAAGCATTTCAGGTTGAATCACATTAATCATCAAAGACAGTGAAAGACAAAGCCGGAGTGATATCAGCCCATCAACATTAACAGGATTAATTCTACTGTCAATTGTGCACTGCTGTAAAGTACTGTCAGAAGAGTAAATAACATTTATGCAAATGTATAATGTAAATCCACATGTATCTACAGTGAAGTGAAACACATTAGTGATTTCAAGCCAATAGCTCTCAAGCTAGTTGCCAATCTTGCTACTTTTCTGCTATATTAATCTCATTTAATTTAACAAACATGTCGCTTCTTTTCTCATTACTTCAGTGAAAAATATAGAAGCAGCATTTTATTTGTTCATGAAAGTCACTGGTCATACTGGTTCTGCGAAGGCGTTTATATTGCTTTATGATTTCTCTACCTCATCGAGAAATCACAGGCCATTTTATGTTTGCAGTGACAGGCGGAGGGACTTTGACAAAGAGGCGCACGGCGGTGAAGGGGCCAGCAGGACCGTAGAGAGTTATAGCACATCAAATTGAAGTGACATCACTGCATTTCAACTCAGTGAAGGAATTGTCTGCACACACACACACACACACACGCATACACACCCTTCACAGATGCACAGACCACACATCAGTACCTTCTGTGCGGATGGTGAAGGGGGAGTCCCCCAGTCTCTTGGCTGAGAACTGCCCCCCGAGAGAGGTCATCAGAAAGCAAAGGCTAAAAAAGCCTATGCCCACCACAAATATCCTGCGACACAAAAGGAAGAGATGAAAGTGGAGTTACGCTAGATACATTGGGGAAGAGCAGGTAAATAGAACGTTTGGAGAGTCAATTGGAAATATAAAGATTAAGATAGTAAAAGTGTAGAGAGATTGCCCAAGGCAGACAAAAGAGGTGGATGAAGAAGGAGAGAGAGAGAGAGTTATGGAAGACAAGATTGCAAGACAGAATAATCGAGTGTGAGAAAAAAAATCAGTAGTCATGAGAATGTGGGAAAGAAAAGACAGCAAAAAACGGAAGGAAAAGTAATCAAAATCAAGTCAAGACAGAGACATAGCAGGTATAATTTCCAGAAGGCATAGCATTAAAGATCGCAAGGAGATAATAGGAGAAAAGTCAAAATTATTCAAGCTTTTTAAGGGGAGAATTAAAGCGTTCAGCTAAAATACCAACTGATTTCAGACATCCCTTTGCTATGATATTCATGGTGGAAAAGATTGACAATTAAAATCCTCTGTCTGATTAAATATATGATATTTAAGAACATTGTCAAGTAAAGAAGCCAAAAACAACTCATTTCAGCTACCAACTATTTCAATGCTCAGTTTACTTACAGTTTTTCAATGTTCTACCACACAGATCTGTGCTTTGGAAGATAAACTTCTGCTATACCCTGTTGTGGAACGGATCTCATACTAGAAATGTTGGCATACATCAGAAGGGAAAAGTGCAATGAGATCCCGTCTGGTTAGTCTCTTGATAGACAGCCGTGAGAGAATTAGATCTTTGACTTAAAATAGTTGAAAATCGTGTCTTATGTATCTGTAAATCCTGCCCAATTTAAGCTACTGTCTTCAGAGTAAAAGGATCAAATGTTATCTTATGATGGCAGCACTCTTTGTGGAGCCAGGGAGGCAAAGCTGTCTGTGATTCTCATCCGCTGCACAAAATACCACTCAGACTTCACAATGAACGAGTCCTTTTTCAAAGTGTGTGCTTCTCTTCAGCAAACACAAAATAAGAGGAACTTCTTCAATGATTTTATAGGATCAGCAAGGACACCAAAGTTATGAGACAATGAACGGCCAACAGCCAAACTCCAAATACTGCATATTTAACAGCTGAAGCTGTTTCCCAAATGTCCTCATCATGTTTGGTTCCAGTTCACTGTAATAATTCAAAAATATATGTAAGGCATAGAAAAACCACATATAAAATAATAACATCTTACAATAGCGTGAAAAAAAATTAGCCTTTGTGATATAACTATCACAATTCACTTCATAATTTATGGCTAACCTTGCACAGGTAACTTTTAAATTCTGCATCAGTGGGTGGAAAACTAAATCTTAACATAACAAATGAATGAATTATATATAAATACTCTTTTCTCTTCAAAGACGGGGAAGGCTGTTTGCTTGAATGCAGGGCCCGATGTGCAATCTAACAGCATGTCCCAAGATGGTATGGTAAGCACCTCAGGTCACGTAAAGTTCCGAACAAAACTTCTTAATATTGATGAGGCTGTAAAAAAAAAAAAAAAATGGGTTCGTATAACAGCGAGTAAGAATAGCCACTTAAAAGAGCATTTGCTGGAGTGATCTGATTGACCCACTGGGATCAAAATGATGTTGAATAATCTGTTAAGTATAGAGTGTGGTGGTTTGGCAAGCTCCCACAGTGACTATATTCCAAGGCAGAGCCATGTGTCTCGTCCTAAGTCATAATCCTCTGCCTTCAAGGACGGACGAAGGGATGTGGCTCTTTGACAACACAAGAAAATATTCACAGCTAATAATCATCATCATCATCATCATCATCATCATCATCATCGAGGATCTCGTCTACTGGGTCGTATCAAATGTGCGATGTCATCCAATTTTCTTAGCGTCGTTATAGACAACACAGTAAAGTGGCCATTCATCCTTGCTTTCCATACACATTGTAATTTAAGTGGTGATGTTTCCTTTCCAGCATAATGTGTCTAATGGATTGTCCTACTGATTACACCTGTAACAAGAAAAACTAAAATGAATACTGTAATCAATCAACGGACGAATAAACACTGAAATTAAACATCTGATTGTCCACTTCATTTGCCAGGGTTGGGAATGGATTATTATGATTAAAGTTAATCACTGTGATTAGCACCGATATAAAGAATGCTCTTTACTTTTTTTTTTTTTCTTCTTCTCATTATGCTGCATTTAAATTTAAGTCTAACTATCTCAGTTCCTGACACACTCATCCTCTATCGCCTCTCATTTACCCCTCTGAGTACTGTAATATTATGAAATAACAAAATATTGCCCCATCTGTTCCAGGAATATTGCAGGATTAATTAGAATAGCTCAATCATTGTCAGAAGGCCACAGAGCAGCAATATATTAAATTATATAACTCAGTTCCTTTACAATTATTACAATCTAGGGAATAGTTGTCATGATTAGGATGCCGTGACCCAAAGATGATGACCCCCTGCATGGATTATGGACCTCCTCCTATCACACAATCAGGAAGAGAAATAGGTGGAAACTAAATATGTGGAGGTAGATGTCATCATTTGTGGATTGTTTTAATACCAAGTACTTATTATGTCCACTTGATATCTTTGAAAGAAAACAGAGGTTCTTCAGAAGACACCAGGAAACATGGGTTGCCTTTGGATTTTACTTTTTCCATCTGTGTGATTGAAGGATTAATAATCTTACGTGTGTTTATGCGGACATGCAGCATGGTTGACCATATAGGAATATTCACCTGCAACAAAACGTACCAACGGAAAGAAAAAAGAGGGCAAAAGAACAATATTCTAAGCACAAGGGTAAGCAGGAGCCGTCCTGATGCTTCCTGGGGCGATCGTTTGCTCTCTTATCATTTGCTGTTTTCTAAACTGGTCTTAGGTGGGTGATATGAAAGGATTAGGCCCCTGTCCTGCCTGACGAGTCTTTAATTACGAGGCTTAAAGTAAATGCTTTGCTCCCTATAATTGGATCAGACTGAGAGATCTGCTATCGTCTAATTGGCTTCCTCACACATATAGACTTATCAGATTTTGCCTCAAGGTAGATGATTTTTGAAACAAGGAGAAGCCGAGCATGAGGTGTAGATGTTAGCAGCGAAGTATTTCAAGAAACTTTTACTGCTGCCTGAACTAGCCTAAACTGTGGAAGATGATCTTGTGACATTACCAAGTAGATGATTCTGCCTTTAGGTTACAAACACATTTCTATTTCAGCCCTTGTTAATAGGTTACATGTGACATAATAATTATCATATCTTTATTTCCTGCAAATCTGTCAATGACTGAAAACAGTAGACACAAAATATTAAAAAATAATATGCTTTTTTATACTAACATCCAAGAACCTGGCTGTTTTCATTTTGTACATAAATCACCTGTGAAAAGGCCATAAAAGAGCATCATCAAAGGTGATTCATTAAAAAAAGAATTTTTTTTTTTAAATGGAACAACCAGACACACAGGTGAACAAGGTAGCATCTGAGGGCCCTCCAGTGGTCTCTTAAGATTTTTTTTAAACGATCATTAGTATTTAAGTAACTCCACAAGGGCTGACAAACATAAAATTTCAGAAAGAACAGGAAATATTGAAGTAGCTCGTGAGACAAAAGAATTACGAGTTGCAGTTAATCTTCGCACAGTTTTAAATTATTTTTTTTTAATCTTTAATTATTGATATTTATCTTTTACAATTGAACTACTTTTGTTTTTTGTTTTTTTTTAAATGTTCCTCTGATTTATTTAGAAATCACGTTGATATTATTTCATAGAGACACTTGATATGAGAAGACTTGGCTCATGTTAGAGTATCGCACTATTACAGTGCTTAACTTGTTTACAATCATTACAGCATCTTCCAAATTTATTTTGTTTTGTTTGTCACACTAATTTTTAGATACAGATTTTTTTTTAAAAATACATAGAAAAATAAACAAACACAACAGCAATGAAAGCAACAGAACAGTTTTTGACCACTGAACTGTCAGAGTTAAGAGATGGGGATTAAATGCATATAAGGACAAATTAGTGACTATAATAATTAACATTTCCACCAACACGTAGAAGCCACATCATTATCAAGGAGTGATCCATGTTTGAAGAGGTTATAGTGCTCATGGAGATGACAGAATATAAAACAGAAAATAAAAACAAAAGCATCTCAGTTTCTCCCTCACCTGAACGGCTTGAACGTCACCAGACATCTTCTGACCATTATTTTACCGTCGGTGATGCCAGTAATCATTTTCCAAAACGAGCGACAGGTAACATAGTTGGTGACCTCTCGACCTGGAACTGGAGGTGACCGAACATTATCTGGGTCTCATTAAATTTCACTGACTACAAAAACACCCGTGGGTGCTCTGCGGGAGAAAATGGATAAAGTTTCATTAAAGCAAGTTTCGTTTTCGTCCTTTCGCCGTCAGAAAAAATGACATTTAAAGTCTTATTCCGTCTTCCGGTGGATACAGAAGGCGAGAAAGAGGTTCAGTTATGTCCTAGGTCTTCACCAAAAAAAAAAAAAAAAACACAGGTGAGAGTGGGTTCTGTGAAAACTGCGTTTTCTCGAGGAGAGGACGACTGGCTGTCGTAGATATTAACTTCGCCAGCCAAGCAGTGAGAGTGTGACTACTCCTCCGTAAAGCCTGGTACTGGTTCACTCCTCAAGGGGCAAGTCGGTTTTAGTGACGCCTTCCATTTCCGTTTTGTCCCTTCAAAATAAAATCAGTGGCGACCGTACATTTCTGAAATCCGAAGCGCTCGTTAAACCAATACTCCACCTGTACAAGGCTTGACTATTGGGGAGACAACCTTTATGGTGAGTTTGAACATCCTTCATGAACATCCCAATAGGCTACCATCCAACAGGATGATGTCTTGGAGGTTGTAGCTGTCCACCAGGATTACTGCTGCAAGCTGATGGGGGATGCAGTGATTGTCATGAATGTTGTTTGGTCTAGAGACAGTGTCACTGAGGAAAAGACAGGAGACAGAGCTGGAGGTAGCAGAGATGAAGATGCTGAGGTTCTCTTTGGGAGTGACCAGGAAGGATAGGATCAGGAATGAGTACATCAGAGGGACAGCACATGTTAGAGGTTTTGGAGATAAAGTCAGAGAGGCCAGACTGAGATGGTTTGGACATGTCCAGAGGAGAGATAGTGAATATATTGGTAGAAGGATGCTGAGTTTTGAACTGCCAGGCAGGAGGCCTAGAGGAAGACCAAAGAGGAGGTTTATGGATGTAGTGAAAGAGGACATGAAGGTAGTTGGTGTGAGAGAAGAGGATGTAGAAAACAGGGTTAGATGGAGGCAATTGATTAGCTGTGGCGACCCCTGAAGGGAAAAGCCAAAATGAGGAAAACAAGAAGATTCAAATTTAATACAGAACAAAACAGTGTAATGATTTTCCTACACAACTATCCAAGTAAATGTCATGGTACAACAGGTACAATCTGCACCGGTTTTTTTTTATTTTTATATATCCCTCGATGTAAAGAGTATATCACTGGCAGGGATATAAAAATAGATAGACAGACAGACAGATAGATAGATATGGATGGATCTTGGATCTGCAGCTTAATCAAACATAGGCTGTTCTTTTGATTTGGAATGCAATTGTCATAACTTCCTGTGGAGTTATCTTATTCTAGCGGACTTGATCCTGATCAATTTGCACTCTGATCGGGATGATCCTCAGAACCATATTCACCGATTATGGCGCCATCCACTGCTATTATATTGTGAAAAGAGAAAGGTCGCAGCAGCAATCTAACTGTCAGTACGAGCAATGATTTTAGTTTACTGGTCTCCAATCCGCTTTTCTACTGTGGATTTCACCGTGATATCTTTTCTTATGGAGTTGAAGGGCTCCTTGGGACTTCCTGTCTTGGTAGTTTTAATTTTTCTTTTCTTGCTACGTTGCATTAAAATGTGAAAATGAATGTGAATGACATAAGAAGATGAAGGGGAAATGCAGACGGGAATGCATGGTGGATTACTGTTAATAATTTCAGCACCATGGACAGTGAATGTTATCAGGATGCAACAGCGGCACCTAGCGGCAAGAGTTGTTGCAGCGCCAGCAATGTTAGCAGTAGAAATCTGTCTTTCTGTCTGTCTATCTGTCTAGCCATCCATCATCCATCCATCCATCCATCGTTTCTTTGTTGTTTGTTCGTTTGTTGTTTGTTCGTTGGTTGTTTCTCATGGCAAAGAGCCAGGAGCCAGCATCCTGTTACCTTAAACAAATTGTGAGGGTGCAGTCTGATTAAGCCTGTGTGATCAGTGGACTGTTTGAGCAGAAATGAATGCTGCAGGGGGTTGTCTATAAGACACCTGAAGATGACTTCATGCTCCAGTGGTTTTCAGTGCATGTCGATCTGACTGACAGCACACCATCCATGTGGAATATCAATCTCTGCAGGTTGTGAAAGTGATGTGTTTTCTCTGCATGAATCCACTGAACAAACATAATATTTTTACACCTTTGGTGTGTGTGTACAGAGTATAGGGTTCAGTAACACAGCTGCATAAATATACCTACATATTGCGAATACTCCTTCAAGACTTCGCCGTGCTTTACCTGTAAATACAGAAATTAACCCTAGCTCATATATGATGGATAGTTTACAAAATGTTGTATCGTATTCATTTATTCCTTTTGATGAAGATTAGATGATCAGTACAGTAATCTTGTCCTTTTCTTTTCTAAACCTGGGTCACAAGTTTACACTCCAGCCTATCCCAGTTAAAACAACTGGGAGGAACGATACACCCTGAGTACATTGTGTGAAAGATGTATTTAAAAAATGCCATCCACTGCAGCAGTGTGATATATCAAAGGATAAACCATTGAAAACCAATAAGCAATGTTCAAGAGTGCAGAGAGTACAGCAGGCCCTTTTGTAGCTATAACACAAAGCTTATATTGGCTCTTGCTGGTCCTGTCCTTTCAGTTAGTTAAGTTCCCTCTGCAGCACTGGTCACTGTCCTTCATGACTGTCTATATTGAAACAGCAACTGGCCTCAGGCTGAGATAACCAGCATCTGTACAGCAACAAAAGGCACTAAAGAAGCACAAGATCAGTAATAAACACAAAAAGCACTCTTGATGTTTACAATGATTATTGATGCTGAGAATTTGGTGTGTCTATTTTTTTTTTTCTCATTGCAATAATGTGTAGCATTGTTAACTGCAGTCACATACATTGTACATCTGCCAATGAAACAAACCTAATTAGTTTTTTATGGATGTCCTGCTATCATAATGATTATATCTTTTCAGAAAGTGCTTCGAAATATTTTTAGCAACATCACTATGATATTCAAGGACCCTCCAACACAGGTACTTTTATATATATATATATATATATATATATATATATATATATATATATATATATATATATATATATATATATATATATATATATATATATATATATATATATATATATATATATATATATACCTGTGTTGGAGGTATTTTATATATATATATATGAATATCATTGGTTTTTATTTAAAAAAACATTTTTGTCAACTGTATAAACTTTATGACTCATAAAGGAAGAAACAGACAAACAAATTTTCCAACTGTCAAGCATATTTATCAATCATTATTAAATAAGATTTGCTTTTGAGCGGTGGGTAGCGTTGTCGCCGCACAGCAAGGCGGTTCCGGGTTTGAGTCCCGCTCTGTGCGGACTTTGCATGTTCTCCCCGTGTCTGCATGGGTTCTCTGCGGGTTCTCCGGCTTCCTCCCACCTCCAAAAACATGTGCTTCTGGTTGATTGGCCGTTCCAAATTGCCAGTAGTTTGTGTGAGCGTATATGGTTGTCTGTCTTTGTGTGGCTAAGCAGTGCACTGGCATCGTGCCCGGAGTTTGCCCCGACTCACACCCTAAGACAGCTGGGATAGGCTCCTGCTTCCCATGACCCACTATGGTGGATAAAGAGATTAGGAAGAAGAATTAATGAAAAAAGATTTGCTCTTCAAATTTTTGCAACTTTTGTAGGGTGAATGCCTACACTGGAAGGAGGCACAATCCATCGATCAAACATCAGGGACAAGGGGGGAACAGACAGCAACATTTGTTATACTGTTTCATAAGCGCCTCTTTTATCTCCATACAAAGTTGTTTTCAGATTTCTGCTGCACCAGACTTCCTTACCGAGGAGGAATAATGACTTTGAAAATAACAGCAACACCCTATATCTCACATGGCGTGAGTTGTTAACTGGTCATTGGTGTATGTAAACTCAAATTGATATGGACATATGGAAAAACAATAACTGCAGATGGCTGTGACAGCATTGTACCTGTGTAATATTGATTGCATTGTTGCATGAAAGCAGTTCTATTTCTTTTTATTGCTGTCATATATACTCTGTTTCTTTTCTTTTTTGCTTTCTTTTTTTTTGCAGGTTATATGTACATACATACGTCAACAGACTGAATTATGCTGCAGGCTGACTGCACAGCTGACAGCTGCTTCTTCACAGCCTGAGAAGATACAAACTGACATGATTGGGGCTGATAATCTTGTGGTGTATGAGGATTAAGGAATTTTTTTTTTTGCCTGAAAATGTCAGTACACAGGCCTGTAGGATTATTTCAAACATGTTTGATTTCATATGTTAAATTATGCAAGTAATTCTTGATGGATGGAGAATAAAATAAAGATTACGATGTGCAGTGGAACAAATCATGACAATCTGAGGGGTGATAATGGAACTCATCAACACTCAACAATCGTATCAATAAAAAAAATGTCCTCCATTCATCTTAATTAGTTCATAGCCTTCATTAGCAAATAATTCTTTTCATTAAAAGAAACCAACTAATTTAAATGCTTCTTGCGGAAACAGAATAACACTTTCATCATAATGCATGATGATAAATTACACTGCGAGATGTTTTCATTGCCAGTTAATTATAAGATAGAAGATGATTGTGCTTAATGAATATTCATCTGAAAAAAATAATCCTTTAATGCAATAAACAATGGCTAGATAAGGCTTATGATTGTTTTTTGGAGCAGCCGGAGAAGCAATTTATCAGAACAGATGCTTCAATTGATTTTCTGCTTCTTGGGGCTGCAAAAGTCAAAATTACTCCCTCTTTCAAAAGAGTGAAGTTTAAGAGGAATCAGCTGAATAAAATGCAAATCTAATGCAAATCACATACATTTTACATCTGCCAAAGAATATGAAATATCGGTTCATATTTCTACACATCACAGTTCGCAAACCAAAATGTGTCAAAACTGACATTTTCATAAACAGTGAAGATTTTTTCTACTGCAGTCAGTGACTCTTACGAGGCCTAAACAGAAACATAGAACTTTATCAAATAGCGAGCAGTTAGAAAAAAGAATTCAGTCATTCTGTTTAGATTTTGTATGTCTTACAATTTGTATTTACATTTCACAATTTCTAACAATTGTAGTGTGTGCTTTCCTTTGTAGATTATAAAGTCAGCTGAAGCTGATAATAGTTCCCTGAAACGAGTGAACATAACTACATAGATACAACTTAAACAATAAAAGTAACAACTATTAAATACGTCAAAAAATATATATATGGTTAACTTAACATCCAACACAAAATAATCATTCATCCATCCATCCATCCATCCATCCATCCATCCATCCATCCATCCATCCATCCATCCATCCATCCATCCATCCAATGAACGATATTCCAGGTGTCAGCCTGGAGGAGGTCCTCCTGGAGGAGCCTGGGGTGTTCCAAGAAAACAAGAGGTTTGTAACGTTTGTAACTGGAGCAGCAGGTTCAGCTACCTCAGAACAAGAGAGAGATTGAGGGTGCTTTTGGAGAACTTGGCCTGATGAGAGAGATGATTAATCCCAGGTGTATTGTGGTAAATGAATTGCTCGCTCCACATCATTTTGCCGCTTACTGAACCTGGACGGTGCTGCCTATAAGGGTCATGTCCTTCTTAAATCTTGTACATTATGGGCGTGTGTGTGTGTGTGTGTGTGTGTGTGTGTGTGTGTGTGTGTGTGTGTGTGTGTGTGTGTGTGTGTGTGTGTGTGTGTGTGTGTGTGTGTGTGTGTGTGTGTGTGTGTGTGTGTGTGTGTGTGTGTGTGTGAACTGCTGCTGTCATGTTTAAGTTGTATTACAGTAAAGACTGTTACAAAATGTGCTGAATGCCAAATGGAATGTACTAAAAGAGACCTGGGTGAACTGACTACTGGTATTTGAGTCTGCTTCCAAGAGCTTGACTTCATAAATATGTAAATAGTGTGTAGTTCAAAATAACAAAGTAAGAAAATCGAACTCAAGTGAGTACCCCTTTGTACTTTTAACCCACTCTGTTTTGTCTAAACCCACTCTTGCCCTCTTTCTAGTCTCCTAATAAAGATGTGAAAGGCGTTCAAAAAAAAAAAAATCCATTACCTCAGGATTTTAATTGAAAACAGTGCTTGGACATAAATAGTAATTCTCAATCTTCTGATTTTTTCTTCAGTTGCCTATATGCGCCGCCATTTTTCATTCAAATAATCTTTTTAATACTTAATATTAAATCTCCTTCTTCATGGGATGAAGCAAAGCTATTCATAGAAAGGATGAAGTCGTAACAAACGAATCAAGGAATGACAAAAATTGATGTGGGAATACAGACAAGATATGAGCACTGATATGACCGCAATCATGGGAGGGAAATGGCTGTGTGAGTCAATTCACCACAGTCACATGTTGGTGGATCTGAGGTATTTTCTCAAGAAGTTAAATGTTAATGAACTGTTGTGACCATGACTGATTATGACTTTTGTCTTTTAAATGTTATTGCATTTCATTGCCTTTGTAAAGCACTTTGAATTGCCTGTGTATGAATTGTGCTACACAAATAAACTCGCCTTACATTGTTAAACAGACCTTGAAACATCATGGTGTGGTTGCCTGACATGAATGACGGCTACACTGAGTCTGTGTGAGATTTTGAATAGTAGCAAATAAATTCCTTGGTGTGAAAAACACAACAACCTGAAAACTATTAAAGACATGTGTCCATCTTTAGGAGAATATTTGAATGCAATCTTTGCTGGAATGACTTGCCGATACCTAACTTGGTTTCATTCTATTTCAGCTATTCTTCGTGATGTAGATAACTCGTTTGTGACATAATTTTGACAAAATCAGTGGGAAGACTGATGTCATTCTCCTAAATGTGGATTAAGTTAGGGTTAGGGTTAGGACCTAACTATCTATCTATCTAGATCTATCAATCTAAGTCTGGAGTTTGAGCTGAGAATTGATTAGCTTTACATTAAGTACTGTAAATACACCTACAATCTACTTACAACAGCAAATATGTTTGGTATCTGCTATTGTGCATTACCTACTTGTACCTAAACATGGTGAGGATGCAGCTTTCTCATTTTTACAGCTGATTTCAGGTTTTTTTTTTCTCTCAGACTCAACATCCTACAGCATGTAAAGACTTTGCAGCGTTTGCTTTATTTGCACCTTTTGTCACCTCTAAAGAGAAATTTCAGCAGTTTTGAACTTATTCACAGTAAACCACCAGTACATATGTGTGTAATTTACTGCCCACTTTTTGATGGGAATGACAGGAGACCACGAGAGTTGTGGGGAAAAAAAATTGTTGAGGCAACACATGAAGCAAGGATGATGAACTTGAAAAGATCAGGAGTGGATGTGAATGATTTTTCACATCTTTCAGGAACTGTCTTCCTCTATGTGTGAGAGTTGAGTCCCAGAATGACACCATTCTATGCTTTGACACCCACATCACAATCTCAAAGAAATGAGAACAAAGTCACCCCAGTTCCCAACAGCACTTGAATTTGGCTGATGATGGTATTTGTCTTTCCTTTGGTGTGTTTGAAAACAGGACTGGTTGACTGAATTAATTTTCAACTTTATCTTGTAATGCACAAAATTGATGGAGCATCATAAACGTTGCTATTGAACAATAGAAATGTCATGTCCACAATTATACATAATTCCACTGAGGTGGATAAACAGGGAGTTATCCACCTCAAATACTGTAATTACAAATCGTTAAAAGAATAAATACTGTACATGCAACATTTTTATGATGGATTAGACAGTATCTATGGAGTTAAAGGATTCCTAGAAACCCACCACCTTCACAGTTGAATGAGAGATGACCACATTCCTTCAGGTGGTGACTATATACTGTTTTTATTACTCATTGCAGCACTGGATTTCCAATATCTAATTGTCAGCAAGGGTAGAGGCGGTGTCTTAAATAGGACAAATGGCGTGAGTGCGATGAAAAGGCAGCGATGTGTCAAATGCTGCCATGGTTGGTGAGAGGTTGGAGAGTCAGAGTGATTAAAACAATGAATCATGAGTGGGGAGGTCGCAGCTGCTGGCATCATCTCATACACAAGCTGGCAATACAGGAAAGCCCGTAAGCAGCAGGAGCCATTCACCAAAAAGAACAAAGTGTGTGTGTGTGTGTGTGTGTGTGTGTGTGTGCGTGCGTGCGTGCGTGCGTGCGTGCGTGCGTGTGTGTGTGTGTGTGTGTGTGTGCGTGCGTGTGTGTGTATGTGTGTGTGTGTGTCCCACTCCACGGTTTAAACAACGTCGTATAAAACTGTCCAATTTCATTCTCGTTTTTGGCAAGTGAATGAATTCATAAATCTAGATAGTGGATGCGCACAAAAGGCCACACTCAGTTTGTAATGGTATGAGAAAATGAGTTCCCGTTGCCAGCGCATGGTGGAAAATAGAGAGAGTTTCATGTCAGTCTTTAAAAAAAAAAATTATTTTATGTACCTGAACTGAAAAAAATCAACATTTTCTTTACTGATGCAAATTGTTGGGTCCCCTAGTGTCATTTTATAACTTCTGTAATGATTTGGCACCATAATAAAATTTGAATTGAACTGAAATAAAACTCTTGTTTGTAATCAATCTGAAAGTAAACACACTCGTCTTTGCATTTCAAAATTAAACCAAATAAACTTTCAACTAAAGTTGAAAACAGAAAAACATTTTAAACTGGTGAATTTCTATTTTTAATTTGGATGGATGCCAAATTGCACAAAACCACAGACATCAACCACTGAAATATCTCTTATTTTTTCATGAAAAATGTCAAGGCATTACTCCCTAAGAATTTTAACAAAATTGCGACAATTTAAAATTTATTGATCCATCTCTGCATTTGGATCCACACAAAAATTTTACTGGGTGTATTCTAAACAAGGACATCCACCCATGAAGTCGCACAGAAATTCATTCAGTAGTCTTTAGACAAATCTTGACACAACAGGACACGCAATAGAGTAGCAACAAATGTGGTATTTTTAGCCACAAGATGAGTGAAATATGTGTTTATATTGCTATGTATAGTTAGCTGACTGTCATGGAAAATTGAACATGGAAGTTGAATGGAAATGGAAACAGCTTATATGACTCGTTACAATAAGATGCATTCTCTGAACGGAGTAGTTTGAATACACATTCTTCTGCTAATATGCATTGTAATGCCAACATTACAATGCATATTAGCATTCAAATGTTAGCATTAGAATGCTAATATGCTCATTGCAAAAAGGAGAATATAATGACAGCTGACGGCAGACCCTGAAGTAATGCATTGACACACCTCAAAAAAGTAATATAACCCTGAGAAAAATCATGTCGACTCCATTTAATCACAGCAAATACCACAAATCAGAACTTTGCCTCAACGAATATTATTAGAACTCTATATTCATAACTTTGATTGAAAAAATAGTAGTTTAAGAAGACTGTAGAAATAAAGGTAGCAAACTGACCACACAGATAGAGACTAAGCCAATCCATCCGTGTTTTTCCATTTCATGCCTGCTTGGATTATTGATCCTATTCACTGCCACTATTTAGCAGATAATTGATGCTTGATAATGACACACATAGTCATGCCACAGTAACTATGTGGCCCACATGAGACGGATACTACAAGTTTAACTGGAGGAGTTGACAAATTGGATGATGCATCAAGAGAAACTTTGTATCGACAAAAGTGCAGAAATGTCAATTCTTTGTGCAAATGTTGTTTTTTTTCACAGCCTCACATTTGAGCATAAAACAGCCAGTTTTTGGCCCATTCTTTTTTATTTCTATGAAGGGATTTTTTTACACTGTATTTATTTGACAAAATTATTGTTTTTCCCAAAATTTACAATGCCTTTATGGCTGTTGAAATTGCGGAAAAACTCCAAAAGAAATTATGTTCTTGACCACCCAAAGATATCTGATCCTATGCCAGCCCACCCGGTCGTTCTTGGAGATGACATCTACAACAAGCTGGAAGAGACCTTGATCACAGGCCTTCGAACAACAGGTGATCTCAGAGTCAAACAATCAAAATGGGCATTTTTTCTGTCGGTGTAATCTGTAATTTATTTCTCACCAGGACCTAAACAGAATTCATGATTAAAAGATTTAATATGGATACTTCCATATCACATATTTTTACTTTCAAATAACTCATCAGAAACAGAATGAAACAAGAACCAAGGCGGTCACAAACTGCAACATCCCACGACATGGCAAACACAATCCTGAAGTCTGCATTCACCTGAATTCAAAATTTTACCCTAACCTACTTGCATAGGTCAAAGATCAAAGCTAGTTCTCTAATCTACTGTCATAGATCGAAGCACTAGCTTTGATCTATGGTCTTACTCACACAGGCCTTTTCCCTCGTCTTTCTATCTTATCCGGTTCGTGAGATTACAAAAGTTGAAATTTGATCTTGACCTATTTTTCTCAAGGTCAAGGTCATCGTCTCATTTTCCTCCCCTTTGCCGCCCGAGTAATGTGTTTTTTGTTTCATCTGTCTATCCGCGATGGTTGTGAAGATATTTGGTAGACTAACTAACGGACTAACAGACGAACACAGAAACGCTGAAAATTACAATACATCACTGCTTTGAAGTGGGATGTAATAATTACCTATGAAGCCATTTATGAGGAAATGTAAAATCGAAAAGCAAGTATTATTTCATGTTATATCTTTGCAAGGCCTTAGGCATCAGACAGTTGGCAAGATTTAGACACATTTGTGATGTTGACTCCAGAGAGAGAATCAGAAAGTAAGGGAGCTGTGAACTGGAGCCAAGTCTATTTCAGTTCGCCAACTTTTCTAAGTCAGACAACGCTATTGTGTCATTTGAGAATACAGAGTTGTAAAAAGTGTTTCATCTGAATTTTACACAACCATCATGAGAAAATAAATTCACCATTTTTATTATATGGCTCCTCGGTGCGCTGGCGTCGCGCCCGGAGTTTGCCCCACCTCACGCCATAAGACAGCTGAGATAGGCTCCAGCTCCCCTGAAGATGAATGAATTAATACATTTTTATTATATTGCAGATACCAGACAAGCCCATGTGAGGAAAAACATCAGCTGGATTAACCATTTAGACCAAACTATTTTTATGTGAATAACAGGCATGAAAAGAAGTCTTCCTCAATTCTCACTTATTTGATGTATAGTATTCCCCTTATTCTCTTCTTGTTTCTTTCTCTCCTTTTCTTTTGAGGCATGGCAAGAATAGTTTATTTATATGGCACCATTAAGACACAAGATAACATAAAGTGCTTTACAGAAGTCTGGAATAAATTATACATGAAACATTAAGAGCACTAAAATGAAACTATTTAAAGCAAAACAGTCAAATACAATAACATTGCAAATATAAAACTATAAAAACAAAATGCTACACATAAATGCTGATTGAATTTTTAAAAAAATAAAATAAAAGGAGATAAAATGCATTTTTAATTTCTAAGTAAATTGCAATAAACAATATTGCTTCAAGAACCAGTTTAAGTTAGTTTGAATTTTGAACGGTGTATTCGTTCCAGAGTTGGAAAATATTTCAATCTGACAGTGAGAATACATTAATATAATCATTTTAGATGGCTCAGAAGGTACCATGGACTATCTAATGAACCAGTAGTAGATTTTAAAAATCTATCCTTTGACACAGATGGAAAATGTAATAAATTTAGGGCTGGTGTAATACCCTCCATTATCTTAGTTCTGGTGACGACTCTGACAGCAGCATTCTGGAGGCACAGCAGGTGCTGTCTGCCTACGTCTTTAGTATGATCTCAAAAGATACCTTGTGGCTGTTCAGTTAGGTCTGAGTTTATAATGACAAGACTCCATGTTTTTGGCTGTAAAATACAATGCAGCTATTCTCCAGCTGTATATGTATGATAAAGAATGTCATAATATTCTCTAATCCGAGGAAGCAGTAACATGCAGCTATTGAAGAAAACATGAAATGAAAAATTGTATAAACATTCAACGTCCTCCAGAACACGTTCATTGTCATTCATCCCTGCTCAGTTCCACTGGCTTTAATAAATTAGCAATTTTACTAAGCAACGACTTTATTCCCATCTTCTAAATGGAGGAAAGTTTAACTTTTGCATTACTCCATGAGAAATTTAAGTCACGGTGTAATCATAATGTGTTTCTTTCCTTCACTGAAATATGCAAGCGTAGTCATTTTCAAATAATGATCAAATAAAAAAGATAATATGTTTTCATGCTTGTGGAACCACGATTACAAAATAATGTGAACATGAAAAATATGGAGACATCCCTCTCCATCAAGCAGAAATTTATTTAAGATCCGACATATGATCGAGTATGTACCAGAGAGTGATGCATTTCACAAAATGCGTTTAAGCTCTTCATCTGACTTGCATTTGAATCAACATCTGTGGACCTCACTCCTGAGGGAGGAATGTTGTCAACAGTGATGGATTGCTATGGTGCCACCCATAAAGGGTGACATTGACAAGTTGAAATAACTGTTTGTGTTTTAAAAAAGATAAATGAAATATATATTTTACTAACACTTGACTTGACCCTCACTAACATATAGTCAGTGTAGTTACAATTTCACTGATTGAAATTATCATCAACATGTCTAGCAATGACATGTATATAATTTTTTGCAGTAAGACAGTTTTGTCGAATGTGACGGCACGATTTAGTGTTGGTTGAATGAACAACTGTAACATTTGAGCTGGGAGACAGGAATAAATGCATTCTATTTAGAAACGCCTGCTGTGTACGGACAACCTAAATATGTCAATACTTGATCTGGCACACTGTCACTGCTTCGGTGTCTTTCCAGGTAAAAAATATTTTGTGCCACCTGGGTTCTTTGATGAGATGACTGGAAATTTTCTTCCCTATGCGTTCCTAGGGCTTATAGCTGTCCGCTAGGTTTGGAGTTGAAATTTAAGTCTGGAAAATACCCCCCTGCTGCCTTGTAAGGCTTACAGATGTGTCTTAGTTCAATCCTTTGGATGGATGCTTCCCTTTCAGCATGAGGGAAGATCAGGTTTTAAGGGTTAGGCAAAATATTTATTATATCCTTTCTGATATCTTTTTTTTTGTTGTTGTTTTTTGTTTTCTGCTGCCTCAACAAAGACTTCTTACATATTCAGCCTTACACTGACTCCAAACAGCACACTTTTAGCATGGTAGATTCCATACAACCACACTCTTGCACCTTTGTCCACTTTTCAAAGGGGAAGAGTAAACAAAAAATAAAAAGTACACAATCCTGTGATGCTGCGGTGATTGTGTGTATTACTTCTCTACTTAAGCAACCATTAACTGCTCACATTTAATGGCTCTGATATTCCCAACAATTTAAGGTTCCTCTCCAGCAGAAAGGAAAGCTCATCCAAGAATGCTTGAGAGCTGATCGAAGCCCGCTGACACCATTAACAAATGGCCACCAGCCTAATAGCTGTCATATAATAAGTTGCTGAGGACAGAGGAAGGGGGACAAAGCAGCGACATTAATTAACAATATAACCCTGATTAATTTGTCACAGGGTAGGTCTGATCTCCCTTAATAAACTGAAAGTGGGAAGGTTATCAAAACATATTTGTATACAAGACTCATAAAGTTATCCTGTAATATAACAGATATTTGGGAGATAGTGTTTACTTGTGTTATTTAGGCTTTTAAGTTGCCTAAAAGTGAATTACAAATGTAGTCAGTTCATAAATACGCATTTTATTTGGTTAAGAATCATTGAGGACAATCACTGGCAGTAAGACACAGTGGAAATCAGGCCTGTCACCTTGGCAATGCTAGCAATATTAAACCACCAAACTACCCCCAGACTGGCTCAAGAAGCACCACAGAAGGAGTATAAAAAGGCCACTAACGTGGTGATCTGTGCCATCATCTCCTCCACTGTGCTGTGGATTTGATTGGGTTTGTGGCCGTCTTTATTTCCCCTGGGCTGCACGGTGATCACAGTGAAGAAAGGAGGAGAGCCATCTTGCTTGAAAATGCTCCCATAGATGTACAGAATGTGAGAGACTAGCCCTTGGGACCAATATTCACTAATGGTTATCTGATTGACTGGGCAAGGAGAGGAAAATAGGTAAGGAAGTGAAGGAAGGTTCCTGTTTGTCTCCTCACCTGAGCACAATGCAATGATGAGCATGTTTATGCATACTTATCAGGCTTTCTTACATACTTGTATGTGTTTGTGTGTGTGCATGCGTGTGTGTGCATGCGTACGTGTGTGTGTGTGTGTGTGTGTGTGTGTGTGTGTCTTTGTTATCTCTGTTCACTCTATGTCTTTCGGCCTGCTGCCATAATGAAGGCAGCTTACAGTATAATGAGATGTGTGGTCAGATAATCGAGAAGGTAATTACTGGAGCTTGCTGTAGACGTTGGTTACGGATTCCATTATCGATCAACCAAATGCATCAACATGACAGGCCACAAAGAGATGCAAAAATAAGAAGAGACTAAAATCAACTGCAAAAGTTAACAGCATGACTTTCTGGCTTCTCGTCAAGAATGGGGTGTGAGGCTCTTATGTGGGTGCAGTGTGTGTTAACACACATGAACACAAATGCAAACGAGCTGAGTGACATCTCAGCAGGAAACATGAAGTTCTGTGAATCCAAATGTGAAGTTCTGTGGATTAAATTAATCCGCTGGACTTTAAGAAAGTTTCTTCAAGTCCAATGGAATGATTTAAACAGCTCTGGACTAACATGACTTGGATAACTGAGAACCTACTGTACACCGAAGTTCTGCGAATGTTTGTAATCCCAAAAAACTCCATTGGGCAGCCAACAGCTGCAGCTCAGCCATGTTAATCCCTCCATCAATCTTCTGAACCGTTTATCCGTTGTCGCGGGTCACAAGGATCCTATCCCAGCTGACTGAGGGCATGAGGCGGGGGGAAACTCCGGGTGCAACGCCAGTGCACCACTGAGCCACATGGAGACAGACAAAAATGCACGCACACACTCGCACCTACGGGCAATTTGTAAAAGCCAATTAACCTGAAGTTGATGTTTTTGGAGGTGGGAGGAAGCCGGAGAACCAGGACAGAACCCACGCAGACACGGGGAGAACATTCAAACTCCTTTGAGTGGGACGCAAACCTGGAACCACCTTGCTGTGCGGCAACAACGCTACCCACTGCGCCCCCGTGCCACCCCAGTCTAGTTAAATGTTGAAATGTTTTCTTCTCCACAGTTGTATTAACATGGTGAAAAGGCAGCATATGGTTGAAAAATATCAAATAATGTCATTCTACAGGCAATTTATTCTGAGTGATATAAAAGAATTCTGGCATCTTTGGGCAGAGCAGCATTAATTGTAATATTAACTATAATTACAGCTGCTGAAAAGCTTATACAGAATATACTTAAATATACTACAAGCACATTATCTTGACATCATAAATTATGTTGATTCTCTTTTTCGACAGCAGGTTGTAAAACATACCCTTTATTTCTCTGACTCATGACCCATGTTCGAGCTTGTACAGTACTTTAGTAGTTTCAAAATTTGACATTATAAACACTAATGTATCATGATAAGACAATTGTACATTTCTATTTATACACAAGGGACCTCATTTTCACCAAACACTCATTCCCGTCACAAGGCAGGACTGAGAATCCAACACCAATACCCCATTTAGCGGACAAACAAGCTGGTAACTGCTCTTATTAAATGCCAGCGAGACGCCCCACAGAATAAGTAATTGTAGACCTAGATCTGTAATGTGCAGTGGGGGTACATACTGCAATTTTTGTCAGGTCAGTATGCGCAGCAGAGTGTTTGAGGACTTGCATGTGTAATTTGGATTCCTGGGGTTATAGCTTTTCATTAAAACAGAATACCGAGCAAACTCATGCTTTAGCGTCCCAAGAGATTTGCTTTTTTCCATGAGCTCAGTGGAATCAACTGGAATCAAGAATGAGATGGACATATCAATGGATAGATGGATAGATAGATAGATAGATAGATAGATAGATAGATAGATAGATAGATAGATAGATAGATAGATAGATAGATAGATAGATAGATAGATAGATAGATAGATAGATAGATAGATAGATAGATAGATAGATAGATAGATAGAATAAAAAATTAAGTCATAAAAAAATCACTGAAGTAAAATATATAATGTCAGCAGTTAATAAATGCAAAATAAATATTTGTGTATATGTGTAATCTATTTTGTCTTTGTACTCATACCATTGTTAGTAGTTATCTTTGTTTCTTCTTTAGTTTACAGATGCTATTCATACTATTAAAAAAATATTAAATGCATTATGTGCAGAATTGTTAGATGTACAACCACAGGAGACACCAAAAAATAACAGAATTGAATGTTGTTTGACTTTATTAATCAAAGGGTCTCAAAATAATTTTTTTCTTCTTTTTTTCTTTTTCTTTGCAGGTTTGATAGAAATGGTATCAAATTTAAAAGATCAGCTGCAAGGAGCATGCTCTACGGATCTGTTTAGTAAGAGTTCATTCATGTTTATATCCAAATCTGGATCATGGGTTTACGCTGGAATCGATTCCAGCTGAATATGGGTGAGAGGCAGGGTACACTCTGAACAAGTCGCCACTCCATTGCAGGGCCACACAGAAATATGACCAGCTCACCTCACCTGTATATTTTAGGTGAGGTGAGAGGAGGTCACAGAACTAATGCTTACATGGGGAGAACATACAAACAGAAAGGCCCTGGGTGGAATTGAACCAAGAGTCCTCTTGCTGTGAGGCAACAGTGTGCTACCCACTGTGCCAGTCTTTTGCCCTGTGTGTTAATAGTTTTCAAATAATTCATAAAATACATCAAAGTCTCTTTATTTATTTCAAGTAAAAAATATCAACTCTTTGGTTTATACTCCTCCACAGATAAGGAAGCTGGTATAGCTGATGGTATAAATAATACTGTGAATGTAATGTTAACCTTGCTAGCACACTGTGTCAATACTTTTAAATGTTAAAATGTTTCTTTGCATCCATAAAATTAATTTGTTAAATTAGTAATTTAATTAGCATTTTCCTCACTTAAGGTGTATTAACACCTACAGCCCTCTGTTATTTAGACAGATATTTTTCATGGCCCAGAAAAACAAATTCCTGCATTAACTGCAGTGCTTATGCAATTTTCCTTTGCTGCTGATATTAACATCACAACAATATTTCATGCTGCTGATGAATTGATTTGCTAGTCTTTAGTGTATCATTGTGACATGATCTGGAAAACTTTCTTCAGAGAAGCAAACTGAAAGGGACAGTAAATGGCATTTGTGAATATCTAGGGTACTGAGCCATCAATCATCAACGTCGTGGAAATTTCTGTAATGAAGGCAATCACAATGAACTGTCTTTGAAGATTTTATTTTACTTTGCTGCAACAAAAAGTGGGCGAGAGATGCAAGTCAACGTGTGGCTGGGTTGTATGTCTCACCGAATCATAATTCAGTGAGTGATCATTTTTATACAGGAGAAAGGTATGCAAAGCAAGACACAGTCCCTAAGAAAGAAAGGATACTCTATCAGATACACGCGGTGGGAGAGGCGAGGGAGGAAGCTTCTCATGGGCCCTGGCCTTGGAGACTAATAGGTAAGATAAAAACATGAATGAAGTGTTCAGTTTTAATGAGTGAGATAAAACATGAAAGACATTACTCTTCTGTGGAGACAGTAATTAAAATTTTTCCATCACCATGCACACTGAAAAAATAGCAAGAAGACTACATCAGAACTGCTAAACAAATAAATAAATAAAGTAAATAAAATATAAGCAACAGCAAAATAACAGTGCAGCAGCATAACCTACATTTTTTCTTTGGTCATGTTTATTTTGTCATCATAATAAATAGAAGACACACCAGCAAAATGCTGCATCAGCATATCCTTGCAATTGTTGCTGCAAGTTAAGAGAAGCCGCATTAGTATAACTCTCCTCATAAACACACAGTAAGACAAACTGTGGTAAAATATTGTTGACAGAAGCCCATTAAAAACACATTACATTTCTAGTCATACAGTGATGGCAGGACACCGTAACAAAAGAACATTGAACTTGAGCTTGATGGTGTGGTTGCAATCTGAATGGAATATCTTAAAATTTGAATCAGTCCTGAGTGGAAAGTAAACTTTACTGAGACTGATTTTATTTCTTCCCAACCACCATAAATCCATAGGTTCAAGCAATGGCCAGACAATAAGAGAAAAAAAATGACAAGCAAAGTCTTAGTTTACTGTCTCTGTTGTATTGGATAAAGTGTTAGGGTAACCAATGAAAATGAAAACCTTTTACAATGTGTTATCATCTTGGGTCAAAACACATCTTCAGGAATATTGAACTAGGGGAAGCTGAGAAAAAAATAAGAAATTCAGCTAACTAACTGATGTAGTGTCTCACATTGGAAAGATTTTCTGCATCATTTGGTCAGAAATCCCAAGTCTCTCTGTGCCAGCAATGAAGGATGGGGGACATGATGGGAACAGAGGTCCTTGTCTCTCCATAAATTGGTTTGAAACCACGCTATTACTCACCACTATGACGATACAGAGTTGCAAAGACACTCTCTTTCTTCATAAGTGAAGAAGAAGAAGATATTTCTTTCTTTTTGTCTTCACTGTGTAATATCTCCATCCTTTAGCTGTTATCAAGGATCCTTTAGCTGATTTCCAGGACTGGATAGATGTATCCAAGCTTGTTGTTGCAGTTTAATTCACTGACCTCTCAAAATGTTTGACATGATTTCACATAAGAGCAAATAACACTTGCCTGCTGACACAAAGATGGCAGCTTCTTTTGTTGCATCTGAAAGGAAACACCTGGCAATGAACGGTTTATTCCAGTTTAAGAATAATCTATATCGCATGTGCTGACTTTTCTCTCTCATTCAGCAGAACCTACATTTGTACCCCCACCTTAGATAGACACCCTTCTCTGGATTAACAAATAATGAGACCACACCCAGGACCCCACAGTGACACCTCATTAACACCTCACCTCCAATGAACCTTTACAGAAAAGGACAGCATTTCATAATTTCCATAGCAACTGAGGATGGACATAAAGATTAATTCCCAACACTGGAAATGACAGAGGGTCCTCTTCCTCTCTTATGGTTTTAAATCCCCTGAGGTGAACTCCTTGCATCCACTTACTTTGTCAGCTGATGGACGTATGCCACTCTTCTTTTTTCATCCTCTACACCACTTTTTTCATCCTCTACTCCACTCTTAGCTTGCAAATTTAAGAGTCCCAACACAATCTAGTGTAATCTGATTGCCATTTATTTCAATTGTCCAGAGAACAGATTTGTACTCAAAATATTTAATGTCATCATATGAATCCCGTTAGGGTTAGGGTTTGGTTTGTATTACTGGTGTTGACGGCTAACTCAAAGCAACTATACAAATACAAAAGCTAACAACAGCAAAATGCAGTACCCTGATCTAAAATCAAATAAGTAAAGGTCAATTAGACCCATAGCAGGGATAAGAAAGATTAATAAAATTAGAGTTCATGTTTTCATGGAGTGCTGAGATCAAATTTAGGAACTATGTTTAACCCTAGAGAACCCACACCCATTTATCCTTACAGGAAAATTATTTGGGTTATTCCAAAAAACCAAGTGGACCATATAGAACACATTTCTGGGGTTTTTTTTCGGAACAATAAAACTTAGTTTTATCATTAGTTTATTATTATTTTATTACAGTTTTGGAGAGATCGCTTTCTGTCACAGACACATGACTGTCACATGGTCATGATACCAGGATGTTGAGCATATGTCGCTTAGGAACTTAACAAGTTAAAGTCAGACGTAAAGCTTTATAACGTAACGCGTGTGACACCAGTGTCACCGTGGGTCCTCTCGGGTGAAGTACCGATCAAGCCCGTCTACAATTGTTGATAAAAGAAATAAGAGAAAAATTAGGTAACGGGCAAACATTCATTTTCATATTAGTTCACCGTCATGATAAAAACAGATTTGTATGTGAAGAAACAGCAGTCTTTCTCATAATATGAAAAATCCTTGTGAAAACTCTAAGTGAAAAGGTTATGTTTAAGCACGTAGTTTAGTAGTTTAGTAGTTTAGTCTAAAGCACTATGGCTGAAACAACTGATGGCTTGTAATAACAGATGATAACCATTCCTTGTAACTTGTATAGATAAACACAGTCCCAGCCCAAAAGCCGTGAAAGTGAACTGTACGTTGATTAAAATGTTATTTCTGATTTTTTTTTTTAGATTTCCTTGGAGTTAATCTCTTACACCAACATATTTGTAACTTGTTCTGAACTGTCTGCCTCCACATGGCAATTTCTGGCTTTACGTGTATACTTGTACTGTAATTCAAAGTTGGATTTGGTCCAAATGCCATCCATTTTTCTTTAAATAATAATCCACAAAATGTTTCAGACATCCTTAAAGTGTTCAGTTCATAAACTTCCGAAATTTATTGAGTTGGTAAATATTTCCATCCAATGTGGGACGTGATGCTCTCCTATTTGATGCAGTCTGATCCTCACACAGTTGTTTACACAATGAATATTGTAGAACAGTGACTATCATGTCTTTTCTTTTTTTTTCAATCTTCTGTCTGCTTGAAGAAACCACTCTAATCTCCAACAATGACACTATTGTACACTAATTAAGCAATAATTAAATCTTTTGGAGTTGTTGTATGCAGGTATTATTATTGAAGTCTGTCCTGTTGTTTCTGTGTTGGTGCCCTTTAAAGCAATGATAATTGATTATACTTTCTCAGCCAATTTACCCTGTACTCGCTATGGGGAATGTTGAGCATCTGTAAATTGAACTATACTGTACACATGCTTAAAATCACAGGGTGCATATGAAGAATAATAACCATTCAGACTAACATTTATAAACCTACATACTTCCTGACTGGCACCATTTTTGCCATTTCTTCCTGTCTTTATGCAGCTGATTATTTATCAGAAATCAACGGCACATACGTACAGGTTTGCGAGAGCTTTTCCACACGAGCTGTCTCATCACTGGCTGATTAAGGTCCCTGCAGCATCCTGTAAACAAAATCATAAATCACTGAGGGTGGAAAAGCTCTCACAAACTTGTATCAGAAATCAACAACACATACATCACGGAGGGTTCTTTTCAACTGCCTAACTAAAATGCATGGTTCTCTCCAATATGTCAGATTGGGTGAGTGCCTTTAGGATTGAGGGATGCTAATCACTCTATAGTAGTCTCATATGCTGCAAGCAATTTTTTCCTACATGATCCCTCACTAGTCTGTCAGAGCCTGCATTAACCTTTTCACCAATTTTTGATACAGAAGCTTTTCTATGGACTCAGACAGCATGGGCTGGTTTGTTCATGCTCAGTGAGACTCAGGTGTCCATGACCTTGTTGCCACTTTAGTGGCCATCCTTCCTTAGATCGTTTTTTGTACATATTACAGAAGATCAACAAATAAGTGTCGCCGTTTTGGAGATGCTATTACTCAGTCATCAAGTAATCATAATAAGGGTCTTGTTAAATGTCACATCTTTATGTTAGCCCATTTTTTCTGTTTCCGACATATTAACCTTGAGGACAAAATATATTGTAAGCATTCTAAGATGCCATTACATCAAGATGATTGATGTTATTCACTTCCCTTGTCAGTGGCTTTTATGCTGTGAGTTAACAGTATATAAACAGAGCCAAACACACATCAGAGATTGTTTCTCAATCAGACATGGACAGCTTGTGAGTGGTTATAATGCATACATAGACACACCCACAGTAATAACCATAATAACCATAACCATTAAAATTTTTAAAGCTAACGTCAATATGCCCACTTTATATCTGTGAAAGCACTCTATCTGTAAGCATGTGTGACATGGATGTCTGAGTGTTGTTTATCACACAGGGGTCATCTTTTTTAACCAGGTCAGGTTGAGCCACATTTAATAACTCATAAAAGACCTTTAAGACTAAAATGTCATCTGGGAGTCAAGCCAAAATGAAGGATATGCTGCGATAACATAAGCCGCTTCAAAGTGGACCCAAACACAAGAGAGAAATACTATGTGCACGTAAGCACATGTGTCAACTTTGAGCATGGCTCTGCATTTGCTCAGAAGGTGGGCCAGCTGCTCTGTATGGATATCAGCAACTGGTTCTGCAGAAGCAATCCTCTGATGTTCTGATAAATTCTGCCTCAAACATAAATAATTCTTAAAAAAAAAATAATAATAAGCATCCCTGAGATGGTTGTTCCTTTAGAGATTGCAGGTGATTTTTATTTCTGATAGACCTGATTACGTACATCACAGATTTTTGGATGTTGAAAAATGCAGTTTCATATTAGATGAATGGGGGATTTTGCATTAGCCACTTTTTTTTCTCCCACATTTTAGTTTAGTTATTATTTAATGCACAAATCACTGATTGGAAAATCAAAAATCAAGTTAGCTGATTTGTATTGTAACTTTAAAAACAAACTAGAACTATCTTCAATCAAAGCCCTTTAGCAATCAAGAAATACACTTACTGTACTTATGTGAAGTTATGTGGCATAACTAAGTTGTATATTTTTACTTTGATGGTGTTTACGAAAAAAAAAAAAAAGGAGATGACTGGACTTAATTTAAAGATGCAAGGAAAAGACAAATCTGTGGTGATCCTGATCAGCTCAGGATCATATGGAGTGTGTGCAACTTGACCGGCGGTCCTACACAGTGAAGAAAGAAAATTACCTGACAGACTCTTAAAAATGATTTTAAAGATGATTTTAATTTATGTGATAAATATTTAGGCAAGATATTGAATTTTGATTCAGTTGCATCGAAAACATTGCAATGCTATTTCATCTGAACTTAACTGCAGTGGAGGATGACATTTTGAAAGTACAGTCTAACATGCAGGGGAAAATTGGTAAGCATAAGGATTTGACTGAATTTGCTGGGGTCCAAATTGTGAGTCCTAAACGAATGAGTCAGAGTATATCAAAAAATGTTGATCTTGTTGGTTGACCTGATATGCAGAGTAATCAGATCTATCTGATTACTGAACCTTGAATCTGATTACTGCCTTGAACCAAGTGAACGGTTCAAGGCAGGAAAAGCAGTGAAGTAGCAACAAGTCAACTGCAGCCAAGACTCACAGACTGGCCCTCCTTCGCTACCATGTGGTCTGATCCAACAAATAAACTACTGCAGATACCAAAATAGTTCATGCTGGCTCTGATCGAAAGGTGTCAGAATACGCTGTGTGTTCGCAGTTTGTTCCATTTGGAGATACATAGCTGCAGACCAAGAAAGGGAATCGATGCTGAGACCTGTGCATGTCCGAAACTGTGAACAATGGGTACATGACCTTCAGACCTGCACCAAAGACCACTAGAAGAAGGTACTGTGGATTGATCGTTTTGGCTGGTTCAATTTAAAAGCGCGCTTGCAAACTGAAAAAGTATGGGGCGCCATGAATTGTGGCATCTATATCATAATAGTCAAGATAAATGAGCATAGTCATGTTTTTCATAAAAGAAAATATGATAAAAGCAGATCTTTCAGGAGAAAAAAAATCTGTGAACTTTGATGAAGCTTCAGTAATGGAGTGTATGTCAGAGATAAAGGGGCTTGTGAGTGGGTCTCAGAGGGGGGTTTCCAATTATCTGCTCTGCACTTTCAAATTCCCATATAGTTTTCAGTCCAGGCTTTGTTATATTAGTTGGTGACATTCATTTTTTTCCATCATGAAATATGTAAGACTGTCAATAGCAGTTATTTAAATTCACTTTCATTTCATTCAGTTATTTTTAGCACTTTGTGGAATTCTCCGTCTCTCACATGAATACACAGCTAGGCTGGATAATCCTCCTCCCGCGTTTGCAGCTGTGGTTGAGATTTCTGTTTTTCTTCAATTCTGTCAAAGCATGACTCTCCTTGTTGAGATTATGATAATTTGGTCCTCTATTCCCAAATGCTTCTTGTATTTATGTAACATGAACATTGGCAATGCAGATTATCCCAAACTATATGATCATATAAAGTCCTACAACTGTCAGTGGCAGATGTTGTAACTACACATATAGGAGTGGAATGTTTGGATTTGAAAAGAGTTTAAAAAAAATTAATTCATTCAATTCATTAAAAAAAGTCATACTTTGATTATTTAATATTCATATTATTTCAATGAGCAATTATTAAATAATAATAATTACATCCCCCGAATCAGTGATGTAATTGTCAGTTTTTGTTCGTCCATCCGTCCAGCAAATAAAGATGAAAGAAAAAGCACATTACTCAGGCGGAAAAGAGGATGAAAATTAGATCACAATCTTGACCTTAAAAAACTAGGTCAAGTTCAAATTTTCACTTTTATACCTTTTTAGTTACACATCTCTGAAACCTGATGAGATATAATCACAAAACAAACAAAAAAAAAAAACATTTTCAGGAAGCCAGAGGAACGAAAATGTGATGATGACCTTCACCTTTGGAAAACTAGGTCAATGTCATACTCAATAGTACAATTCAGAATTAATTCCTGTGACCATTATGAAAGTAGGTCACGGTAAAAATTTGAATTCAAGGGTGTCGCGGGATGTTGCAGTCTCTGACTGCCTTGTTATTATTATATTATTATTAATGTATTGGAATTCAGAAATAACAGTCAAAACTATTTACAAAAAACTGGTTTTTCTATTGACCCCTGTCTCTGATGACCATTGGCTGCTTTTTTTCCCAAACATTAAGCCCATTCATTGTGAACAATCCAGTCTGTATCACAGGAAGGACATTAAATCAGTGTCAAATACTGTAACTTTGACTGGTTAACCTACAAATTTAAAGCATAATCCAGTTTGTCCGTTTACCCAGTTTCACGCTTAATAATGATAGTTTTAGGTTTACGTAAGGTTTGTGTTAGCCATACAAAGTCTGGCTGTAATTGTTTCTTAGAGGGTTATCATGAGGGTGGGTTTGCGTGCGCACCACAGGGTTCTAATTCCACTGAGCCTGCAAGAACAATATCCGCTAAAGAGAAGTGGAAGGGAGAAGTTAACAAGTGTCACTTTGAGGGAGAAAAATTGTGCTGTATTTTTTAATGTTCAGTAAAGATTCAGAATACAGTCCCGGTTGTTTAAGATAGTTTTCACTACAGCCCTAAATCCCCCCAAATCCTGTTCCTGCCAGCTGCAGCAGGGAGCTGTGCCGCAATCAAGATAATTCAACTGGATCCCTTTGAAGCCTGTAACAGTGTACAGATTGTGCTGAAACTGATGTGTCACTGGGCCACAAATGGCAAGGCACAATGCTCTCTAATGTCTCAATCTTCATGTAGAAGCTGTAGCTTTTTCAAGGGTAATTTCTGCTCCAGTGTAGTGTAAATTCATGTTCATCAACAAAATGACAGGCCATTTCTAATGGGAATGACGATACTCTTCAAACATGGAAAACAGACAACCTTTATTTTTTTTGACTGCCTTTTATGAATGTAAAACCATGAAAAATACTCAATTGACTTGTTGGATCTTCCCAGTGAAACCTAATATAATTTTATTGCTACATTGTGTCACAAACAGTAAACAAAGAACCAAAGTACCAGGGGAAATTTCCAGACATGGAATGCGATGGTGGTATTTCATTAAATTTCAGTGAAATTAATTTCTCCCAATAGCTTCTTAATCCGATTTATAATTTCAGCCCAAAAAATTAAGTTTTCAAACTCATCTTAACTGCTCATCCCACTTAAATGTACTCTAGTTCCTTACCCTTCAAAAATCCTTCTACTAAGTATTATCTGTCTGCTAGCAGTCTCTGCAAGAGGGAATTGGGTCAGGATGTGTGTTTATGAGGGTAGCAAAGCTTCACATCTGCTCATAAATGTGATTCCTGACTGTGTATGATGGAGATGTCAGGTTAAGGGCAAAAAATAGAGGACACAGATTTCAAAGCAATGCAAGGCTAATAAAATAAATGAAGGTCTTTTAGTGCACATGATCAGATGATTTACTGTTTGGTACTCTGTATGGTTTTGACTCTATTTGCTGATAACCGATGCTGCTGGAGTCGTAATTTCCCTGAGGGAGTCTTACCAAAGGGATTAATAAGTTTCTCTCTATCTCTATCTTGAGCTCTACCTATCTCTATCTAATATCAATGTGCAAACACAAATCATATCAACAGGAATAGAAAATACTCTTGAGTCGGCCAATAATAATATTGCAGAATAAGTTACTTTCACACTCAAATAGGGGCACTGCTCAATTTTACCTGTAGAGATTAATTACATCCTGCTTCAAAGAGGTGATGTATAGGAATCATCAGTGTCCGTGTGTTTGTCCAGTCCATGAGGTCTTGCCGCTGTAAGTCTTAATTAAGGGTATTCATGAATGTAAAATGTGCATGAGTTTTTGGGGGTTTTTTTGGGGGGGAATTTTTTTTAAAATATATGTGTGTGTGGGGGGGAGGGGTACAATATACAAATATATTTTGTTTGTTCAAAAAATTAAATTCAACCAAACGTCCAAGTCTGAGGAGAGCTGAATCAGATGACCGACAACAGGACACCAGGAACACTTCCACACATCCGTCTGACATTTCACCACTCCGTCCACCAGAGCACATCATTCCACCTAGGTGGAAGTAGGTGGAGTAAAGTGGACAAAGCTGTGCGGAGAACCCGGGTTACTCCACCTCCAGGCCTCAACAGAGTTCTATACAGACTCTATAAAAATGCACCAGATGTCCTACAATCCCTCTGGAGGTTGATGAAGGTCATGTGGCAAAAGAAGGAAACACCAACTTCCTGGGAGAGAGCCAAAGGGATCCTTATCCTCAAGGAAAAGGACTCAACAGAAATTGTTCAGTTCTACCAGATAAGCATTCTAAATGTCGAGGGGAAAATCTTCTTTAGCTTGGTTGCTCATAGGCTGACATGATTCCTGCAAAGCAACAATCTAGTTGACACGCCAGTCCAGAAAGCACCCTAGTGTCATTTGGCGTCAGACCCAGGTCACCTAGAAGGAGGCAAAAGATCTGCATGTGGCATTCCTGGACCTCGCAAATGCCTTTGGTTCGGTTCCTGGCAGCCCCCTGTGGACAGCCTTTGACTACTTTAGAGTCCCACCAGCTCTTTCATCTCTTTCACAACAGCAGAAGACACCACAGCATGGTCTGGAATTAGGAATCATGATTTGCTGCACCATCTCCCCACTGGCCTTCACCCCGACCGTGGAGGTCAACATACGGGCCTCTCACTGGGTTGTTGGCAGACGGCAATTAAGACCTGGGTTGAGGCTGCCCCCAGTCAGAGCCTACATGGACGACCTCACAAATAGATTTATTTTCTCACAAATATTATGAAATTTTATCACCCTAAACATATCATTTAGTATTTGTGTCTCTCATCAGCTGTGTGTGTCTTTGATCAGTGTGTGAATCCATTAAATGCATTTGTTTTACTCCTCTATGATTTCCAATGAAAGGATTTACAGAGCAACAAAAATCCTTACCTGAGTTTTAAGATTTGGAGAGCCATTTATAAAACCTTTCCCCAGTGACTGCTGCCACAGACTTTAAAAATTTAATATTCATAATGAACTCATGGGGGGATAAAAATCTTTATGAATGGCGAATGCTGTGAAGTGAACACATCAAAAACAGACATATGCTTTTGGTGTTTCATGAATGGGCCTTCAGCACTCTGTCCCTTGGTTATTGCTCTCTCTCTCTTCATGAATAAATGTGTTTTTAAAAATCAAATCTCTCTCTCTCTCTCTCTCTCTCTCTCTCTTCTCTCTCTTGATCACACACACACACACACACACACACACACCATTTCCCGTCTTCTTGTTCAGTTCTCAGCACACGCCCACACCAGAATGATAAGCCTGTAGCAACCCTGGGAGTTCCACTTTCAAATGTAATCATTAACGTCTTCACTTACAATAGCTTGGCACAAAAGCACCTTTAAGAATCAAAGATCTAGAAGAGCAGAGGAGAATCTCCAACCCTCCTGAGGTCAGTTCCACTCAGATAATATAAGATGCAAGCTGTAGGTATAGCAGCCTATCAAAATCAAGGTTACATACGCCTTGTATGAATAAATTTATTGATAATAAGAGCGATTTGATTCTTCTCTATACTAAAGTTTGATGCAACAGATGTGACAATGGTGTCTGGAGTATTGAATGTATTTTTCTGGCTCGTGACTTCGTCCACTCTTACAACGCAAGGTATGTGAAAACTATTTCAAACTAAACTTAAGTAGATATTTGTACTGATGGTGTGTGATAAATATGTTATTGAAAAAAATGAAACATTTTCTAGTTCTATTAAAAAAAACTTTCATTGAATTTCTGTGGAGGATTAGCAAGTGATTATCAAAAGAGTGCAAAATGTAACAGCGTGTATGTACTGATTATCCTTTTGATACCCTTTAATAAAAAGAACAACTAGTAAGGAACATTTTGAATTAAATTTGTAACATTTTGTACACTTGTTCACAGAGTTGGTGAGACTAAGCACAAGTCCCACGATTGCAGCAGAGTGTGGCAAACACATTACCCTAAACTGCGAAGTGTTGTCATCTCGAAACGGATTATCAGTCAAACTTATGGAATGGTCTGTGAATAAAACACGTTTGTGCTCTGTGGCAAATGAACACAGTAAAATCACATATGGCAAACATGCTGAAAGTAATTTCCATTGTGAGTACAAACACGGCCAGTTGTCCCTCATCTTTCATGAAATGAAACCACGGGACATCGCAAACTACAGGTGCAAACTGCAATCCAAACAAGGAACTGGTCATAAATATACAGCAGTGGAATTACAAGGTCAGAGTCCATCTTTACTCTTTACTATTTTTAAGAATGTAAAATATCTGAAATGACTTGTTTACTTGTCTTAAGTTCACATGCTTTTCGAAAGGTGTAAAATGTATTACATTTTTTACTTTCTCTATGGAGTGTGCTGGTGAACAACCAAAAGTAATGTTGACATCCATAATTCCTGGATGTACACAAACCAGTTGATTTCAAATTAAAACTGTTAATATTATGCCTGGATAAATCAGTTGTATTTATAGCAATGCAGTACAGCACTACTTTACTGAATTTGCATAGATCTGAATACAAAAAGAGCCATGATTCCCCAGAGGTAAGTGTTTGGTGACAATGTTGAGGAAAAGTTTCTCTTCCACAAGCAGTACCCTCACAGCCGTAACAGGCTGGAGGGCAAATGTCTGTCTCGACCATTGCGTGAGGAGAAAAATAACCCAATCTCCATATATTTTGCTCGGGACATTGAGTGAGGACAAGGCAGCACAATAACTTTCTTTTTCAAAAAAGTTTAATATCATATAATCCATTAAACGTTATGGTCTATTTCTTTATGTTTGGGAGTAATTTGATGTAAGAAGTTGATCCAAGATCCTTGTCAAACAAAATAAATTCATTTTATATTTCTTTTGCTGAGCAACAGTAACAGCATATTTGGTGTAAAAGCACTAAAAGACTGATACTTGTGGTCTGAGTCATCAGTCAGAGTATGTTTTTGACAATGTGGGGTAGAAACAGTCACAAAGAGTTTCTTAAATATAATCTGAGGTATTTCTTGTCTGTTTCTCTACGTTATACATCTACTCCATAACACTGCATTACATTTAGGCCCATCTTGTGAATTTAATTTAGCCACTTTGACTGTCATTGTTTCGCATACAAATATATGTTCTGTAAGTATCTAAGTATGATGAATTAAATTTGATCAATTGACTCCACACTGTACAAACCTTCAGGTATGATTTTTTTAACATTCACCCCAACTGAATAAAATGTTACGCTATATAAACATTTATAATAATAAACTTATATAATGCCATGCTGTCAGTGGTTATTGGCAAAAGCTTCTTCTATCACTGCTCTCTTATCATCATTATTATTAATTTGATAAAGGAAACAGTGAGGTACCGCATCTTTTTGGTCTCAAACAGCAAATAGTAGCAGCAAATGTCTTAGAAATCATTGCAACCATTTATCAAAACTTTTTATGATCTTCTCCTCAGATTGTTGTGAGTTCGCTGAGGGTGTCAAGACAAGCGATGGCCACATGTGCACCTTCAAACATGTCTACCCAGATGGAGACGTCCATTGGTTTTATGGCTCCCAGAATCTCACTGCTGGGTTTCGACACTACATTAACACGACTAAACATGTGGACAGATGGGGATGGGTGACTGTCAATAGTTACTTGTCGCTGGCAAGTTCAGAAATGCCTTACAACTGCTCTTTAATGATCACCAGATCCGGTAGGTATGTTCAGAGCGCTTTGATTCAGAAACCAAAATTCCAGGTCAGAGGCCCACACCTGGCTAGAAATGGAGTTGGTTCACAGGGAACTGTCAAAACATTTTATTGCCTCTCAATTTTGCTTGCTGTCGCATTGAAATAATGCTTTTGCCAGCACAAATCCAAGTCATGTGTGATAAGGACATTTATTATGACTTCCTTTGACTTCAAACGGAAATGAACTTCAACATTACTGGTGAGTAGCTGATAGTTAATAGACTCAATAAATTAGCTTTGTTACCAAAAGACATTTATTGGTGAATGTATATGAAATATTACATTCATTAAATACTTTTTTTTTTTTTTAAAAACATACTATATGTTTTCAATGTGTCATTTTGGCTTCTTGTTTGATTCAACCCTGGACTAAAAACCTTTTATCCACAGATTATTTTAAGTGATATGCAGTTACTTTCTCAGAGAGATAAAATTATTAGCTGAGTCGTATATACCACTTGTCATCATGGTCGATGATGACATGTGCGGCTGCTCTGTGAAAGTTTCTGAGCACCATTATGAGAATTATCTGCTCTTCAAAAGATCTCTAAAGAAGATTGAATTCCCGATCAATCACAAAGAAACCTTTGTTAACAAAAATCAACTGGGCTGGTCTCAAGGACTCTCTTGTTGCGTTGTATTTTGTGACTGAATGCTGACCTCCGGTGGACAAATTGTGACCAAACCACCATGCAGCTGTTCTACAATTAATTGTTTCAGGTGCTGAACCACTTATATGGATGATAAAATGGTTGAATTTCAAGGATTGGCATGCTTAAAATAAAATTCATTTTCCAATAAAGGTATGTGGGGTTTGGTTTTAAATGTTTGAGATTTTTTATTATTTTAGAAATGATGTTTTTCTCCTGGAAAGAATTGTTCCTGGAAGATAAATTTAAATGTTTGTCTTCTAACAACCTAATCTTATTCTCAGTAATATTAGTGTGGCTGCAGAAATCTCAGAGATCTATACCATACATGTCGACAAATAACACTAATAGTACTGTATGTGTGGTTATAAGTCTATAGAGCAGATTTCCCAAAGTTTCTACGACATACCATCAAAATAATTCTGCCAGAGACTCATGACCACCAAAATCTCCAGCTGTGTTAAGCACACATGAACTAATACGTTTTTCCAAACACATTGCACATTGCTTTTAAAATTTATTTTATTCCTAGAAATAATCTCGAGAGATTTTATTTTTTATGTGTGCGTACTCAAGGACTCAAAGTTAACTGCAAAACTGACCTTAATAACCTCCACTATTTACAAGTCTGTGCAAGCTGAGCTCAAACCTGGAGGACAAACCAGGCTGCGGGGGCAAAACACTACCTTTTTAATGCTTCAGTGAAACCCCTTTAGATATGACATGAGACAGCTTTCATGTCCAAAAAGCTCTGATGATGCTGTTGCCATACTGGTACCCCGTCGTGTCAGGAAGAACTTTTAGCAAGATGCCTCTGTGCCTGAGAACCATCCAAGTAAAAAGATTTAAGGTCACCTTGTCCAGCATACAGGGAAAGCATCCACAAACAGCTATATCCAAACACAACCACACACAGCGGAGATCTTGATTATCAGTGTTGGTTTCTTTGACATATGTGAAATAACAATCTCCAAAAACACAATTTTAAGGTTGTTTTATCTGAATTCTTGTTACATGATTATTTATAAAATACTACTCGGATACCAAGTCAGATGACCTTGTGTTTTTGGTCATACAGAAAAAAGAAAAAAAAAACTTGGCTTGGACCTGATCCAACATGAAGATAAAAACTATGTTGTTGTGGGATATAAAACATAGATATGTAGTTGCTCCTGCATGGTCCCTGAGATTAGTGTCCAGTCATTTGTATTTCACATCATGTGCAAAATATTTTTCCTGAAGAATATCTTCATCAAGTGCGTTGTTTTTCAGTTCAGCAATATTCTGCAACATTGCTACTCTATTTGTAGTACACACTTCTGACCACCAGGAGGAACAAGGTGCACGTTTAATATTTATTCTCAGGAACGGAAAAAAAGATTCCTAAG
This sequence comes from Antennarius maculatus, assembly GCA_013358685.1. Lineage (NCBI taxonomy): Eukaryota > Metazoa > Chordata > Actinopteri > Lophiiformes > Antennariidae > Antennarius > Antennarius maculatus. The sequence continues at coordinate 22,182,899 of CM023612.1, forward strand.
TGTTTTTCTTACTGATGCCAGAATGCAGGGTTCAAACCAACAGAAACAACTCAGATCCTTTTTTTAATGTGTAAAAATATTTTAGTGTGAAGAAGTTCATTGCAAGGCAATAAAGCTATGATACATTTTTTCTATAAATTACGAATTTAATTTAAAAAAAAATTAAAGTTAATTGTTCCTTTTGCCTAATCATTGGATGAAGTATTTGTTGTAGCCACATTATTTTCTCTGTTGTTAAAAGATAAAAAGCTTGATGCTGTAAACAGACATGCTGTCTTGTTAAATCACCACCAAATGCTTGAAGTTTGCTTGTCCTGTGAAAACCTCATCTGTGCAAAGTACACAATAGGGGGTGTTCTCTTAGATAAGTGTTTACAGGGACTTCAGGTTAAGTTCCCATGGTAACTGGGATGTGTTTTAATGTGTGCCCCTGGTTTTGCGTGCATGTGTGTGTGTGTGTGTGTGTGTGTGTGTGTGTGTGTGTGTGTGTGTGTGTGTGTGTGTGTGAGCGTGAGCGTGTGCGTGTGTGTGTGTCTAGCCAATTAGACTGCAGGCTGCATTATCTCATCCAAGAGAGGTTTACATTGTCTCCCTGACAGACTGGTGGCCACTGGTCAGGTGAGCAGCCACCCATGGCTATATCTCGCACAACAGCCAAGCCATGGCAGATGAGGACACATTGAAAGAGACAAGATAAGAGACATGACTGACAAACCACAAGACCGGATGGGTAAATAGGATTGACAGGAGGAAAGACAGACAGATGGAGCAATGAAAGGAAGAGATAAGAGATAGATTCGATCAGCAATCTGGTGAATTCTGCAAAGCACTTCATGCTTGACACCAACATTAGCCCCAAGACGGATATACACAAGAATAAGTGCTGTTCTTGACAATTGTGGTACAAATAATATAAACCTTTGCTTGTGTTCAACTTGTGTTGAATGATTTTTATTTTGCTCCCATCGATGGGGCTTTGGTCACACGCAATTCACATTTGCTCAAAAATTGATGGGAAAAATTGCTAAAATTTCACACATTTTCTGTGTATCTTGTTATTGGTGTCCTCAGTTTGATTATTTTTAAAATGTAAGGTACATTAAAACAGCAGTTAGTGATAATAACTGAGTTCAGCTGTGCTGATGTAGCATTTAATTTAACGCGAGGGACTGCAGTATTAACCTTGCAGAAAAGAATCAACCGAGCTTGGTACGGGATTCAACTGAACATCAATGACAAATGAATATTTCCGGCATATAATAATGACAATTATTTCAAGAGACTGCAAGTCAATTGCAAAAAAAAACTTTTGTTAAGGTTTTTTTTTGCTTAACAAAAGAAACCTTCACAAAAAAAAACATTCTTATCCCACCTCCCACCCCCATTTGGCAAAGGAAAATTGACGGATGAAGAAATAGTGACATATCTGACAACCTTGCAAAAAGCTTAAATGTTAATCATGTCATTGTAGGATAAAATTCAAACGCAGATTAATTCAAAAGACAACCATCATTGCGGTCATGCAAAAGTATTCAAAAGCATCAGATGTTTTTTTCTACTTTAATCTGGAATGCATACAGGTGTAAAAATAGTGATAGTGAAATATGATAGTATAACAAGCACAAGAGAGATTTTTGCTTTTAATACGTCTTAATAGTTCAATCTACTTTGTTGATACTTTCATTTACTGAGGCAAAATTTTGAATGCATGATTCTTATATGTAATTGAGGGATTATTAACTGTGAAATACCAGCACTTTTAATCAGAAAATTATCTGAGTAGTTCTATTCATTCTTCACTTATTTTGATGTTTTGCCTCTGATGTTGATTCGTGTAGGCTTCATTACATGGGCCTGATAGCTTCTCAAGTCATTGTCTATCTATTGCTGTAAAGAAGCTACTGTATTTAAACACATTAATCAACGAATAACCTGGCAAGGAGAATTGGAGACTTTCCTCAGATGTTTTCATACTCATGCAAGGAAGATGCACTGTTTGTAAGGATATAGCAGCAGAAGAAGAAGTCTTGAAATAAATGAATAAAACTCATTATACGTGCCATTGTTACTTATTCCCAGTAGCTGGAGTAGCATAAGAAAAACTCTTATGTGAATGAAGGATGAACCAATTGGTTTGAAAACATTGCCTGCAGAAAGTCTCACAAGAGACGTCTCATACTGAGATTCAGTAGTCTTAAGAGTGTCATAATAAGATGCCAAAACATTGCAGCTTATGCAGAAGCGGAAACGCTTGAATAACTCCGTTTAATAAAATCCAGGTGTGACTGCTGAGAGCTGCTTGTTTGACAGGATTAGCTTGAAAGTTGCTGGAACATGTCCTCGTATGATCCTTCAGTGTGTTTTTCCTCTCCCCCTGCATTATTTTCGATCCTCCAATGTAGACAAAAATAAGTATGGCACATGGCAAGTCAGTCAATGCCCCGAGCCTACTACCCTGCACGTTTAATTTTTTTCTTTTTTTGTGACTGCCAGTAATCTGTGTGGAATTCTGAATGATAAAGCTGCATTAAAAGGATGAGAAACTTCCAACAGATGCTGATGATAACAGATATTAGAAGACTTGTGTTCCTCTACATTGCACATTTAACCTTTCATGCTTTGTTCTTGCAAAAACACTTCACACATACCTGATGCATTTATACAGTGTGTGTGTGTGTGTGTGTGTGTGTGTGTGTGTGTGTGTGTGTGTGTGTGTGTGTGTGTGTGTGTGTGCGTGTTGCAAATGGAGTATGTTTTAACCCTCACCTCTCAAATGTAACTTTCACTTACAAAATGCTTTTCATAAAATCCCAGTGGTGCAGTAAACCAGATTTATTTATTTATGTATTTATTTATTTATGTATTTATTTATTTATGTATTTATTTATTAAACCAGGTAAATCAATTGAGATCCAATTCCCATTAACAATAACGACCTGGCCAAAAGGCTGCATTAATTCATTAATTGTAGTATTCAGTTTTTTTTCTGCTCTCGCAGGTTGCAGAGGTTGCTGGAGTCTATACCAGCGGAGTTACAGGTGAGATGCGAAAGCCATTCCAGGGTGACACTGGTGCACACAAACGACAAACCATCACTCACACACACTCACACCCACAGACAATTTGGAACTGATCAGTTCTCCTGAAGTGCATGTTTTTTGAGGAGGTGAGATGTTAATATCCATCCATCCATATTCAACCGCTTACCCGTGGCCGGGTTGCGGTGGCAGACAGTCTCAGGAGGTATGCCCATACTTGCCTCTCCCCAGACACCTCCTCCAGCTCCTCCGGGGGGATCCCGAGGCATTCCCAGGCCAGCCGAGAAACATAGTCCCTCCAGTGTGTCCTAGGTCTTCCCCTCGGTTTCCTCCCGGTAGGACATGCCCGGAACACCACCCCAGGGAGGTGTCCAAGAGGCATCCGGAAGAGATGCCTGAGCCACCACAGCTGGCTCCACTCGAGGCGGAGGAGCAGCGGCTCTACTCCGAGCTCCTCCCTGGTGACTGAGCTCCTCACCCTATCTCTAAGGGTATGCCCAGTCACTGTATGAGGGAAACTCATTTCAGCCGCTTGTATCCGGGATCTTGTCCTTTTGGTCATGACTCAAAGCTCATGACCATAGATGAGAGTAGGAACGTAGATTGACGGGTAAATCAAGAGCCTCGTCTTGTGACTCAGCTCCTTCTTCACCACGACTGACCTGTAGAGCGATCGCATCACTGCCGAAGCTGCGCCGTTCCATCCTTCTCTCACTCGTGAACAAGACCCCAAGACACTTAAACTCTCCACCGACCTGAAGAGGGCACACCACCCTTTTCCGGTTGAGAACCGTGGCCTCGGATTTAGAGGTGCTGATCTTCATCCCACCCGCGTCACACTCTGCTGCAAATCATCCCAGTGCACGCTGAAGGTCCACGTTTGATGAGGCCAACAGGTCTACAAAAAAGTAGAGATGACCAAAAGGATATTTTTATTATTATTATTATTATTATTATTATTATTATTATTGCCAATGCGGAGAATGCATGGAAGTATCAGTGCTCTGATGACCATCCTGCATGGAGGATAATGATAACGCAGCGAAAGACTACAAGATATTTCTGCTCCTGTGTAAGAAATTACACAGGAGCAGAAATATGTTTGACTCAGTGATTCTCTTTGCCACTGGGAAAGCTTATCAATTATTGATTGATGTCCAAATAAAAAATAGTGAGTCTTTATATTTAAATATTGTGTCAACTACATTTCATTGCTCATAAATAAACAGTTTAATTGTCAGTCTCAAAATTGACTGCTTGGCTTTTATATTGGCCTCATATTGAGCAGGTATTGCTATTTTCAACATCCCATCTATGATCCATGCATATTTTATTGAACAATTTGGAGAAATGCTGGATCAATATGTCATCTGTTTATGTTTGATTGCATCTAAAAATACGTTAACCAAACAAATGGCGTGTGTCTCACGCATATTGATAACAGTATCAGGTTTGAGGAGGAGGTGGGCTGTACCATATCAAACCAAACCAGACATAAATCAAGTCCTTTGTGAATCATCAGTACAGGTTCATCTCTCGGCTTGTAATACAACAAGCCAGAGAATTACAATCTCCTCCACGTCTGACTTTAATAGGATCATGATCAGCTAATGGAAGGAATTATCTCATAATGTACTGCATCCCATTTATATCATTTTAAAGCAAACATTTACAGTAATTTGTGAACATTGTCAGCTACGTTTCCCTTGAATCTGCAAGTCTCAAAGACACCATCCATCTATTCATTCCATCAGCGGAAGGTCGATGCACTCTCGGTAAACTGCTGTCAGATTGGCAGTCAAAGAATAATGTCGGGTTGGTAATGCTATTATTTGGAGACCCCGGCACCTTTGTTATATGTGCCACTGCTTCACTTTCCTGCGTGTTTGTGTGTCTGTGTAGTTATGTAAGCTAAGATTTATGTAACACTTGCCTTACCTTAATTCCAAACATGCAAACCCTGCCCCGCATCTTAGTTTATTATGGCAATTGCTTCTAAACCATGTGGGAGTACGCCTGTCTCTTTTGTGCAGTATGCATCAATTCTAATTGCTGGACACTTGTGCTTTCTGAGTGCGCTTGATGACACTGAAATGACTGAGGGCGTACGAGGACAGAGATGGAGTTGTTGAGTGATTTAGTCTGATGTCGTCTCAAATTATTGAGAAATAAGGGAACCATTGACGGATCCCTGCATAGAGTATCTATAATGGCAATGGCCTTCTCTTCAAAGTGAATCATCCTCCAGACATGGCAGAGACCATTTCAAGGCCACTCTAAATTGAATGTATCATAGGATAGAAGACATTTGTAGAACTCACACTGATCAAAGTCTTCTTTCCATCAGGTGGATGACTCACACTCAGTGAATCTTTCAAAGAACCTGTGTGGTTAATGCACTCCTAAAAATTGGAAACAATCAATGTGATTTCCTTTACTCAAAATAGTAACCTCTTGTTTTGATATCATTTTAGCACAATTGTCAGTGGTAATTTGGATATGGCGACCCACGACAGCGGATGACTATGAATGAATGAATTTATCCAATAATGGTCATGATAAAATTTTTCATAGTCTTAACACATATGATAAAATGACTCTAATTTATGGTCTCGATGGCCTTTATTCATTCAAAGATTAAAACAGCTAAAAAATTATATTCTCAAACACATGAATTACTTCTTACAAAAAAAACAAGTAAAAAATGAAGGTCTCCTTAATCTAATCACATCAAAATAAATATAAAATATACTTTTTTTAAATTATAAATAAACATGATTTTTTCATTTTAATTGATTCACTTTTAAATGCTCACACATGTTTCTTCAAAAAATTCAACTCGTGTTTATTAGATGGTAAACGGTTAATATTCTGGGTTCTTATTGACATCACACACCACATACTCAGAAAAAGCCGTCTGCGGAAATAAACACACTCTTGGTGTCCTGGAAAAGTCAACAGAAACCATTTGATGCAAAACAACAGAGACAGCAAGCCAGACGAAATGTTCTTTGCAAACACATACATCCTGTACTTGACACAAAAAACCATGCAGGAAAGATAGATATTAAAGTGAACCATCAGCACACATATATATATATTTATCACTTCTGTTTTGGCAGAGAGCAATATGTATCTGTGAAATCTTTTCATTATCAGCAAACATACTGATTTAATTCATGTGTCCCATATATAAGTAAAGGTTTTTCACAATGAAAATGACACAAATGATGAATTATCCATATTATGGCACAGAATACTTTCTATGTTGTTTTTTAAAGTTAAATCTCCACATGGAACAAATTAGGGTCACTGAGCAGATTAATGCTTTTGGATCATGGATGCATCCTGTGACGCTTCATGAGTCACAGTTTCAAAATCACCACCTGGGAACATAGAGAACCCATTGCCAGATTGCATTTAGCTAAGCCTTCACACCCGAATTTGCATCTTGATATGGTTTTTGCAATGTGTCGTAGCATTGCAGTATATGGTGTGAAAATGTGTGTCCAAAGTTCATAGACGATTATACCATAAGTTATTTTACCATAAGTGAACATGAGTGCATTAACAAAAAAAAAATGCGCAATGTATGGCCACTATTAGATACAGATAAAGAATGTGATAGGTTTGATTCGTTTGGGTTTTTTTTTCTTCTTTTTTGAGGGGGTAAGCAAAATCTAAAGGACCCATTTACATGAAATTTGAACCAAAGATGGACCCTAGCATATCTAAGAGATTAATAGTTAATTAATCAATTAAATTTCGGTGATGATATGGATCAGGATAAGAATCCAGGCTTTTTTTTTTTTTTGATGATTTTTTTTTTACATGATGAGATTAACATTATCAAAAAGTTAGGATAATCCTTCTCCACAAAGAATTCCACATATTTTCACTTTGCCAGTGGTTTGTTCTCTCTGAATTCTCTCATTTGTGTATTTGAATGCAACCCTGAACTCCACTTGCAATAACAGATCTTAAAAAATGTCTATTGTCAATGATGTAGTACTAGAAATATGGAAACCACTTAGAAATGTTGGACCTGGACCTGAAGATTGAATTGAAGACTGCGATTGCAGGTTCCAGTAGTAGTATTTCATGATAACTTGAGTCATATTATAGGTGTCACCATTGTGGGATGCTTGATTGTAAGTGTGATAACATAAGTGGAAACCGAGTGGCAGGTTTCATTGCAGGCTTGAGTGTTCTTGTTTTTTGTTTTTTGTTTTTTTTTGGTATGACATTTAATGAAAAAAGAAGAGGAACCAGAATAATTCCTCTTTGAATTCAGATGGAGTTACTGTATATTTAAAATTCTTGCCACAGAAATGGGTCCTAAGAAGAAAGAGTTATGAAAAGAGCATAATCCGTCTGAATAAAACAAGCACAGCAAACCTCCAAAAAATGCCTGACTGGAATGAACAAGACAACGGAGGTTAAGTTTGCAAAGCTTGTATGTTGTAATCTATCCCCAAAGAGAAATTTCTGTGACAATATCGATCAGGTCACTCCTCTTTGCAGACATCCTGCAGAGCTTTTCCGATGGATTACGACCTCAGAAGTATAGGTCATGATCTGACACACGTTCATGGTGAAACACACTTACAATCCATAAAAGAGGGATTGCTTCTGTCCTGAAAGCCTTTGTATTTTATTCATTTAAACCATTCTTATAAATGCCTGACAAAAAGAAATCCTTAAACATTGTAGGTGCATGTGACTATGCTGTATTTTAGTCCAACAGTTCCTGTCAATGATTGTTGTCACCTTGGTAGCAATCAATAGAGTTTACTTATGATTGGATGCATTTCCTCCATCTCTTGGGTAGAGTGGGAGTCATATGGGTACAGCATGAAGTGGCCTGTGTCTCCCATGTAGGAATTAGTCCGGAATCACAGTGGGAAATCTGAGTGTAAAAAGAGGGCAGTAGATACACTAGGAATGATCTGTAGAGAAAACATGTCTCATGTTGTAAAATAACAGTTTACAATCTTTGTAGATACTTCTCAAAAAATAAAATCACTCGAGATTTAATTGCACCAAGTGCCAAGTAATGAACGTCAAACCCCTGGAAAGAATCCAAAATCAAATCCTTTTTACAAATATTTAAACCAAGAGTCTGAACATTTTGTGCAACTGAAGATTGCCATATACCAGAAGCAAATGGACTGACACCAACCGCTTCTTGTATGAACTTTCAAATTAATATTTTTGTTTGTGAGAACTGTCATAGCAATAAAGAGGATTATCTAGGGCTTGGACAGGCAAGTCAGCTACGCTCGATTTATGGAGACAGACTTAAAGTGACAGAGAAACCTTGAACTCTCTGTTAAAATCTCTTACCTGGTAAACTGCAGGTTGCAAAAAGTCAACTCAATGAATAAACATGTAAAAAATGGATTTCTGCAGGTTCCTACTGCTGAAAAAATATTCAATTAGTGTGTTGATAGTTTCATCTTGCAACGTCATACTCTTAGAAAGGTTTGGTTTTTTTCCCCATATGTCACTCACGAGAGCAAATGTCTGTAATACCAATCAGAAGCCAAATATTGCAGCTAGTTTAATTCCAGTTTAAAGATGGTATTGTGAGACTATTAGACTTCCTTCTGCATCCAAAATCATGGATGTAGAGGATCGTTTTTGCTTCAAATCTGTTGCACAGAGGTTGTTGTTTCTCGAACAGCAATTCATTGCATTCATTTTCAGTGTGATGTAACATTTGACCTACAAGATTAATCAGGGGGTTATAGAAGAAACTGTAAACAGAAGCCTTGAAAATCTATGACATGACCTGTGCAGATAATTTTGGCAGCACACGGTGGATGAGTTTGTTTGTCGAAGTCTTTTGATTTCTGCAGTTGCCCTCTTTGAGTTACAAAAAGCAACAGCGAGTGTTATGGTAATGAGGGTATTAGCATCAAAATGTGCTCGTGCAGTGCTCCATATAAGTGGATGTGCTTTTCCCTCGGCACACGTCTCACTCGTGATGCATGCTGCTCAAATGTGGATTTAGCGTGCAGAATTTAACCTTCAGATCTTCATCTCACAGGTCATGCATGAGATTTAATTAATGAAAATTCTGAGTTCTACATAGATACCATAATTAGTGATTGCAATCAACAGTTTTCCCCTGTGCCATATTTAAGTTAATAATTCCAGCCACCTGCACCTGTGTGTCTGCGTGACTGTTAGCAGTATGTTTTACATGCAAAGTACACCTGCTGGGGCTTGCAGATGATAATTACATTCACTTAAGACTATATGCAATACAAAATATTATCTATATTCATTTCCATTTTGAGCAAATTTGAATGCAGATTTGATTTTTTTTTAGAAGGCACATTTTAAAATTCAGCATGAAATACATATACAGTATCTGCTGCATAATAAGCATGACTAGGAATCTGGCTCCATTTAAAAAGTCTATCTTAACTTTTTTTTTATTTTTTATTTTTTTATCAGAGCTGAGGATGTGTCAAGCATTTCTTCTCAGTTATACAACAATTCCCCAGATATTCCTACATTAACATAATGGATCATTACATGAGCCAAAACAGTAAGTCATGCTGCACGAGTGGGTGTAGTAGTTCTTGCTGGGGTCGTACAAAGTCAATAGTGTAATGTTTTGTGTGTAGGCAGAATCATGGGAATGTGTTTATTCTATTCCTCTGAGCTCTTTGTGTCTCCCATCCAAAGACTATGAGTGGGCTGAAGTCGTGAGAACCTGAATGTGGCCGGTATGTCATTTCACACAGGGATGGCAATATAAAAGAGTAAAGCTTTCACCTATGTCCCAACTTCAACTTCCCACCGTCTAATCAGACAGATAATCTGTCATTCTGCTGTCTCTCTCTTCTTTTCTAAGTCCTAGGTGTGTAGATATGCACATTCTCTCACATACTCTGTATGGTACAAAGTTCTCAGTTTCTGGTATTGAACCTTGTGGATGTGACCAATAATGAGAGCTGGTCACATAGGTATCACCATTGTTTGTTCTCTACAGAATCATGTAAACCTGAGAGTGAAACCACTTTAATAATCTGACAAAATTTCCGTTATTTGATTGTGTCTCTAAAATGAAATAGATACTTAAAAGTCTGTTACTGTTATTGAATGTGCACTGGGAGCTATTGAATGAGTAGGCAAGGTTAATTCCTGGCAATTATGCATTACAAAATTTTGAGAGGTAACACTGTACACTATTTTTCACTTGAATGCACGCCTAATGGTGTAGAATCACATGCTGGTAGAAGAGCTACCAAGACATTCAGAAATGTGTTAATGAATGAGCAGGAGACTGTCTGGAAATGTCATGGAAACCAATCACTGCTTGGCGTAGCTCATTATCAGCCTCAGCAGAGAAATGGAAAGGAGGTTGTCAGGGGTGGGCAAAATAAAAAAAAAAAAAAAAAACTACACAGGATGATGTGAGTCAGGAGGGAGGAAAGGATGAAGATAGATACATTTAAGAAAAAGGAAGAATGGGTATAAATATGATAATCAAAGAAACCAGCTATGGCAAGAGAGATAGCTTTATTAACAATGGCAAAAAAAATTAGCCGTTAGAAGCTACAATGTAGAAGACTGAGTATCGCTTTGAGAAAAGATACATTCACAATCATTTTGTTATTGAGAAATTTATTGCAATGTGCAAAACGTTTTTCACCAGAGATTTTCCGCTTTCTAGAAGACTGGTTTCTAGTAGGCACTAAGCTCTTTGATATAACAAATACAACTTCAATATTGCATTATCCTACAATAAATAAATTTCATTTGCTTTCATTTACCCTTGAAGAAACATTTTTCATCACAAATTCAGACCTTTAGAACACTTTATAAATCAAATCAATGCAGAAGGATTTGCTAGTTCCCCCTATCTCAAGAGTGACCTCAATTTCTAACAATGACTCAATTTCCATTCCACCCAGAAGCAGAAAAAGGCAATTTGAGAGCCAGATCACACCAAGTGGGATAGGCCATTCATCTTAAAAGGCTCAGTGACATCTTTATCCTGTCAGATGCACCTGATTCTTTTTGCCTTTGGGGCTATTTGAGGTACTTGTAACTGAAATCAAGCTTTAACCCAACCCACAGAGGAGCTGGGAAGCATTTCAACAAACAAGTCATGAGACAAGATAAGGACAGCATTGTGAAATCCAACCCTTTAATGTTGGCAAAAACATGTTTTCTGCACCAAGATATGTAGGAACTCCCATATACCTTATTAGATGACATTTTTCAGATGAAGTAATCTTAAAGATGGAGCACAGAGGCCAGAATGTCAACTTCTGTCTGCCTCATCATCTGCGTGAGGTCTTTAGAGTAATAATAATTCATGTAATGGATGGAGCCTCAGTGTTTAGGATGAAGAAGTGGAAGATGAACAGAAAAAAATAAGGATAATCAGAAGGAGAAATTATAGAAAGGGAGACAGAATTGAGGTCAAAGCATTGGTTGCGTGTGTGTGTGTGTGTGTGTGTGTGTGTGTGTGTGTGTTGGTCTTTCTGTGTAGGATCACATATAGAAAACTGATTCCTTCATATATTTCCTTTATCGCAGGCCTGTTTTTTCAATCAATGGTGTTTTTAAGAATATCAGTAAGCTTTCCGTAAGCGAGGTGTAAAGAGGCCCCGCAGGGCGATTTGTTGTCAAGGACAACAGAATTCTCTGCCATCAATTTTGATGGGTAGCTCAATCTGTTCACACTGAACCAGACAATGTATTGATGTGATGTGATCTCCAAATGTTGTGTGTCACTACAACGTTTTATTGTATGCAACTACACACTGCCGATGTGTATGCAAACACACACCAGGTATACATACAATATTTATGTTTACCTTTAAGCTTCACAGATATTGTCGGCATTTAAACTGCTGAGTGCATTTAAAATAAAAAAGAAGGTAATTTTAAAGGACACTCTTCACCTCTTCACCGCTCTTACAGCCACATGACTTATGAAAAGCTTTTGTATCTTTTTGTAACAACTTCTCAAATATAGTGTTTATGAATCATGAATGATCACAAACCTTTCTATATGATTTAGCATCACAATCCAGCCCAGTTCATCTACTCTCTGTAGAGTCCATTCATTGTCCGTAATGACATTGTTTGCCACAATATTTGTAGTACATATTTATGAATAAGGCAAAAAGATGTGCCTAATAAGTTGAGAAGCAATACAGAAACAGCAAAATTATTCATGTGGGAAAATGGTGCAGTGTAAAGGAAAAAGAGGATTTTAATGTTCTAAAACAAGATCATCTCATACTTGATGTCCTCTGTGAATATTTTCCAGTCGCTGAGCAGACTATTTATGAAATCATATATCGGCGTATTAAAGCTGAAGCACCATCATGCATTCGGCTCTGAATTCTCATTAGAGTTCATTATTTTAAGATTAGTCATGCACTTTTTGGTCTGTGCCTTTCCATGAATAAATAGATAAGGACAGGTTTATACGTGTGTGTATATATGCGCATATATATTTGCTTTTTTTTTTCCGCATACACAGTATATATTTTTTTTGCATATATATATATATATATATGTGTGTGTATATATTTATTTTTTTCCAAAATGCACAGTCAAGCAGTTAAATGCAGTTTCAGGTTTGATGGATACGGTTTATGTGCAGCAGTAGGGAATCAGAAAAAACATGCATGCTGCCCATTCTCTTTTTCCAGTGAAAGTGAATGAGAGGATGAGGAGTTAAAATTAAGGGGAGTGACAGTGTTACACAACTGAATATGACTGGTTAGCACATGGATGCCCAGGAGGCTGTTCCCTTCAATTGCCACTGACAGCTTACCTGTCAAGAACACTGCCATGTAAAGGGAATAATATAGCATGAGACAATCCAGATACAAATGAACGTACAGTACGTGTGAAACATACCCCGCCTGCTTTCCTAGAAAAGACCGAAACAAAGGCATGGATGGATTTTTGCCTTTTTTATTAGCATAGGTAGATCAGTGATGAACTAGCGATCTGACATACTGAACAAATGTTTCTCCTCAGGAGACTCCTTAAATGTTTAACCCTTAAACGTCTGTATAACTTTGCTGCGACTGTTTTCTCACCCGGTGGTGTCCAGTGTCGTCCTCTATTCTCTTTTTCACCTATTTTGTGCTCTGTTGTAAATTCATTGTGTTGTTGTTATTGTCACCTTATTCTATTCTGCTCAGTGTATTTATTTATATTTTGATATGTCTTGTTTATTTTTCTGTAACTGTATGGAACAACATGGAAACATAATTTCCCTCGCGATTAAGTTCTATCTTATCTTATTTCATCTTATCTCATCTCGTCTTATCTTATCCAGGGCGAATTCTGTCTCCTGTGTCAGCTGGAAAGGCTCTAGTAGAACTTATCAAACTAAAGGCTGAAAAAAAGTAATTAAAAATAATGAAATGAGACGAGATACAAATAAAGTGTGTGTTCAGCTAATCAATCACTTTGTGCTGTTAGTTACTTTACATGAGTTGACATGGCTGTACTTTTACATTTGTGTTTTTGTTATGTTGGAGCTTTGTCCTCACAGTATACACGGTCAGATGTACTTTACATAGTTACCATCCAGAAAGCAGCGATTGGCGTTGCTAAACAGCAAAGGTATTTTAATTCAATAAAATGTACTTTCCCCAAGAAGATGTAGGGAATTCCAATTTGTGGAATCAGGCTTTCCGGAAAGGGCAATTCTAATGTAGAACATTGTGGACGGTTGGAGAAATACATGGAGAACCTAGTTAGTGATTAAACGTCTCACCTTGTTGTCTCACCCCACACAGCAATTAGAGCAAAGTAGTCAGTGATTCATTGCTGGGGAACTCTCACTATAGCACAGGCCTGCTTTTAAAAGGGACAGACTCACCACACACACACACACACACACACACACACACACACACACACACACACACACACACGTGTGTGAACTCATGCATAGCAGGGCACACAATACACAAACACATAATAAAAGGACTTAATAAAAGGACTGACCAATGGACAGCTAGTTTTTCTACAATTAAAATAAGCTATTCATAACTTTAAATCTGCTGTTTAACACGTATTAATCATTTGCATGTTTTACTCACATAACATCGGCATGCATGCGTACGCAATTCCATCCTGCTGAGACGAGGTTCCAGGAAGCGCAATGATTAAGGTTAAATTAAAGACAGTAAGACGGATAGTGAAAAACAAACTACTTGAATCATACAGAGATTGAAATGCATGCCTGCAAGCAACAGGACGATATTCCTTTTGGTGGAAGTTGTCATCTGCAGTATTTTAGCTTCCACTGACTTGTTACGAGCAGAGCTGAGGCCTCTTACATACAGAACAGAGGAAACGTTTGTTAAAGTGTAATTTTATAGCTTCAAAAGAATTATTTATGAAACCAAAACTGTGTCCTGTCCCAGAGGATCTGCTAAAAATACAATATAGTGTACAGAACGTAACTAAGACAGACAGTAACAGGAAAAGTTTGAAAAGTAGCATGCATTCATTCTTATGTTCAGGTCAACAGATACTGACACCACATTCGTCAGTGTTTCATGCCAGCTAAGAGAGACTTTGTAACGCGAAATTATATGAAAAGAACTTTGGATAACATTTAGCAAACTAAGTGTTGGGCTATGTTTCATATACCAAGTGACTCTGGGGTGTGTGACTGCCACTCAGTCTTGATCCCCGTCCATGTTGGGACTTCTTCACTATAAAAATACCACAGCGTCTTTGGTCCCTCATTGTAATGTTGGGTTTTACATTGCAGCTCACCTAAACCTCGATACAGTTTGTCTCGAGGAGATTCTGAAGAGCACCTTCTCCGTCAGGATGATGTACAACACAATGATGTACAACACAATGATGTACAACATAAAGGCTCGCGATTTCACCTCATCGCGGATTTTTGGTAGGCAGTCATGTGATATGATACGCGCATTCTATTGGCTGACAGCATCTGGAAGTGCGCTTGTTCCGTGAGTCTCGGACTTCCGTGAGACACAAAAGTGCTTTCAACAGTCAATAAGAGTGTGGGAAAAGGAAATGCAAATAGAAGGTGGTTTAATATCAGTATGGGGAGGGTCATAAACGTTTAAATTACCATAAATAATAAGATAGTTTGTTGCTCTATCGCAGAATTTGTTTACCGCGTGTGGCTCCTGGAGCATATTAGCCGCGAGGAACGAGATTGCACTGTATATCTGACACTGTGAGAATGACACCACAGTAATTCTGCTTTCCACTGATTGCCAATGACAAAATATAAAGTTTAAAGAAAAAAAATCATCTGCACTCACTTTAGACTATATAGCATTTGGTTATTTGTTCCCCGTTTCCAGGGTGGTGCCCTGTATTTATTTTTTAATAATAATGATAAATTGCTTCAATAATAACATTGCGTTTATTTAATAGTTAATTATTTATTATTTTACTAACAACCTAATTGATCCTGTCAACAACTGGTTTTCTGCAGAACTAAAATTTAATAGCAATCTTAATTATAAATTATTATTTTTATCAAGCACAATTTTAGAAAGAGTCAAAAAATAGACATTCAACTGATAAATGTAGACATTTATATGTTCAGCACCTATAAAGATAACTATAAGCATTTTATTCTGTGAAAAGAAAACACTGTCAGTACTTGATACGTCTTATTAAAGGCAATACTGTAAATTGATAAAAACTATAAACATTAAAGTCATTTTTTAAAAAAAAAAACATTTTAAATATTGAAATTTATATCCTAATTGTTGGACTTGTGCTTAAAATAATTAAAGGCTGGGGTCATGAAACTGACCCATATTAGAAATTGACATATTGGCAACAACAACAACAAACATTGCTTTGGGTCACTGCTTACGCCCAGGTCTAAAAGGAGTATAAATAACAAGAACCTCAATTACACAGTGGAAACGTACACCCATAAAAAGAGGACAGATTATCACACACTTGGCATGATGTGATACAATGCTGAGTCATCATGTCTCCTGCCTAATTAAACAGGAACATTAGGAGGACTCTGATGTTTGCTTTTATAATGTCAATCCAGAAAAAAATGGGTCATTGACTGTCTCAGGGGCGGAATGGTAATCAGAGATCAGTATTCAGCTCATAGGAAGAAGGGTAAACACCAAAACCACCCCAGTCTGGATGCAGAAGTATCTACATGTTCACCCAATACCTCCATGGGTTTCCCGATTACAAAATTAATCATAAGTATAAAAGTGAGCGTGAATGTTTGAGTGTCAAGCTTGTGTTGATATTGCAACCTGCTGAAGGTGCACCATGTCCAATGCCACTTTGGATAAACTCAAACAACAATGCAAAGAATAAGTGATAGTAAAAAAAAATAAAATTGGATGTATACCAGTCGACAATGCCTCCTTTGGATGAATGGAGGGTTGGCGTTAATAACTGTGTTTGAGTATGTTGACTCCAATTAAATTTCAGCCTGTACTTCCTGTGCAAATTTGGTGGGGATAGGTTTTGATCACTAAAGGTGATGTATTCAACAGTTGGAAATCCTTGGAGAAACGTTTGGGTTTGGTCTTCCTTGCAAAGAACAGAAATGAAATGTGGCAATATTTACTTCGAGCGATCCAAACACAAACACACAAGTAATTAGTAAAGTTTGTGATACAGAAAAGTACGTCAGAACACACTGTTAACACACATAACCACAGCTGACTGTGTAGGATGAGTGAAATGTCGACGGTAATGACACAGTGCCCTAGATATGCTTCATTCAGTCAGTCCACCAAACGACACTCAGGTCAAATTTGCATGCGACATGCACAATTAACATAATGATAGTATGATATCACCTCAGTGTACTTCACTGCTTGAATAATAGGCTATAAAAATAAAGCTAATTAAATGTGGAAAGTGGACTATGACGAGGACATAGTATTCAGTAAGATCTTTGGAACTGTGTGAAACATATTAAACTCAATCATGAAATATGTAGGTCAGCAATAACGGTTAACTTGAAAAAGTTTGGCTGATAATCATTTTGATATTTTTTCAAACAGAAAAGTCAGAAAAAGATTGAAATATTCTCAAATATGCTTTCAATACATTTTTTAACTAAATGCATTATTGACTACACTGCATCTTTAAGTAAGGGTTCATGTCATGTTTCAATAATTAAAATGAATACTCATCAATATCATCAAATATTGTATGAGGAAGTCTGGTATTGTATGAGGAAGTCTGGAGTGGCAGAGATATTGTATGAGGAAGTCTGGAGTGTCAGAGAAGTATGTTAGAGCGGTGCAGGACATGTATGAGGACTGTAAGACAGTGGTGAGGTGTGCTGTAGGTGTGACAGAGGAGTTCAAGGTGGAGGTGGGACTGCATCAGGGATCAGCTCTGAGCCCCTTCTTGTTCGCTATGGTGATGGACAGGCTGACAGGTGAGGTTAGACAGGAATCTCCATGGACTATGATGTTTGCAGATGACATTGTGATCTGTAGTGAGAGTAGGGAAGAGGTGGAGGAGAAGCTAGAGAGGTGGAGGTTTGTCCTGGAAAGGAGAGGGATGAAGGTTAGCCGCAGTAAGACAGAGTACATGTGTGTGAATGAGAGGGACCCAAGTGGAAGAGTGAGGTTACAGGGAGAAGAGATCAAGAAGGTGGAGGATTTGAAGTACTTGGGGTCAACAGTCCAGAGCAATGGAGAGTGGGGAGAAGAGGTGAAGAAGCGTGTCCAGGCAGGATGGAATGGGTGGAGAAAAGTGTCAGGTGTGATGTGTGATAGAAGAGTTTCAGCTAAAATGAAAGAAAAGGTGTACAAAACTGTGATGAGACGAGCGATGTTGTTTGGTGTGTTGTTTGCGAGAGGTAGCGGGAGGGGCGGCAGTGGCTCAGCGGTAGAGCAGATGTCTTGAAGACGGATCGCCCAGCCATCGGTGGATCGACTCCCGCTCCCACCAGAACATCTCCGGAGTGTGAGCTGACGGTGGGAGGCGTCAGCTCACCTCCCAGCCACTGCCGAGGCGCCCTTGAGCAAGGCGCCGTCCCCCCTACGAGCTGCTCTATTGGGGCGCACTCCAGGAAGCTGCTGCCCGTCACTCTGCCTCCCGATGTACAGCTTGGTGTTGTATATTGTACTAACTGCATGCTTACAGGTCCCCTTGTGTGCTGTGGTTGTTTTCAGGGGCCTTTACATACTGTGAAAAAACTAACACAAAAATGTAACAAACGTACACCTGAGTGACAAATGTAATTTCCCCGAGGGGATTAATAAAGTATATCTCCTTCTTCTTCTGGTCTAGAGACAGTGTCACTGAGGAAAAGACAGGAGACAGAGCTGGAGGTAGCAGAGATAAAGATGCTGAGGTTCTCTCTGGGAGTGACCAGGAAGGATAGGATCAGGAATGAGTACATCAGAGGGACAGCACATGTTAGAGGTTTTGGAGATAAAGTCAGAGAGGCCAGACTGAGATGGTTTGGACATGTCCAGAGGAGAGATAGTGAATATATTGGTAGAAGGATGCTGAGTTTTGAACTGCCAGGCAGGAGGCCTAGAGGAAGACCAAAGAGGAGGTTTATGGATGTAGTGAAAGACGACATGAAGGTAGTTGGTGTGAGAGAAGAGGATGCAGAAGACAGGGTTAGATGGAGGCAATTTATTAGCTGTGGCGACCCCTGAAGGGAAAAACTGAAAGGAAAAGGAGATCCCTAAAGATGTGATGGCTTCACTTTTCCAGTCTGTGTCAAATGGATGAGACACGTATGAAGATCAATGGAAGAATTCTTAAATACTATGCCATTAGTCAAACAAAGATTAGTTTAGAGAGTGTAGTATGCACTTACATTAGTTTAGGGGATAAAAATCTATAAACAGACAGTAATGTACCACAATTATGTAACAAGTAATACACTCCTGTACCTCCTCATTCCACCACCAAGTCTCCTTATCTACTTTCCTTCCAGATGATCACATTAGCTGTAGTTGTCCAGTCATCTGGCAGCACCTCCCGACCACCCAGAGCCTGTCTTAACACCTTCCTAAAAGTCATGCAACACTCGTCCTTTTTCAGCTTCCACCATTTCGTCCTCTGCTCTGCCTTTGTCCTCTTCATCTTCCTCACCACCAGAGTCATCCTACACACCACCATGCTATGCTGTTTGGCTACACTCTCGCCTACCACTATTTTGCAGTCACTGATCCCTTTCAGATTATATCGTCTACATAAAATGTAGTTTACCTGTGTGCTCCTACCTCCACTCTTATAGGTCATCCTATGTTCCTGCCTCTCCTGGAAGAAAGTATTTACTACAGCCATTTCCATCCTTTTTGCAAAGTCAACTACCATCTGTCCTTCTGCATTCCTCTCCTGGATTCCAAACCAGCCCATCACTTCCTCATCACCTCTGTTACCTGCACCAACATGTCCATTGAAGTCCGCACCAATGACAACTCTCTCTTATAGGTATGCTCTGCATCACTTCATCAAAGTCCAACCAGAATTTCTCCTTCAGCTCACATCCCACCTGTGGAGCATACCCACTAACAACATTGAACATCACACCTTTGATTTTTAGCTTCAGACTCATCACTGACACTTTTTACCTCCAAGACATTCCCAACAAACTTCTCCTTCAAGATAACTCCTACTCCATTTCTTTTAATATCTACACCATGATAGAACATCTTGAACCCTGCTCCTAAACTTCTAGCCTTGCTACCTTTCTACCTGGTCTCCTGGACACACAGTATGTCTACTTTCCTCCTCTGCATCATGTCAACCAACTCTCTACCTTTTCCTTTCATAGTTCCAACATTCAACGTCCCTACTCTCAGTCCTATACTCTTGGCGTTCCTCTTCTCTGTCTTCCTACGAACACTTTCCATTTCTCCTGCTTCGACCAACAGTAGTCCAATTTCCACCGGCACCCTGTAGGTCAACAGCACGGATGGCAGTCGTTGTTAACCTGGGCCTCGACCGATCCATTATGTTTGATTTGGCAAAAGTTTTACGTTGGATGCCCTGCCTGACACAACCCTCTGTATTTATCTGGGCTTGGGGCCAGCACAATAAGACACTGGCTTGTGTCCTCTTGCGGCTACTTTCCATCACATCTTTAGGGATAAAAATAGGATTTTTCTTTGTTTATTTGTCTGAATCTCAGCTCTCTGTGGTTGATATGCCCCTCTTGTGAGTCACGTGAGCCTGTAGGATGTAAATACCCGTAGGACATATATCTTCAACTTTTTTTGGGTTCCTCCACATTTTCAGTTTCATCATATTGAACTTTGCCTTGGAACAGCTACTGTAATAAATCCAATTCAATGTGGCATGACCATTCTCCCAGCTGTCAAACTTACAGTATAGCCAAAATATGGACCGACAAGCCATCCGACAGCTGACTCACACATGAACAGATGCATGTAGACTTGAACTCATAAAGTACAAATCTGAGCCTCGTGTTTCCCAAAAGCTCTTCAGCAGTTTCTGTTAGGTCAAAACTTCTGTAGCTTGTGTAGATTAAGTTAACCTTGAACACCATCATCAAGGTTTCATCCATTTTAATTGCATTCTAGAGAGAGCAAACATCCTTGCAAACCACTCGCTCAAACATCTCACCAACTCACACAGTTCAAATTCACATTTGAATTCTGGAATTCTCTGGAATTAGTACCTTCAAACAATGACCAGAAGTGATTTGAATTATTTTTCATCAAACAGCAGTTATTAAATGTAAATTACAACCGTCAGTTGAAAATAAAATAGTAACCATGTGATGCCACAGCAACAACAACTTTTTGGAGTTACAGTCAAAGTGGCATAGTGTTCAACTTGATATCCCTCAAACATTGGAAAGGGCTATTGTATGATTTGCAATACAGAGATTCCGCAAGAAATCTCACAGACTGTTGCAAGCTAAAGAAGACATAAGAAGACAATTGGAATCCAGGCCCTGCAATGTTGATCTGTTATTGCACATCTGAAATCAAGAAATCGTGGAGGAATGTGGAGGAACTCATTGTAGGTCAATCCAGAAATCTCATCTTCAAGTTACTGTTGGCAGAAGATATTTAGGATGTACAGTCATTTTAATGTTTACATGGTTCTTCAGTTCTTTATAAGGATCACTGTCGAGTCCGACAACTTGGAAAACTGTTTGTCTCGACCATGTTGCCAAATAGCTTGCCTCTCTAAACGACTGAGAGGTTGTTCAACTGGAAAGGAGTTCATCTCATGATATCATGATTCAAACTTTTTTGTTTTAATGAATTCTATGAAACACAAAGGGATACACTGCCTCAAAACTGGCTCTTCATTCTATTGTAAACCAGTTCCATATGCAAATATCGTGTGTGTGTGTGTGTGTGTGTGTGTGTGTGTGTGTGTGTGTGTGTAAACCCAATTTTCTGCTAACTTACCTTTCACAGTTACTCTGGCAGACCAACATATGAAACTGCATTGTTGTAGTCTCTGACTTTCTCGTTCACCCTTTGACCTCCTAAACAGACACCTTCATTTATGAAGCAAGCGCACTCTGATGTGAAGAGGACTTCAGCCATTTCAGAAACCTCTCTGCACTACATCACTTTCACAGCAACACAATGATTAAAGTGCAGGAAAAATTAATCTACACATTTGGAAAAGAACCACGATACTGAGCTGCCTACTTGTGTGCCATGTGTCCATCTTTTAAATGAAGATAAAACCTGAGGTGCTTGATTAAGACTTACAATTTGAAGTGGCGCTTGCTAATGTTTGACTGATGAGTTGTTTAATTAAAGTTAAATGCATCTTAATTTCCCAGGGAAGCTCTCATAGCAAAACAAAAACTAATAGCAGTTGCAATGAAGAGTTTTGAGTCTGACTCCAAATGTTAAAAGTACCAAAGGCCAAAGAAATTAAGAATCTTATGGGTAAAATTGGACAAAGTAATTTTATTCATAAGAACAAGATTAAAGGTATATTTCTCACAAATGTAATATAATCCAATTTTCACTCATATATGGGGTGTAAACAGCTTAGTCAGGAACATACGCTCCTGATTGCTAGAATTCATTAAAAATATGCAGTTGCCCTGCGTATTAAACCACTTAGCTCAGTAAGCAAGTGTTTCTCATCAGTAACACCTTAATAAGCCCTCAGTCCCCTGATTAAGCAACATCTGCTATGGAAACGTTAAGGTTTAAATAAAAGCTTCCATTCCTGCAGCATTCCCCCCTCTTCCTTTCTCCAGACCCCCATCCTCCACTATGTCTGCATCTACTAATCACCTAGGGATGTTACACTAGGAATCAGCATTCTGAAGCTGTAGCTTATTATCATAATGCCCGTGAGTGTTTTTTTTTTTTTTTTTTTTTCAAACCACGGAAGCTTATGTGTAGTTACTCTTCTATGTGCAGCTCACATTCAGCATCACTCTGAATTCAGACAGTAATGTTTTGGGATTTTTTTTTTTTTTTTAAATTTCCGTTTCCTGAGAGGATACTGTCAGTGTGTTTCATGATGTTTATCGGCCCTGAGGAATCCTTATGTGGAGAGGCAGCATACACATATACTGCATGAACAGGATAGATGGGTGTCTGTTAAATGAAACTTACTTTTCATTTTTTTTTGCAACCCCCCCTTGACCTTTCAGCTGATTTGTTGAGAGGGGTCACTTTCTATAATTATGGTGCCAAGAGTATATTGACAAGCAGGAATCCCAAACCCTGAAATATCCCTGTGTGTGATCAAAATGCACTGAAAGTTAATTTGATGATGTTGCTAAAGATGGTTTCACTTTATTCTCATATTGTTTCTTTGAAGAAACTCTTTTTCTGTTAAAAAAAAAAAAAAAAAAAAAGTCATTCAATAAATGCCCATTGAAGCAATGATTGTTTTTTTCCAAAAAGGTAGACAGATGTAGGCTGGAGAGAAAAGAAGTCAAGCCTACATTTGAATGTTTGCAATGTAAAACAGGACAGCTGAGGATGAAGAAGTGCAGCCTAAGGAAACAAACAGAAAAATATATAGAAAAATTATACACAGACACATACACAACATGTATACAAATATATGTGTGTGCCTATCATGGGCCTGTACCCGGTCTGTATACGTATGTGACTAACCACCAGTGTGTATTAGAGTGGACTAACAATTTCCTACAGGATTAATAAAGTTAAATACATTTACATTTACATATAAAAAGACTACTAGGTAAGAATACAGTAATACTTTCTTTCTGATCTGTAGACACGTGGAAATGCTTCAACTTCAACTGACCTTTCAGGTAAAGCAGCAAATATGTTTGTATTTTCTATAAGGAAATAATGTAATCAGACAATTCACCTGTCACATCCAGTGACAGTTCTGGTGGTGGTTGGTGTTGCATCAGCTTCTTAACCTCTGTGAGGCGAGGTCAGCGCTGTTTGTAATGCAACGACCATTGTCGAGATTCATGTGGCTCCTCAACGATGGCCGATGGGAGTGTCAGGGGGTGTCAAAAGGGGGGTTGTTGAAATATACAAGTTTCACCGAGCTTTTTGTATGCTAATAGAGGTAATTAGAATGAGCCACTCATGCTAATTTATTATTATTCTCCTTTCTGGATTATTCTCCTTTCTGGATCTTATGTGAGCCTTTACAAATGTCCAATCAGGTTATCCATGAGTTTTCACTTCCCCTTTCTGGTGTTTTTGTTATTTTCCTTGGCCTTGGGTACAAGTGGGTAATTTGTTGTGTTGCAGGGTCCTGATAACTCCAAGGTTGTGCTCCGGTGGATGTGGAGAGTTTTATAGATTTCCTATTGTGAAATCTATCAGTAGTTGTGCCTCTACTTTATAAATGTTTCCATTTGGTTAGAACATTGTGTCCTGTATGCAAATGACTGTCTCTCGTGTTTAAAAATGTTCCATTATGTCTTCAAATCCTGCCAGTTACTATGTAAATGAAGTGTACAATGTTGCCTTGTTTTTTAGTTTTGTTTTCTGTTGTTTTTACATATTCCCATCAATTTCAAGACAATACATTATCATTTAGTTGGCTTTGGTCATACCATCAGAAACATATTAAGTATTCTAAATGTAAATTTGCATTTTACTTAACATTACCACATCATACAACTGAAAATAACATACTGTGGTATTAAACTAGAAAGGTAAATTGAAGAATTGGACTGGTGGATTTATAGAATTCATGGCATTATCAACTAGAAGTGTCATCTTCCTATTGGGGAAAAAACATTTTATGTAAGAACATATAGTCCATCATACATTAAAATGTCTTAATTAATTCTTAACCTTTTCATATTTAACAAGGACAGGAGCACTGAAGGATCATTCTCAGATAGGGGAACATTTATATTTGGCACCTGTCAGACTTGAACATCATCATGCTGTGGCATCATCTTGACAAGATGCCTATGAAGCGCAAGTTTCCCAGGAAGAGTATAGATGCAGACATTCAAGTCCAGAGGCCATGACACAGGCCACTTTTCATCAATACACAGAGGAAAGGTCATCTCAAGAAAACACAAGGGGCTCAGAGCCACAGGCACATCTATTTCAGATGAAGACATACAGTATCCTAATTATCAAGTCCCTTGGCTTGAAACACAGATGGGGGACTATGGTATTAAAAGTTTCTTCTTTTCCTCTTTAACCCAAAGTAAACTGAAGATGTGATATTTGACCAGTTGGTCTGCAAAAAAACAACACTAAGAAATTAATGTGGGTACAGACATGAATGGTTTTACAAAGATTCCATTCACACAAACACACACCAAGACAAACACCCACTGGAAACAGAGCAATGTGGGAAATAAGCAGGTAGGCGGTTAACTTTAGGAGACAGAGGAACAATTTGAAACCGGTCTCCATTCAGGGAATAGAGGTGGATATAGTGGATGACTATACACTGGACGTTCAAGCGCTTGTGGAAAGCCATGTCCTGGATGAATGTGAATCTTCATATTCTTTCCCACAAATACAAAAAAATTCATTATTTGCAACACAGTTCATACATCGTCCTCCTATCTTTTCAACTTGAGCAAACACAGGTAATTCACTTTACAAACATACACACACACACTTGCCTTGTCCTGATAGATCCAACAGTTTCCCAAGAAGAAGAAGAAGTTAAGCACTTGGTTTAGAGAATAATTCAAAAAAGATAGTTCCACAAAGAGTTAGCTGTGATGCTCTTATGGCTTGATTTTGGGTAACAGCTTTTCATTTTCATTTCAGTTCGTACTTCACTGGATCACACATCACCTCACAAATCACAATTCAAATTCCTCACTAGATCAGGACTGTGAAGCCAGCAGCTGATAATTCCACCTTATTTAGTTTTGCTCCATCACCCTCACTTTAAACAGCCCTCTGGGGAAACGGTGTGTGGGTGCATGTGGTTATAGTGTTCCCTGTGGCTTATCGTAGTTCCACCCTGTTGCCTTAACTTAACAAGGCAGGGAAAGGCGCAGTCTGTGAGACAAGGATAGTCTCAGGGGATGTTCAGGAGGATCATGAGTCAGGCTCATTCGTCTAGAACTAACTCATTCTCAGATAGTTACAGGCAATGGGTCACATCTAATTAGAGTCTTATGGATACAGGAAATGAATGAGTGATATACAAGCTACTTCAACAACAACTTGCATAGAGAAATTTTTTTTCAGTATTCATTTGGGTTTTCTGTAGCAGATCATGGAGAAACAGTGTGACATTTTTAAGAACATCCTTGGCCGATAAAAGTAGATGCAACATTATATTATCAAATGATGGAATGCAAAGATTCATCATCCATTGACCACACACAGTCACACAAATTATTAAGAGAGATTTTACTACTGAAGGGACAATGATTCACGGCATTTGAAGTACTCTGACCATCTGACATTATAATCAGATCACTAATCAAAAAGCAAACATTTTCTACTCTCTGCTTGCTTCCAGATATTGCCTCCTTTCTTCCCGTACATTGATTTACATACTCTGTCCATCATTGGCTGGATGATACACTTCACTCGGCTGCCTTCTGCTGATTGGTTGCTGCTGCAGAAGAGAGAGGAAACTCGCTTCCCAAAACAGGTATAAAAGGCAGTGTGTGCTGCATCAGAGACAGAAGAGCATCCACTAAGCATTTGAACAAGCTTCTATAGACAGCTACTGCCAGATTAAATAAATGAGAATAGCAAAACAAGAAGCTCAGTAAGACAACACACAAGAAAAGGAAAAGTGGGTAGATAATTAAATCAGCTATAGGTGAAATTAATAGTTGATCTTTCCCAAATTTTTGATTTTGGGACATTTTCTTTGCTACTTTTTGTTCAGAATATCAAAACAAAATGTCTCTGGAGGTAAAGGAGAAGACCCAGGTACGACTAGTGTTTCTGGGGGCAGCAGGAGTTGGCAAAACAGCCCTTATTCAGCGTTTCCTCCAAGATACATTTGATCCCAAACACCGGCGCACAGTGGAGGAGCTGCACAGGAAGGAGTACGATATTGGTGGGGTCAAAATCACAGTGGAGATCCTAGACACCAGCGGTAGCTACTCCTTCCCAGCCATGCGCAAGCTCTCTATCCAAAACAGCGACGCGTTTGCACTTGTGTACGCAGTGGATGACCCAGAATCACTGGAGGCTGTCAAGAGCCTCCGAGATGAGATTCTGGAGATCAAGGAAGATAAGTACACCCCAATAGTGGTGGTAGGGAACAAAGTGGACCGAGAGGAGGAACGCCAGGTGTCCAACAAGGATGTGTTGTCAACTGTTGAGATGCACTGGAACAGCAGTCACCTGGAAGCTTCAGCAAAGGAGAATGCCAACGTGATGGAGGTTTTTAAAGAGCTGCTGCAGCAGGTGAACCTTCCCAGCAGGCTCAGCCCTGCTCTCCGCAGACGAAGGGAAACATTTCCAAAAGACCTCAACTTCCGGCCGCCTATGAACAAGACCAACAGCTGTATTCTCTCATAATGGGAGACTAAGAACAGAAGGTCTCTTTTGTTTCATGAAGGACATAAAAGAAGGAAGGCTATACTTTTCAATTGGACGTAGAAGTATAGAGAAGCCTGACAGGTTGTGCAAAGGTGAAGCTGATTTTGTGATTTTGGACCCACAGACAATTCACTGTTTGCAACTCAGAGGAAATCAAAACTGAAGAGTGAAATGTGTTGAGACTGAATGTGAAGAGAAGGGGGACGTGTGGGAGATGCATAATCACAGGTGTTGGCGTGATACTGTTAAGGCTTATTTGTTGAAATGCTGCTGGTGTTTAGATCAATGTATAGCTTTGGGATTTTAAATTAAAATATTCAGTTGTATCATGATATTAAGAGTACTACCAAGTTTACTGAGAAGGGTGTAAATGTACTGTGGTATGTGAAAATGTTGCATTTAATTATTGGACTGTAGCAAATAATGTTTACACTTTTTTGTATGCCATTCCATTTTGCCATTGAGCATGCCCATTCTTGTTTCGAGTGGTGAAATGCAAATGTAAACGGCTAATGCACTTTTCATTTCTGAAATAACCATTACACGTTTTTTCATGTTATTTTTTTATATAATCTTATTTATTATGGCATACTCACTCATGACTATTTTGTTGTGTATTTGACAAATGTAAAATGGGATGTGGATCTAAATGTGGAATTAAAGATAAAACCACAAAAAAAAAAATGTGTTTCAAGTTATTGATGTTGATGTTTCTAGATGTATAAAATGTGTTGAGCACCTTTTAGTTTTGAGTGAATAATTACATTCCGTAGATGTTAAGTCATTAAAATCAAATATATGTCATATAATTTATATAATTTTATATAAATCATACAAATACTTCAATTTTGAGTTGTCATTATTAAGGTGAAAATGTCTTTTTCTTTCCAAAACAGGAACTTTTGAACGCACTTTCTTTTCACATCAAGTCATAAAACCCTCTGAACACTGAATGCAGCAAAGTTAATTTTTATAGCATCATCCCAGACAGGAAAAAAAAAAAAGATAAAACTGTCATGGAACAGTAAAAAGATGATTTGCATGTGGAATACTGACACCGATTAATTCAACTGTTTTTTTTTAATTATTTTAAAAAATACTCACTTGCTGCTTTTTGCTGCTTCATTTCAAAATATGACAAAATAAGCCAGCAAGTGCCAGCCGCTGCTGTTCTCCAGTATCTTTCCTCTTGAAATCCCACAGTATCTAAAACCTTTGTCGCCATCTGTGGATCAAATAGATGCATTACACTTTCTGCAACAGGTGTATATCTTACCTTCACCCTTCTGATGTCATCAAACTTTCAATGAGTTCTCTACCTAAATACTTGAAAAAATTCATCAAAACTTCCACTGCGATTGATTCAAATCTCAGGTTTAACTTGCTTTAGTCTGTGCTCTTTGTATCCATCATCAGTCAAGAGTGATTCCACTGACTGACTGCATATGCATAATGAAATCTGTTATCTATCTGGACAAGTCCTTCTGATCCATACCACATACTTTAGCTTACAGTTAACAAGTAAAAACACTTTTCATATCACACCACAAAATGATTTTAACTTCAGAGCCAGCGCAGCAAATCAATATACAAAGGAGTGTTGAACTCTGCCTACTGAAGAGGTAACAGTCAAAGGTAAACAAACTAAATTGAAATCAGAATCAAAATAAATGAATAAAAATTCTTGCTTAACCTGTTGAGAAAAAAAGTTCACTGTTCTCCTCAGTGCAACCTGCTCGGAATAGACAGTTGTAGGCCCCAAAGTAAACCCCCACCCCATCCCCTGTACACCCCACTCCATTCGAAAGAACTGAGCTTCCCGTTTAATTTGAGGAAGTAGCTTTGTAAACGTTTGCATGCTGTTCCTCTTTCAGTCCACATTTAAACATTCTTCCGCACTCTGCCGTTTGTCATTTGCGAAGGGAGACCAAGAAGCTTCATAGCGATGAAGGTGTGTGGATTGGATTTGTCATCCTGTAACAAAGATATATTTTATTTTACCCAACGGGATTTTTTTTTTTCCTCGTGAGATGAGTTTCTCTAACTTTACTATATTTATCATCATACATTGAACACATTTTAGTCACAGTGAGGCAAACCTCTCACTCTGTTTGGACACCAATGTCTTTGCCCTTGGACTTGGTCAAAGCTCCTCAGCATATTAGAGTGACTCTGAGGCGTTTAGAACAAGTTCAGGGTCCTGGGCAGAACTCAACAAGACTATTAGATGAAATGAGGTAGAGCAAAAATTGTATATTGAATAGAAACCGTTTGATGTTGTTCAGAAAGTAATAGCCTTTATTCTTCTTCCATAAAAATAGGGGAGAAATAACCATGTGTAGGAATGCTGTATTCATACATTCACTCATCATTTACAGGTCAATGTGTGAGATACATGTGTGTATGTGACCTTATTAAACATGGATCAAGAAACATAATACTCCGAGTTTACACTTGCAATTCATCACCAAAAATGTCCATTTGAAGTGGAAATCCCATCTACCAGGTATCTATTTTAATTTATCTTATGTGTTAAATTTCTAACACTTGCATGATGAAGTAAATCAATGATGAGCTCTCAGATCTCAGTGCTTTTTTTTTCCTTCTCTACACGGTATTAAATGTGCTAAATAGTGCTATACAATAAAAAACATAATGGGTTCATTCAAACTGCAACTGAACAGCCGTTTCAACTTTCAGAAATTTGCATGTTTCATCAGACAAACAGCCTCAGTCTTAACTGGAACTGCAACTGAGAATCCAGGTTCAGATGTTAAGCCAATCCTTTCTCACAGATCCAAAAATAATTTACAAACCACATATGCGCTCTAGTTCTGTTTTATTCATGCTGCAACCAAAGATCATTCAAACACTTGATTCTAAATAGATTAAAAAAAACAAAAAAACACCTGCAGGACTTTGCTCACAAAAGAATACTTATTTCCAAAATTCTGCAACATAAAGGCTTCAAGTCATGCATTTTGTTGTGCCGTTCATGTTCACTTTCTGTTTAAAAACATCCATTATGTAATACAAAAGCAAGAAAAACATAGTTGTAAAGTCAAATATTATCAAAACGATTATGGAATGTAATAATGGAACAAAAAGGAATAACAGGTTGCAACCCAGGAATAGTCAAACAATTTGATTCTACATAGGCTTAAAAAAAAAATAAAAAATCAGGACTTTGCCCAAAAAAATACTTTCTCAAATTCTGCAACATAAAAGGCTTCAAGTAATACATTCTGTTGTGCCGTTCATGTTCATTTTTCGTTTGAACACATCCATCATGTAATACAAAAGAAGGCAAAAGCATACTTGTAAAGCCAATTACTCTCAAAACAATTATGGAAAATAATAATGGAAAAAAACGAGAATAACAGGTTGAAGCAGAGACTGTGATAAACCTGACTCTTGGTCCTTGGATGTGTGTGCAGTAATGTACTGTACATGCAAGTGTGTGTTGCCTCAGTCATCCACAGCGATGTTTCGGAAGAGATAAGCCATAGACTCTCCGTTGTGGATGCGCCTGATGGCCTCAGCCAGGATCATACTGACATCCACAGTTTTGATTTTTGAACACTGCAGCTTCTGCACCTCATGAGGCACCGTGTTGGTCACCACCACCTAGAGGTTAAACACAGCAGCTTTATGTCATTTATTTTCAGCCTTTTAATGGTTAAAGGGACTTTGCTGCATCAAGTGCAATCTTGCAGTTCACTGCCCTACCTTCTTAAGCTAAAACTGGAATATTGTGAAAAAATTACTGGATGCATCTGCTGAACTCGACAGACTGCTACTGATCTTACACTAAATTTGAGCATATGATCGAAGGAGGACTGTCAAGTCCATAAGTATTCAGGGAAAAATGTTAGCACAACATGTTATAAACAAATCATTGAGTTACTGTAATTATTTATTCGATCTCAAGACCTTCATCTCATGACAGAATTCCCCAATAATTACAACCATTTCTCACAAAATTTCCTAACAATACAGCTGTTAAGGCTGAAATGAAAGTGTCGCTGAATAATCACAGCACTTAAGATCAAGTATGTTTCTCAACAGGGCGAGGTTCAAGATAATGGTTGTGTGATGAGTGATCATGATCTACTATTATAACTACTGTTATTTTCTTTAATATTATATCAAGTTTCACACCTCCTTAAGACATGAGTAAGTCAATAAGTCTGATTACTTTACCGTCAATCTATATGGAAGGATATATCTCAAAACAAGATGTTTCAGAAATTCAAAAGAGGTAAATCAAAATAAGCAATAAACCTTAAAGATACCTGCAAGAATTATGTTTTTAATTTTTCGAATAAGGCTGATCTCATATACATCACACCAAGAGCAGCTAAAGGTTTGTTAACATGTCGAAACACGCTGAACATATAGTACATATATTTTCCCAGCATCTCTGAGTATGACTGACAGATAATTCTGCCATCAACACAGGATTTTACCTCATCTATGGCGGACTCCTCAAGGAGTCTTGGTGCATCCCCAGACAGCAGGCCATGTGTAGCCATGATGTAGATCTTATAGGCTCCCCTCTCCTTCAGGATTTCTGCTGCAGCAACAAAGTCCTCCACATCATCTATCATGTCATCCTGAAAAAGGAGGCAGAGCTAAGAGCGGCATACAGAAAGAGGAAAAAAGGCAAAACAAAAATCTAATGTACAAAAAAATGTTAGAAGTTCTGTCTATATTTTGGGGTAAGGATGTAATAACGTAAGCAATGCAAATCATTTTACATTTCTGAGAAGGAAGTACCAAGACCGATCTGTAAAAAAATCACCGAATATACTTTATAGTTGGTGGTTATATGCTGTAGAAATATCCTTCCAACATTGAAACATGGAATACAACTATAAAATATCACTCTTTGGAGGGCTGATTATTCAATTGTTTTTCAAGTATTCAAAATGGCAAATGTCTTGCATTAAAAAAAAAGAAAAAAGAAAAACTTTGCAGTCAGTCACAATTGCATTTTTTAGCAGAAGCCAAAAAAAAAAAAAAAAAAATGGAATCACTCAATTCTGGAGAAAAAAATAATGGGATCACACTGTAATTTGCAGTACAAAAATCACCTGTATCAGAATAAATGTGAAAATAAATCTGCAAATCAGTCTGCCGTTTAAAAAAAAAAGGACTCACACCTTGTACAGCTGCTGCACCAAGAGGAAAGACATGAATAATGACTCCGAAAACTCAAAGCAGCATGTCTTAAACAGAAAAATGCACAACTAATGAGGTTCAAATGGGCAGAAACTGGAGTCAACGTCTGTGACTGAACTGTAAGCTAAGGCTAAAAGGAAATGGGATTTACTCACAGTAAATCTGCATCACAATCTGCATTTGCAAGGTGATAATACTGGAACTTTTGTTTGGTGCTGTTCCAATGGCATGTTTGGATATATGTACATTTCTGCAGTCATTGACGATCTGGGGCTGCATATCATGTAAAGGGGAGATGGCAGTCACTGTGTCTTCAATAAAACCACAAGTTAACTTTGACATTTTGGACACTTTTCTTTTTCCGTTAATTAAATAGATGTATGTTGATGAGGACGTCATTTTTCATGATGATAACGTCCCTTGCCATAAAAAAATGTAAGAATATTCCTTCGAGAAGCAAAAATAATGTCAGTGGCCTGGCCTCCAAGAGATCAGGATCACAGCCGATCTGATAACAGCAATAACACAGTTGGAATTGGATTGATGAAGACTGCTTTGTCAGTAGTTAAGTCTCTGCCTCAGGGAATACTAAACATTGTGCACTAATGGTGACATGTTTTTCTTATGATTCGATCGTGTTTTCTTCAGAATTGAGTGATTCAATATTTTTTTCCTCCGTTTGATCTGAAAATACATAATTATGAGACAGCAATTTTTTTTCCTTTACTTTTTGAATGTTTGTTAGAACCAGAAGACTGGAAGCAGACTTTGAAAATTTCAAAAAAAAAAAATTGCCTGTGTGAAAATCTCCACACCATGATGCTGGGGTGAAAATTTTCTCCAGACTGAGGAAGATTAATTGTAGCAATGATGCTGATCTACTTACCTTCCAAGGTAATCTTAGTTAACCAGATATTTTATTTGGTTTATACCTCTTTCAGTGAAGTGTGGTGGTGTAACAACGAATGCAGTTTGTAGAATTACCATTTTCTCAATGAGCTCTTGCCACCAGACCTTAAATGATTCCTACGATAAACTTTGAATTGTAAGTAAAAGTAAGATACAGAAGTTTGAGCTCTTACGACAATGATGGCAATTCTGCCTCCCACATCTCCAACAACAGTTATGGGTGGTTTCTCCTTTGCCATCATTACTGAAAGACACAAAGCAAAGAACAATTATTTCTGGAAAATAATTCAGTTTTGTGCCGTAACCCCAGTCAAGAGTTTGAGGAAAAGGAAAAAAGTGATTAGGCAAGAAGACGGCTGAAAGTGAACAAGCTTAGAGCTCCCACAGCACCCATCCAATGACTGCAGGCCGCTGATTATCTGTGGGACACATTTGTGCTGCTAAATCAAAAGAGATTTTATGTATTTATAATGTGGGCAACTTATGGTATAGTGGTAGATGAAAGAGTGGGTGTAGAACTAAGCCTCTTTTTGACAAGTATCGATTATTATTTGCAATTTACTCCAACAACAACCAAGATTATAACACTGATGTCATAAGAAATTTATCTTGGAACTTATTCTAAAGTCTTAAGGCTCCCAGAAGTACAATATATTCAAATGTTGAAAATTGAAGGAATTGCACATAATAGTCAATCCAGATCTAGAACCCACCACATTTGACTTGAAGGATCCCTCAGCAAATATGCCCTAGTAACCTTCCACAAAAACAGCGATGCACATTCAGAAATCCCAATCCATCACAAGGAAACCCAGAAACTAGAATACAAATTCAGGTTTCGTACACAAGGAAAAAAATCAAGCGGCCCAGAACTCAAAATTTATCAAGCAAAATGGAAAACAAGCAAACCTTTGATAAATATTTTAAAGCCCCAGGCAAGAATTTTATTCCTTGACATGATTACGTTCATATTTATCTATTAATGGAAAATCTCTAGGTTATACTTGATTCTGTCTAGTTCTATAGAGTTTAATCACCTGATATGTAACATTTTAGTTTTTCACATCTATAGTTAAATAACAATCAGGCAGCATACTTCACTAGACTCTCAAGTTAATGTTCTCTTTCTTTCAGAACAACTAATTCAACTGTTTTTTTTTTCTGAAGAACATGAGACTGAGGGCTTCTAAGGGAAAGAAAAAAACAGTCATACTGGGTAAAATAATGTTCATCTTGTGATCTGAATGGACTTGAATGAATCAGGGCAGTCAGGTTTTAGCAATTAAAATGATGCATTGTCCCTGCCAGAAGCAAAGCATAAACAGACACTGAGTGAACAAAACAACTGGCTGGCTTGAATAGCAAAGTCAGCTGGTCCACATATTTGTATAGTATGTAGGGTTCCTACAAATGTGGGTCAAATGTATCATGATTTCTAATTTCTGTCTCCTGTTTGACCCAGATGAAACGTATACTATAGTTACTGAAGACTCTAAACATATTTTCCATCTGGCAAACTAATCTTTTTTCTAAAAACACATGGTGATATTCATGGAAACACAAAAGGAAAATACAACATGTCACACTATTAGAATAAGGTTGTTTGAACCTGACATATACATTCTTTTAGGTATAACAGGACCAGTATGCTTTGATTTTGCTCAAAAATACAAAAGAATGACAGACATGCACCAACTTCAGTTTGTTTTAAGTGAAACAATAGCTCCATTCAGGGAGTATTTTCATTGCTGGCTTGCATTTATTCAACCCAGAAATTCTAGTTTAATGCAATGGAGGCATGAGAGGCTGATCCAATTCTGTTCCATGTTTGGAGGTAGTAACAGAATCGACGCTGTAGCAGAGTGGTGATGTTATAATACTGTGTTCAGCAGTGTACCTTCAATTTCACTATTCACTAGTAAAATGGGATCTCCATTACTTTAAGAACAAACACAAAAGGTGATTGTTAGCAGGGGAGATATGCCTGCTTTTATCCTCATCATTACATTTTTAGTACTGCTGGGTCACCAGAAAGTACAGCAAAATTATACATCAATGTATTTATAGAGAAAGGAATTCGTTTTGCCAGTGTTGCACAATGCCTTTTTCAAAGAGGATAGAGATAATTCTATATTAAATAATCATGAAGTATTTAACTTTTGCTGCAGAAAAATATTTCACTGACATATACCGTATCATTGGTTTCTAAAGTTTGTCACACAAGCGTCTGAGAGTTTATGCTATATGTTAATATGGAATAAAGTCAGAATTTAGTAGATTTTTAGGATAATTTGTATGAAGAAGAAGCCCTCGGTTACTCATGTTGTCAGTCAAAGAAGTGAGAACAGCCCCAATCAACAGGAAGCACAAGATTATGGTCATACTTGGGAGCTCTATCCCAGGGAAAGGGACACGCTGTCTGCTGCCTGTGTTGGCAAAAGAGGACGACACAAACAAACACACAGAAGGTTACAGAGCACTCAATAATGACGTATACATCCAGGATCATTTCAAAGGAAGACAATTAACTTGTGTGAAAAAAGCCTTAACGGGGGGGGGGGGGTCGGAAGGGAAGACAGAAATGACATATAGGCCATTTCTGTGCCATTGGGAAGACCGAAGATGGTAAATCAAGCTGAAAGGGGAGAAAATGAGACAAGAGGAAATGAAGAGGTGAATAAATCTGGCTGAGGAAGAAAAAAGAGGGAGTGTCCGTCTGCGGTATTTCACAGCAGGTTACGACAACAGGGAGGGGATGACCTGAAAAATGAGAAAACCGTGTGTGTGTGAATCATCATAACTCTTTTGGTAAGCTGGCCACTTTCAGCAGCTTTAACAAACAGTGGGTTAAAGTCAACGTTGGTTACTGATCCTTTCTCAGATTTTCTTCAAAAGAATAAAAAAAAAAGACATCAATTATGAAAAGACTGCACAATGTCTGAGTCCCTTTTTGATTTATGTTTCTTCTTATGGCTCAAAATTTCTTTGGATAAAGTTGTACTCCAAGTTGCAACTATATTAGTACCTACTGTAACTCTTGTGTGCAATGAAGTCCCTACAACTGGTAATATAACACATATCAGTGAAGAGGAAATTTAAAAAAGAGCAGTTGTGTAGCTGGGTGTCTTACATGGCAGCTCCAGTCCGGTGTGTCCTAAGGTGGTGCGATATACCGGGGGTGAGTATATACCATCATTCATATCAGTATCAAAGTGATGGGCCTCGCCATGCAGCACCGCCAGGCCAAGACGCAGCCTCTCGGCATAAGACTGAGCTCTGAGACAGACGGACACGAACAAGAGTCAAAAGAGACTGACAACCCATACACAAAGATATGCAGACAAACAGCGGTGAAAGACATTAGAACAGTTACCTGAATATAACTGAGAAGAAAAGTAGTAGTGTGAACAAATGAGCATCCCATCCTTGTCTTAAAAGAGCAGCTGCTTTCTTTTTTCGGGGCAGGTTTTCATGATCAGAGTCAAATTATGAGGTTCAAAATATCATGGGACCGATTCCGTTGGGTTGAATGATAAACGGGGAAAAACATACTTTGGCAAATGTACTTGATTTTTTAATCAACCTTTATACCT
Organism: Antennarius maculatus; assembly: GCA_013358685.1. Lineage (NCBI taxonomy): Eukaryota > Metazoa > Chordata > Actinopteri > Lophiiformes > Antennariidae > Antennarius > Antennarius maculatus. Next base: position 22,219,577 of record CM023612.1, read on the forward strand.
ATCATAATCTTAATTCAATTGCAATGCCTGTTTTATGTGTCTCTACTTCTTAGTGTATTCTTTTATCTCCTGTGTTTATATTTTATGTCTTCTGTAACATTTCATTCTTCGAAAGCACTTTGCCCTGCATTGCCTAAACAATGTGCTATACAAAAAAATCATTTTCATTATTCAAGCATGATAAAACTGCATTGTTATATAAATTATGAAGCAGGGATAAATGATGCACACATGTAAAACAGAGACAGCAACATGAGAACTTTCCTTCTGAATGTCGGAGGCTTACTGTTACCTTTTGGCTGCCGAAGGGGACTTGGCAACAATGACAGCATTCCTGTAGTCCGGGATCTGAGAAAAGAAATACCTGAACTTACTATATATACAATAAATTAGACCCAATTTTTTTTTTTTTTTGAAAGAAGATCATTGTCGTTGTGATACTGAGGCACAACCCTGTCTGCCGTAAAACAACTTGTCCGCACCTCATCCTGAATGTACTGGATAAGGAAAGGTGAAGCTCTCAGGTTGTCGACAGGGAAGCTGAAGAAGCCCTGGATTTCTTTCTGGTGAAGGTCCATGGTGATGATATGAGTTAGCCCTGCAACACAGACCCATGCACATGACCTGAGCTGGCAAATTTATACTATTTAAGGCTCGGAAATTACAGCTGTCCCTGGTGTCATTGTAGATATCATTCTACATAAGTGTATGCATAAATTGTTTTAAATAAAAGATATTTAAAAAGCATACATTCATCATTAAAAAATATAGTTGTAAATAATGTGATACAACATTTAATGCCACCTATGGCCTGTTTCTAATGCATAAATTATGCAAGCAGACATGCAATCTGTAACTTGCACCCAGGTGGAAGACACTGACTGTTATGCGCAGTGGCTCATGGGGACAAACCTGAAGACGACCTGAAACTTATAAAGTCAGGGTACAAATCAACTGCAGATTTTGTTGCCAGGAAGGAGCATTAACCTTAACATGGCATGAATAGAACAAGACAATACACTGGCTTACAGAAACGCCTAGTACAACACATATTCTTTACCTTTATACATCATATGCATTACTAAAGTTGAAAAGCTCAAAATAGAGGAAGAGGTGCAGCTTGGCTGAGATCATGGGTGGGCAAATGTGGATGCTGTGGACTACTTAGCCTACAGATGGAATTTAAAAGTTGCACTTAAACAAGGATGTTTTGGATGAAGCCGTTTATGGACCAGGCAATTTCCCAGTTTGGGATAAATAAAGTATATCTATCTATCATCAGGACACCTGTTGCATAGGGTTTTTTTAAGCTGACTTTACTCTAGGACTACATTCAATAGAAATAGATCAGAAATTAATAAAGACAAATTTAAGTCCATACCGGCTTTAGCTAACATAGAAGCAAGGAGCTTGCAGACAATGGATCCTCTCTTCCTCATCTTGCACTGCTTGCTATATGGAAAGTAGGGAATGACCCCAATGATGTTCTTGGCACATGATGTCTTCAGGGCATAAGTCATAACCAGCAGCTCCATGATGGCCGTGTTGACATCTCTGAGAAACAGTACATTACATTACATTCATTAGGCTACAGTCAGATGACAACTTCCACCATAACCACCTTGTCTTCTGAAGCCAAAGTCAAAACCACATTGACTGTTACTGGCTACCTGCTTAACAAAGAATGATAGGCATCAAAATTATTAACCTACTATGATGGTTTTGTTGTTGATTCCTACAAGTTTCGCTACTTGAGTAAGAACAGCTGCTGGTGTCAACAACACACTAACTATTAACTATGTTAATAGTTTGGCCTTGACAGCTTATTGAAACCAGAGATTCCAACGGGCAGGTCAGTGGCCTCGTGGATCAGGTCACACTCAAAACAGGAAGATGAAAAAAGTTTCTCCTGCTAACTTTTGCTACTCTTCCAATAAATGATTAACAAGGATAAAAAAAAGATTCCACTGATTGAAGGGAAGTAGCCATAAGTGCTACTTTTCTAGAATCATTTGCTGTGAAGATAAAATTATTTTGGACTCCTTCCTCCCATGCTTTAATGTACTTGACTTAACTCTGCAGGACAGCAGTGCACAAAGTAGATTGCTTGAATTGATAGCAATAAAAAAAACTTCCAAGCAAAGCGTTGGTACAAAAACCAAATCTTACGTTTTAAGGACTCCACTGCCAACACCAAAACCCACTACTATAGTAAAAATCATTGCCAATAAGGGAAACTCCAAGTCACTATTCTCCCTACTTAATAACATCAACGTCAACTCGCTCCCCCTTCACCTGCACACAACCTCCTTGTGCAAATCCATTATGACCTTTTTCAATGAATAAATCAAAAACATCCACCAGCACCTTGCAATCGTAATCCCTCACCTCCGTCTCAGCCGACTCTCACCAGTCCATAGACTCATTAGAAATTAATTACAAAACTCATCGGAATATCTAAGCCATCCACTTTTTAACTGGAAACCAATTTGGAACCCTCTTGGATCACCCTCATCTCTTCATCCACTTCTCTCTCACCACTGGAACTGTCCCTATATCCTTCAAAAACTGCTGCCATTACCCCAATTTTGCAAAAAAAAAACTTGGCGCTGACCCCTCCAACTTCAACAACTTCTATCCCATCTCCAATCTACCCCTCATCTCCCAAATCCTTGAAAAAACAGTTGCCTCCAACTACAGGAGTGTGCCTTCTTAATTACCCTTCGGGGATTATAACGGTGTATTAAATTACAATTAAATTAAATTCTCACCTATTCCACAATATTTTTTATGAACAGTTCCAGTCCAGTTTCCACTCCATAGCACTGAAACAGCTCTCAACAAATTACCAACAATCTTCTCATAGCAGCTGATTCTGGACTCTTGACCATCCTCCTCCTCCTCGATACCCTCTGTCCTTCCACCCTCCTCAACAGTCTATCTTCCAAAAGCATCACCCACCACTCCATTAGACTGGCTCACATAGCACCGTTCTGGCTGCACTCAGTTCATTCAACTCAAGTCCTTTAAATCCACCCCCACCTCCGTCAGTTCAGGTGTGCAAAAGGGTTCCGTCCTGGGGCCTCTCCTCTTCATCATCTACCTCCTTCCTCTCGGAAATATCTTCCACAATTTAACATTCATTTCCACTTTGTGGCCCATTTTAATATATGGGCCACAAAGTAAAAAAAAAAAAAAACAAAAAGAAAAATAGGCAGAGTTGGGGAGCAACATCTCTGCACATTCACCATATTACTCAAACTGGTTTGATCACTAGTCGTAACAGTGAGGAATCTTTTTCACCTTGTAATTTAGATTTATGTGTGTTTAATCATGCAAAAATGTGTAACTGGAGACATTTGTTGCCAGAAACCACCACAAAGTGATTCTCACTACTTTGGCATGTCTGTCTGTCTGTCTATCAGCTATAAACAGACCGTGCAGAAGACTTGTCACAGAACTTTACAAGTCATCCTCTCTCACCTGGGAATGGTCTGAATGATAAAGATGTCTTGTCCTCGGACAGACTCTTTCACATCCACTCTAGTCTCTGAGAAGAAAACAAAACAAAGAACAAACACGGTGAGCTCAAGTGCAAAAAAACTAAACCACAATTCTGTCATCAAAACCATTATCTATGATATGGTCATGCACTTCACTTTGCCCTTGGGGAAATCTTGATGAAGGTGTGTGTTGCTGTATTTTGCAAAAGTCGTTCCATAGAAAACATTCAGTAATTATCAGTACCTAGATACATACAGGGGAAATTGGGAAGGAAAACACCAAATGAAAACAGACAACATATTGCACAGCCTCTACAAACATTGGGCGTGGCACTACAGAACAGAATGCTACTTTACAGTAGTGCTGCACAGAACAATGCTTTTCACTATAACGACAGTAAATTTTGTGATGCAGGTCTGTCTTGTTTATGATGCTGATGGAGGAAGGAATTTTTTTTTTTTTTTTAATTACTCTGCATCATCTACCAGAGGGTAAATGTTCAGATTGGGAGCAGAAACGAAATCTTGAGATGGGACATCCAGTGTTCCTCTAAGCACAGACTGCTCATAAATAGATTTAAGGGGCTTGTGTGTGGTCTTCCCCATGACTTTCACGCAACTCTTAACAAGAGGGGCAATTTTAAGTGCTCTGAAAGACGGCCAAGATGGAAGATGGTCTGTTGTCCATAACTGATTCGGCTGTCCATGTGTGCAGTGCAGCTCAACAGGGGATAAGACCTTGCAATATATCGCATGCTGGTGTTAAGGAGGTATACAGTTCTACAGCCCTTATACTCCAGAAAGCAATCACTTTCCAAAAAGGTTAGTCCTCAACCTACAAACACAATTAGTTCCGAGAGGCTATTCGCAAGCCAAATTATCCGGAAGTGGTTTTTTAAATATCAATCTATAATCACCATTTGAGGTCATTTAAACGCCATTACTACTCCCCAAGACTTACCATAAACAATTACAATATACATAAACAACACAAACAAAATACTGTGGTACCATAATAAAACGTTTACATCTTTACCTCTGCTGAATAAATTTTATCCTGGGGGGTGGGGGGGTATAGAGGCTAAGCCAAGCTTTAAGCCACTGAGGTATTCCACCACACTTACATGAATGACGCACTAATGAGCTTCCTTGTAATCAAAAGTCTGACACACCACTTTATGTTTGATTGCTCTGTTTTATTTCCATTAAATTTCTCGCTTAACTCCCAGAAGCAGAGAACGGGACTATCAAGAAGTAGAAGTAGTAGCAGTAGTAGTAGAAGAAGAATTAGTAGTAGGAGAAGAAGTAGAAGAAGGATTAATAGTAGAAGTAGTGGAAGTAATAGTAGTAGAAGAAGAAGTGGTAGTAGTAGTAGTAGAAGAAGTAGTATAAGTAACAATAGAAGACAAAGTAGTAGAACAAGATGAACTAGTACTAGTAGAAGAAGAAGTAGTAGAATAAAACGAACCAGTACTAGTAGTAGCAGAAGTTTGCAGGAAGCATCTCTTTTTCCTGTCCCTGATGTGGGAGACATCCTGTATAGACACTATGGCCAGCAACTTCAAACCTGAGGCTGGTCCTACAGCATTTTAGACATGCTGCAGTTTGCATACCAGCCTAACATTGTGAGGAAGATGCAATCATCTGTTTCACATAGATTACACAGACGTGGCAAAGCCGTGCATACAATGACGGCCTGCTCTGTTGTTGGGGTGGAACTGGATATTGGGAAGGCCGTGACAGAGAAGAGGACAAGATTAAAATTGAATAACGGGTGGGTAACCCCTCTTATCCTTCTATGTGAAGCTGGGGCGGCTCAGGAGTGTTCAGTCAGAGTCATTCAGCCACAAACCTCGTTCATACCATCAGTCATCAGACTGCACAACGCCACAGCGTCCAGTACCTCCCACTCCATCTGATTAAGATTAAAATCATACCACTTGCCATTGTGCAAGGCAGACGGTGCAAAAATAGCACATTGCACAAATATAATGCATAAGCATTTATACTGTATATACAGTATTGCATCACTCAGAAACTTAAACAATGGAAGTGCACATTTGCACTTTTGTATACAGAGCCTTTCTATCGAGCCCACTTATTTTATTTTTACATTTCACTGTCTTTTTACTTTGGACCCATTCCCTAGTGTCAAAAATGATTTTTTTCAATGAGAGGCACATCATATCTATCTTGACACAACAGTCCACACCTAATGTGACATTTTGTGTTATGTATCACGTTGGACTTTATAAGGAAATAAATATGCTAAACACAAGTATGAAACTAATAACAAAAACTAAAGAGATTTTGTGGTTGTAGGCAATCATTAAAAAGTCACACCCCTTTAATCTACCATCTTGTGTCATTTATAGAGGACATCATTTGGCAGTGTTCCCATCTTTGCAGCAAAGTCAGAGGCTTTGAACAGGATGCATAAAAGTTGCTTTACAGTGCTAGCATGATGCATCAGTGGTTTAATAAAGTGAACAACCAACTCCTGTGGTGATCACGAAGGATGTTGATGTTGTAATTGAGTTTGGGCTATTACAGGAAATAAGCAACATTTAATGATGGATAGTGTTGATAATTGACTACTTCATTTACTGAATAGCATTTCCACTGAGTGGGGATTATAATGTTCCAGACTGCTTCTTTAGTTGTGCTTTCAATGCACAAAAGTCAAGTAACCCTCTCCCTTTGACACTGACAGAGAAGTTGGAAATATCCTTGTAAAGCCAGATTTCTGCAGCTTTAGTCAAAACAATCCCTGTTGATGCAGAGCTCTTTCATTTTGCTTCTGTGAAGTCACATTGTAAAGTATCACAGAGGGCAATGCTCTGTTCCCTCATGGTATGAGATTCACATTTTTGCAGGGAAGCCTGAAAAAGTACTATGAGTACTATAAGAATTTGTACTATGAATTTAAGTCCAGAGATGCTGTAGTCATTAGCAGAGAACTACAACAACTTTTAAGAAGAGTACTAAGGTGTTAGATACACTCACTACAATAAATAAATAATAATGCAGCAGCATACTGGCCCAGATTGCAAGCAACCCACCGGAAGAGGAACTGGAATACTGGTCTTACTTACCTTTATTAGGTTCTTGATAAACAACAGACTTGCCCAACTCAATACCCAAGCGTCTGTAAAAAAGGAAAAAAAAAAACAGTGTTAAAAAATGAAAGACATCTTTAATCGCCATTTTTAAGGCAATGAGGTTTTCCTGAAAAAAATCCACAAACTAAACAACAATGAAAAGATTTTTTTCATTTGTAAAACACACTATATATGACAAATTGTGGCAAACTTTGCATGCATCTTCACTAATGTATCCACAACAATAAATAGCACTGATTTTAAAAGTAGCACCATCTTCTGCTATGGAGGGTCAAGTATTTTGGACATTTTTGACAAAATCAGTCAATAATATATATTAATAAATGGATACATAATCACATATCCATGCTAAACGTGATCCTACTGCTAATCTGTAATCAAAAACGTATGCCTGTTAGGGGGTACCTTCCTCACTAACAATTTTCTTGAGAAAAGTGTTTTTTTTTTTTTAATCTAGGATAGATCAATGAGATGAGACAACACCCTGTTAGAAGAGCATATTACTAGTAGACATGATGTATACCGATTTCCCAGAACTTGGATCTACTCATTAAGAGCAATACACTTTTAGAGAATCCTCTGCAGAGCTACATTGCATTTTGCAATTTTGTGTACAAATCTGGTCTTGAATAAATATCCTCTTTGTTTGAGTTAATGTGATACTGTGTTCTCTTTCTCAAAATCAATGAACAAGCCTCTGGGTAACTTTAAAATGACCCAAACAAAAAAAGGTACATCTGATTCAAACAACCTAAGCTGGTGCATTAATTCAACTCAGCACAAGCCCAGACAACAACTTTCACAAAACAACTTTGCCTTGGGCTGAAATTTCAGTATTTGAATCTAACAATAAGCTTGCTCTATAACTGAGGTGATTGTGGATGATGAACATGAACACACATTACAGATGACTGAGGCTTTGGCTTGATGACAGCAGGAGGTTCTGTCAGTACAGACAGCTGGGATCCTGCAAGGCAAGACAGGTTTCTTGGCCTCGCCATCTACCACTGCTCCAGTTTGTGCATATTTATGGTAAAATGATTTGCATATGATTGAGGCATTACTTCTGTTTATGGATCCTTTTTTTTTTTTTTTTTTTTTCTAAAAAAGCAACAAAAAAAAATCCATTTGGCAAGACAATGAATTAATTTCTAATTGTCACATTCAAAGAAAAATATGGTTATGAAAAAAAAAAAAAAAAAAAAAGGAACACTTTGGTTACAGGTGTATTTGCATTAAACACTCACAATGTTATTTCTTGCAACTTTCAGTCACGGTTTTCAAAACGTGATGAAAACTACATTACTTCCTATATATTTTAGTAAATCTTACGAATTTAACCTGTTATTCTACGTCACCAAAAAACATATTACCTGGACAGTAAAGCAACAACGTGCAGTGTTTGTGCTCAGCTTCCTCTTACGACACAATAATCCCAACTTTTCCATACTTACAAAAGGATCCAGAATCAAGATCACAATGATTATAATTCCATTGCCTCGTTGTGTGGTTTGGTGTTTTCGGTGTTTTAACAAAAGACCATTCATTAAACTTGCACAGATGAAAATGGTTAATGCATGTTTGAATCGGACTTACTCTGTGATCGTTCTGGCTAACTCGACGCAAGCGGCGGAGGAGTTGGCCGAAAAAACACTGTAGTCATTTCTGGAAACATTCATTTTGGTGTAACCGTAGGACAGTTTTGGAGGGATACCTTTGACCAGAGACCTGTGACCCCCAAAACGCCTAATAGGCATGTCTCTAGGAGAACAAGACGAAATGTAGTTATGGCTTTCCCAAAAAACTTCGTCCGTGACTTTTTCCAAACGTTACTCCAGAAACAATCTCCACAGTGAATTAAAAGTCTTCAGTCGAACGCACAGATTCCGTGCAGGATTGCGCAGTGTCTATATAAAATATATAAAATAACACGGACCACGTGACAGGGAGAGACACTCGTGGTGGTGACCGTAAGTCAACAACCTCAAATCGAACAGCAGCCACAAAAAAAAATCCCTCGTAAACACACAGCGAATGGAAAAGCTGGGCTCGCTGGTTCCAAATCCAATCTTTACGCGTTAGACGTTCACGGACATAAAAAAACTCAGCGTGGGAGCGTGGGAGGTCAACATGACAACGAGGTGAAGCGCAGCAAAAAGCCTCTTTAGTACCGCAACAACTTGGGTGAACCTCAGCGGTGTTCGAACGTAGTTACTGTGAAGTTTATATCAAGGCAGATGCAAAATGGGATAACCATCACGTCATTGGTTAGATGACAAGGTTAGTGACGTGGAATACAACCAATCAGTGACTACGTAGAAATTGAAAAGGGCTGGTCTTTTGGGTTTTTTGACCAATCCGTACGTCGGATTTGTATGACGCATGATTAAAGAGCGATTGGGTGTGACGTTATGTGGGCCAGTTGTCTTATATACAGTAAAAATGATCACGCAGAGTAAAAATCCAACTTTAATGTAAGCATTCAAATAAGTACCCAGGTATCGGCAGCAAGACAGCAAACACTGAGTGTTTTCTGCGTTTGTCAATGTTGCTGTGACAACAGACAAGTACAGTATTAGAGAAAATAGTAAAGTGGGTCAAAATTAGCAACTGTGTGCTTTTCAGTAGTTTGAGGAGTCCATTATGGTTCTATTTTATTTATTGAATCTTATCTTAGATCTATGTCCCAATATTATATTTTCAATGTATAACTGGGGTCAGCAGCAGGTAGCTATCCATATTCTGTCCATAGCCTCCACTTGCTATGTTTCCAAGAGATGAGAACATCATTGGGATTAATAGACACTTTGGTATGAGAGTACACTTTCACATCAATAGTAAGATCTATTTTCAGTTATTTTCAACAAAAATGAACCCTCAAACTACAAAGAAATGTTACCAAACCACAAGATGAAATGCTTTGACTCGCATTTTATCCTTCACTTCATCGAGATGCCTGCACATAAAGGCCAAGTTTCTTAATATTATAACTCAACATATGCAAAATTTTCTTCAGTCAGTAATTTTGGAAGGTCTTCTTTTACTCATACAGGTATTCAAAAACCTTTGCAAACGATAATGCCATGTGAAGCAACATGCTCCATGCTGCTCCAATTTTCTTACAAAGATTTAAAACAGGCAGCTCACACACACACACACACACACACACACACACACACACACACACACACACACACACACACACACACACACACACACACACACACACACACACATAGACACAAACACACACAGCTTTTATCATTGTCAGGGAAATTCTTCTTCCTAAAACGAGAGTCACTACTTTTCTGAAGAATTACAATTTACGGACACGGTGTGATCAATCATTTCTCTTTAATACACACCGCTTTGGAGAACAGCACTTAAAGTTACTCTGACAATTGTAACAGTATCTGATCTTATATTGCCATTCAAACCCATGCCAACAACAGATTTTATAACACTTGATGTTGGTCACATGTTTACCCCTGGCTTCCTTTGTAATGGACCTTTTGGGGTCAATGCATTTCCACTTGCTGTATAAACATCCTCTACCTGTAAAATACATTTGTAAATACACTTTCAATGCCAATGAGCACATTGTCTCCAAAAACTTCAATACAAACATTTTCTCACATTATACTTTGTCTTTTCTTTGAGTTGCTGCTGACCTCTACTTCTCTCACTATTTAGCTACTTTTGGGTGATGAAGTTGCTGTCTCTGAATCTGCAAATTACTTCCGTGCATCAAGCAACACTCATTATGTATAATGCAATTGTGAAAGTTGTAGCAGGTATTATTATGCTACAAAAACCAGAGGCAGAAATGTCCTCGCTACAGAAAAAACTGACTCCAAACTGATGTAGATTGACCATAATTTAAATTCTTGCAGGATAAAACCAGGACGACGTTTAAATTCTGTAAGTTTAAAAACATAAAAATAACCTAAATGAAGAAAACAACAATGTCATGTACATAAAAAATCTCAACAATGCATGTGTAAAGTTGAATTGAATTCTGTCTGGTGGTTTTTAAAACGTGGATGGACCAAATTGCCCCATCGAGCCTGTGGGGTACCCCTCTATGCCCCTTCTGTCAATCCATAGAACTGGTTGAATAAAACCCACAATTAAAACCGTATTTTGTCACTACAGTTTTTTAAAACTCTGGCAACAACATAACTTGAACTTTGATTTTTCTTATTTTTTTCCACCTTTTATTTCATTTTGGACCCTCAACAAATGCTGCCCTTACAGTGCATGTAGGGACTCAAAAGAAAAAAAACACATACTGTTGTGGAGCAAACTGTCAGATTTGACAACTCATCTAAGACGTTGCACCACAGCTTTTTTGCCATTCCATTTTTGAGATGTACAGACCTGGCCTAGAGCTTGTTTTGTTTTAAAGGAATAAACTCAGACTCTTTACTTTTCTGCGTTTATATAAATAATTTCATACATCGATATACAATAACAAACCTGTCTCAATAAAACTCTGTTTTTCTGTGGTCTGCAATTTAGTTAGAAACGCCGAGATCCTTGTTACTAATTAATCAGTTTAAGTGTGCAGCTGTCACTCCTAATTATAACTATATTAGTGAAAAGTATTAATCTCTCAGATTACATCACAATCTGAGAGATATGTTTAGACTTGAGTTATATATTTTGTTGACCATTTCTCTATAAAAAAAAACCTGGTACTGACCCTTGCATATTTGGGTCATATTGTTTGTGGTGCATGATGATTTTATGCAGTTATAAAGTTGAATTAATTCCAGCAGGGTTCAAACTTTACATTAAGACAAAGGAATAGAGGACAAAGTGTGAAAAGACTTTTTCTGCTGTGAATTCCAGACACCCAAAAAACCCTACAGAACGGTGTCTGATCTCTTTGCCTAATCTCTTATGTCTCTTCTGGTGTTCGTACCCTTCTTTTCTTCATTTTATGTTTTACACTCCACTCACATGCTTTCTCTTTAAAGTGTACAATTTTATCTAGTTTATTTTATTTTTTATTTTTATTTTTAGACAATTTTTTCATTGAACTTGTGAATTGAAATAAGTCCTACTGAGTATTTTGACAAGCATGTTTAGCCAGTAAAGTATTTTCTGAAATATTTATGATTGATTATCAATACACTTCAAACTGGCATCAGAAGCAAAGACAAAAACCCCCTCAGGAGCACAATATGAGACCCCAACCACTGATCTAGAAGCCATGGCTGGATAAGAGGACTTCTAAAAAACAGTCATCTCTCTCTGCTTCGACATGTCACTCCATTATACTGTATCTCGTATCCAAATTTTACCCATAATTTCTTAACTTTCATCATTGGCTCGTTAACCCTCTGTTAAATAACAAGTTAATATGTCTGTTGATTAAATGTTACAGTACATTAGTAGTTATTCACGTTAATGAATTATTTCATTTAGACAAACAACTGTCTCCTCCAGCCTTTGTTTGTAAGAAGCGATGGTCAATGTGAAGAAATACTTTCAACTTTCCGATGGAAGACTGATGAATGACATCAACTTAATGTTCAAACTGGCTGTTGAACAATCTTTCCTGATCAAATGGGTTGCTGCCTCGGCTGCACGCAGAAAAGCAACTTCTCATGCTAGATGTGTGAGAGCAGCCGTTACGTAATGATCATGCAGGCCTACTGGTATCAGAGCAGCATTGTTCCAACACACAACAACAATTTTTCCTTTACAAGGTCAACAAAGATATTCATTGTAGACAAAACATTGCTTACATCCATTTGAAATCTTCACTGATCATCTTGTCGATAAGATTGTGTCTGGTTATTTTACCAAGTCACTGACCTGCACACAACAACTGACAACTTAAAATTTTTCTGTCCCTTCTTCCTTTGTTTTTCATTTGTTTGTTTCTTTTCTACATTGACATATACTTAAACTTTCTTTTCAAAATAGCAGTAAATAAAAATCCTCTTCCCCCCCCCCCCCCCATTAGCCTTTGAGCACCTTCTCTTTTAACAGGTCCAAGATGACCTGCCTTTCTTGGCTCTCCAGCTCAAACCTCCGTTCCCTCTCCTTTCTCTCAGCTCCCAGACGTTCTCTTTCCAGTGCAATCTTACCTGTGTATGAAAAGAAAGGTAAATCAGGTAATTCTTCATGATTATAGAATTCTATAAATCAGCAGACTAATAACTTCCTCCTTTATTCTGAAGCTACTGTCAAAGAATCATTGATCCTTTTCAGTTTATATTTATAAAAATGTCAAGTTTTCTAATATTATCATCATAGTCTCCCAATTCCTTTAGTTACCTTCTATTTAGTAATTTTTGTCAATAATTTGATAATTCAACAGGACTATCATATTTTAGAGGACTTTAGGTCTATTCATTGATATTCATCCACCCTTGAAAATATTGGTATTACTAATGGAATGTCCAATAACTTACTACTCAACATTTTCTCTGTGACAAATTATACCTCCAAAGTTAAAGATTTGCAAACCTTTAATTTATTATAAAGTAGTTTTGCCCCATTTGTTTTTGTCTCTGCTCTAAAAAACTTACTCCTTTGAATCTCTAGCTCCTCCCTTCGAAGAGAGAGCTCCTCCTCCCGCAGTCGTTGTTCTGCCTCAGAGCGTTTCTCTAGGAAGCTGAGAATCTCCGAGTAGGTCTGGCAGCAGCATTGGCACGGCCGTTTGGCCATGGGAGACACTGAAAGTTCTGTGATCCGCTCACCGTCTTCTTCTGCTTCTGCCATTGACAGCAAAAATATAAAAATGTACACTTTTCAATCTTCAGGATGGCTGATTTTAAATTAGGTCAAACAGAAGTCTGAACTTTGGGTTAATATTTGACTTCTAAAAGGATCATGAATCATTTAAAATGCTTTAATTGGCTGATTGGTTGATTGATGGCATCTCACCCATGGAAATTACATGTGACAAATACTTACAATCCTAGGCCCTAAAAAAAAGTTTTTATGAATGAAACTGTTCTCAAAATTAATCTTAATAGCAACTGCAACAGCGACCCAAACCCGGCGCCACTAAATAATCAGTCTTTATCAGCAGATATGTTCACATTACCAAGTGAAATAGCTTCATCGGTAGCTTGTGAGCATAATGAGTTAAAATTATCATGTACTATTTGTGGCACCACTGCATTGTGGGCAAGGCTTCACAATGCAGAATACTGTGAGAACAGATAGTCAAAACCAGGAGGTGAGATACGTTTCGCAGACTCACAAAAAAGAGTTTGTAAACAGCGCCACCAAGCTATTTTCATGGAGAAATGCAATACCAACCCCACTCAGTGAAGCACCTCATAGATAAACATACAAATTTGTTAAATAAATTAATTAAATAAATGTTATTATACTGCTTTTTATATTTTTCTTATTTAGTGTAGCATTTGTATGTCTGTTACATGTACAGTATGTCGTGTATTACATGTTTCCTTGGTCTGTACCTATATGTTTGTTCAGGTGTTTTGCACTCATGTTTATGTCTATGTGTGGGATCATGTGTTGTTTAGGTGTGTATTTATATGTTCTCTGTTGTGCATCTGTGCTGTGTATTTATCATGTCTCTGTGTAGTTGTTTTCTCTTGTATCTATGGTAGTCTGAATTTATAGTTGTGTCACTGCTGGGCTGTGTGATTTTGTGAAATGTGTGAGAGCATATGGTATGTCATTACCTTTGGGATCAAAAAAGTGAGTGTGTAATGAAGCACAAACAATACTAATGATGCCTTTTTGTTATGTTACCCAAATTAATATTCCATAATTACTGTACGTCTAATCATCTTTCAACAGAATGTAATGCGTGAGAAGGAATTACCATGAGAGTAACAATCAGTATATTTTAAATGGTGTGCCACCTGAATCTGAATATTTTTACCTGCAGTGGGTATTTGTGCGACGGTAATGTTGGGCTTGCTTTGCTCTGGTAGCTCCATAGTTTGATTTATCTGCTCATCTTCCTAAAAAAGACAAGGGCAGGATTGTTCATTATGAATCCAACAACCGTAATAACAGGAAATTAGAATTGGTTGGTTTAATGTGAATACATGTGTGTTCCAAAATGACAATGATGATTTTGAGATAACCCGTGGTATTCAAACTGAAATCAGTTCATGTTAATGACAGGAGGACATTCTGCCGTGGCGCGTGAATAATATTTAGCTGTTTTGAATCAGCTCATGAACACCTGATGATTTAACAGGATGCAGTTTGTGGATGATAGCGATCAATCTTCATGAGTCCTGATTTACTATCATCTTAAACACATGTCAATGAATCCGATATGTATCTGATCCAGGGCAGCATATAAAAGTGACTTGAATCTAATTAGATTTTTGTGTTCACACAGCTGAGAAAAAAATCTGATTTGTGCCCCATTAAGGCAAATTTTTTAAAAAAAAAAGATCTCTTCTGAATAAACAAAAACATCTGTTACATTACATGCATCTTTGATAACATGACACCACTGACACCAACCTGGGACTTTGTGTTTTCTCTGCTAACCAGAAGCCCCTTCTCTGCCTCCAGCTCCAAAACCTCATGGAGAAGGTCCTCCTTTTGGGCATACAACCTTTCTGTTCCAAACCTAATCAACCAAAAACACATGAGTGTGGAGCAGGGATGAGTGTCACGTATGAAAAATATGCAGTTCAGAGTTATTATTTCATCTTTAATGTCCTAAAGCAGCTGAATTGTATTAGAATTGCATAGATGTAGTATTGTATGCCTGCTTTTCTGAGGTATCTCTCATTAGCGTGTGCTTACATTTTGTTTTGTCGTGTACATGTATGTTGGGGTGTATCTGCGTATTTACAGTATCTTCTGCTTGTTATGCTATGTTTTTTTCATTTGTAAATATGGTTATAGTGTATATTGTATATGTACATTTGTGAGCTGAGGATATATACGTGATTTCCTTCGCGATCGATCGGTAGATGGATCAGTCTGTCTGTCTGTCTGTCTCTCACCTGCGCAGGCTGGGAAAGTCTTGTTTCTTATAGTAGTCCAGCAGCAGCATGGTCCTCTCCCTACACCTCCTGGCATCCACCTCAAAACTTTCATCATGGAGGGCTGCAGTGATAATTTCCCCCACATGGGCCCAGACCCTTCCTGATTAAGATCAATGAAAATATGCAGTATTAGGGGGAAAAGGTCATTAACTTCAGGGCCATACTGATAAATGAAACATGTCTCGTGTGGATATTCTCATGCCATTTCTTTTTCTACTTAATGCTTATTATACAGTATAATACATTTGTCTATTGCAATCTAGGAAGACAACCCCTGCTCTTAAAAAGGCTGGAAAAATTTATATTTCTGTTTAACATATTACAAATTTTTTTTAATTAGAAGTTGTCAGGAAGTATGATGATATGATCATTCATTGTACTCATTATTCATGCAGAAATTCCAAACATGATCCAAGTTTCCCCTCACAAATGTGACCAACCTGGCTCTTTGGAGGCAAAGGGGTTCTGGGCGATAACCTCCCGTAGCAGAATGATGTCATGCCTCGCTGAAAAACGCACCTGACGCTTTCGTGGGGTCGTTGGTGGACAGTTGAGAGAAAAACCTGAAGTTGAGAGAATGAAGCAATAACAGAAACAGTTTATAAATATTTTGAAGACACTGAAGTGACATAAAAGGGTATGAACAGGGAAGTCATCCACTCAAGAGTCTGCTTCAAAACTGATCTGCATTGTAAATAAGGAAACTTACAGCCCTTATTTACATTATAAGACTTATTATCAAATTATAAATGTAAGTTCCAACAAAACCTTAGTAAAAACAATTTATGGAGGCTTTGGGTTTTAGTACAAGGACAGGCTTTAGTACACAGACAGGTTTTATTATAGGGACAGGCTTTATTTATCACAGGGACAGGCTGCGGTCCACAGGTAAGTGGTAAAAGATGTCAGCAGCTCTGCTTTGCCGACAAGTGCAAGCAGCTCGCAGCTCCGTGAATACACACACACAGGAACGAGGCGCAGACTGTAACGCACTGGTAGCAGACGGTACGGTCCGCTCAACGCCGGATCTAACGTGAGCGATTCCATAAAGGCAATAAACCATAAACGTGTTCATAAATGTGTTGAACGGTGTGTTAAATGTTCAAGTGCCGTCTCACCGCTGTTGATCGGTACGTCCAAAACAACCCGTTCCATGTTCCTGTAGAGAACATCCGGGAACCTCCTGACGTGTGCAGTACACGTACACTCACCAGTACAAGTTCCCTAATGACGTCCAACTCAACTTGGCGGACAACCGCGCCTGAAAACACACGAGGTCGCGCTTCACTCCAAGTTGTACTTCCTCAAAATTGCCACAAGATGGCGGCAGATAACTTTAATTTTCCTCTTGGAAAACTGGTTTGGAAACGGACTGATGAAGGAGCCTCGTCAACACAGGACGAACCTTCACACCATACAGGACAAGGATGTATGAGGGGCCGTTAGGGACATAATTCAGAAGTAATGCTTTCACAAACACGACTGAAAAGCTCTCTCATAAACAACTGTACATACACAAGTGTGTGTTCTCACACACACTACTGAAATTTTTGTGTTTGTTTGTGTTTATTATTATTATTATTATTATTATTATTATTATTATTATTATTATTATTATTATTATTATTATTATCATTATTATTATTATTATTATCATTATTATTATTATTATTATGACATTATTTAACACTTAATTAATTTTTTCTGCAGGTTACATATAAACTCTCCCTGAGCTCTGGAATTCTCTGAACTATTTTTTTTATTAATATTAATAAACTATATTTATACTAGTTAAACTTAATGCACAAAAACACACAAACTGCCAGTTTGTCGTTTTATAATCCCTGGGTTAAATTGTTTTCAGAAACAAATATGAATAGTGTTTGAAGTTAGTGAACACCAGGGGTCACCCAAAAGATCACAAATAATCTTATAATAATAATCCTCTATCCACACAATGTAGGAAGGAATCTGATACTCGTATTACCAGTATCACCAGAGCAGCATTCTATCACTTGGTAGTGTATCAAACCTTAACATGGAGAAATACGTTATAAACACTAAATAAATATTCACAATATATGATATAATATGATATATGATTAATGACGTGCAAGTGTATCAATGATAAATGATAACTTTAATATAGAAATTGACATCTTCACGATCAAAGACTTTTTATTCATATTAGCTGTTTCATGGCAGTATTTAACATATTGCTAATGTTTGAAAAATAGTCTGCTGTATTTTCAACCTCTGCATCGGATTTTTGTTTCTAAGGTGATTAGTGTACATCTAGGGTTAAAAAGAGATATAACTTACATAAAACTTTCAGAACAAATGAAAAATGCTCTACTTTGCAAGCAGTCATACTCAGGTTTCAGACATAGCAAATATTCATTCATTCATCTTCTTGAATTTGCATATCTGAATTCAGGTCACAGTTTACACCAGCTGACTACTGGTGAGAGGCAGGGAAGACCTTGAACAAATCCCCAGTTCATCACAGGGCCACACAGAAAGACAGACACCCACTCACACTCACATTCACACCTAAGGACATTTTGAAGTGACCAAGTCACTCAAGTTGTGTATTTTTGGAGGTTGGGGGGAGCAGGAGCGAACTCACACAGACAAAAGGAGGACATTCAATCACTCAGTGACATCTACGTTTGGATAACTGTTATTTTCAGTTTCCCTTCAGTGCTCAACTGTTTATTATTCTGATCACAACTGATATATATCGTATTTCATATTTATTTGTTCTGTCTGTCAGAATTATATTTCAGATGTGTCTTCAAAGCTACATGACCTGCAATGAATTCCAACACAAAATATCCCATGTTTCTTTCAGATGACTTTTACAGCATTTCTCTAGTGGGAAAAGTAAACTCCACAGTCAATTTATTAAATTGTCTGTTGAGCAGTGGGTTAGAAGTTTAAAATGAAACAAGATTAAAAGAAATTGTAGACTTCCAGGCAATAACAAAAGTCCTGCTGGGAAAAATGCAGGGAGCAGTAAGCAGACCTTGCAACCTGCTGCATTGTAATGATAGGGAAGAATTTGAAATTCATTGTGAGGGAGGGATGACGGCAATGGAAGAAGACAGATATATGAAGAGAGAGAAATACTGTGCGTTTTGTGAACAAAGAAACATCTCACCTTTTAACATTTATCAAACTAAAAACAACAGACAAAATTAATTAAAAAAAAACAAAAAACAATTATCCGTTCTCCACGATCATCTCTCCTACAATCATGTCTTTTACTTTTTTTCCTTAGTTTTTTCAATCTATGAAGCTCTTGGTCTGTAAAAACTGGTTCACCACTTCTTGTTTTACTTTTCATATAAAAGTTGAAGCTATCCAGAAACATGTTGAGGTCAGGAAAAAAAATTTCTATTTTTGCCCTCCAACCTTTTTTGTCTTGCAGGAATTTTTTTTGTCTTTTTTTATCGTATTTTTCTGTTATGCCCTCTTTCAGATTGAGATGCATGCACCAAGAGAGAGAGAGAGAGAGAGAGGAATGACTCATGCATGAGTCAGGGCCGATGTTTTTAAAAAGGAAATTATTTTTTTACCCTACATTGGTGACTTTAGGAGAAAATTAATGAAACATGGCAACCTTCTGTGTAAATGTGCCAGTACTACCCACACACTCATTATCGGTAACTGTGTTGCCGCCTCATTACTATTTAGAAACTCCTTGTGTGTGTGTGTGTGTGTGTGTGTGTGTGTGTGTGTGTGTGTGTGTGTGTGTGTGTGTGTGTGTGTGTGGTTTATTATTAAAGATATAATAAATCTTTAATAATAAATTAAACATTCTGCATAGCATTTGTTGAGAGTTGCCCTGGTGGAAATGATGTGTTCACTCTGGATGACTCACACTACATCACTCCCACCCCATGCTTAACTTTCATCTCCTTCGATTTTGGTCACTTTTCTTATATTATTTTATCTTCCTCTCTTGAGACTTTGAACTTCTTGAAGCAACATAGTCTGGCCACTGTCTATACCACTGTTCCCCAAAAAGTTTTTCAATTTGACCTTAGGTTCAGAAATGTCACACTGTCTCCTGCTGGTGTGCCAGTTTTATGTTTTAATGTGTAAACTCAACATGTCATACACTCAGTGTGAAGCAAAAACAAACCAGTGATGAGGGTCGTCGTAAGGGCAAAGAGCTGCATTTATTCATTTTGAATCAAGTATTTTTACAGCAGATGGTACATTTACATGACATTTATATTTGTTACTTAGCATCTGTTATCTATTAAATGCTATAGTATTCTTTTTGCTGAAAAGAATCTTGCAAGTGGATAACACATCATAAGACTTACCATTTTAAAAGTAAATCACTTCTTCATACATTTCACAAACACACCACTTTCAAAAAGCTTAAACAGGTGCGGCACCTTTTTCTGTTTTTATGCTTTGTGCATAAAGATGAAATTTCTCACAAAGCCCCTCATTAGATATACTGGTAATATTGAGCAGGTAATAAACAAAGTTGTCACATTGAAAGAAAATCCTCGATCCACATTATGTTCTGGATAAGCCTGAAAATTTAATAAACATTTCCTTAACCACGTCCTTCATTCACTTGTATCCATTGTAAATATTTTTGAAATATTCTGCTTAGAAAAAAAAAACCCAAGTAATCACACAACTTCCTCCGTTTGACATCTCCTCTTGGTGAATGTAATGACAATTTTGATCAAATCTGAACACTTGCGTTTGTTACAGGTCTAAACCGTCATCTCTCTGGACATTGTTATCTCAATTTAAACATATGGGAAATTCAAGATTGCTATGGTGACTATTGCTCATAGCAACGAGACATCTGCTTAGTGGCATAATTGATTCTACCTCTGTCCAGTCCAAAGGATATGGGTTTGGTTGTTCATACTGTATATGATTATGTGAAGGTACTCAATGTTTCATTGCAAATGAAACAAAGAGGAAAACAGGGCAAGCTAAACTGATCATAAAATATATGAGTCTATGTAAGTCACTTATAATTTGTGGAAAATTTTAAAAAGTCCATTTCAATCTGGTGTTAGATCAGACAAAACCATCCTAATAGAGCGCCCGATTAATGTCAGAATCACATGTTGACATAATGTGTTTTGAGAGATTTTTTCACAATACAATATTTTAAACCATTATGATCCTCTAGTTTAGCTTGGGGCATTCCATTTGGGCTGTGGCTTACATGATAGAGCAAGTGAAGCCACAGCACTCCTTCATCAGGGTAAAGTTTGTCTTGTTGAAGGTAGAGGTGGTCTGGTGAGCATTGAATGGCATCTGTCTGGTTTGTGCACCTGAAGATTGAAAAAAAAAAAATCTCACTAAGGAAATGATGACGCATTCTTCAAAATATACAATGATTTATTACTGTAACTATATCCCGTAAAAATGATTTACTTGCATTGAAACACCTCAAACTAGGAAAACATTGGGAACAAGGGGAAAAAAAATGTGACTGCCAATTTTGTCCTCAGTTTGTAAAACTTATTATTTCATTACAGGTCCTTTTCCACTCAAATACCTTTCTTCATCATATTTTTCGGGAATTTGGACCTCAGAAAGTCTGCCATCTCTTTATCTTCTTCATTCTCCCTGCAGAAAGTTAGAAATAATTGTACAAACACAGAAATCTATTAAAACAAAGATACAAGCTTCAAGTTTGATTGTCGTTACGTAACGTTCCTATTTTGTTATACAGTCAGGTTAAACATGTTTTCACCTGAATTACAAGGCATGTAGAAATAAAACAATCTTTCAGATGCACATCCAGTCACCAAAGCTGGTTGTTTTAGCAATTTAGGGCTTTTTTGTGTTTTCAGGGCATATTGCAGCTTTGAATATCTCTGACTGCTCTTCTGGTATTCTGCACATTGCACAATGAAGTGTCAAAATTGATATCCTGTGACTGGCAGGCCAGAACGGATATGAGACAGTCTCTCTTCATCTCCTGCATCAACAAAACACTAGCAACCAGCAGCAGACATACATAAGAGGCTTAGTACAAAAGAATAATGATTTAATGTTCTTTTTT
The DNA here is from genome assembly GCA_013358685.1 of Antennarius maculatus. Taxonomy (NCBI): domain Eukaryota; kingdom Metazoa; phylum Chordata; class Actinopteri; order Lophiiformes; family Antennariidae; genus Antennarius; species Antennarius maculatus. The sequence continues at coordinate 22,241,271 of CM023612.1, forward strand.
TACACTAGATCACCTTGTAATACCAACTGATGCACAACACATTCTATCCGGTTAATTTCTTTGAGCGGTTGGAATTAATGCTTTCACTTTTAATTATTAATTGGCAGCTCATACTGACAGACACCAACAGACTCCTAACAAGCTGTTCTGAAACCACAGAGGCAGACACACACCTGAGTCGTTCGAACTCCACGTCATCCACCAGATAATCTCTGGTCTCAACCAGTTTGTGGATCTGCTGCAGCAGGTCTTCTTCTTTCTGCCGGTCGTCATTGGTCTTGTCATTATCTGTTGAGCAAAAACATCCTTGTGAAATGTGTGTTTCAAAAAGATGAATTATAAATTCTTTGTTAATTCTTTCTTATTACTTCAGAAGACACTTTTTGTTCAATGAAAAATCCTGAACCTCTAAAACACCTTGAAACTTCTCTGTTTAATCCAAGGGTTCCCAATATACAAATAGTTAAGTTGAGAGATGATTTTCCAGCAATCAAATAAAATGGTAAGAAATATTAGAAACATTTTATTTTAGCCAGAGAGGTAAAAAAAAAAAAAAAGATGAAATATAGTTAAATTTGAGTAAATCATGCAAATTATTATGTCTTTAATGCTTAGCTAAGCTAATTACTAAGTGTACACTGTACTCTTTCAGGAATAGTGGATGGTTGATGTCATGAGACTCTGGGTATTTCTGGGAGGTTGGGGTGGGGGGAGGTGTTTGGGGAACTTCTGACAATTACATTAAGTTTATGCGAAGCGTCACTTTTTGCAGTGTTGACACTTCTTTTCTCAAGACCTCTGCCATGTGTGCTGGCATCCTTTCTATTAACTTCTGAGCTACATCCTTACTAATGGTTGCTCTTGGAGGATGTTTTGGTACCATTCTTTATCGATGGCTGTGTTCTTAGCATTCACCTTTTCTTCTCTGGACAAGCATTTTTTCCGGAAGCCCCAAACAATCAAAAGGGGATTCAATCAACTTTAAAAGACAGTCCTGACGTTTGCTGGACTGTCTTGATGATCCGATAACCGGTTGATTTAGGTGCATTCTTACTAGCAGCAATATCCTTGTCAGTAAAGCCCTTTTTGTATAAAGCATGATGATTGCACATTGGTCCTTCTATGGAAGGAATTAAATGCAGCGGGAATGTTATTTCTGGGGATGAAGTTCATTTCTCAAGGTAAAGAGGGTCTTTGCTATCACCCCGTGTGTGAGTGTTGTCAGTTTTGTCTCACGAGACAGTTTCACACAAACATATGTTGCACAAGTCACCATTGGGGATGATGGTTATGATGGTTGTGGGACTTTCGCTGATTCTCGCAGACAGCTATACCTGTCATGTTCTGCTGCAGTCGATCGTAGTAATGCAGCTTCAGATGCTGGGTTCCATCTCTAATGAGGATGGCTATATGGCATCCAGTATGTTAGCCATACCCACCCACACACACACACAATGTCGGATATGTAGGCATGCAAATATGGAGAGGATAGTGGAGGAGTGAATTCAATTATAATAATTATTCTTATATTATTACTTATATTATATCATTATCATTATATCAAGCTAAATGTAATTGCCTTCTGGCTCTAACTTCATATCTTGTCCTGTCGTGATCATACCGTCTTTTCTCTCAACAAATCCCTGACAATAAAGCAAATAAAGTTCGTCCTGAAAAACTACTCTCATGCCTTTGATATACTCCTTCAACATCTATCACTAATCCAGAAGACAGCTACCTGGTATGGACACTAATTTGTGCAGCTCCTTCTTCAGACGTGTGATCTCTTTGCACAGCTGTATGTCATCCATCCTGCAATGTTACGATAGAACAAAAAAGACACACAAACACTTATTAGCGCCGCATATGCTGTGTGTTGGCTTTGTATTTTAAGAAGGAGTGTAAACTTGACACTTTCATTAAAGAACACGACTTTGACCACTGTAGTGATTTAACATAGCTGATGATTTGATCTGTTATGAACATAAAACACTGAAATCTCCACAAGCATGTTACCCCTGGTCTATTTGCATCAGATGGTCTGTTCCGTTTGACAACAGTGTGACTTGGCACCATTACTACAGTAACTGAGTCGAAGACACCCTACCTCCCAGCCCTCTTGTCTCGGCAGTGTAAATGCTTATCTTTCAGAGGAATATGAATATATATTCATACATTAGAGTGCAAAGTGGAAAGAAACAGTACATCAGAGGTTTTTATGGCACCAGCTTTGGGGACAAACAATGGGAAAACTGAAAGAGCCATGATGTTTCTGATGCCACAGTGTGCTCTTGAAGATAAATAATTTCAAAGAAATGCAGCTGAAAATGGATGCTATTCTCCGGTTGGTGATGGATTTACACTTTAAGGTGTGGACAGCATCATGAAATCAAAATCAAAGCAAAATGTTGGTGCTGCTCATGAACTCACATGTATCTAAGCTCTGACTCCCTCCTGACCAGGATGTCCCTCACCCTTTCAATCTTAAAAAGCTCTCCTTCAATGTCATCCACGGTAACAGTGGAGTCCGCCATGGAAACCACATCGTCCTCTGAGGGAGGAAATTATAGAAAGAAGAAGAGGAAAATGCTTTGTAATTATTACTGTATAATAAAATGTGTTGAATAAATGGGCAGAATGTCTGACAAAAACATTAAGAAAAAAAACCCAACTATCTCATTGTCTGTCTGACTGTCACACACACACACACACACTCACACTCACACACACACACACACACACACACACACACACACACACACACACACACACACACACAGAGAGAGAGAGAGAGAGAGAGAGAGAGAGAGAGAGTAGAGCAGACACCTGTGGCTTCTTGACATTTGCAGACCTGCTGCCTGTGCTACAATGATGATACATTGATCGATTCATTTGAATGGTATTGAAAACCAAGATATTACAGGAAAATAAAGAAAACTAATTACAGTAACAGTATTATCTTTATTATCGTCTCAGGATGGAGCACGTTGCTATTAAACCCTACAGTAAACTAAAATAAACGGAGTATAAATAGGCTGTGATCACTAATTATTCACGACATAATATAATAATCCCCAGAGATAATGTCACAGTGACAGGAACATTATGTACAGTAGCACATTATCTAATTAAAGGACATTTTTCTGACTCTGTCAATAGAAAACGGGTAATGATACCACAGAAACCTTTCTCATTGGTGCCTCTGGTCCATTCCGCACCGTCGACCGAACCGTGCGTACAGGATCCTCGCGTTTTCTCCATCAGTTCAGCAGATTTCTTCAGATTCCCACATCTCAGTTGGAAAGCAGCTACAGCGGATGGGGCTTATAGTTTCAGTCGGCTGCTGTATTTCATTGAGCCATCGTTCGAAGCCAACAGTAAACGACGAGATGCTCCGGTGTCCACCACCTCCTTGCGCGGGTGCAGGTGTTAAGCCTTCCGTGGATTGCATGCGCCTCCCGGGAGCGCGCACGGTGCCAAATGCGACAGACTCCACATCTTCTGCGAGTAACGCGTGTGTCCTCATAGCTTATTCTCCCCTCTCTTGAGGACGCAACACGGCCATCTCACATTTGTGTCTGTTTCCATCATTATTTCTTCATCTAATAACTGATTTAGAGCATTCACTGTAAAAGTTTTTTATTTCTAAACGTGAATTAGTTTCTGGGTGCGCTCAATGTGCGCACCCGAGAGGTGCGCAGGTCAGCACAACGATTAAGTTCCCAGTGATGAATAAACACAACTGGAAAAAGTTGGGGGGAAAAAGGAAAAGGAAAAGGAAAAAAAAAAAAGAAAAGGAAAGGAAAAACTAGAAAAATATCGCACTTCAACCAAGAGGCTTCTTCGGTTCAACTACCCCTCAAGCGCAGGTGACTTTATTCAACTGCGCTTGAGGAGTTTAACAAGTTTAACAAAGATTACGTTGTAACGCCATCTCATGGCCAATGTATACACGTACAAGTTTTTATACTCATAAGTAAATTTGTTATTTATTCGGGATATTTACCCCCATGGAGACAATTTCCATATTTACAATGATGCATTATACATTTTTGTACAAACATAATTATTGACATTTTGATCAAAATAAATGTCATTATATACAACATTAGACAAAAACATCGTGTCACATCAATATCATGAATATTAAAGTCATGATTTTATCCTTCCAGGCAAGCAGACACAAGAACAGGTAGTAACATGGAGTCAAGTTTTGATTTGCACATTTCTTCCTGTTCCTGAGGCAGCTGATCTTTAACACCTCAGATCTTATCATTGAAGAGCCATCAGACACAACCATCTTCAGCTTGAGTAGCCCATTGGACACTAGGCATGTAATGATCAAATTCAGACATAAAAGCAATTCCTTTAACTTCTTCAGTAGTTAAAGCAATTTAGGGCAAATCAGAGCTACTGACTAATTGAATCAGTAGTTCTATTATACACAGACTTTTGTGTATTGAGGCTGAAAACCAACTTTATGGAAAAATAGCTACCAATCTGAACCCAAATAAGCAATTTCCCCTTATATTGAGTTCAGAAAACTATAATACCCTCAAACAAGAAGTGACATATCACAGTTATTACACTGTCGCTCTACTTCCACGAGAAAAAAAAACAAAAAAACAGACGTTTTAGTGCAAATAGCACTAAAAAGCATGTGAAAGAGGTTGACATACTTATATGTAGCAGGGATATCAGGTTTATTAGGATGATTCAGCCTGCACAAGCACAACAACAAACTGTCATCTGTCATCACAGACCAAATCTGTCAACAATTTTCACCTGCCAAAAGCTGGCAGGGTGGGGCAGCTTGTATGCCAATTTGTGCCTTGTGTGCACACACGTGTGTGTGTGTGTGTGTGTGCGCGCATGTTAATTATGACGAATAAACAATATAGTCAACCCATCAATTCAGATTTTTCAATATTCTCATGTATATTAAACTTATGATGTCCCATGAATAATGATATTTATATAAGCACTCTGGAAATCTGACTGACACACCTTAGCTTGTTATTTCAAAGCTAAGACATTATTTTCTTTGGAAGCATTCACACATACAATATGTGATTGCCAAATGTTGACATGTACAGTAATTAACTTTTGAAAAAAGAAAGGAGGCAGGAGTTAAATTATGCTCTGAGGTATAATACCTTTTTTCCTGGTTATTCCACAACTGAACAAAACTACACATGCCCCCAGGTTGCTTTAGATTTACATACATTTTCATAGTTGAAGTCAGTCCTGATTGACAGAACTGAAACAGCTTGGTTTCAGGAGCAGCACATTAAGAACAAAAAAACATTTAAAAAAAAAGAACCAACATGGGTGGTCTAAATTCCCCAGTCTGTCCATAATGTTAGGTGATGATTCCAGTAAATGTGTTAATTGGTAGGCAAAGGTCTTTGTTCATGTATTTGTTCAAACAAGCATCTTTGTCCTCTCCTAAGTTGAATTTGGACCTCACCGTCTTGTGGGCATTGTATAGAGGATCAGAGCATTGGGCGATCTCGATGCTAGAACACAAAGATTTTCAAAATAAATCCATTGGTTCATGACAAATAGATACAAGCTATATATTGATATATGTAAAACGTTATTTTACCTCTGCACGTCTTCTTTGTAGATTCTGTTATTGTCTCCATCAAAGGTAACAATGACAGGTCGACTCGTCAAAGTTTCAATCTTAATATTGCTGGTCCGATACTTCGATTCCTGATAATTTCAGAATAAAATAGTGAATTAATTCAATTCAATTCTATAAACTATACAGGATCTATTAGTTATTTTCACATTAACAATGTCGCTAATGGTGGAAAGAGACGTGACGCGCAGACTCACCACAATATTGCTTTTAGTTTTTATTGGAGATTCATTTAATGTCAGTGTCAAACAGTTCAGATCTAAAAGACAAATACAGATATATAACAGGAGCAGGTTGATATCACTATAGATATAAATATATATATGTAATAGATATACATATACAGTATATACTGTACATTTATACATACATATATACTGTGTTTCTATATACTGTTAATATATAATGTATTTATACGTACACATATACATATACACATACAGTATATACACACACACACACACACACGTGTATACAGTACGCCCTCACAAATTCGCGCATTGCCGATTGCGACTCCACCTCATCATGGATTTTTAGTAGGTAGTCATGTGATACCGTACACGCATTCTGTTGGCTGACGGCATCCGGAAGTGCGATCCGTTCCGTCAGTCTCGGACTTTTGTGAGACGCAAAAGTGCTTTAAACAGTCTATCAGTGTGTAGGACAAGGTAATACAGATAGAAGGTGATTTAATATCAGTATGGGAAGGGTTTATAATTGCTTAAATTATTGTAGATACTAAGATAAATAAGTTTGGTGCTATATCACAGAATTCGTGATTCACGAGTGCTTCCTGGAACACATTAACCACAAACAATGGAGGCGCACTTTATATATATAATGTATATAAACATACATATATACACATATAAATATACACACACGCAAACACACATATATATATATATATATACATATACTGTATATACACACGTGTGTGCGTATATAGTGTCGTTGAACTTGATCTTCTTAGAGATAAGACTCTCCTTCTCCTTTCGGCTTTTCCCTTCAGGGGTCGCCACAGTGAATCAGTTGCCTCCATCTAACCCTGTCTTCTGCATCCTCTTCTCTCACACCAACTACCTTCATGTCCTCTTTCACTACATCCATAAACCTCCTCTTTGGTCTTCCTCTAGGCCTCCTGCCTGGCAGTTCAAAACTCAGCATCCTTCTACCAATATATTCACTATCTCTCCTCTGGACATGTCCAAACCATCTCAGTCTGGCCTCTCTGACTTTATCTCCAAAACCTCTAACATGTGCTGTCCCTCTGATGTACTCATTCCTGATCCTATCCTTCCTGGTCACTCCCAGAGAGAACCTCAGCATCTTCATCTCTGCTACCTCCAGCTCTGCCTCCTGTCTTTTCCTCAGTGACACTGTCTCTAGACCAAACAACATCGCTGGTCTCACCACAGTTTTGTACACCTTTCCTTTCATTTTCTGGAAGAAAGTACTCACTATAGCAGTTTCCATCCCTTTTTCAAAGTCAACCACCATCTGTCCTGCATTCCTCTCCTGGATACCAAACCTGCCCATCACCTCCTCATCACCTCTGTTTCCTGCACCAACATGTCCATTGAAGTCATCACCAATGATAACTCTCTCACTTCTAGGTATGCTCTGCATCACTTCATCAAAGTCCAACCAGAATTTCTCCTCCAGCTCACATCCCACCTGTGGAGCATACCCGCTAACAACATTGAACATCACACCTTAGATTTCTAGCTTCAGACTCATCACTCTATCCGACACTCTTTTTACCTCCAGGACATTCCTAACAAACTCCTCCTTCAAGATAACTCCTACTCCATTTCTCTTCCTATCTACACCATGATAGAACAACTTGAACCCTGCTCCTAAACTTCTAGCCTTGCTACCTTTCCACCTGGTCTCCTGGACACACAGAATGTCTACCTTCCTCCTCTGCATCATGTCAACCTTTTCCTGTCATAGTTCCAACATTCAACGTCCCTACTCTCAGTCCTTTACTCTTGGCGTTCCTCTTCTCTCTCTTCCTATGAACACACTTTCCCCCTCTCCCTCTTCGACCAACAGTAGTCCAATTTCCACCGGCACCCTGTAGGTAAACGGCACCGATGGCCGTTTGTTGTTAACCCGGGCCTCGACCGATCCGGTATGAAAGTCATAGATTTGATTCTTAGAGATAACACTGAACCTTCTTTTTCATTGGAGGGAATAGCATTGATCTGAGCACTTGATATCCTGATTGAGGTCCTTATATCAACATCTCGACCACTTAATGTCACCTGGACAAACAAAAAACATGCTTGTGTCATAAATAATGCATGATTGACTGGAAAGGCATTGTCTAGAGAATTGCTTCCTTATATTTATCTCATAAGGAAATACAGAAAAGTATTTTTAAAAAAGCAACTTACCTTTTGGTAACTTATTAAAACAAGTGCTCCACAGAAATCTGCTTGGTTCTTCTTCTGTTTGTCTAAAAGAGGCATATCATTTTTATACATTTTCCCATTGATGTACTTGACAGTTGGAGAAAAGGCAGCTTTATAGATCTTTCACATGCAGGGGCAGAAAACTTAAAATACTGTACCACAATATTACAATGTTTAAAAATTTACAAACATACAGACAAACAAGCAGTGGGAATAATTTAAATGCAAACCTGATTCACCTCCATCTGAGATATGTTTGATGTCAGGAAAATCAATTTGTAGATGGGTGAGAAACATATCTTCTACAGTGGGTTTCATGCTGTTGGATATGATCTAAAGAAAAACACCACAAAAACCCCAACATATTTATGTTTCTTTAATGACATTCAGGGTGAAGATGTGATTTTTAATCCTCCAAAACCTACACATAAAATGTATCATATCACCTTGACAGAGTAGATTGCGAAGTAGACAGGCTGCTGACCAGTACGAACATAGTAGGAAATGACATCAGACACAAAGGGGTCTTTAGATGTGCCTGGGTTGGCCTGTGGTTAAAGAGGATAAAAGACACAAGTGCATGATGCTGAATCCAAGTACTAATCCATCAACTACCTGCCATGTAATACAACAAGTATGATTAAATTCCCATAGCTGTGTTTAAAGGGATGTAGCAGTAAATCGTTATTCACAAAAAAATATCCCAGTAACTTGAAAAGTACTGAAGAAAAGAACATTAAGTAGGAATTTAGCAAATCTACTGTCCAAAAAGAAGGAGAAAACGCCACGTTTATTTCCTCCTGAAGTGTTTTTCTTGTTAGTACATGTAATGTGCAGGATTCAAAATGCAGTGTGCATCAAATACAGTCTGGTGATCAGAAAAATAGTCAAATTTGAAAATTATAAAATTTTAGGAGAGTAAAAAAGGTTTTTATGTTTGATTTGATTTAAATAGTATCATACCACTGCTGCCAGCTTGGGGATCATGGAGCCTAAACTCTTAATGTTAGTGTTGTACCACGGGTCCACCATGCTCAAGTAGGAACCAAGAGTACAGGGGTTCCCCTTGGAATTACTTAGGGTTCCCTGGAGGAAAAAAAAAAAGGAAAAGGAACATAAAAACAGAAAATTACTGGAAGTACCTGGGGAGAGGAGTGTCTGGGCTTCCCTGCTCAAACTACTGTCCCCAGGTAAGCAATTGAAAATGAGAAAAATCCAGCTTGCACCTAAGATAATTCCAGTGGTGTAATGACAAGAGATTGTCTTACCTTGACAGAGGACCTTGGAGTCATAGCACTGGACACAGGAATGTAGTAAAACTGAACATTAACTTTCACTGTGGGAAAAAATCTCCGAATTTCCCTTTTCCTGCACATATAACCCAAAGACAGCATGTAAACTGTAGATTAAACACTTGGACAATACCAGCAAAAGAAATTGGGCATTTGATATTGAGCTTGTAGTGAATGCATAGTCTGTGATTTAGTCAGTTAAAGAAACTGAATGTCTTTAGTGACTAAATGACATACAGTATTTAAGAAAATAGAAATACGGTGTGAACATGCTATGCTTGGCTTTTCTATTGCTGTAAAAACTAGAAAATACTCGAAAGAACACAAATACCAATATATTTATACAAAACCCCCACTATTTTCATTGTCAGAAAACTGTTGTGCCAAACATGTTTAGCATAGTGCACCAATAACACCATGATGGTCTCAGATCTGCATCATGCCAAATTAAATAATGCCAGCTAATTCTTTTGACCATGGACATCTACAACTAGGATAAAAAAATCCTGTTTAATAGCAGGACGTTATGGGTTATCGACAAAAATGTCCATAATGGTGTATCTGGATCAATTTTTTTATGTTTAGCAAATTTTTGTTCGCTCTTATTTGATTATCTTGATTTTTACAGTAATCTTAACAAGAAATTATTTTCCCAATATATCATGCAAAATAACTGAAGCAAATTACTCAAAAAAATTATCCATCTAAAATGGTTAAGTTTCCATTATTTCATAGTTTACGGTCTGTTAATGCTGTTACTTGGTTTTTCATGAGAAAGACCAAGAGACATGATAGCATGCTTAAATCAGGTGGGAGAAAATACTTTAAAAATATGATAATTCAAACATAATGAAAGGTTATAGATCAAGCAATATACTCTATCAGATCAGTCACAAACAAATCTACTAAAAAAAGGTTCATGATGCTTTGAAATGCTGAGTACTCTCACTTGTAACTGTAGTATTCCTTGGCCAGGCGCCCCAGTATCCTGTCATCACCCATAGCCACTATCTTGGCAGTAAACAGTCTCTGCTGTTTGGGGAAAGGGCTCTGAATTGTGTTGCTTCCCGCCCGCCTCTGGAGAGTTGCACCTCTCGATTCCCGCCTTTCTCCACTTCCTCCTAGGCTTATAGGGTCGTCAAAAGATTCCTGCATTAGCTTCATGCCATCCTTCATATTTAGTTTCATCTTGATGCCTCCACGACGTGACAGCCTTGATGATTCTGATTCGCTTGGAGATGGAGAAGTTTCACTATCACACAAAGATAAGAATATAGATGTAGATAATTAGTCAAAAACATTAAGTTACCTGCAGTAAAGATTGATCCTGAGGATTACACAGTTTATTTTAATTAGAATTTTCATGCTGAATTACATGTGAAACACTGGCTCCCTTTTGAACTGCCACCTTATCATGGTTGGGGAGTTTGTGTGCCAAAATGATCCCAGGAGCTATGTTGTCAATGGCCTTGTGCTTTTGGTATTGTCTCCCTTGGCAAACAGGTCCAGGGTGACGGGCCAGATTAAGAGAAATCTAAAAAACCCTGTGATATCAATATCCAAGACTGTGACATCGCCCAGTATGGCGTAACCGGGTCGCCCCCTACATCCAGGTTGGGTTGGGGCTCATATGCAAACCACTGGTGGCTGGGTCTCTGTCCACGGCCATTCATTGGGATGAATGGCCTCCCGAAATTGGACACAAGTGGTTTTCTGTTATTGAACTTTGTTGCTAGTCACAGTTCGTCCATGACCTTGGTGAATACAGGGATGTCCGTAAGTCTGCATGGCACCAGGACGCCCTAGGTCGGAGGTTGATGATTGACTCAGTTGTCATATTATCGGACCGCGTGTCTTGAACACTTGGGTGAAGAGAGGGGCGGAGTTGGAGTCTTGTTCACTAGTGAGGGAAGGACGGAACATGAGTTTGACAGACGGATCACTGCAGCAGCTGCAGTGATGCAGTCTTCTCTTTTGCGTGCATCCTTGCGTCTTTGATGCACATTTTTGGACAGGGACGCACGATCCTCAGACAACGTGCGTCCCCTGGACACAGGCTTAAAATACATTAAAAAAAATTGATGCTACCTTTTTCCGCTATATATTAATGGGAAAATATATTTCCAGGAACCACACGCGTAAAAAGAATTCCGCAATATAGCGACAAACCATTTATCTTATGATTTACGGTAATTTAAACGTTTACGAACCCTCCCCATACTGATATTAAATTACCTTCTGTCAGTATTACCTTTTCCCACACACTTATCGACCGTTTAAAGCACTTTTGTGTCTCACGAAAGTGCGCTGCGTTCCGAGACTCACGGACCGTAGCCACTTCCGGATGCTGACAGCCAATAGAATGTGCGTACGGTAACACGTGACAACCTACTAAAAATCCGCAATGAGGTGAAGTCACGCGTGTTGATGCGTAAATGCGCGAGGGATTATTGTAGAAGTATTAGTTTTACCTTTTGGCTTGTTCCCATGATGGGTTCATGAAGACATTTTCCAGAGATGATGAGGGGTCATCAGAGCTGGGGGGCAAGTCTCTTTCAATACCGCTGTCATTAGACATGACAGAGAGGCGAGTTATGTCAGAGGCCAACATATCAGTGGGAGGCTCACCAAGCACAGGGTCCTCATGCTCCTGGCTAGTAGAGCTGTGTGGAAGCCAGTGTGCCAATTCCTTCTCTGTAAACAGTTCAACATTCATTACTTACATGTGATTCAGAGGTCAATAATCACATGCAGCAAGGCACCACAGGCACAGTAGGCACAGGCATACTTAGCATGCAGACATATGCCTCATCATAAACGCACGACACGATTCTTTGACTTTCACAACGGTGTCAGATTGATGCATTCTTTACAAATTGTGGTTGGTGAACAAAACGGAAAAAAATGCATTCTACTGAAACAAGTATTCTCCTTGTCTTCGTTAACATAGTTACTGTCAACCCGTGACAGTGTCAAATACTACAATAGGCTGTTTGATTAGTCTGCGAGTTAAAATAGCCACATTTTTCTATTTAAGTAATCTCCATGATTGAATAAATTTAATTTAAAATTATATAAAGAGGCCTGTCCAAGGAACCATCACCTTCTCGTTGCTGAGAGGTTTGTGTGCCCTAAGGATCCTGGGAGCTATGTTGTTGGGAGTCTTGTACTCCTGGTAGAGTCACCCAAGGCAAACTTGTCTCAAGTGAAGGGCCATAAAAAGAAGACCCCATGAAAAACCGAAAAGGGACAAATGTGACCCTGCCCGGAGGAAGCCCGGGGCCAACGTCTGGAGCCAGGCCTGCACGGAGGGCCCGTCAGCGAGCGCCTGTTGGCAGGCTCTGTCACGGAGCCCGCCGGGCTCAGCACAAAAAATCAACATGGATTTTTCCCACCCCTGTGGGCCCACCACCCGCAGGGCAGATCGATGGGGTCGCGTGCACTGCCATATGGGTGGCAGTGACGACAGGGGGTCACGACGGACCAGACCCAGGCCGCAGAAGCTTTGGGGACGTAGAATGTCACCTCACTGGTGGGGAAGGAGCCGGAGCTTGTGTTGGAGGTGGAGCGTTACCAGATGGATCTGGTGGGGCTTACCTCCACGCACAGCCGGTTCTGGAACCAAACTCCTGGATAGGGGTTGGACCTTGGAGTTGCGTCAGGCGTGAGGCGCAGGGTGGATGTGGGGATACTCACAAGCCCCCAGCTGAGCGCCGCTGTGTTAGAGTTTTCCCCAGTGGACGAGAGGGTCGCCTCCCTACACCGTAAGGCTGTGGGAGGGAAAACTCTGAGTGTTGTTTGTGCGTATGCACCCAATAGCAGCTCATATTCGGCCGTCATGGGGTCCCTAAATGAGTTCCTTCACAGGATCCCTGTAGGGGACTTCATTGTTCTTTTGGGGGACTTCAATGCACACGTCAGCAACGATGGAGACACCTGGAAAGGCACGATTGGGAGGTATGGCCTCCCTGATCTAATCCCGAGTGGCGTTATGTTGATGGACTACTGTGCTAGTCATGGATTGTTCATAACTAACACTGTTCGAACACAAGAGTGCTCATAAGTGTACCTGGTACAAGAGCACCCTGGGTCAGAGGTCAGTGATTGATCTTGTGATGGTATCATCTGACCTTCAACAGTGTGTTTTGGACACTCTGGTGAAGAGAGGGGTAAAGCTATGAAATGAGTCTGGGACAGTGCCGAAAGAGTGGCAGACTAGGGTGGTGGTTCCTCTTTTCAAAAAGGGGGACCAGAGGGTGTGTGCCAACTACAGGGGCATCACATTCCTCAGCCTCCCCGGGAAAGTTTACTCCAAGGTGCTGGAAAGGTGGGTCCGGCCGATTGTCGAACCTCGGATTAAGGAGGAACAATGTGGGTTCCGTCCTGGTTGTGGAACAACGGACCAGCTCTGTACTGTCGCAGGGTAGAGTCGCTGCCCCTTCAAGTTGAAAGGAGTCAGCTGAGGTGGTTTGGGCATCTGGTGCGGATGCCTCCGGGGTGCCTCCCTAGGGAGGTGTTCCTGGCACGTCCAGCTGGGAGGAGACCTCAGGGCAGACCCAGGACCAGGTGGAGGTATTATATCTCAGCATTGGCTTGGGAACGCCTTGGGATCCCCCAGTCAGAGCTGGTGGATGTGGCCGGGGAAAGGGAAGTTTGGGGCTCCCTGTTGAATCTACTGCCCCCGCGACCTGAGTTCGGATAAGCGGTGGAAGATGGATGGATAGATGGATATATAAAGAGGCTACTCCTAGTTTAAAAATGTTTTAATCCTTAAAAGCGATTTTTAAGGATGTCTTTTGGTATGATTGCTCCGCATTAGTTCATTAGACCTTTGTCTGCGTTTGAAAATAAGTTTTTGACCTGTCTAAAATGTTTCTCAAACAATTTTGCAGATTTATAATGTAACAAAGTTTTCAAATGAATTTTCAAGGGAATTTTATCTTTTTTTCAGGTTTCTTCTCTTTATTAATTACAGTCTTAAGTAAGTGTCATTTTCAGCCTGATCTAGTTCAACTGAATAGTGCTGATGATTTCCTCTAGACCCCCTGAAAGCTGTTCAGAGCCAACCCATCAGCTACTCACTGATATCAAAGTCCTTCAACAGGTAGAACTTCATGTCTGGGTTTGGAAGAGGGCAGTTGCACAGTGGTCCACCAGACAATGGCTCTGTGTTAAACACATACACACAAAGGAAGATAGGGAAAAACTATAACTGTCACACTGACACTCCAAACAAAACACCCCCCCCCCCCGAGAACATCTATTCTCAGCTCTAGCAGGGTCTGACGATCATACACCAGTAGAGTGCTAAAAGTGGACATATAAAATGGGAAAAACAACAGAAATACACACAACAGCTTGAGCAACTGACAGTTCGTCTGACACACTGGCGCCATCTTCTCTTCTCTCTTTTAGTCGGTAGGATGAGTCACTCAATTGTTAATTGTGTAGAACATAGAGGATGTCATTGAAATGGATATCCAGAAAACACTAAAAATAAAGACCACTGTTATGGCCTTTGGGGGCAGGCATAATTGCAATATTTATTAAACTACAGTTGATGCCGTAGTTCTAATTAAAATTCACTGCATTAATTTTCACAGCTTCTTAATCATCTGTTAAAGCAAGTTATCATTTATAAACTAGGACACAGGCCTTTTTATGATCTGAATATTAACAGTTTATAAACCTAGTGAAAAAGGACTGATTCTAACTTCCAAGTCAAGTTAGACCATACGAGTCATGTACAGACTATCAATGTTACTCTTACATCCAATATCTCTTTACAACTAATGTTAGGTTGTGATTCAGTGAGACATGTACAGAATGTTGCTGTTTCCTTATCAGAGGTCCTACCTGAGTTTGTGGCACCAAAGATTTCACGATAAAGCTGCAGAAGGTGTCCCTTCAGAGCTCCACCCTCCACTCTGCCTCCCTCTTCCAAGCACTGTTCGAGCAACCACAACACTTTGTGAAAGTATGGCTGGACGTCTTGGCCCAAGTCCTATCCGGAAATACACAAACACGTGCGTGAACACGCAGATAAGCTTATATAGAATCTGCATTCATAGCAAAGAGGTAAAGGGCCACTGGCTTGTATGCAAATGTGTTCCTGCTGCTATCATTATATGACGAGGTGTGACTTAAGGATCAAAGCAAGAATACATTCCCACCCAATATTTGGAAGTCAACAGACCTTTAATGGTGATAGTCACAAAAACATTAAATCAAGATATCTAAAGACAGCTGTGCTCAGAAAAGAACAACATTCAAAGAGTACAGAAAACCCACAGTATAACCATAGACAGTAGTACTTTATAATACAAAGCTCAAAAAAGACAACTAGAACAAGAGAACAAAATATAATAGAACAATAAAAGAATACTGGGCAGTCTCACTGACTTTTAGGGCTTTTGCCAGTTGCTGACCGTGGCACTGCTTTGTTCCTAAAGCAGCCTGTATGGAGTGCAGGACCACATTACACATGTGATCCATCAGATCGAGGGATCCACCTGATGCTGAAGTATATACTTCAGTATCATCCAGCAAGAATTGTCCCAAAGAACCGGAGAAGATGTCTGGGTCAGCCAGAACAAAGATCCTGCAGAGATGGACTCAATGCAACTGATGTGATGGACAGAGAAAGCAACCTAACCTCATGCAGCAGTTTGAGGAAATACGATAACAATAATAATCGGAGACTGCAACATCCTGCGACACCCCTGAATTCAAAATTTTACCCTGACCTACTTGCATAGTAGGTCAAAGCTAGTGCTCTGACCTACTTTCATAGTTCAAAGCACTAGCTTTGATCTATGGTCTTACTCACACTGGCCTTCTCCCTCATCTTTCTATCTTATCCGGTTCC
Source organism: Antennarius maculatus (assembly GCA_013358685.1). Taxonomy (NCBI): domain Eukaryota; kingdom Metazoa; phylum Chordata; class Actinopteri; order Lophiiformes; family Antennariidae; genus Antennarius; species Antennarius maculatus. The sequence goes on from CM023612.1 coordinate 22,257,498, forward strand.
TGAGTGTACAAAAGTTGAAATTTGACCTTGACCTAGTTTTTTCAAGGTCAAGTTCATCATCTCATTTTCATCCCCTTTGCCGCTTGAGTAATGTGCTTTTTGTTTCATCTTTCTGTCTGCAACGGTTGCGAAGATATTTGGTGGACTAACGGCCGAACAGACTGCCGAACGGACGGAAGAACGGACGGACTAACACAAAAAAAACCACTGAAAATTACAATATATCGCCGCTTTGACGTGAGATGTAATAATAATGAGTTCAAGGACATGCATATTTGTGACTCACCTCTCCTGGAAAGGATAATGATCATTTTTTAACCTCTGTTCTGCTGTGAGCATCCTCTGGTACAGCAACCCTGTAGAACAAGCCAGCATTTAATGAACATTTGCATATTTGCATTTTCTATTATCATGAGTGATATTCTTCATGTGACATTGTGTGTCTGGCTACTGGGGTCTCTAGGATTAATTTCTGTCAGTCTTGTATTTGTGTAACTCTATCTTTATCTCCGTACCACCTTCAGACTACATTTATGCATTGGTGTGACTTAAACATTGTCTTTACCTTGCCTTTTATAAGTGTGTGTGTGTGTGTGTGTGTGTGTGTGTGTGTGTGTGTGTGTGTGTGTGTGTGTGTGTGTGTGTGAATGAATCACAGCAGTCTATCTATCCATCTATCAACAATTAAAGTATCAAAACAAAAGATATGTAAATGAAATGTGCAGTCAACACGTTTCACACTGTGTATTGCATGTAAAAGATGCCACTGACTGTGATGCTTTAAAGGAAGAAAAACCTCTTATTTCAATTCTAAACTGGTTCTCCAAACAAAGAGTAGAAAATTACCTGGAACAGACCGTTCAGATTTGATCTGTTTTGTGTAGCTGTAACCTACATTGCAGTAGGGATTAGGGTAGGTCAGGAGTTTTCTACAAAAATCATGAACCCGCTTGTACAACTCGTCTGGAATGTAGGCTGTCTGGAATATCAATAACACATCACATACAGGTTAGGATAACAACTGTGATTTACCTTGTCCAGCTAATGAGTGATAGTCATTCGTGTAACTCAAAAATATAATAGAGATCAAAAGGTGTGGCCTAGCTGTCACATATTTCAAATATTTCCTGCTGGTTTCTTTCTTCAAAAAAAAAAAAAAATTCTTCCTAATTGCTGAAACCCCTTATATTATTGACCTTTAAATCAATAAACTGAATGACATAAAGCCAAACTGTCATCCATTTCATGATTTTGACAACCACAAAAATCTAGAAAAAAAAACCTCAGTCATTTAATTTATCGAAAGACAACAAAATAATCAAAGATGACAAAAACATGACTTTTTTTTTGTTAAAGTATGTCAGGCTGGTGGAACGTGGCCATGCATTTTAGAAGGCAGTCTTTCTCTGCATATGGTTTCAACAAGGCTTACCAAATATACTTAGTCACAACCCAGTACCAGTTAAACATTCGCACACACTTGTGTCTAATGTTTTGACTGGTAAGATATAAATAAACATTTTCTACTTATGTTTCCAGAGTCACTGACAATTTGCTAATGTATGGATTCATTGAACAGTGTGAGGAGAATTGTACCTGAATTATGGCATACATCAGTGTGTGGAGCAGGGGGATGAAGCCGTGGCGAGAGTCCGATTCCTCAGCCTGCACGGAAAACATACTTTAACTCCATCAAATACTTATTACTACTAAATACAGGTGAAATATTTGGACAATTAACATAAAATAATCCACTCATTAATTGCCAATCACAAAATTTATCGCCCAGCATTTTACGTCTGCCATATGCAGAAACTATGGTAAGACAAATGCATACCTAATGACGACATCTTATAAAAGTAGTGAAAAAATTGTAAACAGTGAGATCAAGCACCTTCTCCAACTCGCTGATCAGTACCCGCACCAGAGAGAAGCTGCTACCAGGACTGTTTTGAACCTTCTTATGAAGTGACCATCTCAGCATTCCTGTGCAGACAGTTAAACACACATGCAACCTATGAACACATGCAAGAGTTCCATAACAGTAACACAAACTTACTAAATGTGGCATATATTTCTCCATTGTAGTGCTAAATCAAAATACATCTGTCTAGTACAGGAAAAAGAAACAAAAAGTCTGCAGCACAGAATAAAGTTAGCACGCTGATGTATTTTTAATTGCTGTGAATGTGAATGAATATTGTGAAGATCAAAAAGTTGTTCTATTTGATTTTGCTATTCAAAATCTTATTAAAATCTCTTCATTATGATCCAATAATGGAAAAAATGTGTTTATAAGATTACATATGCTACCTATGAGCAGAGCTACAAGCAAACACCGACAAAACTGCATCAGGCCTAAGAAAAAAAGTGTTAGTGCTTGGAAGTAGATCACATCATACCTTTTTTAAAACATGAGTCCATGTCTGATTTAGTGTCCAGAAAAACCTTGATATTCTGGTGGAGCGCTTCTTCCGACATTGTGGGGCAATCACCAGCTGATGCAGACATTGAAACAACAGGGTTTAAGAATATGAAAAAGGTTTTTCTTAACCAGTTGCTTTTGAAGTAAGCACATACACTCTAATACACTCTAATAAAAACAACCAGCAATAAAATAAAGACATGTTTCCAAATGATTGCAAAAATATTTCCTGTGTGTTTTTGTACCTGTTGGCTCCATGCTGCTCATACTAGCCGACTGAAACCAGGTTGCGTTGCTGGTCACGTTTCACATTTTCTGAGGGTCTCAGAAGGAGGAAATGGATAGGCCATGTCAGAGTCGTTCTGACAATTACATGTTCAAAATTTGTCTAAGTAGGTCCCACACTCCTTCAAGAGTGGGTAATTAGAGAGCAAATTGCAAAAATGCACAAATCATGAGGTGATTATAACAAACAAAAAAAATCATTCTGAAACTTTTTACGTAATTTCTTATTCCATCAAAATGTACATGTCTAAAATGTCCACAAGCAAGTCTCCATTACATCAACTAACATTAATACTAAATCTTGTCATCTCTTTCCCATTCTGATATCTAATGAAAAATGACCTACCTGCTTCAGATAAGGATGAAAACAGTGTTGCAACTACATCCACACAAACACAAACTTTACGTGACGGGCCAATAAAGAAGGAGGGAGGGAGAGGGAGAGGGAGGGAGAGAGAGAGAGAGAGAAGGGAGGGAAGGAGACAGCGAGAAACCAGATGGGGGTCAGATACTTCGTTGTCTAAATATGAAAGATAAATGAGAGGATTCTTTCTTTTTCATACCTTTTTTTTCTCTTCTTTCAAACTCAAATAACACAGGCAACAATTCATTGATCATGTTGGTTAACATGACTGACTGCACATACAAATACTGTGCAGACACATACGTGCAAAAAGCATATGTGACTTTTTATCTTTGCAAATGTGCAAGCTTGCATTCAATTTTAACCTTCCTGACAACAAGCCACAGATGTCGTGTACGAGCTGATACACACACACACGTTTCCTCTCTACCAGAATGAGTGGGCAGACAGTCTATATTTAGACAGATTGACACCCAGAGGGACTAAACAAGTGCAAAGTCAAAGAGAGTGAGAATAAAGGAAGACAAGTTTACAAGGGGCAGACGACTGTCACAATGCTTGCCTGGGAATAGCAAAGTCTCCAGAATGTTTTCAGGAATAAAGGAACTCTTTAGCGAATCCTTCCAAACCAAACAACACAACTGTATTTGTTTGATATAAAGATGCTAAAATATAAAATGTGCATCCACACATACTCTTGTACTAATGACAGAAACTCAGAGAACATTTCCATGAGCTCACCAGTCCAAGTATCTTCTCTTTTGACTCGTCAAAGCTGTGTTGTTCAGCAACATCCTCCTTTATTATTTTGATAAAGCACACTCATAGTTGCAAGACACTCCTTGATTTGTACACACGATATTTTTCAAAGTTAAATGACCCATGAAAGTGCTGATACAACAGAAGAGGTACTGAAGCAGTGCACCAGTGACACAAACTTCCTATATCTTGAATTCAAACAGTTCTTAATCCAAGCTTCAATTATGAAACACTCCTGTAGACATCTTCCTCAAGCAGGTTGCAGTTTTTCAATTCAAGTCTGAAACAACGCGGTCAGACAGAAAACAGGAGCGCTTGTTTCCGTTAAGGCACGCTACCGACGTCTCAGAAAACAGGAAGGACCTGCAAGAGATGTGTGGAAGTGCATTCACAGTGTACAAGGGAGGTGGGTGGTAATGGAGATGGGGTTTACGTGTGTGTGTGTGTGTGTGTGTGTGTGTGTCTGTGTGTGTGTTTCCTCAATTGGAAATCCCCACCCAAAGATAGCATGGAGTCTGATGACAGATGGACTTTTTCAGACAAGTCCTATGTTACAGCAGCTGGATTTTAAAATATGATAATTCATTAAGGTTAACAGGTTATATAAGCATATCATAAAACCACTTTGTGAAATTCCCAAACTCTTGAGAAGTTAACAATCATGACACTTCACAAATGTGACACAAATTATCACCTAGGTGGAAGATATCAGGAAAAACCCAGGGTTTATAGTTTAGCTCTGAAACTTTAAATAGCACATTTTCTTGATGTTTCCTGCAACAACATGCCGAACAATATGAGGAAGTCTTTGGGATCCATGAGTGTGTGTTTGTGCATGTGTGTCTCTATTAGTGATGCACATTGTTTACATCAACATATTATCAACCATAATCCAATAACTAAATCATAGCAAGCTAAATATTAGTGACCGTTTCCACTAAAATCAAATAATCCAACACATCAGTTTAACCATCCTGACCCGTGGACCCGTGAAAAAAATGGACAATTGTCCTCAAGTCTTCAGTGAGGAGATAATAAAACTGCATGAGGGTTAACATCACATCTTCTTAAAGTTATAGAATATTATAACAGCCATTCTTTCCCAATACATCTTTACTAATTCTAAAAGTATCAGTCAGGAGAAGCAGAAATGTATCATTAAAAAAAATCCATATTGTGCGTCCCTTTTCTAAATGCGTCGTGCCTCTTGTGAGATTTTTAAATACCTGCAACAAGCTCACGACCGCGTTTCTGGGCCCTGTACACACATACATATGCATGTTTAAAATGTAGTAAGAGTGAAAAGGTAATTTCCACATGTGGACAATAAAGTTTTCATTTCTTCTTCTCTTCTTCTTCTAAAACTCTTGGATATGAAAAAATGTGTGTTTGAGGAAAAACATGATCCCACTACTGGAAAAACCCAAGTTAGTTAGCAGCCGTTTTCAAAAGGGAAGTACACACACACACACACACACACACACACACACACACACACACACACACACACACACACACACACAGGCCTCAAATCTCACCACTTTAAGCATCATTGCTTAGATCAGCTGTCTGAAATATTTAATTGGAAGACACTCTCCCACCAAATATTCTTCCACTGACATGCCAGAAAAAACAGTTTTCTCTGTAGAGACAAGTTCTGGATGCCTGTTTGCCTGTGGTTTCTTTATTTAGCCTTTGTTGGCATAATGTAGTGATGGAAGCAGGGAACTATAACTGGAGATCACTGAAAGAGATTCGACCGCCAAAAAAGACAAGCACAAAGTCTGTCATTTAGACATGATCCGCAACACACACGCATGGCATGAAATAATGTCAGCCAAAAAAGCGTGTTATCCAACAAACCCGTAGGCACAGGACTATTCCAAGTAGTCATTTGTTCTCCTGTTTGAAACATCAGGGTGGGTTAGAAATTCTCTTCGGTCTGTGGCCATCTGGATTTTTAGGCTTTGTATTTAGTTAAAAAATGTTTTTACGTAACTTTGCAGGCGCTGTCATTGAACGCAAACAGGGGCAATATCTGACCGAAGAATCTAAATATACATGTAATCTCGAGTAATGTAATCTCTCTGTTGATTTTTCAAGATAAAACTTTCAGGCTGGATCCAAAAACTGTTTTAATTATGACCTCCACCAAGAAGTTAAAGTTTTTTTCCAGTATTGGTTCATCTGCCCTTCTGACCTCGTTAGCAGGATTACATAAAACATGACTGGTTTCATGAAATTTACCAAAGAAGAAATTATGACATCAAAATACTGTTTTTTTCTTGAATAATTATACAACCAATAATGATACCGATGTGAAGCCATACAGATCAAGAAGTCATACCCTGAGGGCCAAACTATTATGCGGCTTTTAGACTGTAAAAGACATTTTGGATAAAGACAACTATTATGGCTGATATTTGCACTCTTTGGGAATTTTCTAGAATGCCTTGTTCATTATATTAAGTGTCTGAAAATGGTGGAAGTAACACATTAAAAGAGTTTCTTTATCTGAGTAAACCATGAATCTACAAATTTTACAATTACAGTATTTTCTGCACTATAAGATGCACTGGACTATAAGGCGCACCTTCAATGAATGACCTATTTTGAAACCTTTTCACATGTAAGGCACACTGGATTATAAGGTGCATCTGATTAAAAGGCACACCTTCAATGAATGGCTTATTTTAAAACTGTTTTCAGAAATAAGGTGCACTGGATTATAAGGCACACTGTTGGTTTTTGAGAAAATTAAAGGCTTTTAGGTGTGCCTTATAGTATGAAAAATACTGTACATGAGCTCATAAAAAAGCCTACTCCGCATTATTTTATTTTTTTTGTCAGACATGCCGACTGGTATGAGCTGTATTGTAAACACTGCATCTGGTTTGTCAGTGACTGAACAATGGTAAGAAGGGTTCTGCTGAGCACTAAATTTTCATGGCACCATTGTAAGCAGTAAGCTCAAGTTAATCAGGTTATGTGACGAAATGGTCAAAGCCTCCGCTAAAGCATACAAGTCTTTAATCAACAGCACTCAGAGTTCAATGGAGTTGTTCTAAAACACTTTCATTGTCTAACCTTAAAGAGAAAAAAAAAAGTTACCAAAGGACTTCCTCAATTTTTTTCCCTTGCAGCATGATAAATATCTTAACATATCCACAGTCCACTTTCTCCTCTGTAATCATGGTTAAACATAAATTTTCAATTTTCTAACCAAGCTTAAACTTGCTAAGAAAAATAGCAAACCTTGCAATCACAAGGAAACTCCAGCTTGAGTATTTCTGCTCTTAATTGCCAAACTGCTTCATCAATTGTATGATTCTCATCAGAGGCTAAATACTTCCTCATATGTCCCTGAATTACAGTAACAAGTGCATGTGAACCACAGACACTGCCCTGTTGTTAATTTTCCATCAAACTTGATATACTGATAAATAACAGAATGCAGATTATGAAGTTTCCAAGCATTAGTCCAAATTTTGCCATTAAATGGCTAACTATCAATGGAATACTTTATTAAGATTGCTGTGCTAAAGTCAGTCTCATAGTGATGAGCCTCATTGGGTAGTGACACAAAGAATCACAATTTGTCCATCCATCAATCCACGGATTTCATGTTAACAAAAGAAGAACGAAACAATGAGCCACAACATCATCTTCAGTTTTAATTGACCATGCGTTTTATAAGAACTTTTCTTGTTGCCCAAGAAACCAATACTGAAAGTTGCTCTTCTATTAAAAAAGTCAAAGTTGGTTCCTGTTCATTTAATTTTCAGCTCTCCCATTCTCTGTCGGGTGATTTTGGATTTATACCTTCATCTAAAAAAGAATCTCCATTTAACCAGGAATGTTCCCTGTCTCTACAAAATAAAAAAGTACTATATGTAGAAGTTCAGTTTTGAGAATTCTATCATTATCATTTTATTAGCAATTTGCTTCAGCCCAGTCCTTTTTTTGGTTATTATCAATACAATTGAAGTATGTTTTGTTTTGTTTTGTGTTTTAAATGTGAAAAATATGAATAACCAAATAAATTCCATTCATTTCATTAAGCTGTATCACTGTGTGGACTGAAAATCACTTTTCTCATCATGCAGTGTAGGGGGTGTTCAATTTTGAATATATTTACACCTCATAGCATAAATGTTTTAAATATCAATGTCCTTGTCCTCTTACCACCAAAGAGTTGACAAGAGCTGTCATTTTATTCAGATTTTGTTTTTGTTTTGCATTTTATTTTATTTTAGTTTGTTTTTCTTGGCATTTTTGCGCAATGACAGAAAATGCTTCTGTACTTTTTTTTTTTTTTTTTTTTTTTTTTTTTTAAGACTGCGTACCCACATCGTGGATTGTTGTTGTGAAGCTCTCTGACAGACCAGAGCCACCAAACATCCCCTTCAGTCTAACTGGTACCAGGAAGCTCGGAAGTAAAAACAAGGAAGCTGGAGAAAATAGGAGTGTGCTCAGAAAGCCATAGCTTCAATCAGATGAGGCAGTGTTATCAAAGTCCTATTATTATCTCAGGAAGGGAAAAAAACGCAGTCCCTCCGGTTTTCCCGCATCATAGGGCAGAGCGCAATTTTTTTTAGAGCTGAAACAGTGAATCATCTTCACTCGTCAATGGGTGTGATATTTCAGTCAGGAGTTACAAAGCTTGTCCCACTGCGTGTCAACTCTACTGTAACGGAAGCATAAGACTGCACTACTGGCACACAATAGCCTGAGGCGCACACATAATAACCCCTGAACAGCATTCATCAAAAGGTCATGCGGATGCGCACAATCACCTCTCCTCTTTTCAACAAGTCAGACTAAAAAAGGAATAGCTGCAGAAACAAGGTGGCTATAAATTAAATAAAAATGTGTTCTACACGAAAATAACACTAATCCCCTGTCTGCCTATCTACTTGACATTTACGCACGTACAGATCTGGCGGCACGATTGGCAACGCATACGAACAATTTACTTATAGTAATTGACACTAATTTGTCCGCTAGAAATTAACTCGCAGTAGTTATAAAACTTAAACTTACAGTAGTTATAAAACATGCCTTCCTTTGGTTAAAACTCACCTGCAGAGAAGTTGTCAGCGCAGCCCCATTCACAGACGGACGCTCCGTCTCCGAGGCTGACATTGCGCTCAGCTTCTGTTTGCGCAGGCGCACACGGGTTCTTAGTGAAAGCTGCAGTTTTCACTGAAAACGTAGGGGGGCGCAAAAACGACAAGCAACAATTCAATGAGAGGTTAGTCAGGACAGAATCTTCAATGTATATTTAAATTTTTAGATTTTAAGTATGTTTATTGCCTGTTTTAAAGGTTCACTAAGTTCTATTCTTCAACAGTTGTTATCTTATCCTATCTTATCTTGCATTGTCTAATTTTATCTTATTTTATTTCATCTCATCTCTCCTCACCTATCCCCACCTCGCCATCTCATTTTATCCATTTGCAATCCCATTTTAAATTCTTTAAAATGAGCTAATTCAGAGTAACATGAATTTAAAATACTATAATCTGGGTTTTATAACATTTACTTTTTCTTTTCTAGGAACAGGGTGGGGTCAAGTGTGAAAAAGTGTTCCTCCATAATGTGACCTAGCTGTCAGTGACAACTAATGGATCTTGATCTTGATAGAAATTCTTATGATATTATGGTCATTAATAAATTCCCAAACCTCTATTCCAATATTGTTGGAAGATTTAATATATCATGAAACAAAATGTTATCATGTCCATTTTTTTTACAATCACTTCATTTGAAAATTGAACAAAGAAAGTAAATCAAAAGATGTAAAAGAAATGGAGAGATATGTTGCCAACCATATAATACCCCCTTCAGGTCTGCCCCTGCTTATTCTAACAAGTCAATGGCTCTGTGGCACTAGAATGATATGGCTTCACATCCAGAAATTTTGGGTACTACTCTACCCTATAGACCAAGAAAATGTTTTTATCTTCACAAACATTTTAAATATGTCATTGATATGTTTATTTTTACTACCAACAAATTTGCTTTTCTAAGTCATTCAAGAAGCTTCATATATTTTTGCACCTGAGGAACAGAGTAAATACATTTGTCTACACTTTGCACAAAAATTTAATTTCTTTTACATGACTTTCTCAATTTTTACACAGACTGAAAGCCAGACAGGAAAGGGCAGCAGTGCCAGATATTCATTTGCACATAAAAGTACCTGATTTATTCAACATAAAGTTCAAGTGTTTCAGTTGTATAAAATTCTTTCTGTGAAGTGCTACTATTTTAGTATAAGTCAGATGATAAGAACATCGCTCATTAATGGCAACTGAACAAAAAAGTTGCCATAGTTTGCCGTGCAAGGATTCAGTTACTACTTTATAAAAGTCACTACAAAATATGTGTGTGTGTTGACATCATATCATCGAAGTTACATTTAATATTTTAATGAAAGTGAATAAATCTTATCTATTTGCAAAGCCAAAATCAAATATATCATTACAAATACGTACAAAAACAGTGAAACTTTAATATGTCAACTCTATCATGAGTATCATCAGTAATTCATCTGAATTCAAAAGGTAGACAGAGCCCTCTACTGATCACATTTATAACTCATTGCAACTCTGTTAGAGAAATATTTTCACTAAAAGCCCATGTATGACAGACACAAAAAAAAATCATACGACGTTAAAACAATAGATTACAAAACATTATATTATAAACATAACATTTGCATACTGTGTAGGTCCATAATGTCCATTGTCAAATATAGGCATATAGTTCCAATAATTATTCCCAGCAATAGCTATTCTCATTAATTGATATTAAAATCATTTTTGGTCCTCTGTGTCCATGTAGGTTGATCCAAAAAAAATGTAGATTTACCTTGTTTGACCACATTCCATTCCATTTTTGTTGTTGTTGTTTTTTTCCAAGGTCACTTTGCAAACCAGGTGAGAGATAACCTGACTAATGAAACTTGAACAGTAAAAAATGACTTGCAGAAAGCTGGACTTGTTTCCTTGTATTAATTTGCACTTATTTTGCTTTTGGATCTAAGGTACATGTTTATACTGACAATCACAGCCCGGCCAGCTCAGCACTTTTGTCATTATGGCTTTCGTGTGTTTCCAACAGTTGCTTCAAGGTCACTGTCACATGAATTGACCCCTGGTTTATTGTTGGTTTGTTTGTTTTATTTTATTTTGGACCACATAAATAACTGTTTCTTTAACCACTGGTCAGTGATCCTAAGGTAGAGCTCCACTGAAAGTGACGATAGGCAGGCAGAGGAGGGAACAAAAGGTAGGATTCAGAGGCTGGATTTGGGCTGAGGTTTGGGATTTTCTTAGCCTCCAGTCAGTGGAGTTGTCAGGCTTGTAGCACACTGAGATGTCACATCTGTGAGACACAAAAATGGATATGTGGGTTAAATAAATTCCAACTTGTGCAAAGATTGTTATTAGTGATGTATATCGTAAATATACAGTAATTTTTTCTCTCTTCTTGCACAGAATGTACCCCACAAGAATCTGAGGATGCAGGTCAGGGGACAAATTGTTTTCAGATTATGATAAGAAGTAGAAGAATTAGTGGGTATGTCACTAAGGAAAGACACTGGCCATGGTTGTACATCTCAACATTAACACGCAAATCAACTGATGTATATCTACATACCTCGAGGCACTAATGCACGCATATATACAGGTAGACACACATACATGTATGCATTTCATATACATACTGTACATGCCTATGCATACACATAAATATACACGCAGGGTATTTCAGGCTTGTTAGGAGGTCAAACATTTGTGACAGTCAGACTAACCGTTACATTAGATTTTAGGGTTAGGTTATTGGTGTTTGGTATTCTATTATAATGCTGATGCAAGCCTTTGGCTGAGTCTGTTACTTGTATATGCATGTTTATCTAACTCCATACCTGGTAACACTCTGCAATATTTTCTTCTCATCCTGGTCCAGACATACGGCAAAGGTTGTGTTTCCACAACCAGTGACTTGCACCTTGTCTACCTTGACCTCTGTTGTGGTCAGTTGCTAAAAAAAAGGAAACAACCGAAGAAATTAAATACATTGCTATCATAAATAAGCCTTTCCAAGTAAATCCAAGTACATTTCTTTCTTTTTTTTTTGCTGTTACAGCTTGTCAGAGATTCATTGTTCATGGTTTGTGTCTGAGTTTTAAAGGACTTAATCTTAAAATCTGCTGAAAATCAAAGATTTGAATCTAACCAAGGTTTGGCATTTAAGATACAACATTACACAACTAATATTATTGCCAAAACACATATAAGAAAAACAGATGTGAGTCACCGGTGTTATGCTTTATTGTTCCATCTTACAAACTTCCTTAATGAGAGGTTCACCTCAGATGACTTTTAGATGCTATCAAGAATTTATGGACATTTGTCTGAATAGAATAAACATTGCAATATTGCTCCGTTTTTATGCATAAATCACAGAGACAGGCTGGTGTTACATCCAACCCACCTGGTTGTAGCTCTTCTTGCTTTTACCAGTCTGTCTCTTCAAAACCTCAGTCATTGTGAGCTGCAGGCACTCCATCTTTGAGTCTGACAGAATTAATATCAATTAAATTAACACAGAAATATTTGATAAATCATTCATCACTTAATGCTGTTATCAAGATTAACATATTGACTAAAATAAAAGGAATGAAAGTTAATTTATTATTGACCAGGGCTCCAACACACCTAGTTCTTCAGGATTCTTGCAGGCTTTGGTTAAGTTTACTGAAGTACAAACTTTAGTTTCCTTTTTCCATTGACTTCTCCCACTAATTACCACCTAAATGGAATGAAATAAATAAAAATGTTAATGCTTTTGTGGAAAACTACTAATATACAGAGGGATTATTTTTAATTAAATCAGTAAAGGGTAAAAAGTTCAAAGATTAAAAGTTGGTTTAGTTTTCGTGAAATAGGGAAAGCTCCCAAGACTACAGAGGCAACACACTGTAGCTGTTGAGCTGACCTGAATTTTATCATTACATTTTAATGTCATTTTCATGTGTGTACAGATGTGAAATGGGTGACTTTTCAGCTGATACAATGGTTTATTTACATAAGCAACTACCCGACGTAGCTTTTGGAAGTGAGTGAAGTCAGAATCAAACTGTATTTTACCCTGTTGTACACCACCTCCAGTATTAGAGGAACTGCTTCTCGGTCACCGTCAATACCAAACCGTTTACTGGCAGTGCCTTTATAAGGATAGAAAAGGAAACACATCAGTGTTTCAGTTCATAGTACCGCCAAAAAAAAAATTCTACAGGATAACACAACATTAAACTTTATGAATGCTGAATCGTGTGTAATGCAGGCAGCAGTCAATGAATGTAGTCAGCATTGGAATGTTAATAGATCTACATATATTTGTGTTAAATAGTGTATTGTTTGTCAAACAAGCCATACTTTCTACTTCTAAGACAAAATGTGCAAACTGTAAAACAAATAGTGTAAACAAAGAAACAGAAGCATATTGGTGCATGATATTAAAATAGTAGATATTCATTAACTTCAAATTTAGTCCAATAGGGGATTTTATTGAGTGTGACATGTTTGCCGGGATATATGATTGGATACATATTTAGTCTGCATTTCACACTCACCCATTGCCTTGATGGCTCGTGTTCCTGCAGTGTGACCCAATTCTAAAGAGTGGACAAACACTTCAGTTGTCCTCTCTCCACAAGCCAAAGTCAGCTGCAACGGCACCGAGATCCTCAGTCAATCAGTACGAAACACATGCAGACACACACACACACACACACACACACACACACACACACACATGCATACACTCGAACACAGAAATACACACAGCAATATGCTGTCATATTGAGCATAAAAATATAATCTACTAGGTTATATTAATATGTTTTATATCGCTTTACTTGTGTTCAGACCTTCTCATTTATGAAATACCCTGCTTGTATATTTATGTGTATGCATAGGTATGTATTTGTATGATATGCATATATGTGTAAATAAATACCTGTATGTATGTATTATCTATCTGTCAATGTAGAATATGTTCAATTCATTAGGACAGAGAGAGTTAGCGTCCTGCGTCTGTTCACAATGGTATCAAAGTCTGGATACCAGAACCTCCAGACTCCAGGCCTCCAGGAGGAGATGGCTACACGGTAGGGTGATTTTTGGTGTATTTTATTATATGTGGTGCATATGTGTAAAAATATGCTTCACCTCTGCCTGGTAGAGCTGGATAAGAGCTGACCGGGCAGCATTGCGGCAGTAGTACAAGACTAAGTCAGCAAGGATAGGCAGACGCTGCTCATATGAACTATCATAAGAGTCTGACTCTGTTTTTGAGGTTTGCTGCAAAATAATACAAAATAATTAGACATGTCATACAGTTATACAGCGAAATGATTATGTACACACACAGGCTACAAAAAAATATAAGAAATCAGTGTCTGTTTTATCTATTTATCTATCTGTAATAATCTTTTTGCAGTAAATATAGGTCAGAAATGACTACATGGGCTCAGTCATGTTCTTATTCGGGTATAAAACATGAATGACTTCTGAAATCATTTTAATTCGCTGTTATATTGTACCTGGCAGACGACGTTGACAGGCAAGTTAAGAAGGCTGAGGGTGTTTCTTTCGTACCAAGGGTCCAACATACCAAGAAGACGGGCAATGTCATTAGTGCTGTCCTTTGTACCAGAGAGGGAATGATCCTGCTGGAGCAAAATTCATAGTTTTCACCAAACAGCAGTGTTTTAATGTTGGCTTGTTTGTCTTTTACAATGTAGATGTTTCAAAGTCCTTTTTTTTTTTCTTTACTTTTCTGTGTTTTTTGACAAGATTAGTCACAAACGTGTGATAAACTTTTTCCTTAAATGTAGGAATTGTGTTTGGAATATTCTCTCACGTTAGACAGGGTTGTTCCTTTTGGAGTTCTAGTTTGAACTATGGGAATCTTCTGATTTTCTTGCTCTGCTGCTGAGTCTCTCTTCACAGGCACAAAATAGAACTGAAGCTTGAAGGTCCTGCTGAGATGTGGACTAGTACTCTCCTTTCTCCTTAAGCTACTGTAAGCCCGGGCCACCTTTCCTGCTACATGATCAGCACCAAAAACTACCACCCTCAATGTAGTGTTCTTACTGTCCTCATCACTGCTGAGAATAGGCCTCCTTCGGAAGCAGATGTGTCTGAGAGTTTGAGTTTGAGTAGGAAGAGGGGGATCAGGGCTACATAACTTGACTTGCTGTGGCAGAGAGTTTGACCGCTTCTCTCGCACCATCAAAAGGTCTTTTGAGTCTGAGATGCCTAAGCTCTTGGCCCGGGACAGTGCCCGTTGGGTCTTGGGCTTGAGGAAGAGCCTGTACAAGTGCTGGCTGAGTCGAGCAGAAGTTTTGTTGAAAGGCTTTGGTGAATATTTTTCAGCAGTGGGAGATGAGTATATACAGTCGTCAGAATCTTCGAAAAAGTCACTGTCCGTTCTAGAAGTGACAGAGAAGAGGGATGGAGCGTAGGACTCTGATGTCATGGAGAAGGAGGAGAACATGGAGTCTTTGGAAGTGGTGGACAGGGAGGAGATGGTGGAGAAGGTGGAGGCACGATGAGTGGGGTTATAGCCAATTGGGATAAGAGATATTGAATGTAATTCTACGTCATGTCCCTCTTGTTTTTCTTCTTCTTCTTCTTCCTCTTCAGTGTCTGTCAAATCCTCATCTTCATCATCGCTGTCTTCATTGTTGTCATCTGCATCATCACCATTGATGCCTACCTCCTCTTCCCCCTCAGCCTGCCCATCAGTGGCCAGGTCATCAGGGTCATGTTCCAGAAGACAATTCAGAATATCTACAGGAATCCAAAAAAGACAAATGTCAATAACATTTAGCACATTTTCAGAATCACATAAACAATTAATAAAATATATAAAAGTGGTTTGTATTTCTGTGATACAGTGAAAGAGGTAGGGAAGACTTTTAGTATTTCAGATGGACCCAAGCAGTTTTCTTTACCAAAGTTGTCCTTTTCCCAGTGAAACATGTAACACTTGGGTGTAGGTAGTGGCAGAGTTTGTAGCAATCCTGGGAGGGACAAATGGAGCAAAATGAGATGAAATATCATTATTATATAATGCATTATAACTCAGGTTGTTAAAGCCGTCTTTTACCATCAGTCCTTCTTCCAGTAGATGCCGGGAATTTCATCCTCTCCCTCAGTTGCTCAAGTTCTTCCATCACATGACTGCGGCTCCTCACAGGGTCAGTCATGGCAGCAGCTGTCTCCAAGGCATCACTCACTGCTGAGAAGATCTCCTCTAATTCAGCCACAGTTTTTGCCTGCAAATAGTGTTCAAGATACAACAGATGAACAAGACCTGTATGTATATCCTGTGTAATAGTGAAAGTAATACAGTATATTTCTTACTAAAGTAAGTATAAGCAAAAATATATTTTAGTGGTGATTCCATTTACAACAAGTCTTTAACTAAATAAAAAAATATATATATATTTTTAAATTATTTTAAAAAATAAAATAAATAATAGCTGATTCTACAATGTAATCCCATACAGAATATTCAGACTAAAAAAAATAACGCTTTACATGTAAAGTTGTTTAAGAACCATATATGGCATATTGGTGTGAGAGAAGAGGATGCAGAAGACAGGGTTAGATGGAGGCAAATAATTCGCTGTGGCCGCCCCCGGATAGGGAAAAGCCAAAAGGAGAAAAAGAAGATACGGCATATTCAGCATGTCCGAGCAGACAACCTGTGACCTACCGATTCTGAACACATACCTGAAGGGCTCTGTGGATGCTCTTCAAAGGGTACTTGGTACCTAGAGTAGACTGGAAGGCGTGTTTGATCAGGGTGATGTAGGTCTCTTTCTGTGAGTGATGAACGCAACTAAGCTGCTCAGCCACTGAGAGAAAGTCAGCAGGCACCTCGCTTGGGTTCATCAGCAACACCGTTCTGCAGGAAGAAATCACAGACAGAGAAAATGAGAAAATGTGAGAAAATGTTCACCAGTTCAGATCAGAGAAGATCCAAACAGGATGTGAAGGTTGGTGGTGGTAATGGTGGTGGAGAAGAGGACGATGCAAATCAAAGAAAACCAAGTGGTATGGGGATTTTTTTTTTCCCTGTACATGATTCAGATCAGATAAACTGAAAACTATCAACTCATATGAAAACATAACTCGCTTCAAAAGGAAATCAGAAAATGACAGAGTCTAAAGGTAAGCAAAAAATCTACAGGTGACTGAAAACAAAGTGTCAACAGGATGCAGGTTTGAAACTAGCACATACATTTTGACATGTCTATTTGGGAAAGTCTGAGTTGCTGTGATTTTAACTTACATGGTCTTGGAGCAATGACTGGAGCTGATAAGGCCCTGCTCTTCTTTTACCAGTCTCTGAAAGGAAATCCCTTTGTGAAAAAGAAAAAATAATGATAATGTTATTATATATAATATAACAAGATTTTCATGACGCAGTCCTTTGCATTATGCTTTTGGTCACTGAGTTATACAGCACCAAAGTGAATGATTCATTTGTTAAAAAGATTACAACCAAAACTTTTTACAATCACATAATTTCCAGAGGTGTTTACTGATATAAGGCTACTATTATCTATTGATAACGTTTTGCCAGATAGTGGTTAAAAAAGTTGCTGAAAATGGATAATAATTTCATAAAGTCATGATAACAAAATGAAGTTCAGAATGTGTCAGCAACGACTGGATGAACATTTTCTTCTGTACGTTTGACAATTAAGTGTAAAGAAATACACTCCAATATGAAACTGTGAAAAACAAGCACTGTTGTATGTCCTTAGTAATTTCATTAGTTTGAAGCTTTTGTCTCCTTTTTCAAAAGAATATCTCTGGTGCTTTTGAATGAGTCCCATTCAGTACATTTGAAACCAATAATCTTTATTAGCAAACAACCCATTATATTCAGTCGATGTAAATGCACTCTAGATGTCTGTTTATATTTGGAGTGAAATATCCCTTTAAATCAGTTGAACAGGTCTTTTTGCTAGAGCATTCTTTAGCAGGAAGACAGTAACATACAGTATATTAATTCAGTGGACCTTTGTTTTTTATTTTAAAAGTGAAAACCTATATATATTCTTCCTATCCCTGTTGTCGTTGATATTCCACAAACACAATGCGTGTTTGTGCATTTGTGAAATAAAAACAAGTTCTGTTATGTGTCATTGATTTGCCACTAGAGGAAACACATTTGTAAGTATTGAGGAAGTGAATCAGACATTTATTGCAGATGAAATGAAAGAAACACACACACACACACACACACACACACACACGTGTATGTGCACTCACGCCAAAACAAAGACACACACACACACAAACACTCAAACTATATTTACCAGGGGCTTTGATCTCCAACTGTAGCGTGAGGAGGAGGTTTTTGCACACGCTGCTGTACGGCTCAGGCCAGGTGAGGAAGCAACGAAACACGTCAATGGCCTCTTCCAGCAGCTCTATGTCTGGCGGACAGTAGGGTGTCTTCAACAAATATTAAGATATTTTAATAACTGTCTGATAAGGTACATCATGTACTGCAGGAGTTATTTTCAATGTTTTTTTTTTTGTTTTGTTTTTTTTCATATAGGGAGCATTTCTTATTGAACCCTTCATACAGGGCAGCGGTAGCTCAGTCCACTAGGTCGGTCTTGGACTGGGGACCGGAGGGTTGGCAAAATTTTTGGAGATTTCATTTAATTTCATCCATGTGTGAACTCAGTGTATTGTTAAGTAAGCTATAACATGACTACGCTAAATGTGTGATTAAACACTATTTATTATTTTCCAGCAGCATTTCTAACCACTAATATAACAGTTAACTATGTTTTTCATGTTTCTTCCTTGACCCTGTCTTTCTGTGTGGTGTTAATGTGAATAAGGACATCTGAAAATTAGAAGCAGTGTTCATGAACCAAAAACACTTTAATATTCTACATGTTGCTCAGCTCAGCAAAATGACACTGGTATGATTTGAGGAACCAACTGACTGAAGTTTTTAACAAGTTTTAACAGGGTCAGAAACACCCTGACTGGATAAAAGGTAAAGTTTTTATAGCATGAAAGTTTGCTAAGACTGAGACAATTTGTACCTGAAGCAGCGTGTAGGAAAACATGATAGCAAGCGGGGCCACCAACTCATACTGACACTGCTCCTGAACCTGAACACAAACAAAATGCACGCATTTAGGGAAAAGACAGAAGGAAGAGCGGCACGACAGTAGAACTCAAGAGATTTAGCTTTTCCTTTCACCTCTTTGGTCTTCCTGATGATCTGTTGTAGGAGGATGAGGAAGTTTTCTGGGTCCCTCTTTACCATCTCCTCCAAGCTCCAGCGGTTCATTGACTGGCCTGCTGAGCACATCAGCACTAAAAGGCAGCGCAGGTAGATTCATGTCAATGCACAACTGTAACATATATATATATATATATATATATATATATATATATATATATACATACACACTAATTAGTGTGTATATAAATACACTAATAAAAAAAAAAACTTAAGCAAAGTCGAATCATAATGAATTAAATTGTCTTTTCTCTATTCAATTTATAACTGAAATTATACATCTCAATTCCAACACACAATCAATAATCCATAATTGCAATTGCCTGGTCTATAATTGTGTATCCGCCTAGTTTAAAAAGATTCAATTTTGTTTCAGGCCTCATTGCTACCAAGTCACACTAAACCCTTTTGATGACAACCAGTCTTTGGTCCTCATCACTACTTCCTGTGTCTTACCGTTCCAGTGGTGAGCAGCTGTGGGGCTTTGTCTCAGCCCATTCAGACACCTGTCCAGAGCATGCTGGATTCTGTCCTCTGTGCATGATGTGTGCTGCATCTTTACTGTTTAGGTTCTGCAGAGGGACAAGAGATACAGCAGACATGAACGACCAACTAAACGACTCTATTCTGATTCATTCTGTGGGGAAATCTATTGGAATTATTCAAATATATATTTTTCCGTGCGTAATAATGTCCATGCAGTTGCACGCACACAAATATGCTTGTCTTGATTTACAGACGTTATTTTTTTATGACATTGATTTGAATGAAGGTAGGTCATCTCTCTGGGGAAAGAAAAACACACTTTGTATTCCTGGAATATTACAATGTGAATATCTGAACTCTGTTCTGACCAAATTGGACCATTTCATGAAAACTCCTGAAGAACAATATTAACCATGGTTTTGAGGATGAAGAAAGGTTCGTTAAAGGGAGAACTTACAGACTCCTCACAGAAAGGTCTGTGATGGAATAGAACCCAGGATAGAGAAAGAAAGATAATGAAGAGAGAGAGATAATGAGAGATAATGATAATGACAGAGCCCCACCTATATATTTGAACAAGCTCACTTGAAAAGTCTCACGCTGTCACTGACACCGACTCCACCCACTACCTGCCAATCAAGCCCCAAACCAATCACGGCGCATCTGCTAGAGGGAATCACGTGAACAATATGGCGTAAGGCATCGGCTATGTTAGGAGGAGAAATAAATATACATGGACTTTCCAGTTAACATAATTTTACATTGTCATAAGTGTTCCAACAATTTTCACGTTTTTGAGCAGAGAGTCCATACAGCAGGAAAATTTTTTACGAATTGTCTTTGTGCGTGCACGCGCGCACACACACACACACACACACACACACACACACACACACACACACACACACACATTTATATCAATAGTGTGACATGTAAGCTACTTTGACAGAAGATTGCTACCACCCTTATGTCTGAAAATACAGTCAGCTGTCAGTTAACCTAGAAATGATTTTAACAAAGGTTCTCTATGGATATTCTCAATCATCCAGGTCATGTTAGATCTATGCAATGATGTGTAACATCTCCAGCTGAGATTTAAAGGGCAAAATATTTTCCCTAGTGAAATTTTGCTCGTTCAACTGTCAGTACTCAAAGTGAAACCTTAAAAGAAAAAAAAAAAGAGGGACGATTCATGCAAACCAAAACTCAAACAACAAGAAATATCTATGCACTCACACCCACACATGTTTTAACACACATTAATACCGACACACACGTACAGTCACAAACATCGGACCCACAAATCTCAGGATCAACGCCACTAAAAGAGCGAGGACAGGAGGGTCGTGCAAATACAAGAGTGAACTCAGTGACCTCACGACACTTCACTCCTTTTCCCTACAATTACAATTATGAACAACAAGAGCTCAAGACATAAACAAGTACTATGTCTAGGAAATATCTCAAGCAGGGCTATGGAGTGGAGCATGTCAGCCTCTTGTAATAAGTGCTCCGGTCATTGTAGAGTCAGACAGCTGTAGATGTTGCCCGTGAGAGTGGAAGGAAATAGAAAATCAGAACTATAACGACTCCTCCATACAGAATAGGGTACACTGGAGACATGTAAATGTAATAAAAGTGGAAACAACCTTGTAATAGGTGGCACTATGCAGACAGTTTTTTCTTTTTTCTTTTCACCTATTGATGTGTCACAGTTAATTTTCACTCTTTTGTTGAATGGTATGTGTATTTTGGATGAATCAACTTTTAAAGTGAATTCACCTGCTATACTATATAGTGACTACAATAATATAGTAATATCTAATTAAGCCTTTCTGCACTTTTTTTCTTTTCTCAAAGAAGAATGTAAGTAGCATGACATCATTAAACATGTGAAGTCCAAACCATGAAATAATTGCCAGAAAAAAAAAAAGATGTTTTTTTTGTAAATAATGTGTTTAATGAACCTTCGGACATATTTATTTTAAAAAAATGCATTTCATAGAAATTGGAAAGTATGAGTGTCAATATGTATCATTTTTACTGTATCTGGCATTTTACTAAGTGAAAAATGCAGATATAGTGTCTGTGGATATGAAATGCTTTTTCACTTTTTCTAACAAGACGACATAGCTAAATTTAATTCAAGTGAGATTGATTTAATTAAAAAAAATGACACTCTATATAAGGACGGTGGTGCCTTATAGACAACTAGCACCATGCATCCTTAACATCAAAACAAAGCCATAGCATGTGAGTGACACAAGAATTATTATTATCATACAACTGTGTTACCATGGCACTGAGAGGGGCTGCTGCAGTGTTCAATAATAGTTCCCTCCTTCTTTCATCAACATTTAGTTGTTTACGTGGTGTTGCTCGTGGTGTTGCACATGTGTGATTCTGTGGTATTTCATAAGAGGATGTATGCAGCATATCCCCAGAGTCAACAGGGTTGCTTCCACATTTTCACAGTTTCCAGTTTATGACAGTCACAGAATGACACACACACACAGAAAAAAAAAAAAAACAAGCATTTGTATGGTGGAAGTACAACAGTGCAAAAAAGGATTTTCAAGAATGTGACACAAATCTTGTTTCTGGGAAACATTTTTTTGTCGAGCAAAAAGAAATTAAAAAAAAAAATTTATCAAGCATGCATTGCATGAGAGAAGTAATCCCTTTATAAGAAAATATGTAAAACTATATCTTAATGACATAATTGAGATAATCTAAAAATTACAATACTTCTTCTGCCTTCAGACATTTTTATGTCAGGATCTGAAGGTTTTGTGTCTTGTATACAAATTATAATTTGTTGATTAAGTCGTTAAAAATTATTTTAAAAAAGATTACGTACGTCTCTTTTATGTAATTGAGCTTTCCCTGAATTTAACAAGGATTAGATTTAAGAATATCTGCTCTAGTTGAGTTGTTTGTGCAGAAACAAAAACTAAAATCTAGTTAAAGTATATTTACAATGCATTCAAACACACAGAGATGGTCTGTAAGCTAATCAAAAAGACACTGAAATACAGCTGTTTAAGCTCAAAAATAATGCTCCACCCAAAATTAAAGGCTCACGTGATGCAAAATAATTCAGTCATCAAATGCTACAAAGGGCTGAACTTCATTATCACCAATGAGAGGCGATGACATTCATCATTTATCATTTAGTTTTTGCATTGCTTATCAGCTTACAGAGACATTCCAAACGATCAAGTCCAACAAGCTTTTCTTTTTTTAATTTGAAGACAACTGAACACAGTTCCGTGCCCTGATGTAGCCTGATGTTCAGACCTATCCAGGTCAAAGCCCAGAATTAGAAATATCCTAGTTTATCAGACAGATTGGGCTGAAATGCACCTCCACCTGTGTCTGTCTGCTTCTGTCGTGTGCTGTCCTCTTTTTTCTTCTCCATCCACCTTCTGGCTGGCTGGTTCCCATCTGATCCCATTACCAACTGCTTCCTAACAGGAAGAGAGCTTCCCTATTCAGCTGAGGAAGCAGGTGCCTCCCTATTGTTGTTTTGTGATCAGACTCTGAGATATACTCCCACAGTCTCGGGAGGAGAGCTTTTGTATATGTACTGTGTGTGTGTGTGTGTGTGTGTGTGTGTGTGTGTGTGTGTGTGTGTGTGTGTGTGTGTGTGTGTGTGTGTGTGTGTGTGTGTGTGTGTGTGTGTGTGTGTGTGTCTCTAATTTGATTGATAGAGTCTTATATTCACATGCAGTCTTCCTTTCATGACCCTCACAGCTATTATACCCCCTTTCTTTCCACTGACCTACTGGATGTGAATTTGCCTCTTATGGCAACAACAATGGTAACAGCTCCACTGAATGTTTGTCTTTAGTGCACAGAACAGCTTCCAGTGAGAAGTCCCAGAAACTACTGATGAATAAAAACTTGGAATAAAACACACCATTTTCAACATACCCAGAATGTAAAACATAAAACGGATCTTTATCAGAACAGTATTCGTAAATTCTTTTCGAATGAAGGAACCCTACACTGGCAGAAATTAAATAACAGACCCAAGTTTGTTAAGAATTGTTGCAGAAGTCCCCATCTGTGAAGACTATTTCTTTTAGACACTTCATTTTGGAAAAATAAATATAAATGAAAATGGTCATACAATTGTGTCATTTGGTCAGAATTTCAAATGATGGTGACTTTGTTGTGTGTCTTTCGTTTTTAACACGTGATCTTCACCTGAATTTGCTTAAGATTTCAAATGCTGACATTTGTATTCTTTCTATACACTTTTTTCATTGACTGTATTTAATGCAATGTAGTGCTCCTTACAATCATATCTTGCTGTGCTTCTCATGAAAGTGATGAAAATAGACCCATAACATCTGTGACCACTTATTGGTGACTGAAGCTGGAAGCTTTAATATGGTCTGAAAGGTAGAAACCTGCTGTGGAGCACGTAGCTCCAAAAAAACACAGCCTCGCCTGTCCACCTCTCTATAGGACCTTTGGACTTCTCTTCCCCAATAAACAAAGATAAACAAATGATGAAAGTGTCATAAATGTAAATACGATGTACTATAAGATCAGGTTACAAAAAAATCTGTGAGTGAGTCCTTTCTACACTTTCACAGCGAACATTTGGGTTTGATTGTTTGAAAAAATTATGAGAATATTTAGCAGAAAACTGCATCATATCAAATTTGTTTAAATGTGATGCTTTATTTACATCACTGAGTGTTTTTTCCAACAACAGGTGCTTTTTGCATGTGCGCACACACACACATACACACATACACACAGGGGTGTTAACCTCAAAGGATGTGCCATCCAGGTTAAACGTAGATTTTACTGATACATCAGCCGTGAGGAGACAACAACAACAACAATGTGGTGATAAACATGCAGTGCTGCACTTGGATGCTGTAATCCACCTCTGCTTGCGACACAATGTAACACCCTTCAGTCTTGAAGTCAACAGTTTATATTGGGGGGGTGGAGGTGGGGGTTCTAGTATTTCAAGCCTGACAAGGTCAACTCTGGCAGTTTTATTTCTTAACAGGATGAGAGATGGTTGTACTCAAACTTATTGTGAAATTGAAAAATTTCTAAGAACCTTTGATGACACATTCCTCTAGTTGCGTATGGAGAATCTGTTCTCACATGGCATGGAGAGTACAGGCAACATAATTCATTCCTTCCACAAAAAAACACAAAACTGAAGATAACTAATGATGTTAATTAAGACCTATTACATAACAACACTGAGAGAACATTATGCCTGTAAAAAAGAGGAATATTTATTAGGCTATTTGAACTTTTAACAACAACACCTGGTCTCAAGTGATGTGAATTAAGTCAGTGTTGCTTAAGACTGAGGGCTGCAAGTTTTAAAATAAAAAAAAAAGAAGAAAAAAAAAATCATGTTCAGTGAGACCTTAAACACCTCTGTGTCCTGCACCTCTCCTCTGCTGAAGGATAGAAGCCTTAGTTTCATCCTGACCAGCGTATCACATAATATTCCCAAGCGTACGGAACAATATTCCTGGTTCTGAAGCATATTTTAGTGATTTGTTATGTGTTTTTGAAGACAACACTAAATTGGTGTATGCTTCATTAAATTTGATTCTACAATTTGAATAGGGAATTGTGGCAGATCTGAATTAAACATGCGCATGAATGTGGGTGAGAATGTGAGATGAAATAATGAATGACTGACTGACTGACTGACTGACTGACTGACTGACTGACTGACTGACTGACTGACTGACTGACTGACTGACTGACTGACTGACTGACTGACTGACTGACTGACTGAATGAACGAATGAATGAATGAACAAATTAATGAATGAACTATGAATGAATGTCATAATTTGCCATCTTCATTTTGTTCAGACAAGTATAACTAACCTACAAAAGAACTCTATGTTGTACCTTTATTCAGCATTCGGTTGACATGTGGTTGGTTTATGTCGTAGAAAGGATGTCACGTTCAGGCGTTGGCTCAGGCTGGTTATGCTTCAGTGACAGTTGACAGGATGTTATGCCTGCATCCCTGACTTTTGTGGCAGTCTAAATAAATTAAATATTCTGTATTGACATGTGAGAACTTCATATAATTTCTATAAACCAGTTACCGCCACTGAAATTATACCATGAAGTCAAATCACCTTAATGCTTTTAATGTTTCACACACACACACACACACACACACACACACACACACACACACACACACACACACACACACACACAACAATTTGAGCTTTTCGGATCACACTAACTACAAATTTACCATTCACAGACACAAACCCAGTCCTTTAAAGCAACACGCCACCCATCTGACTAACATCTGCTTCTGCCTTCTACAGCATTAACTAAAGGAATGAGTCATATGTCTGAAAAAGAAGAAGTTCTAAAACTGGTATCACAGTGGGGGTGTTTGAGTTCATGGAGGGTCGTTGTCAACATCACAGGCCTGCTTTTACAACAATTGCAAGGCTGACATTATCCATCAGCCTCTCTGGCAGAAAAAAATTATACGATACAGGATTTCACAATTTCAAATTAACCCTGGTAATAGGAAACACATTTACAGGAGACAATAACAAATGACACATAAAGCTAACTTTGACAAAATTATTATTATAAAAGATATCAGAGTACTAAGATACTAAGATATCAGAATACTATAACGTTGGACAAATTAAATGGTCATATACTTAAATTTCTAGTGTGCATGTTCAGATAGAAACAGGCTCACACTTCAGTTCAAAAGTCTGTTGTCAGTGATGGACGACATTGAACTTTACACCGGTCTCACCTCTGAGCCCACAGGTCAGGGAAGATAAGCTCTTCAAAATAAAATGTACCCATTCCTGCTTCCATTGTCTTACCTGCAGTTTATTGTCCAGCATCCATGTTGTTTGACTGTGTCTGAAGAGTCCAAAGAATCCACGACAAAGAGTCTCCACGTCAACGCAACCGCCATTCACTCATTCACTCACACACGTAAACCCACATCCTGGGCACGGAAGAGATGCAAGGTGAAGTCTGCCATGGGTGTCAGATTGTAGCTCAGTGCTCCGCTCAAACACGTCTGTCTACATTTCACACACACTGCAGCTCACAAAGGGCAAACAGGAAGTGTATGAAAGAAGTGCATGTGAGTGCAAGAGGGAGGCGACTGTATGTATACTGTGTGTGTGTGTGTGTGTGTGTGTGTGTGTGTGTGTGTGTGTGTGTGTTTGCATCTACATGTGTATTTGAGTGGTCATGTGGATTTTGAAGGGATGTTAATCCCTAAAAAGAAGTCATCTGTTTGACATGGGGTTTTTTTCTTGCTGTTTTCGCACCTGATGAAAATAATCTCTGTTTGAGCTCTTTTTTAATTATTTTCTTAAACTGAGCAAATTTTTGTGGCTTCTATTGACTTGGTTGACTAAATACAAAAACTGCTTTTGTTTTTCAGTGACATTTGCCCATCCATCCATCTATTTACTTTTCTTCAGCCACATATCTGCCTTGCAGGTCACAGGTCTGCTGGAGCTAGGGGCAAAAAGTGGGGTACACCCTGGGTAAGACCCCAGCTCATCGTGGGACCACATGAGAGGCATACAACAACTCACACACACACACAAACCAATTCACCCAAGTTGCATGATTATGGAGGTGGGAGTAAGCTGGAGAGAACCCATGCAGGCATGGGGAAAACACAAAAACCTAGGAGAAAGGAATCAAACTCAGAACCTTCTTTCTGCAACAACACTGTGCACTGAGCCACCATGCTACTAATATTAACCCATCAATTTCTAATAGTTAATGATGATATTTTTTTTTAAACTACAAAAATAATACGTGATGTTTAAAATGGTCAACTCTATTGTTTTTATAAATACTATCCGCAGTGCGCAGGCGTTGCGCCTGGAGTGTTCCCTGCCTCATGCCCCATGTCCGCTGGAATAGGCTCCAGCAATCCCATCCCAGCATCGTTCATGCTTGTTGTTTCTATAGATCTATCAGCATTAATGGCGTCTTCATACAGTAGATGTGCATGTTTCCCACGCCACTGACACCATCACAGACGCTTTTAGCAACGCAGACATGACTTCCTTGTTTTGCAAAATGAAAAGTAGAAGATAAAGTCCTCAAATTCTTTGTCATCCTTTGTTTGAACTCTCTGTCCACATGGATTTTCACAGTGAATGGGGATCCTCTTGAATGAGTCTTTCCACTATGGCCATTTCATATTCAGTCAGGATACTCTTTCCTGTTACCAGTGAAAATGTGGAGCCTTTAACGGTTCAATCAGGAGTTTGTAATCACTCCATAACTTTCTTACTTTTGTGGCCCCTTGTGTATTTTTGGAATTTAATTCAACATAAGCATGTGGTTGCAAATATCACAAATTTGATGAGATATAACTTTATAATATTGTAAGTTGTTACAGTCACTAAATTGTAAAATTTGACTTTCATAAAAAAAATTGAAACTTTATATACATATCTGAACAATATGTAAATACGTGGACATCAGATCCTTGTAGTGACAAAATTAGTATTGTGGTCGAGATGACCCCAAAATATGAAATCCACATATGTGGAAATATATTGCATTAAATATATTGTCTTTGTAGTAAACCACAAAATAATAGGATGAGATATTCTTTTCTATTAATATTGTGCTGAGCATTTTAACTTGACTGGAGTGGTGACTATAGATTCTTTATGTATATATTATTGTATATGGACTAACTGAGAACAGTGGTCAGTTTTCCTCCTTTACCACAATAAGCTTGCTGGTTTCTATTCATCGTTGTCTCTCGGTCAACAGAAAAAAACAACCTTTTTTCCCCTACCTGATTTACCTATCATTTACATTTCTTGTGTGCGGTGACTGTGAATTCCCCTTCTCTCTAAGAGAAGAAAATGTGGTATCAAGCCATGTGAAACAGACAGTAAACATTCAAGAGTATACCTTGTCATAATTTTCTGCTGGGGATTACCCTCTGAATTCAAAACTCATTTACATAAATGAACAATACAGTGGGTTTTTTTTTTTATTTCAATTAAACTTTCATTTTTTAATGAAACATATAAAAGAAAGCAGATGAATTTCTCTACGTGTACAAAGGACAATCATTTGACTCACATATTTCATTCTATTGAGATTTGAAGCTAATTATTACACGTCCGTCGGTCAAAGTAATAAGGAATCCCTATGGGGGCACAGGCCAGTGAAAACTGTAGGCCGGTCCCAACCCTGGATAAATGCAGAGGGTTATCGCAGGAAGGACATCTGGCAAAAAATTTGCCAAACAAATATGAACGTTCATCTAAAGAATTCAAGAGAGAGGAATCAGGAGAGGAATGAAGGAGTGAGAGAGGAGTGGAGAAGAAACAGTGATGGGGCCAGCCATGATAGATCAATTGGAGACAGTGTTGTTGAAAAGAAGACAGAGGCTGAGCTGGAGGTGGTGGAAATGAAGATGTTGAGGTTCTCTCTAGGATTGACCAGGTTGGATCGGATCTGAAATGACTTCATCAGTGGAACAGCAAAGGTGAGATGTTTTGGAGATAAAGTCAGAGAAAGCAGACTTTGATGGTTTGAACACGTCCAGAGGAGAGATTGTGACTATATTTGTAACTATAGGGTGTTGAGGATGGAACAACTAGGCAAGATGGCAAGAGTAGTGGATATAGTGAAGGGAGGCATTAGGGCAATTGGTGTTAGATAGAGGATGATACGGGACATAGGCTGAACAGAAGTAGGATGACTCATAATGGGACAAGCCAAAAGGAAAAGAGGAAGAAGTCAGTCAGAGTAATCTTACTTTTCAAAAGACATTTTTGTTTGTTACATTTGATTATGAAACACTGAATTCACATTGCTCGCTGCTATTGAATACAAATTCTGCTGATGAAGTGAATTAATTGATTAGGTTGTAGTTCTGATCAGCGGTTTGCTTACTGGAATTGAATCTACAAGATGGTCTAGTCTTCATTCTACTATTCTGCACACTTGGTAGCCATGGCAACCATGGCTACTAAACACTACACTCATAATTTTTTCTTTGAATGACTTGGTCGGGAGGGAAGTGTTGCATCCTGCTGTTTTCTCTTGGGAGAGGGGAACTCCCAGCTGTAGAATGCTGATTGCAGGATTTTTATATATATATATATATATAAATATATATATATATATATATATATAGAGAGAGAGAGAGAGAGAGAGAGAGAGAGAGAGAGAGAGAGAGAGAGAGAGAGAGAGAGAGAGAGAGAGAGAGAGAGAGAGAGATAGAGAGAGAGAGTTTTTCAACAATTATTCAACAATTGCATTTCCACATTATATTTTAGCAATTGAATTGACAATAAATTTGCATGATTCAATTCCGATGTCCATGAGCTATTTTTCTGTCTCGACCGCCTGGAACAAGAGCTACAAGCCGCTTTTCTCTGCCCCGGCCGTGAAGCTATGTCCTCCTTTGGCCACAAGGTGGCGCTCGATGGCATTCAACAGGTCCAAGCATGTTGGAGCTGCTCTCGGAATCGGACCGGACGTCTACACATAATAATACAGAGGGGATGTTCACCTGCAAAATGTAGTCGTATTTTTTGGTGAGGGGAAACCACATGAAACCCATTCTGAAATACTTATTGTTTACAGGCCGTCTCACTCTTTTCATAGCGTTAATTCACAAAGTTTTTATTAATTTATCTACAAAAAAATTACTTTTTCTACATATGGATGATTGATCCATTTAGTTGAGTGAAGACAGCTCATTTGACTATTCCTGTGTGATACTGTTTGACATAGTTTTGGCTTGGTTCCTAATTACACCGTTAACATAATATTTAAGTTAGTTAGATTCATTGTGATTCATTTAGATTATTCATTCATTTAGATTCATTCACTATACAAATTACAATGGCTGTATACCCTTTTAATACATGTTGTGACAACAATGGTATTCTTTTATTTTTTAGATATTCATCACCTGGATCATTAAATACAGGGACAAAGAGGACTAGAAAACAAAGAATAGACAAAAGCAAGGGTAGTAAAATAAAATAATTTAAAAAAAAAAAAAGTCAATTAACCATTGTTTTATGATTTCAGGTTTTACGCAAAAGTAAGAGTTGGCAAGTTGATGTTTCTTACCTGATACGATGATCATTAAATTATATCATGGTATCAGGTGTCCCTCAGATGAAGGTGTGGATGCAGTGTTTTCCCATTGTTTACTCCTCCTGAGGCGATAATTCGCGTCTCGTCGCGTGGACGTCTTTTGATGCGTCGCCAGTGGATGTCGTTGTTCCACTTATACGCGCTGTCGCCCCTCAGGATGAACTGACCTCAAGCGATGCCAAGATCTGATCAGATCAGAGAGAGAAAGAGAGGGAGGGAGGGAGAGGGAGAGAGAGAGAGTGAAAGAAGGGTGGAGGGTGAGGGAGGGGGGGGAAATCTGAAAAGACCGGCAGGAGGAGTGGGACTCGCTATGAGGACACCGAGTCTTCAAATCCAGCCGCTCCTCTATTTTTACGCAAGAGATTTGAAGAAGCAAACAACAAATAGTGAAGCTGTTATTGAAGCACGATAGAGATAAAAGAAGCTAGCTTTTTTTTTTTTTCTTTACAGAATTTAAAATTATTCCCAGGTAACTTGAGATTTATAAAAATAATTTTTTTAAAAAATGAAAAAAAAAAAACTGTCACGCATGTAGAATTAGTGAATGCTATAATTTAACTTTAGCGCCACTGTTTTTAGAATATGTTTGCAGATTTGCCTTGGCTAAATTGGTATTACCAGACTCTTTCCTCCTTCTCTCCCTCAGCGCCAGAGGCACTTATTTGGGGACCCAGGGGCCTACAATGATAAAGACAGTGGATATTGTTCTGACAGCTCTGCTCGCCGCGTCCTTGTCTTGCCGGAGCGCAATCGGCGGCTACGGGCTGAGCCTGTTCGCGGCGCAGACCTCTCACCCGGACCCCTGCTACGACGAGCATGGGAACCCACGGCGCTGCATCCCGGACTTTGTCAACTCCGCGTTCGGAAAGGAAGTGAAGGTAACCAGCACCTGCGGGAAAACTCCCAGTCGATACTGTGTGGTGACATCGACGGAGAAAGGAGACGAGAGGACCAGGAATTGTAACACATGCGATGCCTCGGATCCAAAGAATTACCACCCACCGGCGTACCTGACGGACCTGAACAACCCGCACAACCTCACCTGTTGGCAGTCCGAGAACTTCATCCAGTACCCTCACAACGTCACCCTGACTCTGTCCCTTGGTAAAAAGTTTGAGGTCACTTATGTGAGCCTGCAGTTTTGCTCGCCTCGACCTGAATCCATGGTTATTTACAAATCGATGGACTACGGCAAAACTTGGGTACCTTTCCAGTTTTATTCGACCCAGTGTAGAAAGATGTACAACAAGCCGAACAGGGCCGCTATCACCAAGCAAAACGAGCAGGAGGCGGTTTGCACGGACTCCCACACCGACATGCACCCTCTCACAGGCGGGCTCATCGCCTTCAGCACGCTGGACGGCAGACCTTCAGCCCACGACTTTGACAACTCCCCGGTGTTGCAGGACTGGGTAACGGCCACCGACATTAAAGTCATCTTCAGCCGGTTGCATACGTTCGGGGACGAGAACGAGGACGACTCGGAGCTGGCCCGGGACTCCTACTATTACTCCGTATCAGACCTGCAGGTCGGAGGGAGATGCAAGTGCAACGGGCACGCATCTCGGTGCGTAAAGGACCGGGATGGGAGTCTGATCTGCGAGTGCAAGCACAACACCGCCGGGCCGGAGTGCGACAGGTGTAAACCCTTCCATTACGACAGACCGTGGCAGAGAGCAACAGCCAGGGAGGCCAACGAATGTGTCGGTAGGTCCGTCCGTTGTCCACACCGCAGCGGCTTCCTCTGATGCTGCGCGCGTAAAACACGTTTCTGTGGTTTTGCTGGTGAGCTGCGTAAATTTGGTGTGAAAAGGTTTATTATTTCCTAATATTTCCTAGTTAAAGTAAAATAAAATCGGTCATTGTTAGATCCAGATTATTAACAACAACAACAACAACAATAATGATCACGATAATAATAATAATAATAATAATAATAATAATAACAAAAATAATAATAATACTACATGACAAATCTGTTAGTTAACACCTTCATTCATTCATTTTGAATAAACCACAGCTAAACCACTTTTTTTTTTCTTTTTGGCGCAATTCCGAAGGCGCAAACATGTGTTTAAATCACACGCATCATGTAAATGTAATTGGAAGGTTCGTTTAGCCTACAGCAGGCCATAATGAAGGCTTATAAACCACGTCGTAATCATCCACAGGAACATTTCTAAGAGCTTGATTTTACTGCTGCAATGAAACGATGTTTTAATTTGGAATCCTAAAAAAAAAATTTAAAAAAAAACAAAAAAAGAATCAGCCCGTAGATGTAAGTGAACACATCATTTTATTTATCCTGTAAGTCAAAATAAATCTGCGAGGATATAAATCTGAAGAAGTGATTTTTTTTTTTTTTTTTGGTTGATAATAAAACATATAAATATATTAATTAAACCGTTTTCATAACTGTAATATTTCCGAATTGTTGAAAAACCCATTTTCCTCTGGTGTTATTGGATGGATTCCAGATATGAATATATATAACAATTTTTTTTCTGTAAAATTATGACATTTAAATGACTTTAAATAAATATTGTTGCATGACACACTAGGTAGATCAAGTATTAAAGAAGGGAAGCACTGATCATGACAATGCTGTTGGTCTCTTTTTAGAAACAATATGTTTATTCTTCTTCTGAGAGTTTGGATTTTCTGTGTTCTATTACAAGCTGGCACAGACCCAGCAGCCTATAAATTACAGATTCTGCAGAATCCAGATCTGGCTAGGTTCCTGGCAATTTTAGGTCTGTATCACGTAGATGAACAAAGAAGAAAATGAATTTGTAAGAGGTTACAGGAGGACAGATCTTTTAAATAAATTAATTGTATTGCTGTACCTCATGTAGTGTGTGCCACAAAACATGCCACATATTCAAAACAGTCCAATTTCCCAAAAATGAACTTTAATTGTTTCCATTTGATGATTATTTGAAAAGCTAAACCCAGACCATCCTTGTGATGAAATCATCAAGACTTCAAAAACTTCATGTGGATCTGACTACTGCTGATGAAATGATCAGTGATGGGACCCAGAGTCAGATGTTGAGGTTTTAGTTTTACTTCTTAGCCTCAAACAGAAATTTTCAGATGTAACGTTCTTTAGGTATGTGTAGACTGAAGATCCATATTGTTTAACAAGCGCAGCACATGTCAGCAGAACACAAGAAGCTGTTTAGAAGCTTCTTGTGTTCTGGTGTGGTTCATCTCAATAGCTGACATATCTTACCCGTCAGAACGGTGTTTCTAAATCAACAGATTGGACAGATTCACAGAAATATTCTACAAGAGAGTGTTCTACATGTGAGAGTGCGACATGAGAATTTTTTAGTATTCTTTAAATTCTGTTATTTTTCAGATAAGCAATTAAATTCTGCAGGCTGAACCCCCTGACTGATTTTCTCTTCGTATCATTCAGCCTTTCATGCTGACATCAGTTATACTTGTTTGTGTGCTGTGCTGTACTTTTTTCATATGCAGCACTTTTTAGAAGTTCATTTCAAGCAACTTTACAGAAACAATACAAAGGAAAAAGAGATAGCAAAACAGAAAGTGTTGTTTACATGACATCAATTTCATGGAATTCCAGACGTTCAGACAAAGAGTATCAAGGTGTCAAGTGAGCAAATTATCATTTGCTCACTTGACACCTTATTTCTTACTGAAGAAGCGAAGAGATGAAACATTTAATTTTGGAGCAATTAAAGTCTGTATGTTAGGGTGTGTGTTTGTATGTGTGTGTGTGTGTGTGTGTGTGTGTGTGTGTGCGCGCACTAAATAAAACTGACTGAAGGCGCTCATGGAAATGTGAGCGTTTGCTGATGTACTGCTGTTAATGACACGACTATGCACGTAAAGTAGAATCTCATCTGAATGTGGTTATCACTGAATTGGTGGGTCTGGCGCTGTGTTGAGTCAGAACTGACGTAAGCATTGATTCCTCTAAGACTCCGTGATCTCTCCACAAAAAAAAGAAAGAGGTCAGTCTCAGTGTTTCTATTGAAATGCACTTTGCTTGTGACTCCCACTGGGATATTAAAGGGCACTCGTGCGCTCCTGAATGTGCATCTTGATCCGTCTGGGTTTACTGAGTGTCCACTGCAAAGGAGAACCTTTCAATGATGTGATTTAAACAGCCAACACCAGCTCACAATCTCACTCTCCACAGATATCAATAATCACTGAAAAATGAAGAATGACAACTATCGAAGACAACTTCCTGGATATAAAGTGTTTCAAAGCAAATTAAATGGAAGTACAACCTCCATCAGCTACCTCATTTTTAGATTTGTACAGTTTATGTCATGTGTTGGGTAAATTTAAAGAAGATTAGAAAGACATCTTGAAGGCACACAGAATAAGTGGACCAGTGCTACAAAACAGAGAAAAGGAGATGAGTGATAATAGTGAAAAGAAAAGTGAGGTTCAGAGAAAAGGAGGGTGAGAATGATGAGGAAAATGTATGAGGCAGCGTAATAAGGAAAAAGAGGCTATTGTCTTTTTTTTTTTTTTTTTTAGTGGCCCCTTTGAGTGAGCCAGTGGAGACAGAGAAAACATTTTCTCACTGTCTTCCATGAAGAAATTCATGGTTCTGTCATTTCTACTGAAATATGTCAGTGATGAGGGAGAGATTTACTGGAAGCTTCTTCCCCGTCTTGCCGCTGTTTTCCCCGAAACATGATTCCCTCTTTCCCAAAGCCTAGCATCAGCTGGTTGACTCGAACAGAAATCCACAAATGTGTAGTATAGAAAAGTTGCATGATTCAACAACTGTCAAAAAAAGAGTTTTGAAGCTGCAACAAGGTGTTTTATTAGAACGCATTTCGAAATTTCGAACAAATCCACTCAGTAACCACAGAACCAATACCACCATCAGAAATGTGACAGGTGCTGTGACCATAGAGGTGCCTATGAATCAGAATTCATGTTTAGTTTCATCCAATTTTAAAAGTGGGCAGGCTCATGCATGCTTCAAATGTTTCTGAAATGGAAAAAAAAACAACAAAAAAACAGTTTTAATAACCCCAGTTTCATATCTCATACCAGGAATCAGATATCATACACTAATGATCTCTGGCTGTTAAAATACCAGATCCTCTTTGAGATAGTTTCTATTTACTTACAGTAGGTGAGGTGATGACATTCTGTGCTTTTCAGATAATGTCGAACTGTAAACAAATCTTCAAAGTGGAGGCCCAAATCATCCAAATTATGGTTTTATTCTGCCAGTGAGACATGAATACACACATAAGTGATGGTTTTCATTTCAAATCTATCAAGCCAGACGTTCCAATGAAAAAGAGACGTTGCACGAGCCACTATGCAGATGTGTTCTTTCTATCGTGTTCGATTTTGACATAACTGAAGCTCTGGTTAATGTTTGAGCTGCTCACTGTGCACCTTCAAAAAAACTGGCATCCTTTATCTTCAAAGGTGCCGGCAGGATGTATTGTGAGTTTCCGGCACCAGTAAACAAAACCTGGGAATAAAATCACCGAGCAGCTTTGGAACTTTGTACTGTCTTATTCTTCGTCACCTTCACTTGAGTTCTTCAATCAACACTTACAGCTTTGTGCACACACACACACACACACACACACACACACACAAACACAATTTTTTTTTTCCTTCTGGTCTTTACCCGCTAGTTTAAATGGGGGGAATGGCCTCTCACTTCTCTTTCGCCTGAGCTCTTATCAGTGTTTATGACTCGTTTTGTAAACCGCCACGAACATAAGTCGTTCATGGTCCAGACAGCCGGTTCACTGCACTGTTTTAGATTTTCAGATCTGTTATATCTCTCAAACAGACAGAATCGCAGCCACTGAGCCAGCATGTACTGTAAGCAAAGCTGATGTTACAGTATATCATGTGCCGTAACCACACCGAATGTAAAAAACAGATACAAACGGATACACACTGATCATCCCCTCCCGCACACGCACACACACACACACACACACACACACACACACACACACACACACATACATGTAGACTGCAACATCCCGCGACACCCCTGAATTCAAAATTTTACCCTGATGTACTTGTATAAATCAAAGATCAAAGCTAGTGCATTGACCTACTTTCTTAGATCAAAGCAGTAGGTTTGATATACGGTTCCTGAGTGTAAAAAAAAAAAAAAAAAAGTAAAATTTGACCTTGACCTAGTTTTTTCAAGGTCAAGGTCATCATCTCATTTTCATCCTCTTTGCCGCCCGAGTAAATGTGCTTTTTGTTTCACCTTTCTATCTGCAACGTTTGCAAAGATATTTGGTGGACTAACTAATGGACGGACGGACGGACGGACGGACGGACGGACAGACGGACACACAAACGCTGACAATTACAATACATGACTTCTTTGGAGCGGGATGTAAAAACAGATACACACTGATCCTCCACTCCCCCCCCCACACACACACACATACAGTACACATACTCACACACAAGTACAGCGGGAAGATATTAACAAAGACTTTCTGAAGTACGTTTTGGAGTTCACTGGAAACTCTATGCAACTGATGAAATGCTCATTTGTTGCCATTGCTTGTCTTGACTCATGAATACCAAGTGCATCTGTGTCCATGAGGGGCAAATATGAGAGGCCTACCATACTGGTCATTACCAACATGTTGAGCATATATTATGTTTAATTTAGCCGCCTTTAAACTTATTGTGTATTTATTTTGTGTAGTTGCTGCTTGTTGATTCACTGTTAATATAAAATACACACAATACTCAGCCAGACATATTGCAGAGTCAAGGACATGATGTGAGAGAAAGGGCTGCCAGATTAAGACCCCTGCACTTAGGGGTAGATCTAGGATTATTCTAAATTAAGAGCTACAAATCCTTTCTACCACAGAGTCCAGTAGTCTTTCCTCAGGAAAATGTAAGTAATTCTTATTCATTTATTTGTTTGTCTGTTTGTTTGTTTGTTTGCTAATTCATTCATTGCGTTCATTCATTGTATTCATTCTTGACTTTTTATGCTTTACATGCTTTACAATAAACTTGGAGCAGAAGAGCCAAACATAAAACATTTTTTGAGTGTTGATTTTTTTTTTTTTTTTTAACCTTTAAAGAAAATATGTTTCACTTCTTGGTTGGCGTAGGCAAGTAAAGTCTCCTGGTGGCCTTGAAACTTTTTAAAAAAGACTACTGGACCTAAACTGTCATCTGACTTGAGTCAAAGGAAGACAGAGAATAACTATTTTGGTTTTCAGCATGAGTCTGACATCTGGTTTTGGAGGGCTATCAAACTATTTGTATTAGGTGATAATGATGATTTAATGAAGGCATTTCACTCAAAACAGCTTTTTGCAAAAACTGCACGTTATAACCATGACCGAACAAGAGCGGAATCATTAATACTGTCAGAGGCTGCCAGGAGTCCTTGGCATTAGTTGTTGCTTGTCATGAGGTCTCTTCAAGAAACAATTTTCGATTGAATTGCAGACTTCCTCAGATTAAAAAAAATAAAATTCTGGCATGCCTTAAAAAGAGCAGAAATGATTAAGTTTTTTTTTTTTTTTAAAGGGATATTATAGAGACAAGGTGAAATGATTATTACAAAGTATGTGTTTGAGTTGAGAGAGGCACACAAGGAAGTCAATAACCTTTCGTAAAACTTAAATCTCAGTCTGAATTACTTCTTCAATTGTGTGTATTTGCTTGTTTTCTGATATCAGCGATACAAAAACCTTTTGATTACTGTGTACTTAACTGTCTTTGACAAAGCTCTGGTGGCATTGCTTGGATGATGGAATGTCTTCTCTTATCAGAAAGGAGAACATTTTGTGAGAAATGTTGTGTGATTGCATGAAGTGAACATCTCTCCTGCTCTAGTTTGGTTTCATTGCTTTGGCCAAAACACATCTTCGGCCCTTGCCATTTGTGAGTGTGTGCATAGGTGTCTGTGCACAGGCTCACACCGTTATGGAATCTCTGGCTCATTTTTGAGAAGTGGTTTGGTCGGAAGCCATATTTGTCTGAAGCAAAGTGAAACTGTGTTACTCCACTGGCTTCTGGCCGGCTCTCACTTCCTCTTTTTACTCTCGCTGGGGCATAAACTCAACATGGACTATTGCACGTCCATCACAACATTCAGCCAAGCCAAAAACTCAAATCATCCTTATTATACTTACTATTGGTCCTTGATAGTGCTGATAATCATGACTAGGATGGCTCGGATGGCTCCCAAACATCTGCAAAAGAGTTGTGAGCTGTTGCAGAAAAAATGTTTGAAGAACACTAAGGATATTTAAAGATGATCACATATTTCAACGCACACACACACTCTCTCTCTCTCTCTCTCTCCCCCACACTACTCAACAGGTTTCTTCTCATGTTTAATCCCTCCATGACAGACAAACATAACATTCTCAGTCTCTGTTCATACCTGTCCATGCCATCCAACACCTACTGGTTTGATTGTGCACGTGAATTCTTGTTTGAGCGTTTCCATGTGTGTTTCTTCTGTTTTAGAGGTTGTATGCGTGTGTGTGTGTGTGTGTGTATTTGTGTGTGTTTGTGTGTGTTTGTGTGTGTGTGTCTTAGAAAGACAGAGAGAGATAGAGAGAGAGAGTGTCTGTGTCTGCATCTCCGTTGTCTGTCAGTAAGCAATTCAACAAACAGTAATTGTGTCGTTGATGTGAGGCGCTACTTAGCACCTGGGGAGACAACTGTTAATGAATTAAATGGTGACTTACTGCTATAGAAAAAGCTCAAATTAGCCAGAGAAGGATGTTGATCAATATGTGAGAGAGAGGTTGAGGAGTAAAGAGAGAAAGGTGTATTGTGGGCACTAGGTTTTGTTTGAGCAGGTATATATATGTATACTGTTAGAAAACATTTCAAATATCGTCTACATATGAGCTAGATGAAAACCATCTTTTTTTGCATGCATTTTTTAGGTAATTCAAATCTATTTGCCGAGAGCACGTCAACAACAAGGCAATTCAATGTGTTTTATAAAATATATACTTTGAAAGAATGATAAAGCAGCTTTAACAAGCATTTCCTAATTAAGGCACAGCCCTGTAAGAACGGAGTAATTACTGTAACCAGTTAAAAAAAGAACTGTGGTAAATAGAAAGAATTTTCAGCCTTGATTTGAAAGAAATGAGAGTAGGAGCAGACCTGCGGCTTTGTGGAAGTTTGTTCCAGAAATGGGCCATTCCCCTGCCAGTTAATGCCTCAACTAGTGTCACTCATCAATGCAATCAACAAGTTGTTATGATCAACAAACCAAAGCATTCTCACTTGCTAATAGCTCATCTCAAAGGTACCGGTAAGTGTGAGTGTGTGTCTGCGAGAAAAGGAGAGATCCGCTCCAATAGCCAGGGCCAGCAGCGCCATAATGGATGATGCCTATTGACCTCAGCAGCTCTGTGCTGCAGCACATTACTGCAGGGTAACATTAAGAGGAGGTTAAGAGGAGGGTGAGT
The DNA here is from genome assembly GCA_013358685.1 of Antennarius maculatus. NCBI lineage: Eukaryota > Metazoa > Chordata > Actinopteri > Lophiiformes > Antennariidae > Antennarius > Antennarius maculatus. The sequence goes on from CM023612.1 coordinate 22,297,803, forward strand.
GTTTGTAGCCAAAGTAAATATCTAATGTGGACTCGAGGCAACGACAGAGAGAAAAAGAGAGAAATCGAGAAAGTGAGCTTCAGCGACAGAGAGATCATTCATTTTGAATTCTGTGCCCCTTGGATGACTTGTAGAGATTAGTTAATGCAATATCAATGCAATATCGGAGCTTACTGCGTTGTTCTTCTCCTACTCTCCACAAGCACTGACGTTGGTGCAGCATGTGTTGCTGCATTATGCTCCAATTATCGAAGTCTGTTTGCACTTTAAAAAATTAAAGCCTTGGAAGGGCTTGATTCAACTCTTCCATAATTTCCCGTTAGCTGATAGGGCTATAACAATGTCAACAACAACAGTAAAAAAAAAAGCAGACAATCATTTATGTGTGTGAGACAGAATGAAATAAAATTCAAGGGTGGCTTTTATAATTGCAACAGCTTAAAAATGTCCTTTTGGCAACAGTAGTGCTGCTGGCTGACAGGACCACCTAGTACGACCCGATGCATCGGATCCGAATCACGAGTCACTTGCACCCACAACTATAGATGATTAATACATGATTAATATCCCTCCCCCAACCCTAACCTTAAGCCTACCACCCCCACCTTCTTTCTTTAATTCACTGTTCATGTGATTGTCATCTGAGAAGACTGCACGCAGCTGGAACCCCATCTCTGAGAAACGATGCGTCTGCAGCGGTTCATCTGTACATGTGCAGCGTAAACCCAAGATACAGCTTCAACAGTGGGAATGAAGTGAGCATCCATATGTTGACATTTCTTTTTCCCTTTACAAACATTTCTCTTTCTCTCTCTTTCTCTCTTTTTCTCTCTCTCTCTCTCTCTCACTCACACACACACACACACACACACACACACACACACACACACACACACTCACATACTCAAAGTTGCAGTAAGCACCTGTGACAGATCAGGCAGAGTCCAACAATTTCATTTGGCATCAGACAAGCTCGCACACTGCCAGAAAAAAATGTCCCTGGAATTGTGTGTGTGTGTGTGTGTGTGTGTGTGTGTGTGTGTGTGTGTGTGTGTGTGTGTGTGTGTGTGTGTGTGTGTGTGTGTGCTGTTGAATCACTGAAAGTGATTTATACTAGAAGTCTTTGTCTTTCCCATATAAGTCATGGCATTGGCCGCTCACATGTGTGTTTGTGTGTGTGTGTGTGTGTGTGTGTGTGTGTGTGTGTGTGTGTGTGTGTGTGTGTGTGTGTGTGTGTGTGTGTGTGTGTGTGTGTGTGTGTGTGTGTGTGTGTGTGCGTGTGGTTGGCGGTCTGTCTCTTAACCAAAATAATTACTAAATTACGTTGCATTTCCAGGCAGTAGGTTGAGATGGTTGCACAAAGACATATCAGTCTGTAGAGGTCAGTACAAAGTAGACTGTTTTACAGTAAAGTCAGGGAATGCTTATTTTGCAGGTGATAACTTTTCATAGATTTCTGTGTATGATTATATCGATAAGTAGCCGTGATCACAATGTGTGGATTTGTGTCAAACTAGGTTTTCACACCAGGGGCAAAATATTAGTCAGTATTTAAAGTATCCATATAGACACATCATTACTGTTAAAAAGCCCATCTATGTATTCCCTGCTACAATGTGTACGTATATGTCTGTTGTCATGTCCTTTGAAGAAAATGACATATTGATGACATATTGAACGACAATGAAACCATACTGGGTGTATGTATGCAAATTTATTTAGTTTAAATGTACATGGTCATCTCAGTTTATCAGAAGTGATCATTGGTTAGTCCAACACTCATTCCCGCTAACAACAAAGGAAAATGGAGAGCACACATTAGAATAAAAACTTATTTACAGCCTGTATAGATCAGTCTCCCCCTCCTTACTGTCCAAGCTAGCGTACAAGTCATCATAAGCCCTTTGTTTGGCCTTTGCTACCTCTACCTTCACCTTACGCTGCATCTCCCTGTACTCCTGTCTACTCTCCTCAGTCCTCTCAGTGTCCCACTTCTTCTTAGCCAACCTCTTTCTCTGTATACACTCCTGTACCTCCTCATTCCACCACCAAGTCTCCTTATCTACTTTCCTTCCAGATGACACACCAAGTACTCTCCTACCTGTCTCCCTGATCACATTAGCTGTAGTTGTCCAGTCATCTGGAAGCACCTCCTGACCACCCAGAGCCTGTCTGAACTCCTTCCTAAAAGTCATGCCACACTCTTCCTTTTTCAGCTTCCATCATTTCGTCCTCTGCTCTGCCTTTACCCTCTGGAACAATACATCCAATTAATAAGGATTGGTGGCCAGCAGAGTAAAAATTGAGAAAAATTTTGGCCTCAACTGATTCAGCTCCTCAGTAGAGGAGCGAGAAGAGGAACAAGAAGGAGGGATGGAATGATGATGTAAGGATGTAAGAGAAGTTTTCTTGCAAGTCGAGCTTTAGCATGTGACAAGTAAGTGCTATTTAAACTCTTACACAGTTGCAACTGGGTCTTGTTGCCTGATAGTTGTGCCTCTACTATCCCTTTTACACAACCTGCTCAAGGCGGGACGGTGTCCTTATCGCACCTCGCCGTTCTGTTTGAAACCCAGGAGCATTCTAGGTGTTCATTGTTCCTCCAACAAAGATTCAGCAGCTGTGTTTGCACACGAGCCAATGAAATTTCAGGACTGGAAGATGTGTTATGTGCATGAGTCACCCCTGGAAGATTAAAAAAAAGAAATCATTAGCTCGTAGCAGTTAGCAGCTAACACAAACAAGATGAAAATCGCTTGAAAATGCTTTAGGATTGGGGAGGTCTGGGAATTCCTTACCCTCAGAGCAGAAGATGAGATCCACTGGTTGTGATGTTATTTTGTTGATTACAATGTGCTGCTGGTCATGCTAGACGCCGACCAGCAGCCAACTGATTTGTGTGTGGCTGGAAACTGGGACACAGTAAGTCACCAGTTTCCCGCCAGTCTCCCTCTCTGCCTGTAACACCAAGCAAAGAACGATATGCAGCCAAATAACCAGACCTAATTAGAAGGCGGTCAATAGGAAAATTGAGTCATCAATTTCATTGATCAATGATAATATTATTGGTATGAGTTGACAATTTCTGGCAGGAATTCATTCCCAAATGAGGCCCCTGTTGGATTTCCCTGTATTAATCCCTGGAACTGTAGGACACAGGCATAAAAACTTGTTCTTTCATTCTACTTCTTTTGCTCTAACCTCATGAGATGCTTGCTTACACTAAAATGAAGTTACACTAGGTCTTCTTCTTCTTCCTTTCCTTTTGGCTTTTCCCTTCAGGGGTCCCCACAGCGAATCAGTTGCCTCCATCTAACCCTGTTGTCTGCATCCTCTTCTCTCACAAAAGATACACCAGGTCTCCATACATCATTTTCATCAGATGGTAAAAAAGAACCTGGAGGATAAATTTCACCTTCCCTTAGAGCACCCCTCTCTTGGTTTGGCTGTGTTTTTCTTATTTTTCCTGTGCAGTCAGGACAGGTCGTTGGCTTGAGATGAAAGTTGAGGTGCAACATGAGGGATAACTGATGGGAGATGATTCTCCTATCTCCAAGGGTCCTGGAGGAAGTCAGGACAAGTGATGAAAGAGGTAGATGGATGGTTAGATGGAGTCCAGCCAGAGACAGGGGGCTGCTTCCAGTGCTCTCCTCCTGTGCCCAATTTTTCACCTGGTTGCTGAGGGAGTATTTACAGTAGCTGATGCAGAGGGGTTTTTTTTTCTGCAACCTTTTAAAATATTTGAGCAACCCTGTTTCCTTCTTGAAAGTTTGTAATTTTGTGCTCATGTTCATAAAGTCCTGCATCACTTTAACCAAGATGACAATGTTTCTTCTGCCTGCCTTCACTTAAGTATCAAAAAAGAACAAGATAATGAAGAAAGACAAAAGAAAACATTATAGATATTGCAAATGTTGCAGGACAAAAATATATTTTCCAGGAGACAGGGTATTTTACTCTGTGAATTAGCCCTACTACTTGATTTAGTAAATTGATAAATTGATTGATATATTATTCCAATAAAGGATTGAATAATTAAATTATAATTAAACACTTTGTAGTTTCATCTTGTCCATTCATTATTTTTAGACACATAGCTTTTTGTTACTTGCCTTATCTTGTATACATCAATTTTGAATGAGTAAACAAGAACGCGTAATTATTCTTGCAATCAGGGATTCTTTAGAAGATAACTTCTAATTATGTTAAAATTACTAAAAGTGAAATCAGAATGATTAATAAAAAAAATACATCAGACGGGGGCCTCATGCCCAAGCCAGCTGGGATAAGCTCCAGCTCCCCGCGACCCGCGACAAAGGAGAAAGCAGTGACAGAAAATGGATGGATGGATGGTTATCAGACAGGTGGATAAAGGATTTTTAAAGCCTCTTGCATTTGTCCTGTCTTTGGTGAAAGCTACAATATCCAGGACACATTACACAGCACACAGCACACTTTCTGCTTCTAGACACAAAGATATTAAGTTCTGCCCGGGGTTTCCATAGCATTGAGAGGGAAAATAAATTAACTCAGAGTCCCAATAATGAACATGGTAAGTTGAAAAAATAAAAACTGAGGTTATCGCAAACAGATATAGAGAAAAAAGAAAGAAAATTTGAATTTAAGGAAAAGAAAAACAGTGGTGTGGGATTGGGTAGCTGTCCTGTCCAGTGACCTCATCGAATGTGACACCATTGTTTTCAGCGTGGAGGATTTAATATTTTAGCCACAACCCTGCAGATAAGAGTACAGTGTGTATGCTGTGAATGTGTTTACAGGATTGTTTTGGTGCTGATGTATTTTCAGAAGAATGCAGCCGCAAAAATTCGATTGATCTTAACATGATCGAGTTGATCCATATCAGATGTTGCGGAACACGCTCTGTCGGTTTTTCGCTCATTTATCAGCTGCAAGATGTTAAGAAAAAAAACTTAGACTAAGAGGTCAAACTATTTTCTGAAGTCATTTTCATTAGATTAAGTTTAAGTGGCCTATTTGATAATTACAGTCAATTTTCCAGGCTCATGCAGCAGCACAATCATCCTGTAGCTGAGAGTCAACCTCCTGCCAGAGCAAATATAAAGGAATATCTACAGAATCAATAACACACTGAGTGAAATTATTCTGACAGAAATTACACAAACACTTACACTTCACTGGAAAGTACATTGTGTTCTCAGCCCGTCAGTTCATAATAGTCGTAGCATTTAAATGTTAGAAAAAAATTGTCCTAGCTTTTTTTTTTTCCTTTGTGCCCTTAAACTGACAATTTGCAATGTAGCCATTCATCTTTCAGAATCACCCAAATCTAATGGTGTTTTTTTACACTGTGGTTGACTCACCATTAAATTTATAACTTTGTTCTGTTTTACACAATACGTAATGTATAAAATACCACACAATCTAAATGTGTTTGATCTTTTGATCTCTTTTTAAATTGTCTTTTGATTTGATTTTTGATTTTTTTTTTTTTTAAACTTCAGGTAGTTATCATTTTTTAAATATTTCTTTTTGACACTCTGATAAACTTGGCTGAAATGTTATCACGGGAGTTTGCAACAAAACAATGAGCCTGTTCCTATTGATTCAGAAACTGGTCCTAACTTCATATTTGCTTTAGTTTCCGCCAAAATAAGGTGGTCTTTCTTCTTAGTTTAAATGTCATCTTGCCCTCCTTATCTTAAGAGCAACAAACATTGTTGTCAAATTTTTAGTAGAGCAAAATTTTACTTTCATTGCAAAATCCACAGTTTACACTCAGTGTATGCGTGTGTGTGTGTGTGTGCGTGCGTGCATGCGTGCGTGTGTGTGTCAGTGATTTGCTTGCTCTGGCAAAGACCAGTCCACTCACTAATTGCCTTCTACAAATGACTGAATTACAATGAGGCATTGGGTTTCTGGATCAGATGGGTCTCTTTTCCTCCCTCTCTACTTCCCAATCTGTATCCTTCCTGCCTGACATGTCAAATTCAGTTACAGAACATACAAAAAGCTGTGATTTTTTTCTGCCCTGGGAAAAATGGTGCCACTACTTTTGCACGCATTAACATTAGAGAGGCTTTATAAATAAATGAATATCTGTGTATCAGAGTATGTGCTCCTTGTTTGCACGAGGATCTAATCTAATTTGCACCGAGCAGTCAGTATACCATGGCAGACAAATTCAACAAATGTAGAGGTGGAGTAGTTGCAGTGAAAATATCACAATTCCATCAGTGTCAGGAAGAATCTGCACAGACCAAACCAGCCAACCACACCACCAGAAACGAATGTGTTGCAGCTGCTGCTGGATGAATAATGAACACCACATAAAACATAGAGTCATTGATCCTAAAGTAGAGGTGTGTAGTTAATGAAACCAATTGAGTTGAAGGAGAATAATTATTATCACACACTTAAAGAATTTAACCACCCAAAGAAACAATGTGGACACATTGTCACACACAGATGTCAAACAGCTTAAATAAATATAAAATGACAACCGGAACACATGCATCTACATTTTTATTGTAGTTATTGCTGCTCAATTTTGCTACTGTATTTTCACTAATGATCATTTGACTGGAGTGGATAATGAAAAATTTGTAAATATTAGTATTTTCATATCTCTCCCTTTTTATCTTCTTTATTTTTGTTGTTTGCATCTGTCCAATTTTACCTTTAGTTTCAATCTATAATTTTATAATAATTTAATTCTTTCCTTTTTTTATTTGTTGTTGCTATTCCAATGTGCTCCGGGGCCTTGGAAACAATACTGTATTTCAGGCAAATCATATAAAGTGGTCTGAAGGAAAATCAGATGAGTCTATAGGCTAAGTCTGATACAGCATTTTAACAAAAACGTACTGCATTAATCGCACTGTGTTGTGTCATTGTTGTATAATATTTTCATCTATTTTTTTTTTGTTTTCAAAAAATGCTTAGTATTGAATAAGATTTTTTTTTCAATAAATAAAATTAGATTAAAAAATGTTCGAATTGTTATATGGATCAAAATTAGGGTCAAGAAAATTCTGAATTGAAGTCAGGAAATTGATTTTAAGCATTTCATTACCTCTGTAATGAACCCAGTCAGCAGCAATGCAGTCAGTGACAAAAAACAGAATAGTGCCTATAAATTTTCAGTTTCATATTATCTTCACATCTGTTTTTAGTTATAGTTACTGTAAGTAAGCAGCAGTAACAAGAGTTTTAGATCTTAAGTACAACATAAAAAAAACAGATAAAGGCCTCAATAGTGCATTTCTTGATTTTTTTTAAAGATCAACTCACTTAGGAGAACTGTTGAAAACTAGTTACTCTGCAAAACAATGCTAAACATTGTTTCATTCACCTTGAATTGTGACTCAAGATTAGAGTCACCGCAAAGACTTCTTGGGATGAAAGTTGAGAACAATATGAGGGGAAAAGCAAAAGAGACGATAAATGTGTCACAGAAGTAAAGGAATTGTGCTGTAGGATTTCAAATTTATGGCTTTCAGGAGCTTCCCAATCTCTCCCTCCTCCGGATTGGAGACTTGGTGGCAAGAAGTCAAAAATGCACTGTGTTGAACACACACCCACAAACACACACTCGTACACACACCTCCTCAGCTGCATTTCCCTCATCATTTTCCTGCAAACTGCTGTCTGTATGAAGTCTACTTTTAAGGCAAGATGCATGAGACGTGCAGATAAGTAACAAGACGATTAGTGACTCCAGCTTCTCATTTAGCTCAGCTGAGAAAGTTCAAATGTCTGTCCGATGGCACCCTGTGACATCCCAGCCTCACTGTCTGTTTTCGTTTCATGTATACAAAATGGATACGCATTTCGACTTGGCACACATCGTATATGTTGCTGCTTTTCCCTTTGCTCATGTGGGAAAAGTTGTTTTTCTTAACTCTACATCTACTTATTCCTCTAGCAGATTGCCTTCTGCTGATGCTGCTGGATGTTAAAGGTATTTAGGTAATTTTTTTCCATACAGCTCTGCCTAATTTTAAACTGTTAGTATGGAGAAATTCTGCAAAGTGATGTACGAGCATGCACATACAAAACACCCTTGCCTGATGGTACTAGATTGTCTTTTCTCTAATAATCTCCGGTGCAAGATACGGCGATTTCCGAGGAACCTGCTCCCTCGCTAAAGATTCATCACGATTGGCAGGTTGTAAAGGAGCCACAAGAGGTCAGGCAGCTAAGTAGTGAACTTCAGTTCACAAAAGGAGAGTAGGACACGGAGGGAGCAGGAGGGAGAACTGTGTCCATTTTTTTTTTAAACAATAAAAAATCTTAGTTGAGATTTATTTCTTTTCCATTCCACCATTCCTCCATTCCCCCTTTGTCACTATTAACTTGTGTTGCATATAATTTAACTTCCTTGCTCTCCCTTTGACCGCTCAGCTGAAGTTGTTGTCATAGCTTGTAAATTTTATAGAGAAATTTGTCTTAACAGTCAGGGCACCGTTCACTTGTGACATCTGCAGTAGAGAGAAGGCCTGGAGGGGGAAAAAAAGGAAAGCTGGAGGAGGATGAGGAGGAGGGTCATGGCCCATTTTGTAAGAATGGTAACTTAATAATGGGGACTTGACAAAGGAATGTAGGGGGTGTGTGTTCAGGTCAAAGGTTTCCCACCTGCTTAGCACGACCACAGTCCTGAGGTTGCTAATGAGCCTACAATTAAAATTTGCTGAGCAGAGCTTAAATTAAGCTTTTACCAGTGAATCAGGGAAAGCCATGGTGTTTCTGCAGATGAGCACACACTCCAGAGAACAATTTATTTCGAATTGAACTTATACTCAACTATTTTTGCAATTATTTATTGTTAATTAAAGCTCCATATCCTTGGAAGACCCCACTGGGTCCACCCCTAATTGCTGTAAATATTATGAATCTCTATTTTCTATCTTCTTCAGCCAAGAAATTGCAGACATTTGGATTTGCGGAGATGAAAAGAACCAAATCCAAGCAACCAAATCAGCTCCATCTGAGGAAGAAAAACTTGTGATTGGATTAGAAAATGCCAGAACATGGTTTGACACGTTTTAGAAGAAAGTATCCAGATTGACTTTAGTCAGAGTGCTTTTTATTAAAGAGTGGAAATCATAGATGTTTACCTACTTATAAATGAAATACAAAGATTCATCTACTTATCCTTAATGCTGGGGAATCTTTGATAATGTTAGATATGGAGTGTTCTACATGATGTGATTTGTCTTTATAACAAAAAGACAAAAAAAAAAAGCAAAATGAAGATGAGCATTTTTGTCGGGCCGTGGAGGAAACTCACTCAATCTTTTCCTGCCCAAAGGGCCAAATTAACCCATCTAATCTTCTAATCATATAATCTTCATATATAATCTTCTCAACTCACATCTGCCAATCAGTGTTAGCTGACTGCATTCTGTTATATGCTACGGGTTTAAAATCTTTAGTCAACAGTTGCGGATGTGGAGTTAATTGCATAGATTGTGGGATAGGTATGAATCCCAGTGATGGACGAGTGTGTGTTCGGCCTGTGTGCTCTTTGTTTCATTGTCTGGCAGTGATAGCATAGACCCATCCCTGTCAGCCCTTAGGCGAGCAACGCAGAAGGCGACCTGCCAGGAGTTAGGTGAACCCTAAACACTACGGATCTGCTGGATCCCATAGAAACCAAACTCGCACAAGTAAATAGACTAGAGGTGATGTTTGACATGAATAGGGAGAACTCATGTTGAGGATATTTCTGATACGCACCCAATCCTTGAAATACAGAGTTGTGTTTTGGGGATGTCCAGCCAGAAGAGACCGATTTAGGCAGTGACAGGATTTAAAATACTAGAGAACAAAAGCTGCTGAGAAACCTCATTATACTTTGGTCTTGATTGGTTGGTGTTGGTGAGCTCCGCTGCGGTTACGCGCCGATGGTAGAAAGAGAACCGTCTTGTTTCAACAATCCTCACTTACTTTGAAAAGGAAAACGTTGCTCCATCAGTCAAACACGATTAATTTTTCACCGGTCTCACTCAGAACCTTTCGAGACAAGACAGACTCTCTTCTAAGTGAAAGCGTAGATATTTTTTTTCCCCGTTCGATCCAGTTAGCTTCAATCTTCATCAACCCTAAAGAAAGATCTTCACGCCAGAGCATCCGTTCACACATTAGGCTTACGAACGTTGAGGTGATACACGTCTGCCAGCGTCTGTCAGCTCAGGTTCCTGACATACTCATGCGTGATAGAACTGTACAAGACGCATTCACATGTCTAAGCTATCTGGTAAACAGCGGTGTCCTGTTGAGCTGCATTATGTTGTCACACAGCCGAGCATTGTTTGCAATTTAGCAAAGATTGAGTGAGCATCGCATCGCTCCTGAAGCTGTCAGTCCCCCTCGCGCTATTAAGACAGCTGCTCTTAGCGGGTATCGTTCAAAGGGGGGGGGGGGGGCAATGGGGACCTGACAGGACCCTAAAGGGCCTTTCACTGCAATTGCTCTGAATAGGAGCTGCCAATGTCATCCTCCAGCCATGGCATTTTTATGGCATAGCTGCAATATACACAACAGACCCTCGTCAGTCCCATCCGTGGTTCAAGCTGGGCTCCTTTTATTCCTGCACTATATATCAGTTGGGTTTTTTTTGTTTTGTTTTTTGTTTTTTTCCATAGACATGAATCCACGAATGTATTTTCCAAGCTGCACCTCTTTAGCATTGAATTACTCTCACAAACACTCACGCGGAGCGAGACACACACGTTAAAGAGCGATGGACGCACACTTTCTCATTCCCCGCTTTGGCTCTCACACAGGTGCACACGCATTCACACACCTTCTCACACAAACACACTGTTCTATGCACAGCGCTCAGACAAAAGACCCTTGATTACATAGCAAATGGATGCACCACTGATCACAAGCCAGCCCCTTTCTACAAACTGGCCTATTATGCCATCTCAGTGTGGGGTGGAAGTGTTGCATGGGCCTGAAGCACTGTGTAGCTATGGTGTGTGTGTGTGTGTGTGTGTGTGTGTGTGTGTGTGTGTGTGTGTGTGTGTGTGTGTGTGTGTGTGTGTGTGTGTGTGTGTGTGTGTGTGTGTGTGTGTGTGTGTGTGTGTGTGTGTGAGGCTGAGAAGTGCTCCCATGCTGTGCTGCCTAACGAGAGGGCAGGTCAGCCATTAAATGGGCCCTAATGCGGGAAATTGGAGGCCATTAGGCTTTTCTTTGTTGTTGTGCCTCTGTGTGGCTAGTTAGACTCTTGAAAAAGGAAAAGCCTTATTAGCCCCCCACATGAATACAGAAGTTTAATATATGGGCCATTTAGCTCCGAATGGAGGATGCTGACCTGCTGCTGGAGGCGGCTGCAGATCGAGGCTGTGTGCACAAAATGTGACACACATTTTAAAGTGGTGTTAATGCGTCAATGGTTTTCTTATCACATCTATGCTTTAAGGATGCTTCTAAACACTTGCAGATGAGAACGACCGTTAGCAAGTGCTGTCTCATTACAGGACAAGCACATTTTTGGAACCACTTTCGCTTGGAGCCAACGCAGTCAGCTTTTATGCAACTCACAACAAGTGATTGCATGATTCAAATTAATAAAGTGTCCCATCACACCAAGACTTTGCATATTTGGAAAATTTCATATATATTTACATTTTGAAGATTTCCACTATTACATATCTAGCGAACCGTACACTGTGTATAATTATATGTATAGTGGTAGAAATTACAATAATGTTTACAATAATGAATACAGGACAATACATGCAGGACACACTTCTCAAATGTGTTGCAATATATTGTTTCAGTCTTGATATTGAGAATAAATCACACAATAGTCAGACACAATAGTAAATAATATTAACTAATACACATTAACATTTTGCTGCTTGATGTCAGAGAGAAACGTCAAAGATTTCTAGCTATTTCTTGTTTTATCAGTTTATCTTTAACATGACAGTTACCCTGCAACCATCTAGATTAAACGTTATATTTTAACATCGTTAGAAATCATTACACGGAAATAGGAAAACTGCACCCCACAGGTTCATGTGGTGAAATACTTCCTTACTAATGTTTATTCCTTTTTATAGGAATGGTGTCTCTTTACTATCCCTTTTTTTTCTTGATTTGATTTGTTCTCTTTCTCCTTCTTTTTTCATGGACATCCATCGTTTGTGTGACTCTTCATCACCAGATGTTAGAATTAATCTTGTCTTAAATACAGGATGTATTGATATCAAACTCTGCCCTGCTGGTATTTTCTTGCAGACTGCTGTAAATCCATTACTTAGCATTAACCTTCACTTCGTCGCTAATAGCTTTATGAGGCATCTCTGCTAGCTCCGAGGCAAGCCAGTTCTCACAGCTCTTTAATTGTGTTAGTCAGTTAATCAGACTACACTTTATCACACACTGAGTGTACTCAGCATGAGGAATTAGATGAATTATAATAAAACTTTGGAGTGTTAAATGATAAAACAGGGGAAGAACACATAAATAAACATTGTGAATGATTTGAAAAAGTGAGGCACATGTGTAAAGTCCATCTGACAGCAGAATGGAATCTGTCCAATAGAAATCAGTTCTCACTGCATATTTAATCTGCGTTTGATAAACCCGCAGGACAGATGAATATTCTATGTGGCTTGATCTCTTTTAGCCAAGACTGTGAGAGTCAACCTTATGATTTAAATAGCAGCAGATGGATCTCTTTCCCCTCCTCTGTCCATCTCTTATTTCCTTTTCCAAGCTTCCTTATCACTCTCTAAATTATTCTTATTCTTTCCCTTATCCTTGGAACAATTTCTAAGAGGCAAACTGCTTATTACAAATACAGCGAGACATGGTCTTCTCAGGGAGCAGCTGAGATCCAGGGTTTAGTTGGGGTCATTAGAGACAGAGGGAAGAGGACTAGAGGGCTCACAGGGGGCTAAAGTGCTGCATCTAATTGGATGCAATAAAGGAATTAAATTAGTCTGACATAATCTCTGCAGTGAGCACCTCATCTCTTCTTGCTTCCTTCTTCCCACTCACCCTTTCTGCTTCACCCGTATTATCTCAGCATTCCCAAGGTGCTGACCAGATCCATGCACCTAGACATGCTGACCTGAAACTCCCCCATGTTTCTAGGCTTTGTGCAGTCTGTGTCATTGTGTTCTTAGGAGAGCTCACAGCGTGAAAATCAAAGTGTTTGTCAGCTGCTGAAATGTTAGTTAAGGGAGTGTTTTATCCTGTACCGCTGTGCAATTTCTTGTCAGAGCACAGAAAACGCAGCACTTAATATTTAACAAATAGGAGCAAATTTTTGAAAGACATAAATAAAGACTTTTAAAATCCATATAATTTGTAAAGACATTTGTTTAATTTGCACAGAAATTGTGGCAACAGATAGTGCACAATAAATGGTCGTAACAGATTGAATCGCAGAGCCAAAATCCTTCAAATGCTCTCAATCATCTCTGGGTTTTGGGGTTTTTCTGTTGTTGTTTTTTGTTTGTTTTTTTGGAAATTCCCACCTGTATCATTCCAGTGTCTGGTTGAGTCAACCCAAAATAAAACATGACATTGCTCCATTTTGTTGGAGGTTAATTATACAGTCACAATGATTTAAGTGAATTTATGTGACAGGCAAACAGTTTCAGAGTAAATATCAATGTTTATGTAATTTCACATCATTCAGCATTCAGTTCCTCACCTTAAAAAATAATTCTTTGGTTGTTGTAGGAGAAACAGTCATTATCAGAGATTATTTCTTCATAGAAAAATACCATCACTGATGAATCTCAAATTCCCATACTTGTGGTCTGAGACTGAGGCACTTGTCAATAAGGTAGTGATTTTAAATCATTCTCCACTGACAAAATATCAACACAGTATTAAACTGGCAATACAAGGATCGTTATGACGAGTCTGAGTTTGAAAAAACATTCCAGAAACTAAAGATGATTCCAGTGTTTTATGTCACTTTGTGCCAAATGCGGTCCCATCACAGTGTTGAAGGTAATATATTTTTATGGGTAATAATTATATTCAAGTACTGTAATTATCTAAATGTGTGGGATCATTGCCTCCTTTTATTTAGTAGCCAGAAAACATATTTTTACAGCAAACATGAAACCAGAATTAGCTTTTTTTTTTTTTTCAAACTGTTGTTGCATTATGTTGCCTCTTGTCCATAGAGGTGATGACAGACTATGTATTCAAGTATAACACAGCAAGTACAAGAGGTATTTTTTCACTTCATAGACTTCGGACAGGGTAACTTTGCTTTTTGAAACTCTGTTCTTTAAATATTTGATCTGTAAAACGTTATTATATACAAATAGGATATGATGCTTAATGACAAATTAAAACATGTAATGTATAATAGTACTTTTTTTTTTATTATCAGTCAGGTTTAAAGTAAAGTAAATGCAGTATTTTCTGAGTGCTATTGTTACTTGCACCTAAGCACCTAAACAGTGCTTAACAACACCATTACTTCACATCAATAGTAAGAGGTAAGGTTGTCCATGGAAAATTTTGGTAATAAATACATAAAATAAATCAATAAGGCAAATGTTTGTAAATATCCACATCAGAAAACAGTTAAGTGTCTGACATCAGTATTCTCCATACAGCTGTAAAGATGAAAAAAACAACCCAATTTGATTATAATTAAAGAAAATCATGTCCTTGAGCTGCTTTAATTAATAGAAATTATTGTGTTTGTCAGATGGACACAGTCTTACACATCAGTCACTCATACTCTTGATATCTGTAATGAATCCAGGCAGGCATTTGTGTTAGACACATATCTGATTCTCTGTTGGGCCGTCCCGGCAGTGTTGCTTCACCATCAACCCCAGAGAGAGACTGACAATGTGTGTGCGTGTGTGCTTGTGTGTGTGTGTAAATGACAAGAGAAGGATGGATGCCTCATATGCTGATATTTAATTCACTGCAGATCATCGGACAAATCAAGTGATTCCAACTATTTTAGGACTGTTTCTAAAAAAAGCATTTGCAAAATTAATAATACTGAGTCAATGAAGACTTCATAACTTCAAGCATGCTGCGGGCAGCAGACACCAACTGTTTTTTCATTTTATTTTTTTCTTCTCTCTCTGATTTGTGTGAGACAGGCCTGGGGGATTAGAGTAGTAAGAGCAGTGAAGTGCTCATTTACAGACTCCCCTTTGCGTTTGTGTAAAAGCAGCAGACAGTACTGTATAGCAGGGCTCCCGCTGGTCGCCTGGTTCTGGTTTTCTATCCTGTTATGGGTGCAGTGCTGGAATGAAATAAAAACTGTGCGAGTGACCTCTTCAGACCCCACAGAAGGACTGGAAATTTATTTTTGATTGACAGATAAGTCCCTAGCTCAGTACCAATACTTTAATACTTCTATACTTATTATAGATAGATTAGCTGTGGGGTAATTTTTAACAAGAGGTTTCTCAGGTTTTCCTTTCATTTATATCTTCCAATTCTTTAAACATTGGGGGGAAAAAAAGGTTCTGACTGAAAATTTTTAATTACCAGGCTTATCATAAGTACAGTATGAAGAGCTTGACAGAACTTCTGGCTCTGTTGCTTGACGTTTTCCCAGAGATTGCCTCTCTGCTGTTTACATGACATGGGTCATTTGATAGAGGCTGGGAACCTCCAAACCAAAATGAATTTGTCAAATTTCCAAAACACACAGACACTGTCCTGAGGCCCTACTGTTTTGAAGGATTCACTGGTAAATATTTAAAATAAGCAGCAGGGTTAAATTCTACAGTTTGGGGTTAAGACACCTGCAAGGTTCAGAGGAAGCTTTTTTATTCAATTTAGGCAGCTGTGGTCCGCCTAACAGAAGATGTTGAAAAGCTTTAAATACTCTTCACGTCCTAAGCTAATTCAATTACAGTACTCTTGTTTTAAAGGTATCAGTTCACACTTCTCTTTACTGCTCACCTGGGGGGGTTACAGCTGGTCATACACACACTAATCCAGTGTGGATTAGTTAAATTGATTGAGAACAGGCCAAATACTTTACAGTACACAGTTTAAAAATTTCTTAAACTGGTATAATGTTGAAAATAATTTTTTTTTAAACTGGCTGAAGAAATTATGACATGCACAATATGGGTATTTGTCAACTTGCAGGTAATCCAGTGATTACTGGGTTATATCTCATGTCAATTGTAAAATAGTGGTTCACTTCAGATTTTTATACCCTACCACACAAGATATAGTCACTCTCAAAGTTCTTTAAAAATTGCCAAACACACTGAAAAAAGAAAATAGTTGAACCAACTTAATTGAATTATTTCGATTGGTAACACACAAATGAATTAAGTTTATCCAAATACCTTTAACAGGTCAGATTAACGCAATTACTTAAGTCACATAAACTTTATATTTTTGATTTCTTACAAATTAAAAGTTAACATTAATTTAACGTAAAATTAAATCAAATATTATATATTGAATATTGGGGAGAGCTCTTGCTTGTGGGTCTCTGAGACTGCAGTACAAAGGGACGCAATTAATTTTTTTGCCCCTATATCTGATCTTAATCGTTCACTGTTCACATTCATCTTTGTAGGTGAGTCGTACAGCATACTATGTCATCGCTGCGAACAAATCTGGGCCACGACCCCACAGTTGTAACAAGCTGATGATGAACAACTAAAATTGTATTTGACATGAAAATCATTAATAAAGTTGTGATGCTGGCCCTCACTTCTTACATTCTTTGCCATGTGTCGGAATGTCAGATTTTTAGACTGACTCTAAGAGTGCAATAACAGGATTTAATTAAAGTATCTGCCCTGATAACGCTGTAGTTGAACACCAGTTGATTATTTGCTCTTTGGGAAACTGTTAAAGGAAAAAGTTAGATCTGAAAGACAAGCTTGTTTTATGACATTGCAGGGAACCTCCCAAGCTCATAGCAAACAAACCGCATATTGGTAAGAAAAAAAAAAAAATCTTTGACAGTCTCTAACTGAAATGCCTCACTATGTATTCTTAGTTTTTTCTAACAATGTATGTGAAAGACTTGGTATTGTGCCAAGAAGAGGTAGTGTAAGGGATATTGTGTGAACATGCTCATATCATGCTCAGTGTCAGCGAGTTGACATAAAGTGCCTCTCACTCATCCCCATTATTTGACACAATACCTTATGGAGCATGATACATTCAAACACAATGTGGCCTCCTGCCCCACACCTCCACATCCAGCTTGTATAGGCTGCTGTCACTTCTTCAGTATCAAACAAGCCTTCCAGGACAACAGTGTTATCCTCACTGGGGCGTTGTAGTCCAGGCAGGCTAAAATTCCCCTGTCTTCATTGACGGAGGGTGTGAAGCGGTCTTTGTAGTCTAAAGGAGACATGTCTGCAGGTCTGAGGTCTGCTGTCATCATCTCTACACTGATCCCTGTTACCTGCAGGCACGTTCAGAGACAGCTTTCAATAGTCCTTTTTACATAGAGATCTTGCATTACGAAGACGCTTTTTTATTCCCTCTTTGTTTGAGTCGAACAAAAGGAATTGAGGAAATAAGCAATGAAATAACTTGACATGCAGGTTAGTTTTATCCTCTGTTTATTTGATAAGGAGCTCACAGAATCCAATCTGAAGACACTTTTAGTTGATTTTTAGTCTTCTTTAAGCTGCTGCCAGCTGCTTTTTTATTGCACCTCATCACCTCCCCTGTTTATACCAACTAATGAGTATGCGCTGTTACCACCACCATTGCTGATTGCATTAACATGTTAACAGTTCTAATCAAAAGTGATCAGCTTTTGCCAAAAAACGTTCTTTTATGATGAGTATTGATGAGGACACAGTCCTGCTTCATGCATGCCTATTAAAATTCCAGCATAACACCCAATCAGAACAACAGCAATAAAAACATCAAACTGTCTGGTTTTATTTGTGCTACAGACTCTTTTGACTTTATTTACTCTTCTGTATTTTCTGTATCACTATTTCGCCATGACACTGGTGTTGTCTTGAAATGGTCGGCAGCCAACTACTTCTCTAACGTTTTTGTGGATTACTTTGGACAAGGAAAGTTTCAAAAACACTGTTGTGTGAAATGTAAAACTTTTCTGTTTTCAGCCCTTTTGCTCTTTTTTTATTTAGAGACTGGATATACATCCAGCTCATGTCCTTCCATACCACAACAAAAATTATGTCAGAGCTGTCCATTGCATGATTAGTTAACCTCCGTGGACAAGGTGAATGCCAATTTACTCACAAAATTTCTATGAAGATGAAGAATCTCATCTTTTGTGCAGAGACACAAAACGGGAAACGGGAAAGAAAGAAGCTCATCTGCAGCATAAAAAGCTAGAAACATGAGTCAAATCCAGGTGTGAATAATGAAAGCCTCTAATCTGTGTCACTTTAAGGAAAAGATATATCTAAACTCAATCATGTGAGACCACAGGACACACAAGATAAAAGGCAGTTCATCCATCCATCCATCCATCTTCAACCACTTATCGGTGGCCGGGTCGCGGGGCCAACAGTCTCAACAGGGATGCCCATACTTCCCTCTCCCCAGATTTAGAGGGGCTGATCCTCATCCCACTCACGTCGCACTCAGCTGCAAACCGTCCCAGTACACGCTGAAGGTCCAGGTTTGATCAGGCCGACAGGACGACATCGTCCGCAAAAAGCAGAGATGAAATCCATTGGTCCCCAAACCAATTCACTCCGGATCGTGGAAGTTGGGCCCATGTCGTCCTTTCGGGCTGAGCCTCAGGGGGTGAGGCCCGGCCACCAAGCGCTCGCATACGAGCCCCAACCCCAGGCCTGGCTCCAGGGGGCCCCAGTTGCGCCATTCCGGGCGACGTCACGGTCCTTGATGTTTTACTTTCCATAGGGGTTTTGCTACTGCTCTTAATCTTAGCCCTCGCGCATTCGCACATCAACGCTCGCGACTCCACCTCATCGCGGATTTTTGGGAGGCAGTCACTTGATATTGTACGAGCATTCTATTGGCTGACGCCATCCGGAAGTGCACTCCGTTATGTCAGTCTCGGACATTCGTGAGACACAAAAGTGCTTTAAAAAGTTGATGAGTGTGGGAAAAGGTAATACAGATAGAAGGTGGTTTAATTTCAGTATGGGGAGGGTTCATAAACATTTAAATTACTGCAAATAATAAAATAAATAGATTGCAATCTTGATCGCGGATTCCTTAATCGCATGTGGTTCCTGTATCGCATTAACCACAAAGAACGAGGACGCACTGTAATGCCCCTGACAACATAGCTCCTGGGATCATTCAGGCGCTCAAACTCCCCCACCACGATAAGGTGGCAGCTGTCGGGGGGAGAAGACAGTTTAATGTAATGTAATTATATTGTTCCTGAAAATCTATTGTAAACATTATAATCTTGTGGTCTTGTTGCATTAAGAGAGTTGATTTCTTTATCTTCAGTCATGACAAAGAGGCGCAAGACTATCAGCGTGAGGTAGGAAGAGAGAACAAGGAGATAAACATCCCTAATTAACCCCCTGCTTTCCAGCAGGAAAGAAAGTCACTACTGATAAGGCAAAGCATGTGTGTGTGTGTGTGTGTGTGGGTGTGTGTGTAATGATAATGTCCCCTGAGGTGATTCTTTTGAATACATAGCCAGATGTATATTTTGCACTTGTATGTGAATCTTATAAAAGACATTGTAATTAATTAGCTCCCTGGAGTGGAGGAGTCCCACAGGTCCCAAACAGACACACACACACACACACACACACACACACACACATCCAGAAATAAACACACATTGGTCACATTCACAAGCACACATACAACCCCCCCCCCCCCCACACACACACACACACACACCCTCATGTTAAGACAAAAAAGCATTGTCCACCGGTTTCCTCTGGTACGAAGGGCCATTGATGGAAAAAAAAGCTGTGTGGAGAGTTGGTGTAGGGAAAGACGGACAGATGAGCCAATCAGACGACAGCAGCTGGACGCAGATAAGCCCTGTTTCCACAGAGTACAGTACAAACCCAAACTGCATCAGAAGTGTTTGTTAATTATGCATGAATGTGTCTGCAGTGGTGGTGGAGGAGGACGGCTGGCCTTAATGAAGTTGCCAGAAAGTCATGAATAAACATCTGCTGGCTAATTTAAGTCAGTGTCGGCTACTGTACGCATCAGCGAACAAGTGGTAGCGAAGGGTCTTGCAGAGTCTCAAAAGGATTGGCAGGAGAATGAAGGAATGGAATTACCCAGCCTTCACTTCCTGTTTAGTACGATTCTGACTCTAGAGAGTTGCCTGGTTCTTTGACAAAAAAAAATTTCAAGGAATAAAATAAGTGAGTGCTGGAGAGATATGTTTCAGTCTGAAACAGAAAAGGACAACCAAAGTAGAAAAGGTAGAGAAAGAATGCAGAATGTGTGACCTCATTATCGGAAGATTTGAAAAGTCGCTCATCGTCTTTCAGCGGTCATGTTGATTCTGCAACAAATCAGAATTCAGGCAAACAAGCAAGCGTCATTAAAATGACAGCAACACACTCTTGTTTCAAATGTCAGAATATCATTGCATATAATAGGAAACAGTGAGGGCATCAATGTCAGTTCAGGACTGACACTTGTTCACTTCTAAATAATAATTTCAGTCATGTTTGTCATTTTCAAGATTGTTTTATTAAATCTGATGATGATTCATCCCCATTTTTATGTACTGGTCCAGATTCTGTAACCTCTTGACGTGTCAGTAAAGTGATGTTATATCTAACCCACAGCCTGTAACTGCAACCTCCACGCCCGGCGGTGTCGTTTCAACATGGAGCTGTACAAGCTGTCTGGGAGGAAGAGCGGAGGAGTCTGCCTCAACTGTCGCCACAACACAGCTGGACGCCACTGCCACTACTGCAAGGAGGGCTACTACAGAGACCTGTCCAAGCCCATATCGCACAGGAAGGCCTGCAAAGGTACAATGCTTTTTTTTTTTTTTTTTTTACTTTCTTCTGTATTTGGTATTTGAAAACCACACTTACTTCTGCTCCCGACTGTAAGATGCTGACATCACTATAATCAAATCAAGTCAGATTTTATGTGGAACAGTTTAAAATTAATTACAGGAGGTAAGACATCGGTCTCTCCATTCTTGAGCCTGTCTCACCCTCTTTTCCCCCTGTTGGCAAAGAGGAATAGTGGGGGTCTGTTGGGATTGTGGAGGTCATGGTGGCATGGGTGGGTTGGACTGGGTGTTCCCTAGTAGACAGTTGAGTTATTTGACTTCATCCGAGGGGCTGGGAGGGTCGGGGGTGGGGGGGGGTGGGGGGGATGAGAGGACAAGCAAAACAAACAGGTGAGGTGTGAAGTGATCTTCAACACAGGTCAAAGACGAATAAGAACCCAGGAAGATTGGGTGAAAGGGCTGCAGGACTGAGAGAAAAGGAAGGGGAGAAAACAAAATTCATGTTCAGATGGGTGGAAAGAGATTGAAAGATGGGACGGGAGGAGGGAGGATAAGAATGAGAGGAAGAGTAGAAGACAAAAAGAGCCCACCCCCACACAGGTGTGCTCACTACTATAAGTCTTGGATGAATCAGCTGCCATCAGCCCTCACCATGGCTAATAAGGGTGAGAGAAAGAGAGGGGGCGTGATTGAAAAGAGGGAGGGTATGTTTTCTCACCTTTTCTATACCTGCGGGGAAAGATAGCAGGAGTTGATCCCTGTGCAAACAAGTCCAGAGCCACCTTAGAATCACTCCATGTCGTTACAGCTCGCACACAAATACACAGAAATACACGCATACCTGTTTGAAGGCTTCACATCAAAAAGGCAGACCATGAGGCAATATTAGCTGTCTGCTGACAGTTTAAGCCTGAGTTTTTTCTCATATCATTCACCAGGGAGTAAATAAATAAACTGACCTATCAATCAGTATGACAGAAGACACGTCTGAAGAGCAACTGCAGAAGAATGAATGTTGAGTCAAGACAAAGGTGTTTCATTCAGCTCACTTCGTTGGTAAAATAATCTTCACTCGATGGTTTCATGCTAATGACTTACCTCGGAATTATCACCTTTGTGCTTTGTAGAGAATGCACTCACCGCAATGACATGTTTCATGCTATGTCAAAAAATTTTTTTTGATAATTAATGCAAACAAAAGCAGATTCTCCATTGAGTTTCAGCATGCATATCAAGCATGTTTCATTCTCTGCATGAAGATAAATTCATAACAAAAGCTCTTTGACAAATGCATCCATTTGTTCACCCCTCCAGCTACTCATGAGTGATGTTCCTAAACTGACATTAACACCTTTCCCTGGCTTTGGGCTCATTCTCCTGTCAAGCTGGAATGCAAACACACATTCATCACAGGGGAAGTTGTGTATCCTTAACCTCTATCCTCCACTGTGTCTACCAGGATAGATAATTGTGGAGATTTAACCTTGTTTTTTGTTGTTTTTACATCCCTTCTCATGTGGCTGAGACTTGTTTCTTTCAGCATCCCATAATTCAATTTCATGGGGTTTGTTCTCAAGGGCCAGGTGGGTGCTTCACCGCAGAGTTAAGAGTGGTTTATGCTGTTTACCTGCATTTGCATTAAAAGGACATGACTATAGCATTACAATATTAATATAGAGCATAAAAGCAAAAACTGTTGTTTCTGCTGCAAATGGCAATGAAAAATAATCTAATCTTGTTTAAATTAGTAATTGATCGTGTAATTAGCAATTTTCTTCAAACTCATACGCTTTTCAGATGATGGAGATGTTTTCTCTCATAATCATAATCTGGCATATTTCCAATGATTGCAGACTTCTTTTCATTACTTTTTATTGCTTTGGCTATTGAGTCTGCTCACCACTGAAATGAGAGACTCTTGAAGCAGGCAGGAAACATTTGGGTGGCAGAAGGGAATAAAACTGTGATTGCTTTTACCCCAGAAACAAATTAAAGCATAAAAAATATGAAAAAAAAAAAAAAAACTTTATGCATGATTATAGATGTCTAACTAATAACAAGAAAATAGCCAGTCTGCATTAAGAAAAATGTGTTTTCTACTGATGTGGAAATCTTCTCTCATATGAAGGTGATGCCTAATTTAATATAAGGAAACTGTGAATAAATGAGTCATGAAGTGAAAATCAAAACAGCAAGTTAAAACCTATGAAAAATGTGCCTGTTATGGAGCTCTGGCATCTGGATTAACGTCATTTAGAATACATCTGGGTTTGTTGGG
Source organism: Antennarius maculatus (assembly GCA_013358685.1). Taxonomy (NCBI): domain Eukaryota; kingdom Metazoa; phylum Chordata; class Actinopteri; order Lophiiformes; family Antennariidae; genus Antennarius; species Antennarius maculatus. The sequence goes on from CM023612.1 coordinate 22,320,968, forward strand.
TTGGCTCTACATAAGTCTATGTTTAAACGTACCAGTGAACTCAATCTCTACTGCCTTTCTTTCACTTACATCTTTCTCTGACTGATGGTCTTGCTTTTGCCGTTGACATAATGCTGCTGTCATCTAATGCATAGTGTAAATAACAGTTACATGTGATGCTAGTATAGATCATTTAGGCTTTCACTATGATTACACTGCAGTGTCTATGTCTATTTCATAAAGAATAGTAACAAAAAAATATTTAACACATCTAGTTTTGAGGCCAGTGTGTAGGAGATAGTTGAGTCACAAAATTTTGTAAAATAAACCTTCATGGTCACAAATAAATGTAATTCTAGGTTAGTGATAGGGTTGGGGTTAGAGTTAGAGTTGGAGTTTGACAAAATATGGCAAAATGTCTGGTTTAAAGTGCACTTATTAAAGACTCTTTTTTTTCCAAAAGCTTCAAGAATGTCGATTTATAAAATTCCCCCTTTTTTTTAAAGTGTATTTTAAAAGCTAAAACAACGACATCATTATTACAGAAGGTTTACTGTATGATTGTCTCGGAGAAAACAAGCAACAGTATTTAATTTTTAAGGACTAAAGTATAAATTAATAAAGATTTTGATTTTTTGGGGGGGGGAACCTGTCCCTTTGGTGGAACCACAATCATCCAAATTGATCTAAAATAATAGTTCTATGGTAACCTTGTTGCTATGAGTTCCAATGGCATATAGCAGCAGTGCAGTCACGTCACATACTCATGACATCAGAGTCTCCAAACCACATAAGAAACTCACATCTGACTTCTCTGCACCTTCAAACTAAAATATAAACACATTCCATCATTTGAAAAATTGTCAGCTTACCTAAACAGTTTTGTTCAATTTAATACATGAAAGTTGTAAGTTTATGCCCTCCCCCATCTCTCCCAGTCTTGTATGATTGTAAGCAAACTGTCAGAGGTCTACTGAGGTATTCAGTTACCTCAATACGGACTTACAATAAAGGATCTGTGGTCGTTTCCCTCATCTGACAAATGATACAAAGCATGAACAGTTTCTTTTGCCAATTAAAACATTTTTGTGAACTAAATTTGGAAAGTTAATGGTGAAGACTTTAGAGATGTTAGTCATTGTGTTACAACCCGCTCTTTTTAAGTCAAAGTTAAACGACACACCACTTTTTCCTTACGTCTGGCATCCACATATGCTGCCAAATTCTCTCGGGTTTACATCATCAGAAAAGAAATGTTTTTAATCCTGACGCAGCAAAAGCTCTGCACCAAAGTAAAAGCAACTAACATATTTGGTTATTTATTGATTGCGAATGAAAGAGAACGAGCTTGGGTCAAGAAGCACAAGAGTTTTGTTTTCATGAGAATAATACAATCCCCCTGAGCGAAGCTCATTTACATAGGAGGACATCACGAGTAAAAAGAGAACATCGGCTCATCCAGCGAGTGTCTGCAGCGACATTTATACACTCAAACGTAAAAATTCACCCCTCATTTAGTAAGAGTGTAAACTCAGAATACGTTTCAAGAGGCTGCTTTCCATATCTCTGCTTGAAACCTCTGAATAAAACATGCAAAGCGTATTTGAAAAAGAAATCCAACGAGCTCAAGTAGGTGAAGTGAGATTTTGAAAAGACAGGCTGCAGCACAATGGGTGGTCTTTGAACACTTCTGACATATATGACAAATGTCACTGCAGTGATGACTCTTGTGGGGTTTAATCAGCTGTCTGTTATCCCCTTGATGTGGAGTCAACAGCGTGTTGAGTGACAGCGAGAGATAAGGAGGCCTGCTTGTGGTTACTTTTCTCAGAGGCTGTCTAAGCCCGATGTGACGAAGCGTTCGCAGGTCAGCGACTGACGGAATGAATTTGGGTTTTTCACGTTTTAATTTCAATTCTCAAACCATCATATAAATTTGGTCAAAACTGCTCAATAGGAATGGCGAGGAACATCCTTCGATGTGATTGGTCTGTTTCAGTCAGATTAACATGCTTTAAGAAAACCTACTCTTTTTTTTTGTTTTTTTTTTTTTCTTCATCCATATATACATTTTTCACTGACACAGTTCAGGCTTTTTTTTATGGACCGAATATAAACTGTTTACGGCTTGGGATTTGAAAAATGTTGTTTTTCAAGGCTTCACATTTAGCTATGGTTTCCACTGGTGGGGCTGCTTTCAATTTATTACTAAACACATGTGTTTTGTTGTCCACCCAACATCATTCACGTCACATGCTCACTCCGGTTTGTATGTGGCTAAAAGCAGGATTGTTCAACCCATTGCATCTCGAGTTCAAACTCTCGAGTTAAAACCCAATAACACTGTTATCTTTTTCTGTTTCTGAACCTTCATAATAATAGAACACAGACTTTGGTAGCTGGCTTCGTTTCACTGCGAGCAAATTATTCTTATTGGCACAGAACATACAAACTAAATGAGGGGGAGCGGAGTTAAGACTTCAAATACCAACTTTATGGTTAACGATTAGAAGAGTTAGAAATTTTCACATTTTACAATCTCAGACTCGGGTCAGCCTGCCTGCCTTTGAAAAAAAAAAAAAAAAAAAAAAAAACCTTCCACTTTCCCCATTAACCAAAAACATTTTTCATTCTTTTATATGCCACTGCAGGCGCCGAGACCTTAATGTAGGATTCCTTTCTTGATCCAGAAGCATGAGACTCACACCATCGGATCCCATTTAGTGTTGATCCCTTACATGTTCACACCTTCACTTTTTAGGGTCACTTCTCACTCCCCCAAGTGTCAGGACACACAAAAAAAAAAAAAAAAAAAAGCGCCTTTTGCTCCAATATCTCCCTGAGTCACCTGCAGTGTCCATGAAGGAGAGACCACTTTAGCGTTAAGTGGACACACACTTAAACCAATGACTCTCGCTCACACCCCCACAGCAAGCCCCCCCCCCCTCTCTGTAGCCAGCAGGTGGGTCATTCAGCATGGAAGGGAGTGGAATAATTTGTCATGTAAAACTGGACAGCAGGTCAGGCAGTCAGTTGGAGGCTAAATGTTTCCCACCTGTAGACCATGTGCTGCACACCTTGATTTACTGGCAGGCTTCAGGCTGTAATGTGTGGGTAACCGTGCCGACGCTCCCTAAAATAAGAACAGAGCTCTTAGAAGCCCCAACCAGAAACACACATTTCCCCCCTGTGTTTAAAATTCTCCTGACATATTCCTGTAAATGTAAAAGCCTGAAGATGTGCCGCACCAGTGTTCACGCTGCTTACTGGCCCTTCAGTGTGTGTGTATGTGTGTGCGTGTGTGTGTGTGGTGTGTGTGTGTGTGTGTGTGCTATTAGTCATCGCTAAGCTAGACACAACCAAGCAATGAAAGCATTGACAGACTGGTCTGATAAAAGTACCAATGGATACACAAACTTGCAAGGGGGGCCTTCTCCAAATCTGATTAGAGGTGCACACACACACACACACACACACACACACACACACACGTACTGACACAGAGGATAGATAAGAGCAGCAACAAAAGCAGAATCACAGGAAACAAGCAATAGAGATAAAAAGTGTGTGTGTGTGTGTGTGTGTGTGTGTGTGTGTGTGTGTGTGTGTGTGTGTGTGTGTGTGTGTGTGTGTGTGTGTGTGTGTGTGTGTGTGTGTGTGTGTGTGTTTGTGAGAGAGAGAGGGGGGGGGGGTATCCTCCCAAAATCAAAAATTATACATTCATTCACCTTTGGTACGACTATTTTGTTTTATTTCACTTTCCCAAATATCTAACAAAAAACAACAGCAATGTTGTTTCCAAGAGGTCAATCATAAAGAGATCAGTTTCAGGGTTACGTTACCGCCTCACAGCGCTCTTTTTCCCCGAGGCCTGCTGTAACATGGATCTCCCAGAGAACATGTCTCTCATAGTTCCTGGTTTGAATGAGAGCCCTTTCAGCGCTCCGGGTCAAAGTAAGCAGAAACCTGGCGTTTTTGATTGTCTGCACAAGCCTCACTTTCAATTAAAATCTGTGTTGACATTTATACATAGAAAACACTAATTCCAATAAACTAGACAGGTTGCTTTAAGATGTAATTTAGTACTGCGGGCTGAACAGTCTGTGTGGTTTAAATAAAGAAAGAAAAAAAAAAGAAAAACAGAAAACAGGCTAAACCACTAAATACCCCCATAAAACCTCAACGTGCATAATTCATTTTTGCCTTTGAAGGCTTTCAGAGAGACAAGTGACACAACGCAGGACAAAAAAAAAAAAAAAAAAAAAAATCCAACGGGAGGGGCAGAAAAAGGAGCATAGCCAGCCCTACCCTGAGGCTGAAAGTCAGGATCATGCAGAAAAAATAAATAGACAATATAAGACTGGAGGGTAAGGAACACAGTGGTGAGAGTATGTGGAAAAATGGGGAAATTTGATGGATAATCAAAACTTGTTCTGGTCTGGATTGGGCCAGCGTGATTTACTGCACAGATGGAGTAGCGGACTATTGATTCCACCACCTCTCCAAAACCAGAGTCTCTACCATTCATGAGTCAAAAGTCAGATGAGAAGACATTCAATCAAAATAATTTCAAACCTCACACGTGTTTGGCTGTGAAGTAAATTTAAGACTTGCATTGGTGGAAATATATTGGAACATTTTCACATTCTTGAAGCATGTGTGTTCGATAGACCCCCCAGTTTGGGCGGAAGTGTGACAGACTTTTAGGGCTGGTATTCAAAGCTCACCAGAAATCAGAAACAGGTTATTAGGATTATGCATTATTTTATCATTTTGTAAACATGCACAAGCCTTTACCACACACATAGAGCAGTGGTCCCAAACAGGCCCAACAGCCACTCACACAGACACATTTGTGATTCCATATTCTGGTAAACACGGCTTTTAATCATGGTGGATTCTCACTTATCTCCGCTGGATCACAAATATTCAATACATTTAATAAAACTTTTTTTTAATTAAACAAGTTTTCTGTTTTTATTCTCTGCTTTGTGGTTTTGGTTTCTGTTTTGTTAATTTTATTTGCCATTTATTGTGAGTTGCTGTTGTGTTTCCAATATACTGCTGTGTTTTTCATTTGTTGTGTGCTGTTATTGTGGAGGGTTTTTTTTTGTGCTTTATTGTGTGGTGTTTTGTTTTTTTTTCATCTGTTTTTGTGTTTTCCTGTGATGAGTAATTGATAAACTGTCAAGCAAGGCCAAAATGTCGTGACTTGAATAATATATTGAACTTTTTTTTTTTTAACCACACTCAATACTGTTGTGTCCTCTGACCTGTGTGCACGCCACCACCTGCCTCTCACCACTGCTTTCATAGCTGCTGTGAATCCACCACCGCACTCTATAGACAGTATATGTTTGTATCTCCCACCATTCTTGTTTGTGTGTGTGTGTGTGTGTGTGTGTGTGTGTGTGTGTGTGTGTGTGTGTGTGTGTGTGTGTGAGACCACTCACTGGACCTCTCTATCTTCCTGTTTCCTCACAGCATGTGATTGCCATCCCGTGGGTGCTGCTGGCAAAACCTGTAACCAAACCACAGGACAATGTCCCTGTAAAGACGGCGTGACTGGTATCACATGCAACCGCTGTGCTAAAGGCTACCAGCAGAGCCGCTCGCCCATTGCCCCCTGCATAAGTAGGTGGAACCAGTCTGTACCACATCTGCCTCACTGCAGGAGACACACACACACACACACACACAGTAAACTCCACATACACAAACTCAGTAAGAGCAGACCCTCCTGCAGATGCTTAAATCTTCTCATCCTTTTCTTCAGACAAGTGCTTAATACGCAACTGTTTTGTTTTTGTTTTTTTGTTGTTTTTTTTCTGTGGGGGAGGTAGGGGGTGGACAAGTAAAAACTGCAAGTTTAAATAAATGCACCATTAAACTTAACCTCAAGCATTTGGTTGTGTAGCCAACTCAGCTTGTTGGTCTCCATAAATCTGATTAAAGACTCAGAGCTGTTAACACCAGCGTCGCCAAGTTCTAAAGTTTCTTACATCAAAGAAAGCTTTGGGTTGAATCACAAATTTAATTTTTCTTTTTTAAATCATATGCTGAATTAAATTATGGCCTCGAGTTAAGGTCAAATTCTGATTAAAAAAAAAAATTAACTTAATGGCAGTTTGTGGATTGGCTCTATTTTCCTCCAGTGCTGCTCATGCACATTCATTTCCCAGTGTAATTAAACACCGGGAAATAAATGCTCACTAGCAATGAATCACCTTGTGGATGTAAATTGAAGTTGCATTACTGAACAGATTACATCATCCTAATTGATATCTTTAAATCCTACAGAATGTCAAGGAAGAGTTGAGGTGTTTAGGTTCCACAAAAATGGAAATGTAGTGCCTGATCATTGATATGTAATCCATTTAAAAGTGAAACAGCTTTCTCTGAGGGTCAGCAGCACATTTGTTAACCCAGATATGAAAACTTTCTAATTCATGACCACGTTTAAACTCTATTAACATCAAATCTACACGAGTCAATCCTAAAAGTCGACCAGTTATCCCAGCATTGATATTGATAGCAGATTATTGATCAGCAACATGGCTGAAGGGCTTCAGATGCTAATGTTTTGCCATCACATTCTCTTCATCATATTGACCAGTTTTTCATAGTGGAGTCTATTATGTCTAGAAGTCAACAAAAGGCGTCGCAGATTTAAGCGTCCAGTCTGGCTTGTTCAATTTAAAGCTCAAAAATTGAGCTTGATCAAAAGATTTGATTCTGTCGTTCTTCCCTCATGCACGTTCCCTCTTTTCCAGAGCTGAAACCACCGCTGTTGTGCACATCTTTCTTCAGCATGTCAACTTCTTTCTTTGCATGTGTCCTTCATACATCTCTGTGGTTTTGCTTTTTTTGTCACAGTATCCCGCCCCCCCTCGCTGGCCTCTTCTCTCCCTCATGGCCATTATTACAAAAAGGCGTTATGTATGTTTTATGTCTTCTGTTGCTATCCTTCTCCTTTGGAGATAAGACAGCCGTTCTTCACGGATCATTTCTGAGAGTGTAAACTTCCGTCCCACTTCAATACGACTTAGTATGAAGGAGGGCTGAGAGAATCAAGTCTTTATGCAGCTCCATTGTAGTTTTTTTTCCACTGCAGCAGCATATAAGGCAAGGATAATGAAACAAATCATTTTTTTGTAGATCAAAATAACACAAGACAAACATTTTGGGAAGGAGATTTGTGTCCAGGAATTTACTGACACGTACTCAATTCTGCCTTCCTTCTTAAGAATCATACATTTAAAATTGTGTGCTGAGGAAAAAAAAACAAACTTATTTGAACAGCTTTAAACACTGAAACATTTAGCACATCTTTACACACGCATGCACACAAAATGAAAAACACATGTATGGATTCATGTAATGAGGGTGTTTACCATGTCTATGTCATGTTTTTTTGTTTTTTTTCTGGGAGTAGAGATTCCATTCACACCTCATTCAACCCCATCCAGCAGTACAGAGGAGCCATCAGGTGAGTACAAACAGAAGTTATTTATTTCACTTCTTTTTGTAATTATGTAAAGGTGGACAGAGGATATGTTGGGATTAAATAGTTTGTGTTAGTGGGTTGGTTTGGACGCATTTTTAACAGTCACACACCTTGGCAATATATTTTTCCACAACTGTACAAATAAACTTCTGGATAAATATGATCCCTCATCATCCCTCATTTATGAAGGATTTATAAAAAATAAATCTAGTAGGAGAAACCCTGGGATGTGGATCCTTTAATTTCTCATAGTTTCACTATTTATCACTATGACTGTGACACAGTGTGGGATTTTGAACTAACACGCAACACATGGATTCATCTTTGTAAACTCTCCAACAATTTGTTGAAGCAAAATGAAGGATGATCTGATCAGGGGCCATGGATGAAGACTATGATTCAATAATCTTTTTATTTTTATTCTTATTTTTATTTCTAGAATCTACTGTTCACTTCTGATTTCTTGATGCTTACCTGCAAATTCTGAATTTGTTTGCTTGATTAAGATACATTTTTGTCCAGATTTCTGGTTATACTTTAATGGTTTAGGCTTTTTAATTATATTATTTATATGATTGAAATACAGTTACGTATGTCATGACAGAAATTCTACATGTGTTTCACAAAAACACGCTGTACCTGTTTGAACCTCTTTGGAATACGTTACACATTTTATCTTTCGACCTCATGGTGGAAAAAATTGAATTATCTGGCATTTCATGTTTGCTCTGTCTCACACATGACATTTGAAGGAGGCCCACTGTGTGCCTGTGTGTGTGTGTGTGTGTGTGTGTGTGTGTGTGTGTGTGTGTGTGTGTGTGTGTGTGTGTGTGTGTGTGTGTGTGTGTGTGTGTGTGTGTGTGTGTGTGTACCAGAGAGAGAGAGATACCTCTGCAGCTGTTGTTGGGCCCTCTGAGGTCCCAAACATTCCCTAGACATCTCGGATTGACAGCGCAGTCAGAAAACTACCGGTCCCCATCCTTCCTGCACTTCTTTTCTTTCCTTATTCCATCCCTTTTTGCTCTCTTTCACTTTCTTTGCCTCCCTCTGTTTCACGCTTTGTCTTCACATTACACTGTGGGTGGTGCTGAGATAGAATACCTGGCATCTCTCTGGGCCCCTTTGTCAGGAATCTGTCGTCTTTTGGGGTACAGGAAATTTTCCTCAGCTCAGTGAAGTACTGAAGAAAATAGAAAAGAAACCATAAAACTCAGCGTAAAATTGGCATTTGTTGTGTTGCATACTTAATTTCTACTTCAGTATTTAATCACTGAAAGGGAAAATAAATCATGATCGGATGATGAAAAATATAGCCTTACTACCACATCAAGTTCACTCTGGTTATGTGAAATCTTTGCTTGCAGCTCCATCCTAGCATTAAGCTTATAACTCCTTTGATTAAATGTATCATTGAACTAATGTAAACACAACCTGAAGGAGACTGTGTAATTACTTGGACCGGTGTAGGTATACAGATAATCTAATCTCAGCAGAGGCTTCCCTGTCATATGTATAATGGGTACAAGACTACTCAGCCAAGAGAGGTTGAAATCAAGCAGATGGCTAAGATGAAGCACCTTGATGGACGTCCTGCATAGGTTATGTCAGAATCATGAGTAGCCCGGGGTCCCACTGGACCACCCAGCCTTGAGGCCCAGAGGATGCATACATTACCCTCTGAAGGTTGCGGAGCAAATGCATGACTTGTTCAGCCTACGAGCAGCTATGATATGACCTAATACGTGATTGCAAACAGATGTCCTGATTTTATAGAAGCACTGAATTAATAGTACTTGCAACACACATAGAAATGATATGATGCACTGTTGAAAATGAATAGTGATAATAATAATAATAATAATAATAATAATAATCAATAACAGTAATAATATTATTATTATTAATAATAATAAAAACAATAATCAATAATAGTAATATTAATAATAATAATAATAATAATAATAATAATAATAATAATAATAATAATAATAATAATAATAATAATAATAATAATGGTAATAATAAAACAATAAAAATTAAATTGTTGTTGTAAGAAGTGCAGGGGACAATAGAATATGTAATGCCAGAAGAAAAGTGATGAAAAAAGATTGAGGAAGAAGAAAAGGAACCACATGAAGGAAGGAAAATATTAGAAAACCCCAAGGATGAAGAAAAGCACCAACAGAGAATGACTGGGGAGGAGGGCGGGGGGGGGGGGTAATGGGGGATGCAGATGGCGCAGCGGTTAGGATGGAGACCTTGCGGCGGCCGGGGTTTGATTCCTGCACACGGTCCTTTGCCACATCGCATCCGCCGCTTTTCCTCCTTATTTCTCGTCACTCCTCAACTGTTTGATGAGTCGCTGTAATGACGGGGGGTTGGGGGGGGGACACAATGAAGAAGATAATTAGTTAAAAAATGTAATGAATTTTACAAATACATTTTAGAAAGTGAAAACGTGTGATCTGTGTGATACCAGTTTGAGGAAGACATGGGCGGGGGGGGGGGGGAATGGAATGAATATCAATTTTTCTCCTGCAGCGTGACTGACCCCCCCTCTTGACCACAGGGAGTCTTTGAACGCGTGCATACCTCCGATAGCGTGGCCTGAACATAACGCCTCTGTAGGTTACAGATGATGTGAGTCGCAACTCCTACGGGTCGTGACAGAGGCGTCTGCAGAGCAACAAGAATGTGGAGAAGATTAACCACCGATGACCTGCGATGGCCACACAGGCCTGTCAGGATACACAGGATGTGAAAGTAACTAATGATGATGAGGAGAGCAAGCATTGGAGTGATGATGATGATGATGATGATGATGATGATGATGATGATGAGGCCCAGGGTAACTAGGTTCAGTCTTACGTGTGTCAGCCTTTCTTTACCCGGCTGGAAGTGATCTGAGTGTGTGTCTGGAAACTCCTCAGATTGTTTGGACGCTGGTTTTGCTTCTCACACCCCGTTCATCTCATACCAACTTCACTGTGCTTCATTACGTCAGTTGATTGTATGACACAAAGTAACAGTGAAAAGTAGTACCAGCAGAACTACTAGCAGTAGTAGTAATACTACTACAGTTCCCAAAATGTTCCCAAAACTGATTTAAGGTCAAGACCAGACAGCCTTATCGGTATTTGCTGACAATACAATAAGAAAATAAGTGGGAAAACTCTCTTCAGTTCAATTTTTCCTCTTTATTTGCTGGAAGGGATCTAAACTCATGGCTTTGGTGCGAGGGCAGGGCAGCACACTGTGCTCCTTAATCTAATTACATGCTTTATTTGGCACAATTTGTTTCTCAATAAGTCTGGTTTTGAAAGAAAGCCCTCCTCCTGGGCTGTTATTTACCCCCTCCTCTAACTGCTCTGGTACCTCCAATACCACCCTGCTCCTGTGGCAACACCGTGTGTCACGTATGATAAAACATATAGACAAGTTTGTCCACATCTACCAGGTACGGACACTTTTAGACATCTGGCTTTGACCATAATAGTGATCAGATTTCAATTGCGTGCAATTATTTTAACTTGTTTCAGAGCTGCTGAATGGAAACAACAGATTTCATGCATTAAGTCAAGAGGATCCACATATTCTGACATGTGGATCCTCGTGACCTCACAGCCACCAAATCATCTGTCATTGAGATGTGTCGTCGGGACACCACAACGTGGCGAAGGGGGAACTCTTTCCTTCTACTTTCAGGAACATTCACATTGACTTTAACCAGTCGTGGATGTGGTCACTTCATTATTTATCCGAGTTTTCTTAAATGATAAATTCTCTTATTTGAACATTTCTAACTCTTTCTACTGAACCACCGGAGCTTGAAGCCAGGTCTTTGGTCATAACTACCGGTGCTGCAATGCCTTATAGTTGAAACACTTGAGAACTGTACAGCACTGTAGTGAATCAGTTTTAGTAAGCATCCCAAATGAAAACGATTAGTGTGAAAGGTTGGACAGCACTTTGATAGACGGGGCAAAGGTCCACCTCTCAGTTACGTACTTCTCAGCGCCCTAAAAAGTAAGAAACAAAGCCCTGCAGTAACTACATCTACTCAGAACGCCCAAAGCACGTTTTTTTTTAGCTCGGTGCAACACGACTGCTCCCACTTCCCCTGCTTGTAATGCACGCACAAAGGGAACATTTGTCCTCGCGGTAGGGGACTGCCTGGTCCTAAATAGGAACCTCGGGGTGCTCTCAGCAGGGCCCAGAACTGTGTCTCAGGGGTACACTAATGGGAAAAGAAAGCCTATCAAAGGGAAGTATCATGATGCATCAAGGGGGGTTATGAGAAAACAAAGCGTCCTTTCCACTGCTCTCCTTTCAATCATTTACATGGTAATCAGGTGCAGCTTATATAGACTCTTCTGTTTCATTTACTTTGCTTATTTTTCTTACTCTATTTACTACCACAAGCTTCAGCTTTGTGCCGTTGCTCATGAGGCTTGGAGCTTTTTTTTTTTTTCCCGATTTGAGAGTTTTACTTAAAAATCCTGGTCCTCCTTGCCGCCACCCCCCTGATAAATTTCACTTCTGTCTTTTTTTTTTTTTTTTGTCAACCTCTCCACCCCTTCACTCTCTACCAGTATCAATTCTACCCTCCTCCTTCCCCTGCATTTTTTCTTGTTGAAGTGTTCCCCAGGCAACCTCTTTCAAACAGAGAATAAAAGAGAGTAAAGACATGGAGCAAAGATCTGGTCACAACAATTACCCTCCAATCCTTCTTCCATCCCACCTCTCTTCTCCATGACTGTTCACTGTTCATCCATCTCTTGGTCCCTCCTTCCTTCTTTATTTTCCTTATTATACTCATTACAACTTACACCACTAAAGTGTAAACCAAATCAGGACTCTGGATCCAATTTAGGCCTGTTGGGAAAGGACTGAAGAAACGGAAAAAAAGGGAACACTTTTTTTTTTTGCACAAACGTCTGGCAACAAGACAGCATAGGATGGGGCAATCACTGAAGCTATACATTCCCTCGATTTCTGGGGCCAGCAAAGTGGAGGGAGGGATATACTGTTGCCTCCTTCACCTCTGGGTAATCTATCATAAAAATGAAAGCGTATCTGCATGGATATATTTAGAGAAGCAGCACCATTAGTTATGATCTTCAATTCATGTAAAGCCACAAGAATGAATAGTAATGTAACAAAGCATAATGATTAGTGTGGAAAAATATTTATACGTCAATCTAAAGCTACCTCTGGCTTTATTTCTGTCCATATATAGCCTTTAATCAGACTTCTTCACTGACTGATAATAGACATTTTTATTTATCCCTACGACACATGGAAAACACAACCATTCATTTACGTTTATGACCATAAAATGTAATTTTTTTTATGCAGATGATACACTACTGAAGTGTGTGTACAGTATATGAACACACAGCACAGATATTTGAGTTTTTGCCCAATTTGGGTGAATGAAGTATTTATTTTTTCATGTCTCTAGAGAGCCCCCACTCACCCCCACATCCCACAGAACCCCCCCCCCCCCATAACAGACCTCTGCCTAACACTTCATGGATGGCTAATTTTTCCTTCCTGACCTTCCTTTATGTGGCATTGACCCCCTTCACACCCACCTCCCTCCACTCCTTCAAATAGCTGCAAGCCCTCAGTCCCCCCCCCCAGCAATAAATGCAAAAATCCTGACATGGTCTTTGGTGGTGGGGGCCTTGAAGTGATCCCTGGGTTAATTTTTTTGGAGGTCGGGGGTTGAGGTGACAAGCGAGGTGAGAGTTGGAGGAAGGGAGTTAGGGGTTAATGTGGGGAGAGGGTGGTCTACACATGCCTGAGTCATTCCCACATTGTGACAGGCGGTGAATGAAGTAGATAGCAGCGGTCATTTGTATTTCTCCTTAACCACGACTGGTACCATCAGCATTCAAGAGGCCCCCGCTCATCACAGATGGCGGTTGTAGAAGTTTATATGAGGGCAAATTGCATCCACAAACACAACCAGACAGATGAGTGTCAAGCAGTCATCCACAAGGACTGTTAGCTGATTTTTGTCATCTGTTGTTCCCTTAAACTGTGCAAAGGGAACCTTGGGTTTTGTTGGTCTTCTCACTTCATTTCTATTTCCTTTAGAAAAACTGTAATTCAAGCAAAAAAATGCACGGCGCAGAAGTTTAGTAAGGTCCCAAAAATGAATGATAGAGCAGAAGCAGAACAAAGATAATAATTCCCCTTAGGATGGTGCTGAAGCAGCTGCCCAAAGTTTTAATCTGAATTGTTGAAAGTCGTTCACATGTAGGCCCAACAGAAGAAAACTGTTTCACGCGCATCAATTTTGCATAGTCAGCTTAGACATTATAAAGTTCATGATTGATTTGATTCATTTATCGTGTGTTTTGTCACATTTATTACAATGAAAGCACGTCAGTTATGTCATGTCACACTCCAGGAATGTCACTTAAACTTGAGGAAAATATAATCCAGAAATTTGTTGGGAGTTTGTTTGTGAGTGTGAGGATGAGTTGAGCTAAATTTCATCCAATCGTGGGAACAAGAATGATAATTATTCTTATTTAGTACTTAATCTATTGAGTATATGCATGAAAAATTATATCCAAGCAGTTATTTATGTTTCTTTTATTAATTTGCATTTATACAAGTATTTTCCAAACAAAAATATGCTTTTAACTCTTGAAACAATGTCAAAATTTCTTGTAATACATGCATACAATACAAAGTTATGCCATCGCCAAATGGATTTAATTGAATTTTTTTATTTTATGAAAATTGTATTAACAGAGAATGTGTCAACCCTCAAGAATAATGTACTAAAGAATTTTCCTTTTTGTACAGAACATTCCTAACTGTATTTTTGCTCCTCTGTTACATGCAGACTGTGAATCTTACTGCAAGGCATCTAAAGGCAAACTTAAGATCAACATGAAGAAATACTGCAAGAAAGATTACGGTGAGTTAGTTTTATCACCTGAATTAATGTTAATTTCTACAGGAAATCTTGAGATATGTGAAGAAATGGTGTCATTTATTCACTGACTCTGGATGAAAAACAACTTTGTTATTCTGTTGGAACAAATAGGGTGTGTCAACCTTATTATTGGTATAATCACAGACGGACACATATCCAGGATGTGCTAAATATTTCTTTGGAATACACACATATTTAGCTTTGTACCATGTCCTGAATTCAAGAATACATCCCATTCCAGTATGTTGCTGGGCAGACGCTATGGGGAGGAATTTTACTGATGGCTTACCATGTCAGACATTGTTGGATGAAGCAAAGACAGACTGACAGGAATAGTGACCCTCATTATGGCAGTCCATTCTCCCCCCCACAACCGAAACATTTCTCGTTGTCTCACTGTGACTGTCCGTCTGCCACGCCATTCAAGGTGTGCATAAGAATGACCTCTCCCCTCTCCCCCCTGTCCTGACTGAAGTCAAGCTGCTGAACCGCTCAAGCAAGAGGCAGCATCTTGCAGCATTCCACAGCAGCTTGATGGATGGGCCTGGACTTTGTTCTGCAGGGATTTGGGGGAGTTAGAGGGTCAAACCTACGGACGCCTCCTCTTCCACCAATGCCTTCCTTGCTGGTGATGTTGAATAATTTGTTAGATCATGCAAGCCACATATTTTGTTCTATTAATGTGTTTATATATATAGACAACACATTAATAGAATGGTTCTGATGGCAGCATACAGCATTTTTATTTATTTATTTATTTTACACACACAGTATAATCATCCATTCAGTACTGGAGTGAGAGGAGAAGAGAGACATGACAGATGCCTGGAGTACCTCCCAAGTGATTTGGCATGTGTTATGAAGTGAACTGCTGGTACTGATGGCAAGCAAAAGACAAATGCTCTTTTATGCCAATGTTTTTGTGTAGATATACAATATGCTTAGTTTTACCCTTAGATTTTACGGACTATAGAGACAAAAGACTATTGATCACACACTTTCTGGGTGCAGTTGCCTTTTGAGATGCAACTGCAATTTTCTTTTCATCGACTTGTTAAGCGTTAAGAACATCTGATCAGGTCAATACAATCATGAAAAAAAAGGATTTCCTCTCATCCGTTTGTCACTGTAGGATTTTTAAAGATAAAATGGAATCTGAATATAGATATATTTCTTTTAATCCATCAGTCCACCATTGGTTTAAAATGGTACATGGTCCTCTGTGTAATCTACTTCCTCCCCAATTTGCCTTCACCGCGCGGGGGGGGGGGGCTTTGTTCTGGTCATGACCATGAGAACATTGAGCTCCTTGTCATATTCGTAAACCGTCGTTTGCAACAGCATGTTCCAGATTTGTAAAAGACCAGATGAAGAACCTTGAACTGTGTTTACCACGCATGAACTCACCAAAGCCAATCCGAAAGTCAAACACAATGTAAATCTACAAGATAAGCACGCAGAGCCTTAGGCTGGGGTTCATGCTGTGACGATGCTATGAGCGTCTGTCGTCGATATATGTATGACATATGTAAACTGTATATATGTGTAAAGTCACAAGAGGGAACAAGGTGACATGTCTGATCTAAGTCAATTCCCTGGTATACTGACACAAGAACATCTTGTGAAAAGTGTTTAGGAAGAGTTTAGGAAGTTATTTTTGGTGCCCTGATTCCAGAAGTGAATGTTCCATTTGGTTTTTACACCAAAAGAGATGGTTACAAAAGACACATCTCTTGGATAGTGCAATATTTTCTGCAATCCATCTTGAGAGAGGATGAAAAAGACAGGATTTCTAGGGAATAGAGAAGCATAAACTTTTACTGTTGTTTTATCATCCAGTAGACACATTCACATGTAAATGTTGTTGTTTGTTTAAGCAGTTGTTCGCACATTGCTACCTTATACTCAATAATTTAAATATTAGCACTGTAAATATAAAAGCAAGGAACGATATCGAGAATGTTACATACCAATTTATCATTGACTAAGATTCATTAAAGGACAGCAAAGATATGACCCAAAAAAACAGACTTGTTTTTACACCCACACCAACTATAAAATGTGAGTGTGGCTATGGATAAAAACCTGCCCTGAATGCATAATAATTCTAATAATAAAATCTAATCCATATTGATATGAGCCGGGTTGAGATCCATGAGACATATAGGACCCCTCTGTTGCTCTCTAAGGACCAAACCAGTTGATTGATCGTGTGATATCGAGATCAAACTGCTCTGTCAGCAGTTTTATGACGTAATGGATGGGGAGCTGTATTTTATAGCTGGACCAGCCTTTTCAAATGAGGCTAAAAGCAGTATTTATACAATAAGAGAAGTGCTTTTGAAAATTATTTTAAAAAGTTAATCTTTTTTTTTTTTCAGACATCTGCACCAGATTCCTGTTCCATTTACCTTGTATGATGATTTACAAATGATATTTTGCAATAATTAAAAGCTAAATTCATACACAGTCAAATTCAATTGGAAGGGATTTTATGTCCCTAATCTGCATCTCCTATAATCTCAACAAAGACGAGATGTTGTTGGATCCTTTTGAATAAGACCTTTCCAAGGTGTAATCTTGAAGACAGTGTGAGGGTGAAAATTCTTCACTCACAAAATGTCTTTAGCTGTTATACAGAGGAGCAGCGATGCCATCAGGTTTAAGTAGTGTTCAGTAAAGAAAGGCTTGGCTTCTCATCAGCCTTAATTCAACAGAAACAGAAATGATCCACACCAGATTGGCCCTCCATTGCAATCTAATCTTGTGTCTATGCAGAAGTACAGTAATGACAAAAGTTTACACAGATAAAACCAAGTATTTCAGTGAAATTGTTGTGACACCGTAATAAGGGAGACTGAAAGGCCATGATTCAGAAGTGCTGACAGACTGCTTAATGGTAACGCACAAAAGAAAGTGGCTTCGGCTCCTATTAATTCCGTAAGAGAACTGTGTTCATACTTGTTCTAAATGGTTACACTTTGATGACTGCTGCAAAACAGAAATGGTGCATATATTGATTTATTTGTCATTAAAGTCATTCATGGCAGTCTTACACACTAAACATGATGAAATTTAAGTGCTGATTCCAAAGAGATGAGATGCTGTGTAAAATATAAAAAAGAAACACTGATTGTTTTTGCAGATAATAGTTTATGAAGTGTTTTTGGCATCATGTAAATAACAGCGTTTATACAATCTTGTTTTTCACAAAAAGGTGAAGGCTTTTGCATGTGAAAGTTTGAACATTTCAAGGATGTCTCTTTAAACCTAAACTAATCAGTTGTTTTTGAGCTTTCCATAAATTTCTATTTAAAATATGTTGTTGGCAAAATGTAATTAGTAAGCACATACTTGCAAAAACATCACTGAGGTAAATGAGGCCAAAGATATTGTATTAATACTAAAATATTTCAAAAAGAAATAACAAAGTACAATATTGGGTTTAAAAAAGTGCTTGAGAATCAAATATGCTAAAGAGATCTTGTGAAACTCTTAGATTATTAATTCATGTGCGGCACTGAAGAAATTCAATATAAAAGAAACTTTTACGTAAAGTGAGGCCAAAGTTGGCTATGTCTCTCAGAAAGGGCCCCAACTCCAAATACTGTCACACAAGTCTTTGTTATTATCGCATTGTTCTCTCTTATGAGACTTTATATTTGAATTATCAACAGCCGAAAACCTTATCTCAATTGTGATTGTGCTAATTCAATAAAATGTGATTACACCTGGGCAGCTGACTGAAACAAAGACCAACAGTAAATTATAGCTACATATTCTTTTGTTGGAGAGTGGTGTGTGTACATCTTGTTTAATGATCGTCCTTACCAAACTGGAATGACATTCTGTAGAGTTTTTACCTCTGGTAACCCCTAAAAATCATGAATATTTTGCTTTTCCCATGCCTACCCCGTTAAGTGTCCACATGATTTCTTGGATATCAGTTTGTAGTTGTCTAAGGAAAATATTAACACACACACACACACACACAAAAAAAACCTCAACTTTTTAAAGTTGAAAACAAAAAACAATTGCAATATCTCTTCTAATGTCTCTTTTGTTCTCCAACTCCAATCTGCAGCCGTCCAGGTGCATATCTTAAAGGCAGACAAAGCCAGTGAATGGTGGAAGTTCACCGTCAACATCATTTCCGTCTACAAGCAGGGTGAGAGTCGCATTCGACGCGGAGACCAGTTTCTGTGGGTCCGTGCCAAAGACGTGGCCTGTAAGTGTCCAAAGATCAAACCTGGGAAGAAGTACCTGCTGCTGGGGAATGACGAGGACTCCCCCGGGCAGAGCGGAGTGGTGGCAGACAAAGGCAGCCTGGTTATCCAGTGGAGGGACACGTGGGGACGCAGGCTTAGGAAGTTCCAGCAGCGTGAGAAGAAAGGCAAGTGCAAGAAGCCATAGGTGGAAAACGATGGCGATTGGAAGAGGAAATCAAGAGGAAAGTTAGTGGGTCATTTAAACAACAACACATGAATAAGAGGCAGACAGTAAACCACAGACAGACAAAAGACTGTTTACGTTGCTGCTTTTTTTTATGTAGAAGCATGAAGAGAATCGTTTAGAAAGATTTGTTTTTCTAGTGAACTTTTGTTGAAGGAGCTCACCTTGCAGATTTGGTTTTATAGTTTATTTTACTTTCAGATTTTGCCGCTCTTGTGGATTTGCCGAATTTGCACCTATTACCAGCATATACAGTTTGTGTTTTTATTTTCTTTATTTCAGTATGAAATCAGTATATTTTATGTTTTCAACCTATGGACAATTTCTGCTGGTGAAAAAAAAATTGTCAGAATAAGCCACTTATTTGCAACTGTAATTTTGCAGCTGCATGGATTTTTTTTTAATTTTTTTTAATGTATTCCTATCTGAGATACAAGCTTCTCTTTACTGGTCTAAATGAGGCAGTAATATTTTCTCTTTTTACAAACTGTGCCATAAAATGATTGCTTTAAATCACAGAAAAGCATGTTACATTTAGCTGTCACCAAGCTCCCATTCATTCGTTATTGTACAAAATCAGGTATTTCAGCAACTTAAACATAAAAAAAGAAGAAAAAAAAATTATTGTCTTACATTTTTAGCTATTAGTGCTTTCAGAATACACAAATGAGGAGATAATGATAAAACACAGTATCGATCAAAGCTTTTTTTTCCAAACATATTTTGTTTCCTAACTTAACACTTCACAAGTTGGGGTTCAGTATTCATGGAAATGTGTATCCTAACCCCAAAAATGCTTTTTGAGCGAGTAGAAGTGAGTAGTTAAATTCACCAATTTTATTTTCAGTACTTAAAGCAACTGTATGTTTTATTTTCATACTTCACTACAGGAGTTTAATCACTGACTCACAAATGGACAAGATGCCAGTCACACAAAATGTTAAACTACTATGGAACTGATCATCATGATTGGCTATTGAGTTACACCAACAGAAATAAATAGTGATGACCATGGCTTCTGAAGAGGCTATAAAATGTTAAAATTTTCAATTTTTAAATTTTATTTACTTATTTCAGCCAATGTTAGGTTTTTCTACCACAAAACGATTTTGTTACCCGAGGTAGGTCACTGGAGATTGGATGCAACATTGTTCTTGTACATGTGTAAATCCTCACTGAGAAGTGAAAAGAGTATATCACAAGAGCAGCAATACAAATGTCTGTTTATCATTTAGAAGTGCATTCACACCAACTGAATTATTTTGTCAAATGTGTTGCGCATTTTCAAGACTTAAGACAAAGGAGGAGAAATATCTTGGCTCTCAAGAAAATAGGACAACACTATGGTTGACTTCAAATCACTGATTCTGAAAAGCTGCATTTTTCTGTTGAAGAAATTGTTGGGGGGGGGGGGGAGGAAGAAAATTACTTGTATCAAGCATAATAAAATGAAAAAATTCCCTTACCTCATCTGGCAAAGAAATCACTGTGAGTAACAAAACCCAAATTTCACATTAAGAAAATGTTTAAAGATACAGTAAGTGTTTTCAAAACCCATCTCACAAGGGCTTGTATGGATCAACAATGAATCAGCACTGTGAGAGTGGAGATACATATATTTTTTGCAAACATGATACATGGCTGTACATTCAGTAAAATACACCATGTGAGCAGTCAGTAGCTCTTATACTGTCTCCTATTTAACTACCAGATTAATTCTGTTCACTTCAATACTTGTGCAGGGAGAAATGGTGTGAGTTGCACTAACATGACACTGTTAGACCCGAACATGATCGCTCATTGATTTGCATGTATTTCAGTGTGGACTTCTACAAGAAAAGTGTAGTAAAAAAAAAAAAAAAAGTCCCTATGTGATGCGTCATAAACTAGGGTTCTATAAAGCATCCAAATGCTTTTTAGCATCATAAATCATGTTGATGCTTTTTGCCATAAAAAAATACTCAATTTACAAAAAATATCTTAATGGCTTTTTGCATAAACATGAAACTGCAAAAGGTTGTCAGAGATTTTTATTTTAATCTTTCAGAACATATGGTCTTAATCTAATGGAATATCTACATCCTTTGTTTTAATGGTGACCATTTCTCAAAGCAGGAATTCTGAATGGACCAACATTTTTTCTAGATGATGACACATTAGATGGGCTTTCTACAGCGAAATCAAGGACGGGAAATTTAAGCATGGGTGCTTTTTTTACTGTGCAATCGATCAAATGCTTGTGAAGTCTGTACTTCATGATGCTACAAGACATTGGCTTTTTCAGCATAGTCAAGTATATTTACATGATCCAGACTTTCATTGCTAATTCTACAACATACAATAACTTGTCAATGTGTTTCTGTGTGGCACAACATAATATGCACGCCTCATGCTGTCAGTTTTATAGCCGTCTCCTGAGCAATGGTTTGACAAACTTCATGATGAAATGTTCTATACATACCTGTTAAAACATTGTATTGTGTTCATACTATGAATTGTAAATGTTGTTTAGTTGTCACCATTGCCAAGACATTTTGCTATGTTGTTTTACAATGCATACTAATATATTATGGTTATTATATATGAATATATTTAATGACACAAGACATTGTGGATCTTATTGTCTTTAAACTTTTTTTTAACGTTTGTGGTTGTTTGGACTGTTGCCATTAAAGAAGGAAATAATAACTACTGAACACACCAACCTTATAGAACAAAAAATAAGACTTTCATTTGAAATAAACTCTTGTTATATTCAAAAAACATTTGCTTCTCTTGATTTGAATAACTTTATTTAGCTAATTATTAATACTTTCATATGTAGTACTTTATCCAATTACTGCTAGCCAAAAATAAAGGAAACAATACTGATTTTTAACTATGGAAATTTGAAACTTCTGTTTGATTAAAGAATGCCCACAAACTAAATATTATTCTTACAAATGAAAACTGCAGTGCTGCAGAGTAATACCCCAATGTGAACGCAGAGAGAGAAAAAGCAGTCCAGTGATTATTAACTGAAAATGTCATTTATTATAAATTACAAGCTGAATTGAAGTAAAGCAGTCCCGTTATTAACAAACAGTGTGGTTTGGCTGAAAGTGTTTTCTATAAATGTTATACAATCCAAAGACAAATCCTAAAATTAAAACCGCTACAGTAGTGCAAGGATAATTATGAGAGTAATTGTTGCAAATCTTACAGATTGAAATTATCCATGATCAGACCATAAAATAGACAGACATATGAAAGGCATGTTACTGGAGGTCCTACTAGTGGGTCAACATTCAGCCACCATGTAAGCTGCAAACATTTTCCAAGAGCCAGAAACTGGAGAAATTATTAAAGAGGACAAATTACACCAGAAATATACTCTTTCTTCTAAAAAGGTTTTTTAGATGGGTTATCCCTGCTTTTTAACCAACCAAGAGGTTTAATGTACAGAAATACTATAGTATACTACTCTATATATATAGTATACTATAGAATAAGAAATGTAATCTGATTAGAGACAGTATTTAAATGATTGTTTGTACATGTGTGGACTATGTTTTCAAAGATTTTAAACTAGTGTTCTCCACCAAATTATAACTGTCGCTCATCACAGTCCCATGATCACTGCTGTTCTTGTCCGCTACACAGGCCACACCGCGACCACTACGATGGCTATGAGAAGCAGCACAATAACCACCATCATCCCTGAAATGAGAGAGAAAAATATTTTAGTTGGAAAAAGTCAACTCAAACAATTCTGATATTAAGTAAGGGAAGAACCCATTTCACTTTTTACACCTCGCTTTAAAGCAGTGCTGTAATTGTCAGTTTGTGTGTTCGTCCATTAGTCCGTTCATCCGTCTGTTAGTTCACCAAATATCTTTGCAACCATTGCAGACAGAATGATGAAACAAAAAGCACATTACTCGGGCAGCAAAGGGGATGAAAATGACATGACGACCTTGACTTTGAGAAAACTAGGTCAAGGTCAAATTTCAACTTTTACACTGGGGAACTGGATAAGATAGAAAGAGGAGGGAGAAGGCCAGCATAAGAACATAGATCACAGCTAGTGCTTTGATCAATGACAGTAGGTCAGAGCACTAGCTTTGATCTTTGACCTATGCAAGGAGGTCAGGGTAAAATTTTGAATTCAGGGGTGTCGAGGGATGTTGCAGTCGTTGTCAGTTGTATCAACATAAGAAATTAACAGTAACATCACATCCAAAACATGATTTATTTCCATTCAGACAACATTTCCTTTTTATTTGTAACAAAATCAAGCGTGCTAAGCGTACAAGCTCTGTATTGGATCAATGCCAAATAATAGTAACGTTTCAGTACACTTCCTGACCAGGTATGTGTTAAATTTAGATCACTGAGCAGAATATCAATACAAGATACAAAAATACCAGGTCAAAATACAGATGAGGTCAAAACATGTTGTCTTACATTATTATTCCCAGTCCAACATATTCTCCTTAACTTTTTTGTTAAGAAAATGGTAAATGTCAAGCGGTTGAGGAACTCCAAACCTGATTTGAGGCAGACTCATGGAGGAGGAGGGGCCTGTAGCAGACTCACGGGAATACACTTGGAAGAGTTAGGAAGCCTACATATCTCACTACTAATTTTCAAAGTCCTTGATCTGAAGGAAGTCCCAAGTGCATATGCCCTCATAGCGCATCACCATTTTTCTCCTGATGACTTAATGCAATTTACATCCGTTCAACAGCCACAAAAGCTTTATTACCACAGATTGCACACAGTGATAGGCATATGTTTCTGATTGTGCCTTAAGAGGGTAATCATTGTTTTTCACTGATACTATAGAAGCAGAGAAAAATGTGCAAAAGCTCACTCACACTTCATCAAAGTACTTTACCCCAGGACCCGAAAATACAGTTTTTATGATGCCCACCACCCAGAGGGTAAAATGGCCTCTCTGTTTTAAGATCCACTACAGGTGTAATTTTCATCCATTGTAAAAAAAAAAAAGTCTTTAACAATCTAACGATACGAAACTGAAACATTTTGAAAAAACTTACTGGATTAAGCTGGCTTTTTTTTTTTTAACAAAACTTGCCAATAACCAGCTACTTGAAGTGAGAAAGTCTTTGAAGAGTGCGCAGATGAATAAAACAGCTTCAGTCTCCAAATGGAAAGAATTACATGACAGCAAGGTTAGGGATTAAATATAATTAAATGCAATTTAAATTTCATAATAAAACTAGCGGGAACCCGTGGAAATTCCACAATAAAACAATAATATCAGACTTCATACCAAACATGAAAATGTATTAGTATTATAAACCAAGCGCACCCAACATAGTCAAAAATCAACGTGGTGACGTAACAACTTTGTGTTGGCAAATCATGGATTGCGCTGGGCGGGCATTGCGAAGCCGTAGTTGAATGCTAGCTGGCTAACTGGAGATAGAAAGCTAACTAATGGTGAGATTGGGAAAGGAGGTAACATTAAAGGAAAAGGCACCTGTCAAAAGAGCAAGTGAAAAAGAAATTTTAGATAAGTGATAGTTCTGTTAGCTGACTACATGAACACAACTGTATGTAGTTACTTAAAGACCGTTTTTGTCAGATGCCCGAGGAGCATTTCGGATACTACATGGATTGTCCCATTCCAAACGGAAACCATAGCTGGACAGACTGTTGGTGCTAGCCCGCTAGTTTCACTCAGAATTTGTTGCTGTTTTCACATCCCTGCTGTTCGGACTCTTTCAAATATGAACACAGAAGTGAAGTTTTCAGACAACATCTCTGGTTAGTCGGAAGACTCTCAAGTCTCACTGACTCAAGTTGTCCACCATTATTTAGCATGCAGCTGGTTTTTTCCCCAGCCTTTCACTTTGGGTTTACATATCTATCATTCTTCAGCTCTCTCCGCAGCTTAATTGGTTGTCTATCCCACAGGGAGAGAGGCCGGGTAAGATACAAGCCATGCTGAACTAATTGCTTGTGGTGGTAGTGGTGGTCTGATGAAATGTAAGGCTGATGTTGGTTTCTTTTCAAGTATACGGGGTATGGCTGTAAGGGGTCCAGATGTCTTTGCACGAAGTTTGACTCTTCATTCCCTTTTGTTTCTTAAGGGCATGTATTGGTGATTGTGTCTTTTCCTACATTAAATTGTTTGACGACACTTTGTGCTGTTTCAGAGGGGAAGGTGCTATGTGGGTCCACAGGTCATGCATGTTAGAAGTTATGACTGGAAGAGACGGGGTCTTTTCAGAAAACTTGCACATGTGAACATAATAAAAATCTCAATGTAGAAACACACGCTCAAACAGCTTTTGTGATGGCGCTTTAAAACTTTATGTTGTCAGCAAATACACACAAATGTCCACCATTAATCTTTGTGTGGGTCTAAACTTGAAACATTAGAGTAGAATTTCATTCAGTCTTCTCCGACATTTGTCCGTAACTCCGCAGGAAAACAACATGACAACAATACCAACAGAGGCCGATCTACATTACGTGCAAACACACACACACACATTGGTGTGTAGAAAAGTTCTCACATCCTCTAATATCATAAGAGACAATGCGTCCCAGCATTACACACCTATACTGACCCTCGCCCTTCTGTTCTGTCTGGACCAACCCCGTGTGCCTCAGTAACTAAACAAGCTACTCCTGACCCTCCAGGGACTAATGACAATAACATTGTTTGCTTGCCAAATAGATTGAGGCTCTGGTATGACACTGATGCCGAGTAGATTGTTGGTGCCTGCTGACTGAATGACCACCCAGGAGCTCTGGAGGCAATGATCTACATTCAACCCATCTTTTGAATTTTTAGACACATCAGACAAATTATTGAGAACAGAAGTAGTTCCTGAGGGCCTGGATAACCAGAAACAAACCTCCCTTAATAAAACATGGCTGCTGCTTATGGTTCATGGAGTGCAGAATGTGAAAACTGCCTTTAATGTAAACGGGGCATATTTGATTCGGTCAGTCAGAATAAAATTGCCAACATTATGTAATTGTTGATATATTTTTTCTGCTCATCACCATAATTTACCCAGCCAGCATTGTAAACATTTGTTAATTAGAGCAAAATTCTAAATACAGTTGAATGTGAAATTAAATAAATTAAGTATTTGGTTACAGTAATGCAACCCAATAATCCCACTGGATGAAAAGTCAGAGGATCAACAATGATTGTTCTTCACAAACACTTCCATTAATGTGACAGCCTTTGTGATAACATTTACATAATAAATCTTATCAATACGCTTTACCTTTAAAAGATCAACTTTTTGAAGCTAAGACCACTATTTATAATTGAACAAACACATACAGTTTGTTGTGTCTAACATGGAAAAGAAAGATCAACATGCCAAGATATCAAATTTAGAATAGATATCCAAATTTGGGTACATGTTTTGGTACAATACAAAAACATTTTAAATAATAAGAGTCCTGTCAGAAAATTAGCTTGTTTAGGTAATATAAAT
Organism: Antennarius maculatus; assembly: GCA_013358685.1. Classification (NCBI taxonomy): domain Eukaryota; kingdom Metazoa; phylum Chordata; class Actinopteri; order Lophiiformes; family Antennariidae; genus Antennarius; species Antennarius maculatus. The sequence goes on from CM023612.1 coordinate 22,347,336, forward strand.
CAGATTAAAAAGGCCAGATATTCAATTGATCGATGGACTATAGGCTTTGTGTAATTCTGTGGTTGGAGCACAATAAATTGGAGCTGAATTCTTGTCACTGATACCCTGGAAAAAATGAGACGAGATAAAAAAAAGTTTTCAAATATTTACAGCTTTCTTAGGGCAAGTTTAACATTCCATGCACTAAGGGGAATCTCAGATGTGGAAACATCATTAGCGAGATTACTTTAAGCCATGCTTTCAACAAAATGACATATTTTCAATTGGGTTTGCTGCATGCCACCAGTACACCATGTCAGGCTAAAAAGGGACAAGAGCTGGAAAGGACAAACTACCTGATTAAATGAGTTTAAACACAGACAAGCTGAATTAATGCGTCCTCGCAACTCAACCCTTAGAACACTGCCTCTTTAGTAAATCTCCTCTGGTCTAAACAGGACAAACCTAGGAAGATTCACGATGTGGCAGAGATGGTCTTCAACAAATCAAGGATTAGCTCTATAGAAAGGAGCTGCTCAAGTGCTGATACGATCACGGTGCCTAGATCAGGAGAACTCAAACTACTCTTCAGGAGATCCTTTGGATCCCATCAATTAATCTGTCACACCAGAGCCACTGCTTCTCCAGTTGGACCATCATCACCAAAGCAAGTGGTAATGAGTGTGTATCAGGTTTATCTCATTTTAATGATGCCATCAGACTTGCTGAAATGTTAAATTAGTGATTGAGGGGTGTTGATTGAAAATCTGGCAAGTGTAAAATCAAAAGAATTGGCATCGAGACAAGAATCGAATACTACCTGTTGTAGAACAAAACACTGAATAACCGTCGATGAGTAAAATCCTCATTTACAAGTTACTAGGTAAAAATCAGAAGTCACAAATACTTGAAAACAGAACGACACATGGATAAGTCAACAAGACGTTTCCAAATTAAGGATGTATTTCAACTTGGGAACAGCTTTAATGCAATTCTATCCAGGCTCAATCTTGTGCATATTTAGGTGATAAATGTCTCCACATGCCTGCACTGGAAAAGAATCCCGTTTATTTCAACACTGCACATCATTACAGGCTCCAGTCATGCACATTATCCTACAGGAATCATGGCTTAACAATATGTGGGTCCTTCCCATTTAGTGCGATGACCCTTCTGACAGCTCAGCTTGTTCTTCCACTGGATTCAACTGTTGATGGAAATTTCCGGTGCATGCCTGCACATAAACTCAAACTACAAATGCTGGATAATGAATACCAGTACTAATAATACTACAGTGAAGACAATTTTTTTTTTTTTTCTAGAAATGTTTCCATCTTTGGCACAACTCTGGCCAGTCAAAACTAAGATGGCCCTTTTTGCAATGAGACAGCTACCAATATGTTATGTCAAGTATGCTCTCGTCTGTCAAAGTAGCTTTACGAGAACTCGGCTGAGACATAACACGAAACGCCAGCTTTGGTTGAGAGGTGGTTTCAAAAATAAATAAAGCCTTAAAGCTAAGGAATTATAAACACGCTGCTACGGAGAACGAGAGAAAGTCATCCAAACAATGTGCGGCATGTAGTATTTTCAATTCTTTCACTGCTTGACACAAAGACAAGTGTCAAACAACCGAGGAGATGAACAGGGGGATGACAGAGGGGAATGTAAAAAAGAAAGACCACATTAGGGTGAGAGTCAAAAACACCACGGGGGAATTTTCCATTCACAGAAATCTGAGACAGACATGCTCAACTCAAATACATATGTGTATGCAAAAGGTTACTTTGTAAATACATACAAATTTAAGTGAATACTTCTATAAAATATTGTTATTACTAATAATTAAGTATTAAAAATGACAATACATATAATGCATTTGGGTATTAAAGGGGTCTTATTATGAAAAACACATTTTTTCAGGTCTCTACATATACTCAGTGGTCCTCCCTAACCCCTACCAAATCCTAGAATCTGGACAACAAACGTTTCCTGCATCAATGGCTGAACAGAATCAAAAACAATCGGATTGACCACAGCAGCGAACCTTACGTCATCTCTGGGGTGATTGATAGAGTAGATTGACCGATCTTGAGTCATATTTGATTGTCCACCCGGATATGGGCGTGGTCATCCCCGAGGGTGAGTTCATTCAGGCTATGGTAGTGGTGTGAGGTAAAAACTGTTCAAGTCAGCTAGCATTTGGCTAACTATTTAGCCCCGCTCCAGTTAGGTGTGTGTGTGTGTGTGTGTGTGTGTGTGTGTGTGTGTGTGTGTGTGTGTGTGTGTGTGTGTGTTTCATGTTCAGGCTACAGTAGCAGTGTGTGGTAACAATCTGGTTCAGAGCTACACACTACAAGCTCCTCACAAGCTGTTGAAGTCATCTAGCATTTGGCTAACTAGTTATTTAGCTTCGCTTCAGTCGTGTGTGTGTGTGTGTGTGTGTGTGTGTGTGTGTGTGTGTGTGTGTGTGTGTATGTGTATGTGTATGTGTCCGCTAAAGGCATATCCTCATCGTCATAGCAAACACAGATGCATGTGTCCACACCGCTCATAAACAAATAGCCTCAGCCTTTATTTACACCCAAACAGATATTCACTGTCACCAGTCAAAGGTGGCGTCTAGACAGGATGGGTTGTGGGTCAGGTGTTAGCAGAAGATAAAACATGTCAGTTTTATCATGCATTTAATATCCTGACACCCATTGACCAAAAGCTAACTGGCTCATCTTCACACACAAAAAAATACAAAATTATGTTAAACACAAGAGGTTTCACTATTCTGGTGCACAGCAGCTGTCAGCTTCTTAGCAGAAAAATGAGTAAGGAGCAAACTAGTCTAAAACTGCCATACCAACCTCCATGCTGATAAAAAAAAAAGTCTGCACCAAACAAAGTGAAGCGTCAGCCTTCACTAATAGGAGCTGTCCAGCAGTTGGTGTTCAAAACGAGCAGTTAGGTTTTTACTTCGGGCAAACTTGAGTTTTGGCTAATCCTTCTTCATAATTTCATTGTTTTCAATTACATTAGCCCGCAAAGACATAACTTACTGGCACAGCATAAGTTTTCAAATCAGTTGTTCTGTGGCAGTATAATGCTAAATTAATACCCAAACACACAGTCACAGTGGTTATGTGTGTAAAATTAAGGGAAACAGATTGAAAGCTTGAAATTATAATTTCCTGTGTAGACTGCTGTTAAGGCCTTCTGCTACACATTTGAGTATAAGAGACCCTGTTTCAAAGCCCAAGACACGATGTTAGCAGATGTGACAAAAAGAACCAGTCCGCCAACGATTCATCACCGACATCCTGTGTGCCATGAGGACTTGTCACCACCATTATCATTTTTTATGCCACTACTCAACATCAGTTTTGCAGACAAAGGCAATAACTGAAATGACATTCCTCAATATCAAGATGATAATTTTCTATTGAAGAAAATAGTGGTACTCTGCGTCAAATTTAATACTGTCTTAGCAAGGTATAACCGTTTTTTTTTTTTGTCCAACTCTACATTTCACAGGAGCCAGAGTCGGAAACAACTCTGGCTCCTGACAGAGTCTGCGACTTGAGGGTCACCCTGACTCTGTTAGGGTTCTGTGAATTGTGGAAAGAAAGAACAAAATCAAGCGATTATCCATGGTAGGCAAAATAAATTGATCAATTGTCACGACAGATCTCGGACCTGCTTCAGCCCCTAGAATAAGTTGCTCTTTCGCTGAAAAATACCAGGAAAACTCACAGCAGGAGGCTGACTTTGTCTCAACCAGCTTTACCCGTCGTGTCTCATTACGAATCCTGCTGTCTGTCTTGTCCACAAGGTGTGCGAGGTCATCGATGATTTCTAAAAGAAAAAGAAAAGAGAAGCCAAAAGTAAGAAGGTCAACATGTTCAGCTTTCAGTTATGAAAGTTAAGACTTTTAAAAATACCCGGCTACATCTGCACATGGCCTTAAATTCATTCAGTAGAGATAGAAATGTAAACGTTACATTATTGTACAGTATTATATTTCATTTATGTTGTTTTTATGTCCTCTAATTGTTTCTGGTAATTCTTACCTTTGGTAAGTCTTAAGCACTACTCTAAATACGAAAGTATTTAAATGACCTCAAATGGGGATTATAGATTGAAATTAATAAATAGCTTATGAACAATTCAGCTTATGAACCTCTCAACCTCTCAGAACCAATTGTGTTTGTAGGTTGAGGAGTCCAACTATACAACTTCATATATATATATATATATATATATATATATATATATATATATATATATATATATAATTCTTATACACACATACCCACACACTCACAGCCAAGTCATACTGTTTTCTATGGGAAACAGTGAACTTCATTGTGTTTTCCTTTCATTATATTACATAAAAGACCTCCAAATATAACTTGTGCAATAAATGAAATCACCCAATATGAAAAAGTGACAGGTTCTGCAGGACTTGACATCAGAGCAGTCAACAATTTCAAGAGTCAGACTGCCAAAGCACAGGCGTGGTGATGGTGATGATGGAGGGAATGGGCTGTGTGAAAGTACTCATTTCAAATGGTTTCACTTATTACAGAATCCTTTCTGGATTTAATCAAACCCTTATTGTTCTTGAGTTATAAAGACATAAGCCCAGACTTCATGGAGTAGGCCTAGCTCGTGTGTATGTGTGTGAGTGCATGCGTTGTTTAGCAATGTTTATGAATAGATGTTTTCTACTTGAAGGTCATCCAGACTCTGTTAGAGCAGGTCACTGTGTTCAAATAGTACCCTCGGAGGTCTGGCACAAAAACAGATAACTACTGAAGGATCCACAAATTCATGATCTCTTACCAACCAACATTGAAGGGTTTTTATCATCGCAAAAAACAATTATAACCCCTTTGTGTTCCATAAATTGCCTCAAACAAGAACACATTACTTTAACTGAGCACAGCTACATGGCTATAACAACAACCGTATCCCATAAGTGGCAAGCTAAATGTATTTAAAACACAACTGTTTTCAGCTCAAGTTGCCTGTAAAGAGAAAGCATGTTTCCTCAAGTCTGAGCCATCAGTGCCAAAAAAAAGCTGGTTTGGGCAGACATCAGATAATTAAGTTGTACAAGGAAGGATGGACTGTTAAACAGGCCCCCTTCACACACTGGACGACCAGTGTGTGAGGGGGCAAGAACAAGAAGATGGGAGACGTGAGACCTCTGTATATGCAGAGTCCCTGAAGACTCCGACATCATCATCTAAACATCAGGTAACAATTTAGGAGAAAGAAACTCTACCTTTGCTGCCAGAGTAGGAGTGTAGACACTGAACAATTTGTGCCACGTGCCACTTCAACTAGTCATAACGGATGCTTTTAGTTTGCTGAAGCCAAATCCCTTGATTCAGTTTTGACCCTGAATTAACATCTCAAATCAATGATTAATTCATAACCATGCCCAGATGAGACAAGACCTGTAAATACAGCCACAATCAAATTCTGAAATTACTTTTCAGTTGTCTAGTTCTTCAATTCACCATTTTATCTCGTAATGTTTCTGAAAACCTAATTCTCAATTTTCTTTTGTAACATTTGCTTCCATATATGACAGCTGCTGAGCCTGGTTTGGATTTGCCAGACCACAAAAGAAGGCCCTATTCCAGGCAAGGATTGTTTGTTTAAAATGCTATTACAGTGGATAAACCTCCAAAGCCACAGTGTGGGAGAGCATGGCACATAATCACATACACACATTTCTCCATTGCTACTTGCTTTAAGGTGTAAAATGTAAAATGCAGAGAGAATCAGGCATTCTGTAAATTTTAGGTCCTTCATTTTAGGGTCCTTCATTTTAGCCAAATGAAGGACCTTTGCACCTTAGATTGTTTGAGTAGGAATCTTGCTGACACGATTTTATTGCAGTTTTAAAATATTGACCATGACTGACAAGCATTTATCTCTGACAGTGAAAGTTTCACGCTCTCTAAATTTCTTTACTAAAATCAGTACCTTACACACACACACGCACACACACACACACCAAACACAAAACCTGGCTCTTCTGCCAGAGGAACACAGGGGAGCCGAGGCCCATTCACCAACAGGAGACAGATGTTGCTCTAATATGAAGTCACCTACTCCCTCATGCTACTAACTCCCTGTTCAATCTCAACACTATTTCATACTTGTTCCAATACGTTTAGCTTTTATATAAACAGCCTCTCACTGTGGTCATCCTGCTCACTGTGGGCCAATGTGTTAACGGGTTTAATTCCATCCCTGCGTCATCTGAAACCACAGTACCTGAGATCCAGAGTATTGCCTCTGCACTAATTATGTAGCCAGTGGAAGAACACACTTGTGTGTGACCGAAACAGTTTGTGTCACTTACAGTTTATGCACACTGCTCGTCCAAAGTGGACAAAGTTGCTCCAATTCCAACAGAACAATAACCCCAACGGCAACTGTCTGCTCTTTTAACGCACTGTGATCTTGTTGAAGAGGCTATAACTGAATGAAAACAGATTTTAATACTGTAGAAAATATAATTAACTCTATATTGATTTCCACATTATTCGAGTCAGGTCTTTAAAACAGTTTAAAGTTTAAAGGTCAAATCATTTCATACAATTTTTTACAATTCCTGTCTGTCTTGAATTGGCAAGGAAATATGGCTTCTGTAAAACTGAAGGATCTCAAGATCTTCTGATCAAGCTTTCCATTGAGTTAACTTCAGCAAATTTAAAACTCATGCTAAAATTTCTTTTTTTTCCCCTTTTTTGTTCTGCATCTCATTTCAGTTCATCTGGTCTGACACCATGCATTGGACGCCACATTTGGCAAATGCAACTCTAGCATTAGGCCTATCCAGTCATTTCAAAGTGAGCAAGTACATGGAATAATATAGTCTAATTAAAGTCAGAGAGCAAAAATGACACTAACATGCAGGGGAATGGTGACAAACCTTGGGGCCAGTCTATTTTTAGAGACAAATTCCCCCTTACTCGCATTCAGAACTGCCATGATCATTGGAATTGCTGACTCATCTTTAAATAGTACTGTGGCTATGGAGGCCTCTGCATGTGTGTCTGTAGTAGAAGCACTGCCATGAATAGAGACACCCCAGTGTGCCTCCAAAATGTGCTGTTAAATCTCCATGTTATTGTAGGGCTCATTCCCAGACTAGTCATAGCACATTGAGAAAATGCTGGTTTTCTCTCACTGAATTAAAAGCAATATGACTTAATATAGCTAGCAAAGTCCTTTTCATGAGACAATTTGAGAATTTGGAGAAAGAAGGAAGTTTTTTCACTCAAGCCTCCATTGCACCCCTTGTTGTACTGCTGGGGGGTCTGACCACAACTGTTACCAATTGGACCTGGTGCGACTGACTGAGCACTGAGGGTAGTGCTTTGTTGCCAACCAAAACACACATCGCTGAATGTAACTGGAACTTCACTTGGCACACACAGAGGCACTCAGCATGATGATACAACTCAGGGCAATTATGGTATTTACAAGAAGTTGCAGTCTTGGAAGAGTTCCTTTCAACTTCTTTTTTTTTCTACTCTTGGCTGCTTTTTGTAAACAAACTCACCCTGAGGGTCTGTGGAAAGTGAGGATGTAGGGGGAGTTTCACTAGAAACCTCAGAGCTGTACTATTTTTTTTAAAACCAAACTCAATAACTCGACAAACCATTTGAATGTCTGCCAAAAAGCAAAGCTGAGATAAATAATGAACATTTGTAGATAGACATTTGTAATGTCTATCGATGGAAGATGAGTCTGCACATAGACATATTTCTAAAAATGTGGGCGGCCAGTCTCATATGTTGGGAGTGTAGACTAATACACATTACTTCCCAAAAAATCCATCCATCCATCTACTTGTAGACGAGACAATCGCAATCCTGTCATCTATCGCCACTTATTCAGCTGGTCATAGGTATGCTGGAGCCTTTCTCAGCTGGTTACGAGCAGGAGGCAAGGTACACCCCAGATATTCATCCAAATGATTGATAGTTAATGACTCGGTTTCTGCTGTTGTGTTCATTATTTACAGTTTAGTTTCCTAAACTGTAAATTCACTACTTTTTCTTTTTCATTAAGGGGCTAATTAGTCCAATTGTGAAACATAGAAATATTAAACAACACTGAGCTTATTAATGTCAGTATTTGCCTGAGAGAACATACTGGTAAGAATATAATGTCAACAGATGACAATGAGGGATGTTACTGCTTTAGAAAACAATGTGGACACAGTTCAACTATCCAACATCTGGTCTTCTGAAGTACCGGCCACATGCGTACAAATTAGTTTCACTGCCTCACTGCTGGACATGACACCATCCTTATGCCTTTATTGCATCATTAGATATTCTCTCTCTTGGGTAGCAGCCTGATGATAAATATGTTCCTTTATGCTGCTTTATGTGGCAACACATGCCAATGATCAAAATAAAGTATTGTTGATTCATTTTGTGGAGCATTATGCTTTTTCAATGAAAACATTGTGTTGGCTCAATATCTGTAAACCTTGGACTAAATTTAACTTTGTTCCTCCAACAGTAAGCATCATAGCCTGCTGACAGCTGAAAATTGCAGGCCTCCACCAATGAATAATAATTTTGAATAGTACAGACAATGAATTTGAAGAGGACTTTAACGGGGTAGCTGAAACAGTCCTGACCATGACTTTGCCAACAATCCATACGGCTGGAATAGGCTCCATCACCCCACGACCCACGACAGTAGATGAATCAGGTTTAGAAGATGCATGGATGGACAAATATAGTATGTAGTATGTATTATGTATTAGTGTAGTAGTATTACCATATGAATGTTGCAGCAATAACAAGGTTTTTGAAATAGGTCCATAACCTGTACAGGGCCTTCTCAAAACATTTGCATATTGTGATAGTTAATTATTTTCTGTAATGTACTGGTAAACATTAGACTTTCATATATTTTAGATTCATTACACACAACAGAAGTAGTTCAAGCCTTTTATTGTTTTAATATTGATGATTTAGGCAAAAAAATAAAGAAAAACCAAAAATCCCTATCTCAAAAAATTAGCATATCATGAAAAGGTACTCTAAACGAGCTATTAACCTAATCACCTGAATCAATTAATTAACTCGAAACACCTGCAAAAGAGTCCTGAGGCTTTTAAAAACTCCCAGCCTGGTTCATTACTCAAAACCGCAATCATGGGTAAGACTGCTGACCTGACTGCTGTCCAGAAGGTGTCATTGACACCCTCAAGCAAGAGGGTAAGACACAGAAAGAAATTTCTGAGCGAATAGGCTGTTCCCAGAGTGCTGTATCAGTGGGAAGTCTGTGGGAAGGAAAAAATGTGGCAGAAAAAGCTGCACAACCAGAAGAGGTGACCGGACCCTGAAAAAGATTGTGGAGAAGGGCTGATTCCAGACCCCGGGGGACCTGCGGAGGCAGTGGACTGAGTCTGGAGTAGAAACATCCACAGCCATGGTGCACAGGCGTGTGCAGGAAATGGGCTACAGGTGCCGCATTCCCCAGGTCAAGCCACTTTTGAACCAGAAAACAGCAGCAGAAGCACCTGACCTGGGCTACAGAGAAGCAGCACTGGACTGTTGCTCAGTGGTCCAAAGTACTTTTTTCGGATGAAAGCAAATTTTGCACGTCAATCGGAAATCAAGGTGCCAGAGTCTGGAGGAAGACTGGGGAGAAGGAAATGCCAAAATGCCTGAAGTCCAGTGTCAAGAACCCATGTCAGCTGCTGGTGTTGGTCCACTGTGTTTTATCAAGGGCAGGGTCAATGCAGCCAGCTATCAGGAGATTTTGGAGCACTTCATGCTTCCATCTGCTGAAAAACTTTATGGAGATGAAGATTTCATTTTTCAGCACGACCTGACATCTGCTCACAGTGCCAAAACCACTGGTAAATGGTTTACTGACCATGGTATTACTGTGTTCAATTGGCCTGCTAACTCTCCTGACCTGAACCCCATCGAGAATCTGTGGGAAAATCGAGAAGAGGAAGTTGAGAGACACCAGACCCAACACTGTGGATGAGCTTAAGACCGCTATCGAAGCATCCTGGGCCTCCATAACACCTCAGCAGTGCCACAAGCTGATTGCAACCATGCCACAACGCATTGAAGCAGTCATTTCTGCAAAAGGATTCCCGACCAAGTATTGAGTGTATAACTGAACATAATTATTTGAAAGTTGACTTTTTTTTGTATTAAAAACACTTTTTTTATTGGTCAGATGAAATATGCTAATTTTTTGAGATAGGGATTTTTGGTTTTTTATTTTTTTGCCTAAATCATCAATATTAAAACAATAAAAGGCTTGAACTACTTCAGTTGTGTGTAATGAATCTAAAATATATGAAAGTCTAATGTCTACATTACAGAAAATAATTAACTTTATCACAATATGCTATTTTTTTTAGAAGGACCTGTATACCATTGGAATTTTAAGAAACATTCATTTGGACTTTGATTATTGGTTCCTAAATTCTTTTCACTTGTGCTGAAGTTGAGTGTCAATTTCTATAGTGGTGGCAGCTTCTGTAGTTTCTGCCTACTCTGCCTGGCCACACTCTAGCCAAAAACCTTTTTCAACTCTAAATATTATCCAATATTCATGCTCTGAGCTGCACTGTTCTGAAAAGTGAGTCCACCTCCCTCTTTGTCTCCTCCCCCTGCTCAGAGCACAGACCTACATCCCCAACTAGTATATAAACTGCAATGTGATGTAAGCATTTACGTGTATCAGAAAATTATGTCATCACATTTATTTGTTTTAGGTTTTTTTCTAGAAGTTCTGAACTTGATTTTCATGTGCTGTAACCTTTATTAAGGAAGGAATTTAATTTTTTATAACCTTTTGTAAACAGTGGTTCCCCAATCTAAGTGAACAAATGAATGTCTCATTTATTTTGAATGATATGCTCTTTGTACAGAAAGGGTTGCATATCAAAATATTTTTTAAATACATTTTTCTTCTGTGCCATAAGCATCAACCTTTTTGACCCAGAAACTCATATCAGTGGAGCTGTCAAGAACCAGAACTTTATAACTAAAGGTGCCACATTTATAAGCAGCAACTACAACCAAACACACCTGGAACTGGACATCAAACTGACATCGCAGGTATGTAATGTTTGTTTCACTTATATTTTCAAAAATGTTTACAGTCAGGCCACTTCCAAAGCTGAATTCTGTTCCCTCTGAGCCATTTGGAGGTGGATTTACTCATTTCCTCTGGATCATTTTGTCCTGCTTCATGACTCAGTTGTGCTTGAGCTTCACTTCACAACTCCAAGTTTCCCTGAATGACAGCAAGTCATCCTGTCAATGAAGCTGCAATGCATGCTGTTACTACACTGCCACTGCCATGCTTTATTGCAGGCATAGATTCTATTTTTGACATAATGTATTTTGCTAATGCCAGATACTGTACCTCTGTCTTTCTAACAATTTTGCTTTCGATCTCTCAAAAGGTATAAGGGTCATGAAGGTATCTTATGGCAAAACTATACATTATAGTTTATATAACTATAGTTTATATAATATATAACTATATTATTATCTTATTCAGCAGAATAACATAGTATTAAAACTGTATGTTATTTATAAAAGGCTTAATAGTTGTGACTCATCAACATCACTCATCATATTGACAGGATGAATGAATGAGCACAGCTGAAGTGATTGTAATGGACTTGAAATTAATTTACCAGCATACCCGATCCAAATGAGTCACAGTGTAATTTTAGAATAAATGAAAACATAGATTTAAAGATACAACAAAGAGACCCAGATATGAGAAGAAGTATAATTATTACCAGGCTTTCCACCATCACCCCTCTTATGGCCAGGTGCCACTAGACAATGTGTCCGTGATGAGCATGAGGGTGCCAGCAGCAGCAGTGTGAGGTAGGGACCACCCTGTCACTGGCACGCCACCTCCAAACCAGCTGCTGTTACACTTCATCACTACCATCGCACTTCATTAGCAAAGACACCCAGGATGGGGGGCCATCCCGAGCTAAATCAAAAAAATGAAATGGAATAGGTTTGATTTAAGATGTTTATATTGTAAAACAATCAATTCTGGCATATGGACTGTCATAGAATGAATTCTCTTCAAATAAAAAATAGGTCGTTTTGGCACTCATGTGAAAGGAAAATACAATTCTAAAAAAAAGGATGTTTCAACGCAAATTTTTGATTTGTTGTTTACATTAACACTTTTACGCCGTATCAGCGGATTTCAGCAACTTTAAAATGACAATGAGCAACTACATTTTTGTTAACTTTAATGAGTACATATTGGGGGAATAACAGATATAAGTTTTTTTCATATGTTGCATGTTTTATAACTAAAAAATAACTTTTGTTTATCATTTTTTTGCATTTTAACAAGAAATCCACTTCACCCTGGGTTTGATGTGGATTTTTTCATTTGGAGAGATGTCAATAACAAACTGGATTTCCTGATTTCAAATATGTTGTAAACAAAGGTCAGAGGGATCCTGAATTTTTCCTACATGAGCACATCTGTGTTTTAATTGAAATGATCGGAGTCAAATAACTCAATATCCCCAGTGGTGAGAGGAGCTTCCTGGGAATCCACTGACTGCCTGACTGGAGAGTTATGGAGGGACTTTGATCTTTATGCCAGAACATATTTCTCTCATAATGCAGTGACACACATGGAGATGCATAGAATCCCATGCACAGATGCAGACACAAACACACATGTATACAGAATGCCCTGTGAGTATCATACAGACAAGCACGCAAAAAGAGGTACACACTTGCACAAACTTCCCATGTGACGCACGTCCGGCAAACATTTGTCATCCAGATCGAAGAGGAGTCCTCTCCACAGTGTTAACCCACAGCACTATGGAAACAGAGAAGCTGTAAGGAGCAGTACGAGCTATATTACCCCTGATAGAGATATTTTATTGTGGAAAGTGAGTTCATGGCCAGCTCATATTTATCTGCTTAGGATCAGTGCAGATGCGGAACATGAAACATCACAGACTTGTTGTTCAGCCTAGAAAGTACTCAGATAAGGTGGGATCAAATATGGGTTCGTGACTGTCAGTGGACTTTACTTTGGATCATGCACTGAGCATGAGAGTCGTTTTGAGAACTCTTTCAATATGAACCTTAAGTTCAAAGTCCTAATAGGAGGCACTTCTTCTGATAGAGAAGTCTATCAGTAGCTTCAAAACAATAAGAAGCTTTTCGTAGAGAGATTAAAAAGACTCACATCTGCAGACAATGGGAAATGAAATGTAAGTTTGAGTAAGCAAATTTTAGAGTCGTTCCAATTGGACAAAAATAAAAGTGTGGTGTGCATTTAGTCAGACGAACAAGGCACAGGCAAAACTTTAACAATTAATTTGCTGTGGTGTACAATGTCTCCTGAAAACAAACACATGAAAAGAACAAATCTCAATGCGCTTCAGAGCAACCCTGCTTCCCCTCTCTTCACAATATGATCACATATGAGGATAGAACTTAAAGCCACCACAATGATCTCAACTCACTGTGTTCAATAATCTGTACCTAACTGAGATTATTTACTCTTTCTAGAGCACTGACCATAACAAAATAGTAACAAAAATGGAACTTCAAACTTCAATACAATTCTCGTTAAAGCTACATGATAGATCAATGGTGCCAACATTATCAGGTTGTTTTTACGGTTTAGCACAAAAGGAAAAGTTTCAAAATTCTTACTTTCCATGAAAAACCACCAATAGGTAGAACTTAATTTATTCATATTTAAAAGTTCTTGGTACATACTCTGTATCTATGGTGTGCCATGCAGGTTCTGCACATACAGAGATAGTGTCATCACAGCTTTTGGTCAGAAGACATACCCCAACTGTAATCTCTGTAGTACATCAAACCTATAGACAGTTCAAGGTAAACTATGAGCCTTGTCATTGGAATCTGTATGATAGAAGGATTAATATGTTGGATGTGTGTGAGTTTCTCTGGTTCTGCAGTTCTTGGCAAAGGCATTTAGTGAGTGCAATAAAACACACACTTCTGAGTTGTCTTTCTTTTGGTGTGAACCAAATTGGAACCTGAACTGTGTTGATGTTAATGGGAGAACAAAAAGGAGTCTTTAACAGTTGAAGTGAACTTGATCAACTTACTGTAGTGAATTCAATGAAGCTAGTAACACACACATGGGTAGTTTGAAACTGTAATCAACACAGTGATGGCATAAGAGTGTGGCAAATGCAAATAACATGGACATAACTGTAAAAAAAAAAAATAATTAAAATCTGAGTGTGTATAAGGAAGATTTAAGGTAATTGCTCTCCAGTTACTCCTGGAGGCCAGAACAAATGTTTAGCCAACAGTGCGGCTGAAACAACTTCCTCAGAGGAAGCAGCCTACCACACAGTTTGCGGAGAGCTAGGAGTGATGCTTAGAAAAAATAAAAAATATGACGCATAACATCACATGTTCAGTCCCACATCACTGTGGGACTGAACCACAGTAGAGCATGTGGTGTTTTACTGTAGCAAAATGGTGCAGAGACAGTTTGATAAAGTAAAACCACACTGATATGGACACTTGGTCACACACATTACTCTGGACATGTGAGTGTAGTCCGAGTAGCGGCACATACACTCAATGACTGACGCAAACTAAGACTCACCAAGTCTCGTTATCATATTGTAGAAATGAAGTCTGACACTGAACTATAAGCTGCAACCAATTAAACATCTGTACCTTCAGCTGTCGTGTAATTACCCAGCTCCCTCAGCTGATGATCGAAGAGGAGGAGGTGGTGATTACTGGAGGAAAAGGAAAAACCTCAGAAGAATTAAACAAATTAACAAATCTTGTGTGAAATCCTGTGACTCCATCTTCATCCGCCCAAAACTTGGATCACGATACCACCATAACACATCCATCCCACACAGGAGAAAGCTCACAGCCGTGAATCATTCCAGTAAGTAAGTGTAAACAACAAGAATCAGTGAAAACCATGGCCGGTGTGCCAACACTGGCTCTACTGCCCACTAGTGGAATGAAATGAGGGAAGTTAAAGTGGTTAACTTTGACCTCCAAGTTAATCCACTTTTAAGGAAGTGAAACCCTTAAGTGTTAAACTACTTGAACGACAACATTTTTAGAATAATTACAAGCTCCGTTTGAAAGAGCACGTATATAGCATTCTAATGCAAATGCATTTATTTTCTGTTTTTCTGAATTACTGAAATTACATAGTCCTTTTTCTCACTGCCAACTTCAAAACTGAGATCCACAGATTGCGACTGTTTCTCACTGCAGCTGGACGAATCTACAAACGTGATTGACACAGCCAAGATGCGGGTTTTTTATTCGTATGGTGTTTACCGACATTACTGTAAAGGAGGTACTATTAACAGTATTGTCCATAAAAGAACCGACATGAGGAGAGGACATATTTCTGTTGGTCAAAACCTTTGTTGAGAAAACCGAGCTACCAGTGTACAAATTTGTCTCCATCAGCACGGATGGAGCACCTGCAACGGTTTCCGGCATAATCCATCAGCAAATGTTATGTACTAAAATGTTCAATATGAAAGAGAAATTCCTTCAAGAGCTCTGTCCAGAAATTAAGGAGTTTTTCCATGTAGCTGGACATGCAGAATACAAGCAGTAAATGATGGTAAGTGGCTGTTAGTTAGGTCAGATCCAAGTACCGTTCCACCATGACTGATGATTATTTGGAAGTGTGTTTGAGGCTGGCTGTCAGCAGCTACTGTCCGGACTATGTATCCCTGGCTGATTCAATTCAGTGCAAGTCATCAGAGTAAACTCAGGAGCTGACAAAACATTTACATAGTTAACTGTGTTGTGTTGTGTAATATGGACTCATGCTTTAATGCAAGGTACATCAACATTGTACTGTACTGTACTGTATAATCTCAATATATTTATAAAAAAAAACATTTCTTTTTTTGCATTTTTGTAGTATGTGGAGCATTTTGACTTTTTCATTTTATAAATACTGTAGCTTGCATGCTGAAAAAGAGTGGCACCCTGGTCTGACCCTAACCCTAAGAAAAAAAAATCTTAAAAACTATCAATCACATGCTTCTATAACAGAAAAAAGCTGAATATTTTCTTTGAGGAAAAACACAAAGCCAGACTTGAACATGAAACATGGAGGAAACAAAACAGTGGCTGGTAATAAGCCAAAAGTGAAACAGATGAGAGTGATTAGATAACAGATCAAAAGCCTTTCTACAGACGCGTGTCTGTTAGCAGCACACATCTGTCCATTGCTCATAACACATAAAATCTCCTTCAACATTTTACACAGAAGAGAGACCAATAAAAAGCTTCTTACCTTTAAAAAGTGAAGTAAACTGAAAAGTTTTTCATTTTTTGCCAAGGATTCTCATCCTTAAATTGTTTCATATTGTAAGCACAGGTTTATCAAATGAAACAGACAAGACATAAAACATTCCCCACCTGAAAGGCTAGGTTCCTGAAAGGAGACAGATTTTGAACAAATGATTTTCTTCTAGGACAGATATGTACATCCTCACTACAACCTGAGGCTGTCTCAAAAATTTTAAGAATCTAATCCTAAGAATCTAATATATTAGATTTTGAAAGCAGGCTTCATCACAAACATTAGAACAACCTGTCTTCACTTTAATCTGGAACGAGCACACAAAGAAAGGTTCGGAAATAACAGGCCATCGCACTTCACAGGATTTCAATAAAGTTCTAGTGAGCAGCAGAGAATGAACGGCCTCATGTGAGCAGATGTGAGGTGTAAATAAAAACACTGATGTTGCCATAGCAATCTTTTTAATTTGCAGCGGGAAAATGTGGAAGTCGTTGATAAGATGCTGATAATGCAGGCGGCCTTTCCTTCAATGAAAACTGAGGTGAGATTCCGTTTCAGTGCACCAAAACAACGGCTGTGTGGTGTCTGATGTTAGCCTCTCTTCTCTGTTTACTCCTTTCTCTCTGTCTATTTGCCCCTTCATTCACTGTTTGCATGAATGTTTGTGTCTACGTGCATAGGGGTTCCTAGACTGACAGCTACCTTAAACTCCATCCCATCTCACCTCATGCTGGCCAATAGTCACTGAGCTCCTCAAGCAGATATAAATATGGCCTGTGTGCCAGCCTCAGCCTGACAACATGTGCTGGAGATGTGGTGTAGGTTTTCACTACAAACACAATGATCTCACACTCAAACTGGGCGCTTACTTACGCACACACACAGAGCAGACTGCTAAAGAACAGATGCATACATGAGCACTTGCGCACACACACACAAACACATAAAAATGCCCAACAGATGAAGGTGTAATCCTCCTCCTGTGCTTAAATGGGAAACACGTGCTGGCTGCGGGTTGCGGCAGATTTAGTAAAGTCCTTCCACTCGTTATGTAGGATGATCCATGCTTCCCTGAGACTGTGAGGAACATGAGGCAGCTCTCTGATCATCGGTCCTTTGGACATGACCTCCAAACTGAAGCGGTTAGCAATTAAATAAACAGAGGAGGAGATTTGTCGCTGCTGTCACTTGCACTGGCCAAAAGGAACCTGTCAGGCCAAGCCTGAATTAGTCTATGGTGCCGTTAAATAACAGGGAATCCATTGCCCAGAGCCAAAGGATCTGGCAGCTAAATTTGCAGAGGTTCCCTACCGCCAATACCACCAACACGTACAGCTAATGTGCTTCCTCTGAACCATGTTCTCACTGAGCTCTCCAGGGACGAATTACAGTACAGTACCAACATCAGTTTGCCGTTAATTGTGCGCATACCACACACAATAGATAATGCCTCTCCAAAAAAACAATAGAGCAGTGAAGTAAAGCTCGTTTCCACTGGGAAATAACTATAAAAAACCAGATACAATATATCCCTCGTACATATGATGTGTCAACGTCATCAACATTGAGTCAATATACGTGTGTGTGTGCTATCTAAGATTAGACCAGTAATATTGCAGCCATAGAAAATAGGCAATTTCTGAATGGAACAATTTAATGATACCCAAATACTGACTGAATCAATGCATAACAGCCAAGTCCCAGAGATGATGTTTACACACTTGACTGATGAATGTAATGTAAAGGGGAACGGCACCTTGCACAAGGGTGCCTCGGCAGAGTTCAGAGCTGACACCTCCCACTGTTAGCTCACACTCCGGATTACTCCGAAGCATAGCAATGTAGCCAAACCCTTTACTCACACACAGTGTAATAAGTATTTGTTACCAAGTGTTGCGCTATCCTCTGTTGTAAAGGTGGGTGGACGGGTGGACGGACGGATGGATGGATGGATGGATGGATGGGAAACAACCCAACCCAGTTTCTCCATTGGTGGACATCTGGATGAGTTCACAATAACATTTCAGTGTTTAAAGGGGTCTTACAAACCTATCAAATCTTTTAATGCCCCCATATGGTGAAGGGAGTACTTATAAGGATAAAGAGAACTGGCTGACTTTTGTTTCAGTGGTGTTGAAGGCATTTCTTCTTTTTTTTTTTATCTAAGGAAAGAAGTAGTTCAGACTTGCTGCAAGCATTATTCACTGCAGTTAATGGATGAGTTGCAACATCCAATAATTAGGATCAGCTCAGAATTTTAGGATCCCATACTGGGACCATTTTTTCCTGCATCCTGCCAACACCAATTTCTCATTCTTCCAACATATACCAGACCCTAAGGACCTGATTATGCTTCAAACGTATTGGCTTGTATGACTTGTCAAGCCAGGCAGAGCTTGTACATATTCAGCCTAATTTTACTAATGAACTGATCTTCCCAAACTAAAAACTTTTTCTGCCAGTTTCTACATAGTTATAGAAGTAATTTGAGTATAAAGGCTGTTATTGACCTGATTGATAGGTTATTGTGGATTGACCTTTAAATATTTTAGCAGGATGACTTCCCAGTCATAAGACTTGATCTGAAAAGTCAAGACAAAAGGAACTTCCATCTTTTTAATGTCATACTATAAGCACGGCTGTACCTTAAAAAAATTTTGATGACTGGAAAAACAAATTCTCAGCTGGTCTCATTTGTCCAACTTGTCTACTGAAAATGTGGAACATATTGGTACTAATTCTGTGCAAAACAAGCAATACTGTAATTGAATTAGTCTCTAATTCCAAGCTTCAATACACTCCAAAGAAATATCAGCTGCAACAAATAAGCAATGTAAGGGTGATTTGATCCAAAATGCTGCAAGTCAAATAGATCGTATGCTTTAATATCGACTATACAATAGTACAGACAACACCAGAGACATGGAACAGCAATAAACTGGGTTCACGTACCCTCAGTAATATGAAGGACATCCTGGTATGGTCTATAACTTCTGCTTATCATTTATTTGCTTTAATCTGACAAGCAAATAACCATGTAAAATATACCACTTTGGAAGTCTGACGTCAAATAACATCTCCTCTTACGAAGCTTCTTTCACATTGAATAGCACAGGCAAGAAATTGATATATAGTTTCAAAGTACCAGTATCCTCAAAGTCAATTTTACTGAAACTTTCTCCTTCATTGTTCTTTTTCTGACAGACATAATACTTTATTTGAATCTAGAATTACAGGAACCTGCAAAGATTCCATTTAGATCCAAAAAAAATCAAAGCTATGATCCCATCACAAAACTTTCAGTATCAAAACTGACAACATCAGTGACATTGTGTGACTGACTTTACTTTGGTGTCACACAAGCAACATCTTTGGCCTGAATTGTGGTATATATTCATCTAGTGTTGACAGTAGCATCTTTTTTCTTTCTATTACATTTCCTATATTGTCATTTGGAAATTTTTCTTTGTATATTCTGAAACAACCTTAATTTTCCACACGTCAAATGCAATATAAACAATTTTCCCGACAAGATGTAAACTTACTGTGAGTGTTGGTGTTAGAATAAGGAGCATTGTTGATCACATTTTAAATACTGGTTAAATTTCCTCAGACCACTTATTTTTGTGTAATGAAAATATCAAATTGCATCTACTGCTTCTTCTTTCTTAGAAAGCCAAGGAAAATACAAATGTTAAATTTATATTATTTTTATCTGGAAAGTGTTTGCAGAAACTGGAGAAATTTGGTCTCCTAGACAAGAAAAAATACAAATGTCTAGCTGCAGCCCCATTTGTCATAATAAAGCGCATATACTAAATGAACAAATGATGAAGAGACTTGCCATATATATGAAATATAGGATTAAGGCTAGACAAATGTTACATCAGTTCTAAGAAGCATTTTTTGGCATTTCATTTGTATATTTTCATGACAAATGAGAAAAAGTATTATTGTATGGCTAAGTTATCCCTCAGTCTTTTATGGTTCCCAAACACACACATCAGTTAACCAATGTGGTCGTCTCCCAAAATGATGGCAACAGTCATTCCAACATTTCATCACAATTCTCAACTTCAATTATGTCTAGAAATGTATAACAGCTAATCTAATTTTCAAACACAGTGGATCAAACACACAATAAATCAATCTGCAACTCTAACCACACTGACTTTCTGCCAAATGCCATCATTAGTACAGATTATTTGCTCACTTGAGAGGCTACAAGAAGTAGAAACAAGCAGGGGACCAAGTTCTCTATTGCAGCTGCTGACATCACTATGAAGCAGAAGTATTTCTCTTGTCTCGCTGTCCAGCTCAGACTCTCAGCTGATGCAAAATCAAATCAGTGATCTTAATGATCTTAATCATGAGAAAGTCGTCCATCATAGAAGCAAAGCTCTTTCTGTTTCTTTGGTACCTGGTTTACCAACACGGTTTCAAAGCAACAAACTTTTATGTTAAAAATACCCTTGATGATTGCCAAAGTGCTACAAACACACTCAGAGCACCAAATGGTTGCAAACGCAGTACAACAGTCCACGACTTGACAATGTAAGTCTGTAGTGTTTGCTGCTAAACTAGACCTGCATGATCCAGAAAACTTGTAGGAGTACCACTAGTATAATCAAATAATATAACCAGTGGAGAATTTTTTCACTTGAAAAATATCTAAAAACTCCAAGCATTCAATTCAGCTCAGACTCAGAAGATCACCATTGGCTCCTGCCATAATGCAGAAGTCTCACCTTTTAATTTGTTTGTCATCTATAAAGCACTTCTTCTTTTCCTTTCGGTTTTTCCCTTCAGGGGTCGCCACTGCGAATCAGTTGCCTCCATCTAACCCTATCTTCTGCATCCTCTTCTCTCACACCAACTACCTTCATGTCCTCTTTCACTATATCCATAAACCTCCTCTTTGGTCTTCCTCTAGGCCTCCTGCCTGGCAGTTCAAAACTCAACATCCTTCTACCAATATATTCACTATCTCTCCTCCAGACATGTCCAAACCATCATCTATAAAGCACTTAATAATTCCTAAAACCGTTAAGCCTGTCAGTGGGTGGAGGTCTTCCAGCTGTACCTTGAAATAAATCTACACTTGTTCAGGGTATTTCTAATTTGTAAATATGTTTGGAACACAGGCATTTGCTTAGAAATTCATCACAACTTCAAATTAAACTTTTTTGTTCTGGCATTGTCTTATCATTCTCAACTGTTGAATGCTGTCCTGAAAACAACCCAAACTGGCAAGAAGTCCTCATCTTGATTGCTTCTCAAAATCCAAAAGGTCTTTGAGAAAACGTCCTCAGTACCGAAACTCTGGTTTTTTCACATTCTTTTTTTTTTTTTACTACTATTTTTTTACTACTTTTTTGAAAGTATAACATATAATAGGACATGAAGGTAGTTGGTTTGAGAGAGGAGAATGCAGAAGACAGGGTTAGATGGAGGCAACTGATTCGCTGTGGCGACCCCTGACGGGAAAAGGCGAAAGGAGAAGATTCTCTTCTCATTTATTTTAAATTGTAATGTCATTAGATGAAAAGAAATCATAATGAAATTCTATGTATAAATAAATATGAATAAATTAGCCATTGCCATAAAGCAGAGCCTGAAGTTGAGGCGATCAGGTTCACATTAATTCCAGGCCATTTTGATCCAGTTAAGACTGAACGGACAAAAATAGGGCTTTGGGTTCATCTCGAAACATTTGAAAAGGGTCATCTTCCTTGCAGACCTCAGCCGGATTTGCTTCCCAAGAAGGAAATGACTGCTACCTCCACTGCACTTGGGTCATGACTTGATTTGAGCAGCCAAACTACAAAGAGATTAATCTATTTATAGGAAAACAGTGCTACAGTACAGTGATCAGGGGTAAAAGGAACCCCGCGAGACGGAAAGACAGTCAGATGCCAAGGTTACTCGCCTACTGTCAAGATCAACAAGGAACTTTGCCAATTCCAAGGCTTTATAGCTCAAATCCATTTTGCTTACCTTTCCAAAAACATTAAACAGATCCCTTTTTACATTGCTGAGTTTGATTTTAAATAGCCCCACAGAGCTGTCTCAAACCATATTCCTGAAAAGTTCACATACAAGTAGAAAAACATTTCATACATTTTCAATTTTTTTGATGTGGAAAACATGAATCCATTACGTTTATGGTAATATAAGATGCTAAATGTCTAATAGGATAAATATTAGAGACTAAGCACTATTTTAAATGTACTTTGAATCAATGCTATGGTAAAAAGAATATAAATCTTATAAACGGAAACTATAATCCCTGCATCCTGATTAAATGTCCTACCTCCAAACATCAACGGTGCTGATATTACCTCCGTTCATATGGGTCACTTTATGAACAATTGCATAAGCTTGAGGGATTCTGGCATGCTTTAGAAGTTAGTGCTTTAAACTGAATTTCTACACATGCTGTTGAAACAGTTATTATAAGTATTCTACTTATTAATCACATATTTCACTGAAAAACTATCAATTAGGCTGAGTGAACATCGAGGCCTACACCAGCCATCAGAAGGTCAGTTCCTTTACATATATCCACATTCTCCAGCCTGTCATTCAATAAGAAGCAAATACACTCCCTATTACTCTGTAAGAGAGGATGCAGAGGAGACATGTCGATGAAAAAAGTTGGGAAGAGGCAATAAAATACAGGATTGTTGAAAAGACACCAAGAAGTACAGGAAGCGAGATAAAATGATGGGGTTGCAAAAGGTCCCACAAAGAAAAGAAACAGGTGGGTTAAGAAACACTGTGTGAAAGCCAGAGCTCTGTAGGCCCTTTGAATTACTGTCTTGTGTCAGAGGGAGACCTCAAACATAGCAGTAAATTATATAGAGAGAGAGATCCAGGAGGGATGGTGTGGACCATAGTCAGGTCCATGAGAAGTATCCACCATGTGTATGACTACTGGGACCCGTCACATTGCATGCACCATAAATATATTTTGTAATAAACAATAGGCAAGACAGGCTTTCCTACAAGGCTGTACTGGTTTTATATAAACAAAAAGAGACAATTACATGTGGAATCAATATTAGTCATTACAGAGATCAAGAGTTTACTTCCCAACAAATGTCATTTCAAGAACATGAAAATAATGACAAACAGTTGTTTCCAAAACAATTTACTCTCTCTAGTGTTTTATGTGGAGCTGGTGGAAGTAACATTTACAGGTAGAAAAACAGGACGAAAAACCAGCCAGGCAGAACGTCAGAGCAAAGATATTTATCTTCAGTACAGTAAGAGTAGAGTGCGAACTGAAAGAATCAGAAACTTTTTTTTTTCTGGCCCCTTGTCTCATGTGTGTTCATCAAAAGGCTACCAAGCAGATGGAAAGTTTTGTTCCCGTGTCAAAATCACTAAATCAGACAGTCTCTGGACTTGTTTGAGTGTAACTGCTCAGACAGGAAGTTACAGAACGGTGCAGCTCTGGCTAGAGAAGGACTCTACGGAAAAACACGCAAAACTGCTAACTGCCTCTACTGTTGATATATAAAACCACATGAAACAACCTATTACTGTATGTATCTTATGAAAAACAAGAGCCTGAACAAATCCGCTTTTGAGGTTTAAGCTTTATGTCTAGTTTCTTCCTAATTGTACAAGTCAGTATAATGATATCAATTATCCTACTAATTACTGAAGCCCTGAGAATGTTCATCACCTCCTTACCTCCCCTCAAGGAAGGATATGGGTTTGGATACAGGGGCAGATCCTGAGCCACTTTTTACATTCTACAACATTGTGAGATAGGGTATTATCTAAAATAAATTAAACATACAATTTTTCTTGCAATATCATTAGAGCAATATCAACAGTCCAAAAAATTATTGTATGCTTATAATAAAGAAACAAACCCTTGAGCTTATCAAAAACATTGCCATTTTACTCTCAATATTATATATTTTCTTTGACTCAGTGCATTAAACCTTTCCTGATCGTCCTGAACGAACAGGAAGAAACAAATAACACATCATCCAAATTCACATCATAATTCAGATTTAGATTAAAAAAATATTTGGAATGGGACAAAATCTGTTGGGTGACTGTATGGTAATGGAGATGGGGCAGAGACAATGGATTTCATGTATTTGTTAAAGGTATCAAATTGTATTTGAACTGTGAAGTGTTTTCTCCCTGATAGTAAGAAAAGAAGCTCACAGACTTCAGAGTTAACTGTAAGCACACATAAAAGATACAGTATAATACAATTAAGTTGAATATAAAAGACAACAGGCCTACACGTATGACTGAGATCATCTACCTGAGTACTATAAGGAATGTTTTTGGTTTGTACTGTTTAAATATGTTAAAACAATTTTTGTACTTTGCAAAAAACCTCCAAAAATAAAAAAAAATAGGTAATCTCCAAGTGAATCTTATCTCCAAATACAAAACTCTTCCAGCGGTTTTTTTTTGTTAGTTTTTTTTTCATATTAAAGTGAAGATAGAGGCATCCCTGGTGTTTGTCACACATTCCATTGACTT
Source organism: Antennarius maculatus (assembly GCA_013358685.1). NCBI lineage: Eukaryota > Metazoa > Chordata > Actinopteri > Lophiiformes > Antennariidae > Antennarius > Antennarius maculatus. Next base: position 22,372,194 of record CM023612.1, read on the forward strand.
GCTTTCTCAATGGTAGTTTGAGGGCATGCGTGTTTGTGTGTGCTTGGTACTAATTAAGTCAGTGTTGTGTGGTTTGAGGGACTACGTCTAATTGCTCTCACACACTGCTGCATGTGATGTGTCTGGGCTGGAGATTTTTATGAATATGCACACACACACACACACACACACACACACACACACACACACACACACACACACACACACACACACACACACACACACAGACAGACACACACACACACACACACACACAAATCTTTACCATTCTGTTCATCAAGCTCATTGCCAATGTCCTGGCCCATGACCTTCTGTCGGCTGATGACTGCTGCTAGTGCGTCCAAGCCTGCATCCTGGGCTGCAGATAGAGGAAACAGGACTGAGAAGTTTTCAAACACTTGAATGTGAGACAAAGAAAAAGATCAATAGCAACAGGACACTGCAATGCCAGCAGCATCACAAAGGGATACCTATTGTATAACAGAGAATATATTCATTCCACAATTTCCTTGGACAACACAGATTAAAAAAAAGAGCAGTTAAGAGAACACTGTACTTGTGAAATAAGGAGGCGACTATTTGGGAAATAGGAATGACCGGCTTTTGGGGTCCAGCTCAGCTCACAGTGCCACATGTGAGTCATTCAGTAAATTACTCGCCTCAGCCTTGTTCCTGTCATTATACTACGGCAGGCCAAGATGGAGAGGAACAAACTGTGAAGCTCATGAAGAGAAAAAGGCTGACCTCCCTAGATTTCAATGTTTGACACGGTCTGTACCAATAAATTTTTTTGCGATCGCACATTAATACACTCGTCATTACCCTCTAGCAGGAATCCCACAGGAGAATAGAAACTTCCCTGTGGTTTGGTTTCACTCTTAACAGGAAGCTCCACTGCCAAACTGACAAAGACCAGGGCTGTAATGGAGACATTCCGATGAAGTGCCACATACAATTAGATGAACGAACATCTGGGTGTTCAAGTTATGTCAAAGTAATTCAGAGGACAGGAAAAAGGAGGCAATATGACTTATAATGTAATAATTATAATAACAGCTCAGCTTCGAACTTATTTTGAAGGAGCACTGGCTTGCAGTAAGAAGAATGGTGCCTCTGTCATTACCCCTCTGAACCATTTTCCTGGGCAATATGTAACTGTAGTTGAGGATACTATTTCCTACAGTAAGTGTATAATGCCCCATGGCTTTATGTCACACACCACTAAGTACAAGGCTTCAGCTAGCTCAGCATTCTCAGTACATATCATTGTAATATGGTGTTGCTATATTACAATGATATGTACACACTATAATACGCTTATCTAATAATAGTACCCACACTGTCATTTAAGAATTTGCAGATTAGTTACTTGTAAATGCTGAAGTCCTGTTGAGCAAGAAACTGAACCACAAGTGACTAAAAGGCAAAAAATAAAATCCTTTGTCCACTGAGATTGAAAATTGCATTCCATTTAGCTTTTGTAAATCATGTGTGATTACCTTCAATGATTTGTTGTTGCTGATTTTTAATCTCTCCAAAGCTCAGCCCTTTGGTCTCCTCCGTTTCATTGATCAACCAGGGGTTTGTGGCAACACCAGGACCCCCTCCTGCCCCTTCAGTCAACAGTGCTGACCTATGAAATATCATCACAGTAGTAATTAGTTGTGTAAATTTACCTTTAATATTACATGAAAAGGTTAAAAAAAAAAAATTAACTCGTGAAATGGCCAAGTCCAAACTGAAAGCAGAAAAGCAGTTGTGTACATATCAAAAACATGGTAACATCTTACAGTCTACTTACACTGACATCAGGCAGCAAAAGTGCTCTTTTTGTATAATCAAAACATCTCACACATCAGTGAATTCATCAGAGGGAAGGCAGTACGTTGAACATCTTTACAAGGCATGTATGTTCCCTTTTCAATACTCTTTGTCAAGTATATATCAACCTTTTGATCAGAGAGGTCTTTATTTTCTTATTTCATCTATAGTGTTTCAAACGATGCAATTCAACGGCCATGTTAGCTATTTTGCAGTGTGTAAAAATTTTAGGCAAATCTATCAAAGGATTATGGATTACCAGAGATGATTTTATTCTGATGGCTAAAGTAGCTTCATGAGTGCATCTGAACAACATCTTTCAAAAAAAACTATTTTTTTAAGGTTATTTTATAGGAAAAAAAAAAACTTTATTTCATCCAAATTCAAGCACCTCTGAAGACACACTGTTCAAGCTGTTTTTTGAAGAAACGCTGCTGACTAGTTAAAGCTGATCCCGCCAGAGGAGCAAAAGAGAAAAGGCATTTGCTCTAATCTCTCTGACAGGTTTGATTCCTCTAAAACAATGAGCCAACCTTCCACTTCCTCTATGCAGTGTCCAGTGTGTGAAAATCCGATTAACCCATCACTGGGGAGCGCCAAAATCAATCAGGCACATCTTTTGCACTACCACTGGGGCCTGAGTACCCAAGACATGACTGAAAGACTTAGACAGGCGAGAATTAACTAATTACAACTATTTCCAGTGCAATCAAACAAAGAAAAGGTTAATGAATAATGCAGGGAAGGTAGGTCTAAGGGGTGAAGGGGTGAACAGGGGTCTTCAAATGTAGGTGCCATGTCCATCTTGTGCTTAGTTTGACATGGAGATGCTTAGAATTTATTGTTTCAGAAAAAGATTAAAATACCCTCTGTTCATTTTCAGCTGGAGGTAGCAGAGATGAAGATGCTGAAGTTCTCTTTGGGAATGACCAGGATGGATAGGGTGAGGAATGAGTACATCAGAGGGACAGCACATGTTAGAGGTTTTGGAGATAAAGTCAGAGAGGCCAGACTGAGATGGTTTGGACATGTCCAGAGGAGAGATAGTGAATATATTGGTAGAAGGATGCTGAGTTTTGAACTGCCAGGCAGGAGGCCTAGAGGAAGACCAAAGAGGAGGTTTATGGATGTAGTGAAAGAGGACATGAAGGTAGTTGGTGTGAGAGAAGAGGATGTAGAAGACAGGGTTAGATGGAGGCAACTGATTCGCTGTGGTGACCCCTGAGGAGAAAAGCCAAAGGGAGAAGACCCCCTGTTCATTTTCACCTCTGAAAAGTTCTTACAGAAAAGAACAGCTTAGATTATTCAAGCATGGCCAATCCACCCCCCTCCTACATTTGGTCGTCAGAGACCACACAGGGGGAAAGGGTTTACCCACAAATCCAAATTACCATCCACATTTCACTCTTATAGTAAAGTCTCATTATGTTAACAATAAAGCATCCAACCACATGATTGCAGTTTGCCAAGCTAATTTATTAGGCTCATGTCATTTCAGTTTTTTACAACGCAGATTTTATCTCATTCAATGTGTGAACTTTGAAAAACTCCTTGAAGTTCTAATGTCAAAATAAAAGCCTTCGGTGGAAGGTAGAGTCAAATAAAGTTATCAACTTGAGTCCCTCTCTAAGATTCCTGGTGTGATGAAACACTGGTGATTGTTGTTACTCTACTGTCATTTCTTCCTTTACTCTTCAAAAAAAATGTATGGAAAGAAAGCAGACACTATACTAGATCTGAGTTTTCTTTGAATGGTGAGTCTCGATTATGTAAAACAACACAAAGGTGTGCAAAAAAAATGGTTTTAAACAGACACTAGAGGATATTAACAACATGGCACTTTTTCAATTTCTTGTTCACCTTGGCCACAAGTTTGATACAAAGTAATGTCTGCTTGCTGCCTGAGGTTGAGAGTTGTTATCGTGACACATAATCAGATGGCCAATAGGAAGTAAGGTTGGACATACAACTCCTTGCCTTGCTCAATAAAGACCAAGATAAATGCTCAAGGGAGCATTAGAACCTGTAAACCCTCTCATAAAAATACACACACACGCACAGTTATACAAAAGTGTGTGTGTGTGTGTGTGTGTGTGTGTGTGTGTGTGTGTGTGTGTGTGTGTGTGTGTGTGTGTGTGTGTGTGTGTGTGTGTGTGTGTGTGTGTTCATTTCAGGAGGTGCTAAATGTTTGATCAGCCATGCAAAGCAAGCAAATCTCCTAATGTAAAGCAGTTAGCTTTAAAGTTGGGCATGCTCTCGACAATGCAGACAGATGAAAACCGTTCTAAGTGATAGAACAGGGAAAAGTTGCGGCACATGGGTCACACAGGATGTACAGAAACATTCACAGAAAGTTAGTGACCAATGGCATATCACCAAAGCAGAGTCAGGCCCTATGACCTCACTGCTCAAGGATACAGACAAGACAATTAGGGTTTATTATTTTTAATTGGGCAACTAGCAGTGGACACTATTTTTTTAAAAGACCTCTGAAAGGTAAAGCACAAAATCAAAGATGGCATATTCTGAATAAGACATCCCCTGAAGCTTAATGGGGTGATGTTTGGTTTGGCTTTTCTGACACTAAGTGACAGTGACAGACTGGGACTGAAGTTGGAGACACTGTATTTTCCTAATTATTCACTAAGATGACTGTCCCAGGAATTTTTTCAAAGACAGACTACTCCTAGACAAGAACCACTCAATACGTCATAACAGACAATTTGTGGGCAGATTAAGGCTTAGAAGCTAAAAAAAACACTTTGTGTCAGAGAGAATAACATTATATCATGAGATTCTATTGGTAACGTCCAAGAACTAAGTCATTAAGAACTACAGGAAGCAGGTGGTGTTTGAACGGCAGGCAGGAATTTAAGTGCGAACTACTGCATAAAAAGTGTACATAACAAGTGTAAAGACAATCCAATCCTTTAAAGTTTGTCAGATCATAATAACAAGGACTGCTGAGTAAGATTTGCAAATACTAGTTTTCCTCCCATTTTGCTCAAAATCATTTGACCAGATTCAAATACCTAGAAGGTCCAGGTTCCATAATGTCTCCTTTGAATGTGGCATTGAGCTGCTTCTCTCTGGTTAGCAGGTCATCAATTAGGTTCTGCCTCCTATCAGCTTCCGATTGCATTCTGATGGAGCCATGTTAAGTAGAGTACCATCAAACTGGAGACATAACTAACCTAGGAACGCAGACACTTGGAGCGAGGTCGGATCTTTTCAAAACACTCTAACGCCATCTACAGGAAAACAACTGTATCTGTATGCAAATGTAGTCATCCAGTGACAAAATGTGAACTCCAGCTCAGACTTTCACTGTCTGGGGTACTTTTGGAAAAAAGGATACACGTGACGAGTTGATGATGCTCGTAACAAACTGTCTTTAAGCTGGGCAATACTTTGTTTGAGCTTCTGCAGTGATGCCCGGAGAGTCATGTTGATCTGAAAGGAAGATAATTACACTAAATGCCCACTCGTAAAAAAAAAAAAAAACCCAAACGGTTTTAGGATAAAATGTGCAGACAATGTCATTTAACTGGTGTATTTCACATCTTACCTTTGCAGGGTTACCTCCTGTTCTCTGCTGCCTGTTCCGCTCATGAATGTTTTCTGCTATTTCCTGTGCCAAGCGACATGTGGCATCATAATTCTGTAACCTACAGATGGAGATCGAGATGTCAGCAGCCAGAGAAGGACATTCAAAGATAAACATGTTATGATCAACAAAAGTAAATCGCTGGCCTTGTGTATTTCCACCAGATTGGGAAAATAGGCTTCTCTGATTAAAAATTCATTGTAAGACACGTGGAAAGTAAAATCATATTTTGGGGAGATTTTACAATGCAGCAACATCGGCTGATCACCCACGTTTAAATAATGTAAAGCAAATTCCGACTGGTGTATGTGAAAAGCTGGATGACAAACCATGACACCTACGGGAGTTACAGCACTCAATCACACAAAGCAAATTTGCTGTAGTGTTGTTCTAGTGTTACGTTGGATTTATGTTGGGTATAATGTCAGAAAACGAACAATAGCTTAAAGTCACGTTTTGTCATGTGACTTTCAGTATTACCTTCTTCCTCTTTCGAGGTTTCAAGCGTTACAAAGTTTGAATCAAAATAGAAATGCAATGCCAGCAATGTTTTTTGTTACGATGGATATTTGCCTCGTAAATAAAGAAGTCATTTTGTAATTAATTGTTGATGCAATCTTGTATTATCTGGTTGGCGTAAATACTGTACTTCCTTTAACAGGCTAATGCTACCACTTCAGCTAGCAAACACAAAGTGGCTAATTAAACAAAGATAGAAACGCAATTTGTTGCAATTTAATACACAGGTGAGCAAATATATTGTCGCCGATAACTCGTTATTTACCACGGATCCAGAGACATTGCGAGAAAAGTGACTTATAAAGGAAAAAAATCCACTTCGCTTAAATCATGCAGATGTAATCAGCAGCAAACTGTGTCTTGTTTGGGTGTGACGTCAGTACGGGACGCGGCTAGGGACAATTCACTTCACAGTCGCGGTTTTTTTACATTCGATGAAAACCAAAATAAAGGCCTAATAACCATATGTCCTGCAGAGACAACAGCAATGTCTCAGACTCAAAATTAACTGCTTGTGATTTTTTGAGTGCGAAAGCAGAAATCAGTCATTCTGCTGGATTATGAAACAATAATCAAAGTAATTTGTGTGTGTGTATGTGTGTGTGTGTGCACATACCGTACAAACATACATACTGTACATGCATACATGCATACATACATACATACAAAAACCCTATTTTCCTTTCTCCAGGAAAATTTACCCTCTGGAAATTTAGTATTTCAGTTTAGTCTTTAGTGTTTAGTGTTTAATATTTCTATCCAGGCTGATCCTTTTGTCACATTTAATTTAATTTGGATTGATACAATCCTTACGCATTTTAGTAGCAGTTTTTTTATTATTAAGCTGAGGGTACTGCTTACAGATACAGTTTCTAATGTAGCTATACAGTTTCTATAAGGTTGGAAAAACTAACTGCGGCCGGTGACCACAGTAAGGGAAGCCCAAAGAAGTGCTTAGGACTACAACTCTGTTGCTTGATCACCACTCTGGAACAGGAATTTTAAAAGAAGATTAGAGAAGACGGCTTCAAATATATCATTTGGCTCCTACAGGGGGACAACCCCATCTATAATTTAAAAAATATGAAAAAACAGGCAGATTGTGAGAGTTTTCTAACAGTTAGCCTATAATACTCTGCTGGTGCTAACTTTCAGCCTGACCCAAATTTTCAGCAGTCTCAATGTTTGCGAACGCATATAAATACTTTGTGCATTCGTTCCCCGACTAGAAGGTCACAGAGATGTACATAAAAGAAGGATGAAACGCTGATGACGCGCCTACAGGAAAGCCGAAAAAGGCCAAACATCAAAGAAAACCTGTTCATTTAGTCTTATATTTGTTATTTTGACATGATATTTGACATCTGAAGTTATAGAGTTTTAATGTTATGTTTTATAAACAGTTTACATTAGGCAAAATCTTTTTGTCATGTTTGCATGATTGTCCCTTATCAATGGTCCTGAAGCCTAATTAGAACATCTTCCATATCGTGACCAGCACAGAAACTTAAATGTTTCTTGTCTATTTTAAGTTTGGTTAAATATGAGTGGTCAATTGTTCAGAATTTAGGCTCATAGGGCTTACTGATTGCTTACCGATTACTTATTTTTCATGATTAAAAAAGCCCCTCCTCCTCTGTTATTTTGACAAATCACACCCTGTATACAAGTATCAAATGTTTTGACAGAATAGCCTTGATGGAAAGTGGCATGAAGGAACAGCAGTATGCCTTTACTAGCATGAGGCTCAAGAGTTTGTTTTTCACTCCATTACAGGAGGAGCCCACATATGACAAGTACGTTTCATGTTTCATAGCCAAACAAATATTGTTTGGATCAAAATAAAAACCTGTTTTGTAAAATAATAGCAGTTGGGAAACTTCTTGGAATTTGGCATTTTGATGCTACACGTGGACCATTTTCTAAGAAAGACCATTGTCAAGTTGAAAACTTTCATCTGACTAGTACCTTATTCTGAACAATCGGTGTTTTAATAAGTAGAGAGTAGGGGGTTCTAGTTAGTCATAGCATAAAAAACTGTTACGTATATTATTTATTGTAATTCAAATCACTGCTTTTTGTTTTGTGCAAGGTTAAGACAATTGTCTTGTATGTAAGTCAAACTATGTTAACTAAGATGTTGGAATTTGAATCTATTAATTTGTAACCTGTGGAAAGAGAGTGAGTCTATTCTTATTAATATATAAAAACCATTACAAACGTAATGTAGAGCTATTTGAAGGTCACCTGTTTAAAAAAAAAATTGCCCACATTTTGCTGCAAAATTCAGTGTGTGTGTTTGATGTCACATTTCTTGGAATAAGAAGCTGCATGTTGCCAAGGTAATCACGGGAAACTCACTGGACTGAAGTCACCAAAAACAAGCCATGCCCCTATAGTTTAGTTCACACAGGCACAACCCATCAGCTGCTATAAAATCCTGAGCCCTCAGAACGTGCAACTTTTCACAGGAAAGACAACCCAAACAGCACCACTGTCAGACATTACCTGAAAACGTATGGTTCGTGGAAGAATAGGACTTGAGATGATGCATGTTGAAGGCACGCTGGAGTTCTCCATTTGTGGAAACACAAATTCAGTCTCAATGAGCACAATGTCTGCAGAAGACATTGGTGCTGTGGTTGGAGGAGGCAGAAGACCGAGATCCCACTCCTATTACAGTCCAGAGGACTGCAAGAAATATGGCGTGCTGACTCAACCAGAGGAAACCAACGTACGACCTCGCTCTAGGTATGTTTTCATCCAACCCATGTTGATTAATTGATTGATTGATTGATTGATCGATCGATTGATTGATTGATTGATTGATTGATTGATTGATTGATTGATTGATTGATTGATTGATTGATTGATTGATTGATTGATTGATTGATTGATTGATTGATTGATTGATTGATTGATTGATTGATTGATTGATTGATTGATTGATTCATGGGCACATCATGATTGTAGCAAAAAAAAGGGACTAAAAGGAGACTCAATTCCTAATATTCATTGAGACTGACTGAATTCCTTGTCAGGTCTTTTTACAGTTATGAATCATCAGAGCAGTTCTCCAACTATGAAGCAGGAATCTCTCCAAATTCCAGTCCACAGAGAGAGAGAACCAGTTTCCTGACCCAGAATGAAATAAACAAGAGAGAACAGATAGACTGGGATGGGGATGGTGTTCAACCAACTTCAAAAAAGTCCAAGTCTAAACCAAAGAAGAACTTATTATCTAAAGAACTTAATGGTGCTGTTATCGCGTTTTTCACTTACTTTACTCTCAAAATGAAAATATTTTCAAAGAAAAATAGTTTCCTTTCACTATCTAGCAAAACAACAAACACATGTCTTCATATTTTTCTCAGGCAGCAAAGGCAGTCCGAAGTCAGTGTTTATGATGACCATCTCTGAGTCGAACAACTGGGAAGTCAGCTCTTATTCAGGGATGAAGTATGGACAGTTTGTGGACTGGGAGAAGATTGACCCTGAAGCGGCAAAACGATACAAGCAGATTCTTAACAGTGATCACCAGCAACTCAAAACTATGGCCAGAGAAGGATTCTGGGCCATGCCTCACACACTGAGGGCCAAAGCTTACTACCACACCATTCACAGCATCAACTCCAGGTTAAAAATGTCACATTAAAGTTTTACAAATACCATGTTTTAAATATACTGAAATTATATTTTCAAAATGTATTGGCACTTGTGAAATCAAATCCACATCCTCAATTGACTTGAGCGTGGCCTGATGTTATACCTGCAGTGACACTCTGACTTCAGACAGAGATATCTACTATAAATTGGCAAAGAAAGTCTTTGGAGAACAGAAAATCAGTACCCATCCAGTCCCACAGTACATGGAGGCAGGAGAGATACCCAGGTAATGTTCCCTGTTGTTTCCTAAAGAAGCATTTGGTCAGTAACTATGACTATGTGAGCATTAGAAAATGTTCCCATTGTGGGGTGAATAGAGGATTATCTTTATCTTATAACGTGCATGTCAGGTGACATTTATATGGTAAATTCATACTTTGGCGGATGTTAATTAAATTAAATAATTTGTATTGTCACTTTGTTTTCTTAACTGTTTTACTTTTCAAGTTTTAATTATTTAATGACTCAGGCAGACATTGCAGCTAAAAACCTTAATTGTGAAACCTTGACACAATCACGGTTTATTACCCCTTACTATAGGCTCTAGGATGTCTGTTGTATTATTTGCAATATATCACATCATGTCTAGAAGGTCTAGAGGCACATAGGGTCTACCATCAACCTAAAAAATACTAATTTTTTCAAGAGAAAAAAACCCTCCCACTCTTTTTTTATTTTTAACAAATTATACCCTGATGTCTATGCTAGAGAGCACATGGAGAGTAAAACTATGCTGATGTCTTTTTTTCTGCAGACAGACATTTTTCTTTCAGCACATTTAGAAAAAAAAAAATCATATAGTCCATTTCCTCATTATCATTCTTTATTTGTTATTCATTTCAAACCCAAGACAGTGGTATTCTCATCAATACTGTGGATATTAGAGGCTTGAATTTTAAGAATGTTTCTTGTCCTTGTTCCAGAATATTAAATTCATCATTAATACGCATAAACATTTCTCTAGATTGGAGCTCGACCAAGTATCTTGTTCTTCTGTTATCCAGGTACTGTCTTAACAAAGCAGGACTTAACTCTGTGAAAAAAATCCTTCTTTGCCTTGGAAAGTATTTCCCCAGCATGAACTTCTGCCCCATCCTGCCTGCATTGGCCTCCCTTATCCTCCACTTCAGTGAGGATGAAGCTGAGTGCTTTTACAGCATGTCCAGACTTATCTGCTATAAAGACCCCAACAAGCGTTACATCGACCAAACCTTTCTCACCTATCGTGCCTCCTGTATGACGTTTGGAGACCTTGCTAACAGGTGTTGCAGAGGCATCCGTAAGCTGATCGCCAGCTCTCATCAGAATCTCTTTGAGTTTTACTCTGACTGGATCATGTGGATATTCGCTGACCTTCCATTCACATACGCCATTCGAGTGCTGGATGTCTACCTTTTGGAGGGATACAAGGTCCTTTACAGGTTTGTTTCTGCTTCAGTTTGACACAGTAAAATCCTTTTGTGTGATTTTCCCGTGACGTATCTATTTCCAAATCATTATTTTACAGGGTGGCTTTGGTTTTGCTCAGCCTATATAAAGTGTCTGTGTCATCTCGAGTGGCAGATGTGGAAGACTTCAGGACAGATATGAAAAGGTTTGTGAAGAACATAGCTCGCCACTGCACAGCTGAGAAGCTTCTTGAGAAGGCCTTCATGATTCCTATGGCCACCCGGGCGGAACTCAATCTCCTGTTCAATGCCAATAAGGACTCCCTCATGCAAAAAGGCGTCACCATAGACCAGAAGAGGTGAGTCCGTGCAAAAACCGGACAGTGAAAAGCATTTTTCACCGTTTCATTTTTTTTTATCAAACTTCATTTCAAGTTAATTTTTGCATTATTATTGTTTTCTGTGTTCCTAAAGGCAGTTGGTAGAGATTGTCGACTTTGACAGCTTCACCTCCAGTGTTGTGACGGCGACTGGGATGAGAGTCATCTGGGCCTGGATCCCTGAGCGATTTGCTCTTTTTAGTCCCATTAAGCTGTTTGATATAGCTGAACACGGGAGAAGTCTTGCTTCGTAAGTAAAGCACTCGTGTTCCCTCCATTCAACTCATAACTCATTTCATTACATCTTGTTATTTAATGTGCAATTCTTTGAGTGTGAAGGTAATGTCTTTTTTTATCCAGTTATCTCATCCTGGGAAAAAGTGACACAGCAGCTTAATAAATAATATTTTGATGAGTAAACGTATGATCTCATTAAGGAGACACCAAATGTTTTTTGCATAAAAATGAATGGTAAGATATTTATTTACATGCTAGGTTTAGTCAGACATGTTGTCTAGTTACTCACGTGGTATTTTATGAGATATTATGAACAACTCATGTTCCTGTATGTGTGTCACACATAGATTTTATTCACATGTGGAGGGACATGAACCAGTAGTGCTGATAATCAAAACTGCGGATGAAGAGGTATGTGACTAATGGGTTAATGAATCCACTTTTTCGTTGATTCAACTCTAGATATGATATGCAAAATTAAATATTTGTATTTTTTGTTGATCAGGTTTTTGGTGCCTTCCTGTCAACGGATGTACTGGAAAGAAGAAAGTATGACTCTGAGGCACTAATATATTTTGGAACAGGGGAATGTTTTGTGTTCACGGTGAGACACACTTTATTCTACGTATTCTTGCTGTGATGCACTTCAGTTAGCTGAAGTGAAGAAGTGAATTCAATGGATTTCTAGTGCAACTTTCTTTTATTATCATTTTGTGTTAAAACAAATGTGCCAACTCCTTCAGCTTCGTCCCAGCATGGAACGCTACCAGCAGGCTATGGTCAATATCATGACCAGAAGAGTTTCATCTGATGTGTACACTAGTAGGTGTTCCACTATGACATCCATAACTTTGACCTGCCCTGCTGGGACGCCCCAGGACCCCAGCTACCTGACGATCCCCTTCACTGCACCATCGGAGGAACATGTGATCGCCAATGAAGGAAAGAGACCCAAGGAACAAGAAGCATCCATGTTCATAGCTGGAAATGATAGTCAGCTAATTATTGGTATGTGGGTTTACCATATTGTGAGAGATTGCTTCTTTTTCAAAAGGTCTAGTCACTGACGTTAGCCAACAAGCGTTGCGAAGGCAGTGCTAATGAACGCGTCCTTTCTTAGGTGGTGATGGGGGATGTGCAATCTGCCTAGGGGAAGACTTGGAGGGTGGATTCTCAGAGCCTTGTGACACATTCAAGAGCATCCCACTGTGCAAAGGAAACTTCAAAATCCAGGCCTTGGAAGTGTGGGGCATCCAGAACTCTATTTCCATTTATAACAGATATTCCTCTCTGTAAATTCACAGTTGTGTATATGGTACATTTCTTCTTGATGGTGCTTAACTGGACGATATTTTTATGTGGCTTTCAAATATTTATTTTTTGAAATACAAATATTGTGAGGATTCTATTGTCTTCAGTAAACATCAAGTCAATTTTTTTACATAGCCTTATGAGACATACAGTACACAGTCTTAAAGTATATTATAAGCCTAAGTAATAGAAACAGTTCCCGTCTCAGAGAAGCACAAGGAAAATCTTCTAATGAAAGCATCTAGGCACAGATGGAAAGATGAGAAGTCAGCTCCAAGAACAAACATATTGCACAGACATATGCAGCAATCAATCAAGGAGGGCAAAGTTTGTCAGGTGTGTTTCTTTTTTTTATTCAATTTTTTTTTTTTTTTTTTTTTTTACTGTGAGTGAAACCCAGAGTAAATGTAAGGAAACAGGGAACCCACAGAGACACAGGAAGTACATGCAAACTTCACATGGAAAGGTCCTAGGTCTGGAATGAGACCCCAGTCCTTCATGTTGCGAGGCAACAGTATGAGCCACTGTACAGGTAGCCTCTTCATTCATCATGATTAATATCAGTCAGTGAATATTTATTAATTTCAATGAAATGGTCATCTGTTGTAACATTTGTATTATTTTGTATTCCTCTGCATTTGATTACATCCATGGGATGATATGTTTATTACTTATTTAGTAAGTCATGTATTACAATACATTGGATGGTATCTCAATATAATGGTGCCAAAAGCAAATGACTTTCAGACAGAAAAAACATCTTAGTCAAGTTTAAAGATTGAAACTGTCATCACATATCAATAACAAGATATAAGTAAGCCTGGTTTATCTTATATGATACATTATATCAGTACACTACATATACAATACAACATCAACTTCAATCCACCTCTGTGAAGTAGTAATCATGACTATATTTGTATAACACTTATCCGTATTAAACAGTACACTGAAGGTTATAGGAAAAATTCCCTGGATTATATCATGACTGCAAACATTTAGGTAGAAGCATATCACACAAAACACTTGGATCATACAGTTAATACATGGCAGAAACTAAAGAGATATATAAAGAAATTAAAGGGATAATGATTTCAGTAATATCAATTAAAAGTATTGGGATGAAAGTAAGAGGATAAGAATGCTATTTAACTTTGAAATACAGTACATATACAGGTTCAAATAATTGAACGTGAACTTGTTGTAGACACTATTGTCCAGTGGGTGGCAGTAATGCAGACTCGGTGACACAGACTGCAGCTAAAATCAGAGAAGAAGAGCTCTTCCACTCCTGCAAGTAGATAGATAACCCAAGTGTCGTGGATGGAAGGCCGTGGACTATGTGTGTCTCTCACACTCAACCCGTTGCGGACCACAGATGTGACAGCATTCAGTGTTAAGGAATATTAGACAGGTGGGACTCTGTCTTTTATCTGTCAATTTTAATATTATGCAGAATTTGAACGTTAGCTAACATGAATTATATGTTAGCCTTAGCTAAGTTAGCGAATGTTGTCAATACAATAATGATAGGTGTTTATGAATCACTTACCCTGAATTTAAAACCACTAATCAAAGTAATGTAGCTTGCAGTAGCCATGCAATAATCAAATGTTAACTACCAGGAGATGAAGTTATGCTCAACTGTACTCGAATCAGTTTGGCTTTGCTGCCCTGCCCATTTACGGATGTTCCATTCGCTCATTAACTAATCTGTGTTTCTCATCAGAACTGGTTTTTCGAATAGCGTTTTACATTATTTCACCCCTTACTCCATCAGCCCTCTCATGCTACGATGGTACAGTTCCATTCCCCTTAATTAAGAGTCAGCATGATGAGATGCAATAGCTTTATTACTAATGGTGATATTTGTCTCAAAGGGGAACGGTGTATTGAAATATGCCACAATGGAATCTGTTGAAGAAAGTCGCCTGTTAGTTACAGGAATTTCTCAGCATGTCAGCACACCTCTTAGAATTTTAGATGACTTGTTATTCATTACACGAAGGCATCTCCCAAACAGAGCTAGCTGATGAATGAATAACTGCAGAGTTCATCTTGTTCTCCTCCATAATAGCCTCGTTATCTGGCACCCCTCGTCATTTGGTTTTCAGAGTAGCTGTATATTAGAAAGTAATATTCAAAACAGTGAAGACATTTGTGAAAGATAAAACTTGTAACTTAACTTTTGAGTCACGTAAATAACAGCACACAAATTGTTGAAAACCATGCTTATAATTTAATGTCTCTCTCATGATGTAATCATGTTCTTCACAAGCTGGGCTCCAACTTTGAGGAAAATATGTGCTAAATTGCATGTGATCGCTCAAGTCTTATAAATGTCATAATCTTGCACCATCTTATTACAATTATTAAGTTCTGTCGTCAGAAAAATAAAGTTTTCACCACATTGTTTGAGAGTCAACTGTTTAATGCTATAGAACTAATGTGAAGCAGTGAGTCCACCACGTTTCAGAAGTAGAACAGAATGGACAAACACCTTCAAACACCTTCTATGGTTTGTAATCAACAAACACAGCATTAGATACCACTAAATCCTCTTTTTTTTCTCACACTTTTGTTTCATTGCACACATAGGGATTGGCCAATAAGTCATAAACTTTTGTCAAAGATATTTATGTTTAAATTAAGACAGTTACTTAAAGGTCATTCTGAAGTATTTAGACTCAATTGTCAGTTCCATTTCAAACATCAGAGGTAGTTTTGGTTGGACTTTTATAGGCACACTTTAAAAGAGCACAGAATCACTTTTTTTACAATATGTCATCTTTCATTTCCTCTGAATGTGTGTGTTTTATGTTAAAAGGCTGCAGTCATGGGCCCAGAAGATGCCTCTGCCCCTAAAACAGAATGTTCCGATGAAAGTAAGTGTCTTCTTGTTTTTAAACTGGTTCTGTTTTCTATTTTGTCAAGTTTATTGTACTTTTTTTGAAAATGTTATGGAAGCATTAATTTGAATAGATATTATTGATGCACTGGCGTCGCGCCCTGAGTTTCCCCCACCTCACACCCTCAGTCAGCTGGGATAGGCAACCTACAACAGCGGATGAAGTGGTTTGAAAATGAATGAATTATTAATATAAATATTAATAGTAATATTAATTTGGCCTCATCCCCTTTAAATAATGTGAACCGGCATTGAAAATAAAGAGCTAGAAGTGTTTGTCAAACAATTGTATCTCCCTTCTACAATTAAAGTCCCAAAACCTCACTTTGTGTGTTCACTACACAATAAATCATGTATCTTTAGTCATTAATAAAAGTAAATTATATACTTCTGTTATGTATTTCAATAAATTTACTGAATTAAGAATATTTTGTCGATTGTCCTGCAGATCCAGCTGACATCTTGAAGGAGTTGTCAGAATCAGATTCTAATGACGCTTCCACCACCACTGAGCTAGAGAACTCCAAACAAGCAGAGAACAATATAACCGACAAGTGTTACCCTTGCCCCACCTGTGGTAAGGTATTTGACAGACCATCAAAGCTAGAGAGACATAAACCTGTACATGCGAGGACACCTAAGACTCTTCATCAGTGTCAGCATTGCAATAAAAGTTTCACTCAAAAGGAGAAGCTGATCCGACATGAGAATTTTCACAGTAGGACTAACAAGCACCCTTGTCCTGACTGTGGAAAGGTTTTCAACAGGCCTTCAAAATTGGACAGACATAAACACACACACTCCAAGAAACCGAAGGTGCCTCATCAGTGCTCATACTGCTTGAAGACTTTCAGTAAACCGAACAAACTTGTCCGTCACAAGCGAATGCATACTGGGGAGAAGCCTTTCACTTGTGCTGTCTGTGGGAAACGATTCTCTGAGTCGGGTCATTGCAAAGCTCATGAAAAGACACACGAGGAGCAGCCAGAAAAACCCCACCGTTGCTCCGACTGTGGAATGTGTTTCTTCAAAGCCTCGGAACTCCGTCGCCACTTCCGCTCTCACACAGGAGAGAAACCCTTCAGATGCACCTTATGCGAAAGCTGCTTCTCCCGTTCCGAAGGACTGAAAAGACACATGAGGAGCCACACAGGAGAGAGGCCGTACAAATGCAGCATTTGCAACAAGGGATTTTATTCTCGTCATGATTTGAATATTCATGGTTTGACGCACTCGGGAGTGAAACCACATCTCTGTCCTGTATGTGGCAAAGGCTTCTCACAGCTGGGCAACATGAAAGAGCATGAACAGAATGTTCATATTAAGTCAGAGAGATATATTTGCAATGAATGTGGGGCGACCTTCACGCGATATAAGTCTCTGACACAACATCAGCGAACACACACTGGGGAGCGGCCCTATCTGTGCCTCACCTGTGGTCGCAGGTTTTCATGGAGCCATTCTCTTAGCAGACACCAGAGGACACACACACACAGACAGCTGACTATGGATGCTGCCAAAGACAGATCGCATTTTGAAGAGCCCTCTGAGACTTCTAGCAGTTGAAAATAGCAATGATTCCCATTTAGAAAGGACCTTTTCTATTTTTGAATAGTTTCTCTCCTACAAAGACAAAGTGCAGTACAGTATATGCAATTTTAGCAAACTTCAGAGTTGAGACACAAATTAGCTTTTTTTTCGACTCCAATATGTTTATTTATCAAAGTCAAAAAGATGCATTCACTCACATCTAAAATTCAAACAATGTTTTCAGACAAGGCATCTTCCTAAGTAGCGATCAGCAGTTTTTGTATGTGAAGAAGCTGCAAGTTTTGTTTTTTAATAATGTGCAAGAAGATGTGTTATGATGGATGGAATGATCTCTTTTTTGTCATTTACTTTAAGATCTTTCAGAACTAAAGCAGAGTTGCTCTGACAGAAGACCTGGGACTTTTATTTGACAAACAGATGAACAAGTCTGTTCATCTGTTTCTTTGTTTCTATATTATTCATTCGATGGGAGCTTTCTTATAGTGAATAACTTAATCAGATGTAATCTGCGGTCTCACTATTGCACTGTCATAGAAAGTATTAACCAGCACAACAATCATGCAATGTTCAATGCTAGAAATCCAGTGATTTTTTTTTTTTTTTAAAGCAGCTAATGAAAGGTGAATTTTCTTGTTGCTGATTGTTAATAGTATTTTTATTTTTTTATATCAGGTTCATTCTTGTAATAATCAGGGTTTTTTTTGATAATTAGATATTCACGTAACTAAGTGCACTATTATGTATGCATTCATATTTTGTCTGTTCACTAATGGGAAACCCCTGCTATGAGATTCCATCATAAATTTTGAACCGTGGTTCGATTTGTCCAAAGCCGAGCAACTACTTTCTCTGAAATTAGCTGTTTAAAATTAAAATCAATATAAAACTTTTCATATCTTCTGTTTAATTTTATCATGTTTGTAGTGCAGCTAGTATAATCCAGTGATTTAGGCATTTTTTTGTCCTTGGTGTCATGGGCCAAATGTACTCCAATGATCCATAATACAAATTTGTCTCCGGTTATTGGTTGGTTGGATGTAGTACAGGAAGACATGAGGGCAGTTGGTGTTAGAAAGGAGGATGCAGAAGATATGCTGACATGGAAAAGGATGACGCGCTGTGGCAATCCCTAATGGGACAAGCCAAAAGCAAAAAGTTTGAAGTTTGCAGTTCCTCACTTAAAACTTAAATTTATATTTCTTTCATCACATTTAAAATGATTTTTACTACCCCTTGCAGTTTTTTTGTGATGGTAAGTGGGGTTACTGAATGTTCATCTTTTCAACCAAACCTACAGACCTTTAGATTTTTTTATTTTATTTTAATGCACACGCTTAGGAGGCCTGTAGGCTCTTGTGTGTGAAGGTTTCAGGGCCACTACACACACAAATACACATTTCGTTTTCCAATTCTGACCGACTGGTAGAGAATCCAGATACTACTACTCCTGTTGGAGCAGAAAAAAAACAACCCAAACCACCAAGACTTCTCAGAAATTTTTTTTAACTCCTTCCTCTCTCAAACCATCTGTCTTCCCTTGCTAAAACCTTAACATAAAATGTTATCTTCTCTGCCTAAAAAGATAACAGATCTTCACTGCACTGTCACTATCAGAATAAATAACGGAATAAATAAATACCTGCATCAATATTTGATTACATATTGATAATAAACTGGCATATCACTACCATTTTCTGTTGCAAATGCGGAGTTCCAGTACAGATCTTTTCACAGTAATGAGAGAAACGGGTTGCGTTCAAAGATGAATGTGTGTATGAGACAGGATTTTTTTTCTCACAAAATAATTATTATATGGAATAATCTTAAATGCTCTTGGCATGTTTGTGTAAAATAGCAAACTGTAAATCCATCAGTATTTGATTTAGATTCCCCATGCTGGAGTGATGGTTTTTTTTGGTTATCATGTTTGAAGCTGCAATACACACTTTTGTCCACCTGATGGCAGAAACTTACTCATGTTCGGTCAGATGACTTTAGTAAGAGAATATGAAGAACATTTGCTCACATTTGTTATACGAGGTCTATGTTAAAATGTTGGTAATAAAAATCGAAAGCTGCTTATACAAAAAGAACAAAAATTTAAAAAAAAACTCAGATGCTGCTAATGAAATGTCCCACTGTAGGAAGTAACTGGACCAAATCAATATGTCCTGTTCACATTTAGACCAGGATAAAACTTGTGCAGATGACTATGAATAACCACTGGACATTCAGCGTGCAGCCTCGTGTATGTGTATGTTTGTGTGTTTACGTATTTATTTACTTCTTTATTCTTAAAAAATAGAACACTGAAATTAACATTTGACCCACCGAATAGAGACGCTAGTGGTTACCACAGCTGTAGGTCTTTGATCAGGTGTTATCTATTTCAGAACTTGAACTATTACATATCGTGTTTGTAATGTAATTAATCGGTCAGTCGTGTCGATCCGTTCAAGCTAACGGCGCTGGTGTCACATGAGCGCCCCGCCTTCTAGCAGAATAAAGCTCAATGGTGATTGGCTGAAAGTACTGTCAATCTAATGGTAGCTAAATACAGAACGCACAATTGGTTTGTGACATGCCAATCAAAGCCTTTTCTGAAAGACGATTGGTCCACCCCTCCTCGTGCTCCACAGAGTGCACCGCCCCTCCTGTACCCTTTACATTGAATGATTGATACTGAAGCCGTTTTTATGACGTCCCCGTGGAAGATTAGGCCACGTTAAACCAAAGTTATGGTTATTGTCGCTGATCCACACAGGAAGCTTTTGCTCCACTGAACTCCTTCCACGCACAGGAGCCTCTCGGCGTGCGGAAGCTTCCGACCAGCTGCGTGCCGCGGCGCTGCCTCCCGGTTGAGCGGCGGCAGGAGGATGGCAGTGCGTTGGATCTCCGTGTCAGTCCTTGGTGGTCTTTTAAGATTTTAATTAGCTGATAGCACTCATTGGAAATTTCCGACGCAATTGATCAGGCAGCGACGATAATTTCACCGCTTTGATCGTGGAAAATGAGTCCAGGTAGGTATTAGTGTGTGCGGATGTGTGTTATTTGTGTATTTGGATCAGCGCAAAAACGCTTCCCCTATGAGGACCTGCCCGTTCATTAGCCCAGAAACCTTATTTACTGCTCAGACACTGCATGTTGCTCCGTGTTGTCGTCCTCCCACTCGTGTCTCTTTTTTTTTTTTTTTTTTTTTTTTTTTTTTAATATCGTTATACAATCGTGGGATGCCGGGTGGATTTGATGGCGCAAAGACGGAATGATGTGTCTTTTTTTTTTTTTTTTTTTGGAGCACTGATGTTGCTCCAGCCCAGCCATGAGCTGACTGCAGAGCGTGTAGGCCCGGCATCCTCCAGCAGTAGGAGGCCAGAATAATGACATGTCATGTCCAAACAACACTGTTAGTAGAAGAGAAGGGTTCAAACTACAGGACAAAGGATCTTCGGGGTGACTGGTATCCTCACCGATGAGCTGTTGTCTTGTTGCTGTGTTGCATCGACTTGTGTGTCTGTCAAGATCCTTGTTGAATTCTTCTTTCTGAATCATATGGACATGGATGGCCTACATTTCTATTCACCCTCACTATTGTTGCTTCAAGGAGGTTGTGTTTTTGACTGCGTTTGTTTGCTTCTTTGTTTTGTTTTTGTTTGCTACAATACAAAAAAAAAAAAAAGAGTCACGCCATTTGATCAGTTTTTTGGAGAGGTGGGGGATGGCCATGGGGATGGATGTGTGCATTTGACTGATCATCATTTGAATCCAGATTTTTCTTTTTTCTTTGTTTTTTTAATTAAATATTCTTTTCCATTGTGACACGGTGTCAGTTACAGGATTTGTGTTTTGTGGATAAGTCCTGCAATAATTTGACAAAAATCACTCAATGACGTCTTTGTTAAATCTGCTAGACATCAAACTTGGAAGTAATATTCCAGATCTGGTTATCCAAAATGTTGAACTTAATTTAGCACTAATAAAGTGATTAACAAAGCATTCTAAAAAGTAATAATGCTACAGACTTCTAAGTAAGAGCTGATGGAATGAAATGCCTGTCTTTGACAAATCTTTAATCCTGAATAAAACCACTGTTAGTGAATTATTTTTAATTATTAACCCTCCTGCTATGTTACGAGTCAAATTGATTAAAGTAACAATGATAGCAATGTAATTCTTAGGGATATATCACAGGAGTCTTTTAGGTATAAGAACAGAGCTGCCTTAGTGGAGGTGGAGAACGGAGGGTTGTCTAGTTTTGACTGTTAATTCTTTTAGCTGTTGTTGTTACAGTATCATTCTAAACACAGTGTGATTTGCATCCACATTCCTTTAAATGTGCATAAATAGCAGCGTGACAAATCACCACTACTAGCATATACCAGTACCTCAAATGGACTTTAATCACATATTGTGGATCATAACGTGACTTCATCCTCCATTCTTCTTCACTCACCGAAATACAATGAAATCAAGAGGTTAATGTGTGAAATCCAGTCACCATGCCGCTTGCATCTCACTCATGTTACCATCATGTGTCCCACACAGGTCAGTCTTCTGGTGGCCTTGTTGTCTTCGACTGCCACGTCTTTGAAATCTCTTCTCTATCTGATTCCATAATGACACGCACACAAGCACAAGGTTGTTCAGTGTAAGTGTAGCACATGAGGACACCCAGTGTGTCCCAGCTGAGCCTCTCTGCTGCACCAACTCACTGTTTCTATCATATAAATCACCTGTGTGAGAGAGCATTTAGTCCTAGAGTAAGGGCAGCAATGTCTGGAAAATTGTCTGAGTTGTGTAGATATACGTGGAGATTTTAGTGTGTGTGTGTGTGTGTGTGTGTGTGTGTGTGTTACCTACATTAAGAGAAGGGGGAGGCTTATTTTTGTTCGGTGGCAGAAGCCAAATATCGAGGTCATAACACTGTTAAAGCCTAGAGGTGTTAAAGGCTAATTTAGTCCTCCTGTCACTGCAGATGAATCCAGACAGTCAGATCTTGTGAGCCCCAATCAAACATCAGACATTTCAGATCCGTCAGCTGTTGTCATGCAGATGGATAGAAGTAATTCTCACAATTCTGCAAAAGGATCGTAACTGGCTCAAATAATGAGGTTTGGTGGTTACGTAACACCTGTGACAGGCACATTTAAACGACTACTCTCCCTGAAAATGAGAGATTCGTTCTCATATTGTTTTCCAGCAGGGGTCATTTTGCCTCTGTGAAGCCCTCAGATTCCGTCTTTACAGACGGGTTTCTGGAAAACGCTTAGTTTAGTTCTGAATGTGAACTGAAGTAAATGATGAGGTCAATCATTTTGATTCCTATCAGTACCTGGCTGTTTGACAATGGAATAATCTTTAAATGATGCTGATTCCTTCATGTATAAAATTCTGAATATTATAAAGCTACAGTTAGCAGTTATGTTTTAGTGTTGATAATTTTGATCATCAAGTTTTCAATTAAATAGTTTAATTCATAAAATATTCCAGGGCCTTACTTAATTCTGCATCTACTAGCAGGACAAAACCCAAACAGTCAATTTCGAATCACAGAAGGCAGAAAAAAAAATCTTCAAAAAAAAAAAAAATCACATCCAAGAAGCTAAAAAGTTAGAAATTAAAGCAGATTCATTTTCTGTTGATGAACTCAGCCATTCACTGACTAAATCTCTCAGCTCTAAAATGCTCAGAGTTTGACAATAATAACTTGTGATATCACCTGCACTGAAATGAGTTGTCATTGTCATTGATTCCTAAACACCAGAACTGACCACAATGTCAGAAGTCAACAAGTTTTTGCTTGTTTTTATTTGTTTTATGTGTCTCAGCTCTTGCTGGGTCATCTGTCTGGTTGGCAGGTTGACTGTTGCCTGTGTCCGGTCTGTATTTATGGTGCTGCACGTTATTTAGTTTGCTGACACACATAAATACAGACAAGCACGATGACATGGCACAGCTCTCTTCTCTCAAAGCTATTGTTCTTACATGCTGTAGATTTGTGTCTGAATTTGTGTCGCCACGCAGATTTTACACTGACTGAACCAGGACTTCATATTCGCTGAATATGAATATGAATATGAATATGAATATAACCCACCCGTCTCTTGATCTTTTTTTTTCATTTGCAGTAATAATGTGAGATATGTCTGTCTGAAGCACCACTGCATCCAAAATCTGTTTTTAGATTCATTTGTTAGCGGTGGTTTTCTATTACGGCATGTTCAGGTGCAGCTAGTCAAAAATATAATCTAAGATCAGTAATTATAGATGAAAAAAATGCAGGTTTTGATAAATCTTTTGAGACTTTTCAAATTATTCTTGTGAAATAATTTGTGTTTTTACTTCAATTGGTCAATTGGTCAAATCATCTAAAAACCAGAAGACGTTCAAAGGGATCACATGCAAAACATGTGCCGAGCTGTAATACGTTGTGTTTTATGAGATTGTCGTGTCATATGAGTTTAAGATCACATGTAAAATACATACAAAATATACTGGATAGTAGGAACTAAGAATATAAAATAAAAATATGTCAAGTTCAAGTTGTCCTCAGCTGTGTGATTGTTACAAAACGGTGGAAAAAAATTTCTTGTGAGTTCAAAACACATTGCTGTTCTTTGCCAGGTGCTCCGTCAGCAAAGTTAAGGTTCTGTTATTGTTTAAGATGAGCATGAGGCAATGATTTATGATTGTGTTATTCAGGGAGTAACATTAACAAGGCAGACGTGCTGTCGAGTGTGAGAAGGAGGCGGTTTGAATCTGTGTTTCGCACCGTTCCTGTTGATGATGCTTCCTTTTGCACAGTCGATCTGTAACACGATGCGTCAGCTAACAGGCTGCCACGTGCGTGAACTTTGGAGTAAACAATGTGGAAGAAATAATGTGCAGTTCAAATGAAATGGCATAGTTTTTTTGTTTTTAAATTTATTTTTTAAGATTAGAGGTTTTCCTTCGTCCTCATTGATGCCAAAATGAACAGGGGCTGTAAATTATGTTTTACGCTTTTGGATCTTTCTGCTTTCACAGACAGAACCATCCTCCTGTGGCGTCTCTGTGAACACCTGCCCAGATCGACTCACTTAAATTGAACAGCTTGACGAATTTCCTTATTTTCTGTTGCTGGCTTGACATCCTTAAAAAAAAATCTTGTGCTTTAGAAAGTGTTTGTGGATTTACGATGTCATGTAGTTCTTCCTCTCCAGCCAGTCTGTGGGACAAATGTTTTGAAATCAGAACAGAAGATTTAAACAGCAGCTGATCTACTGGGATTGTATGACATGAACCGATGATGTAATAATTGGAAAGGGAAACTTGTGTCACTCATTATTTCTGTTTCAGATTAAGCGGTGGCTATGTACCAGTGGTACGGTGATGGTTTGACTTCCATGACACGCTCATTGTAGAGACTGGGGAGGGATTGTTGCAGTCTTTTTCTTTTTTTTTTTACAATGTATTTTGTAGCTAGTTAGGCAGCCTGAGGGGTGTTGGCACTATAAATAGGCCGTTGTAGTTAAAAGTATTGGATGGATGATGGGGATGGTTATTCCTAGACGATTTCCTGTCATAAAATCACTCAGGGAATTCAAATTATCTGCAGAAGGATGCTGACTAAATTTAGAGCAGGGAAGCATTACAGTAATTTCCGCACTATAAAGGCGCACCTTCAAATGAATGGCCTATTCTAAAACTTTTTTCAAATATAAGGAGTGCTAGATTATAAGGTTCACTGTCTGTTTTTGAGAAAATGAAAAGCTTTTCGGTGCGTCTTATAGTGCAGAAAATACTATAGTCATTTAACCTGAATGTGGTCAGGAGATTTATGGGAACCAAAAATGGTTCCCTAAATCATTTTTGGTTGCTTTGGTGGAAAAAAAAAAGCAATCGAAAATGATTTGTTTGCTTTGAACACTGAGCACATTCAAAGCAACATTTACGTGTTTTGCTTTGAACGCGCTTAGTGTGATAATAGTTCATTCAGGCTTAACGTCAATAAGAAAACCTCATCTCCACAATGTGAGTTCCAAACATTTTGGAAAGGTGGAAATGGGATAATCCTGCATATAAATGAAAGTATATAACACAGTTACCAATATAACACATTTACAAGGAGTGCATCTTTAAATTAGAATTTTACTTGTTTTCTGAAGAAGAGTTGCATATGTGGGAGAAATGTCCTCTTGAGTATGTACTGTATATATATTCAGTAAGAGTGAAAAGATAATTTCCCCAAGAGGGACAATAAAGTGAGTTTCTTTTGTTCTTTCTTTTCTTGAGTCAGTGTCGCTTTGGACTGCACGAATGCAAGTTAAAGTCTGGAGAGACACACACACACCTCGAAAGAGGTGGGAGAAGATTCTGTGGAAAGTGGTGCGTTATACAGCATGATGTTGCTCTCAGTTGAATTGTCTGGTTTTCTTTCTTAAAATCTTAGTCAGATTTTCCAGTTTTTGTGTCTTCACTGCTTCAAACTTGTGGATCCATTGTTGGTGGGTGTGTTTTTTTTGTTTTGTTTTGTTGTTGTTGGTGGTGGTGGTGTGTGGGGGGGGGAGTGTTTATTTTTACCCTCTGCTTTGTCATTGCCCCTGGCCAGCTGTACCCTTGATGGGGATGGGGAAATGCCTCTTTACACTGAAAAGTAAAATCAGGCATGTTTTCCATGCTCGCGTTTGTGTGTGTGTGTTTGTATGTGTATGTATGTGCGTGTGCATGCAGTAGTGCATACGTGCAAAGGGGGGATCAGAAGAGGAAATAATAGTGCCGTCTGTGTAGCCATTGAGCGCTCCGTGGAGTGCCTTCAGACATAGACTTGACACAATACCACAGTTGTACATGAAGATCACAGTTAAGCTGAGTCTAAACACCTGACCCTGGCTGTGACCAACACACAGACTGAGGTGGATGCATGATGTGAAATACAATTTTAAGAGAATTACAATGAAACCTCTGACCTTCTGCAGTTTTTTTTTTTTTTTTTTTTTTTTTCACAACACGCATCGATGTAAAGAGCAAGCGTGCAGCCAAGCTCCGAATATCTGTCTTCTTCTGCTTTGTCAGAGACCTTCACAGCGTCCTTCCATTTGTGTATGTGTATGTGTGTGTGTTTGTGTGTGTGTGTGTGTGTGTGTGAGAGAGAGAGAGATAGAGGACAAGAGATAAAATCCCTCCATTTGAATGCACTCTGTTGCATGACTCACACTTTTTACAGTGTGGTTTGGCCACAGTGACACAGCTTAATAATGTATTGCTGAAATTTTTGAAGCTGATTTCGCGCAGCTAACATGTTAATATTGATGTTGGTTTCATCTGATGGCATCCTGTCCCTCCAGATGCTTTCTGTTTGTACCAGAAGTAAATTGTGGTAGTTTTTAAAAGACTGCACAACTCTTGAGAACAAGGTTCAATCTATTTCTCTCTGCCCCATGCAGTCATGTGTTACGATCTCCATGTGGCAACAAACCAATTCACCCAGTTTGATCAGTTTTTGCTGAAATCCTGCCAGAATGAGACAAAAATGTAACTCTGTTTCACTGACAAATTAAAATTTCCAGAATAAAACAAGAAAATCAATGACAAAAACGTTTGTTCTCTCTCGGTCTTAATTCTAATGTGAATTTGCAGCAGAACAAACATAATTAAAACTCAGTTCATGGGATCAGTTGAAGATTGGGGTGGAGGTGATTGAATGTCTGTGCTAGGCAGCCTCTTTGTCTTTAAACTGCTTTTCTCTTTAAAGATATCGAGGTGAAAATGTCCACAAGTGTACGAGTAAGTTTGCAAGAGAGAATGGCAATCAGTGTGAGTGTCCTGATGAGGTGAATATCTGTGACAAACACGGCAGATGCATCACAGCCTGAGGCTCGCCCGTCTGTCAGATGATTTTTATTTTTTTTTATCTTAAAGCAAACGCCACATTCACGTTGTCAGTTCTGGGATTGATGCCGTAAATTCTGACACAACCACATTAACCAGAGTAAAATATAAGGTATCTGGGAAATCTGTTCTGGAAACGTATAGAATTATTTTTTAATATGAAGAGGATGTAATGTCAGATTGTTGTTTTGTTGGTTTTATGTGTGTGTTAGTAGCTCTTTTGGTTGGGCTGGTTTCTGTTTCTGTCTACTGAACATGACATTCAGAATATTACGACTCTTACTATGAGCCTCTGCTCTTCTGCAGACTTTTTTTTTTTTGGGGGGGAAGCAGTAGCTCAGTCCACCAAGCCTTTGACTGGGTACTGGAAGTCGCTGGTTCAAGACCCAAGAGGGCCAAAATATTTGGATTTGTAAACTGGCAGTGGGATGTGCCAGCTCACCTGCTGAGCACCGCCGAGGTGCCCTTGAGCAAGGCACCGTCCGCCTATGAACTCCTCATGGTGCAGCCCATGCAAGAGCTGCCTGCCACCCCACCCCCCATCATCAGCGTGTGTGGGTCTGTGTGTTTCATAGAGGTGTGCAATATTTGGAGTGAAAATAAAAATAATTTCTCTACGGAGATTAATAAAGCATGTTTATCTTTTATTTATTTATTTTTTGCCCTTGCCCTCCTGGCTATATCGTACATTTCTGATCATATTCCTCTGAAATGTTTGCCGAGCTGGCTGCTTGCTTTTCTCTTAGCCTCCGTGGCTTATAACAGGATCAAGAGCAATTCCTCATTGCCTTGTTTATGACTTTTCAAACACACGTGCAGTATGGTAGAATATTTACTGATCAGTTCGCTGTCTGTCTGACAGCGACTACGCCACTGAGTTCACCTTCATCCTACACATAGGAACTTTATCAATCTAAAGATAAAACCTTATAATTTATTTCATTCATTGATCAAGCAGCTAATTCTCCAACGTATTACTTCAGTCTGTTTGATACCATTGGATATTTGATGTCTTTTGAAGCTGAGATCTAAAGCTCTGGTAGATTACAGTGGACAAATTTAGTTTAATGATATATTGACTCGTTAATTATCTGTGGACGTCTGTTTTCAACCAACTCTTTCTTGATCTATGGCAGGTTTGATGATCCCTGATCAAATTGGCTCCACCGCCAACAAAGTGGCCAATTAGGCATCAGCCAGCCTCACTGAGGAGGGAGGCCGACGGTGAGACTGGAACTCGCTGTGACCACACCCACACCCACACCCACACCGCTTCACCCGTCACCCCATCACCACCACCATGTCGATACCCAGCGGCAGTCCAGAAAGAGAAGGCTCTAGTGGGTGTCTCCCTCTGCTGGAGTGTCCCTCCTCCCCTCTGGGGACGGACCCAGATCCCCCATCAACGGGGAGCCCAGTGCTCAGCCCAGACTCATCTTCCCATGATGCAGTGCTCTCAGCACCAGCTGCCTCCCCGGCGGATTCAGAGAACCTGAGTCCTGATGAACTAGAGCTGCTTGCTAAACTGGAGGAGCAGAACAGGTGAGTGTTGTCTTCATCGTGGCTAACTACTAACTCCTGGAAAGAAAGCAAAGTAGAGGTAGTCCTCAACTTGTGAACACAGTTTGGTCCCGAGAGGCTGTTCTTAAGCTGAATTGTTTGTAAGACATTTCCAGCTGTCGCTGTCCCGGTTTGACTCCTTTCTGTGCAAAGTTTTTATGTTCTCTTTGGGTTCTACGGCTTCTTCCCACCTCCAAAATAGTGCAGTTTAGGATCAGTCGTGTAAAAACTGTCCGTAGGTGGGTGTGTGTGTGTGTGTGTGTGTGAATGGTTGTATGGCTTTCATGTGGCTCAGCGGTGCACCGGAGAGGCCGCCAGAATGTCCCCCTGCTTTTCACCCGTAGTCTGCCGAGGTAGGCTCCAGCAACCAGCAAAAAGAAGAAGAAGCGGAAGCAAACAGATTGATGGATGAATCTATAATCGCCATTTGAGGTCATTTAAATTCCATCACTACTCTAAATAAGAATGTATTATTACCTAAGACTTACCAGAAACAATTAGAGGACATGAAAACAACACATAAGTGAAATAAAATACTTTGGTTTTTGGTTCTACCTCATGCTGAAGTGTTGCGCATGAAGCTTTTTTATGTTTCTGTTTATGTTAACTGACAGTATTTTCCGCACTAGAAGGCGCACTGGACTATAAGGCGCACCTTCAATGTCCTATTTTAAACCTTTTTAATATATAAGGCGCACTGGATTATAAGGTGCATCTGATTATAAGGCGCACCTTCAATGAATGGCCTATTTCAAAACTTTTTTTCACAAAGAAAGCTCACTGGATTATAAGGCGCACTGTCGGTTTTTGAGAAAATTAAAGGCCTTTAGGTGCGCCTTATAGTGCAGAAAATACTGTACTACCTTGTCACCATTAAACTAACTTCAGCCGGAATACGTAACTGTCTGGGTGAAATGGACAACATGTAAGTCAGTACATGTACTCAGTACATGTATTCTGGTTGATGGAGAACAATATGTTATATATATATATAAACCGTAGAGGAAGCTGGCAGCCATAAAACTGCAATTTAGTACGAGCAAGAAAAAAAAATGAGCTGGCATAAACTGAGACGACAAAACAGACTGTATGCCTGGAGGCCAAGACAGATGATCAGGAGAACGGAAGAGAAAATATTTCAGATAAACAATAGGTACAAAAGAATGCTAGAAATGTTTATTTCACAGACATTAAATAACTTTGCTTTTTCATCTGTTTGGCTAATTTAGCTTTAACAAATTACAAAAATGCTCTTAACACAATATCAAGCATCATTCTTCCCGTAATGGAAGTACAGGGATCCCTCGTTACTTGCGGTTAATGCGTTCCAGGACCACCCACAAATAACGAAATTCTGCGATGTTGACGGACGATTTATTTTATTATTTACAGTAATTTAAACGTTTATGAACCCTCCCCATACTGACATCAAACCACCTTATAACTCTATTACCTTTTCCCACATTCCTATAGATTGTTTAAAACGCTTTTAAGTGTTTCTTTAATACACGGAAGTGCGCTGCGTTCCGACACTCACAGAATGTAACGCACTTCCTGATGCCGTCAGCCAATAGAACGCACGTACTTTATCACGTGACTACCTACTAAAAATCCGTGATGAGGTGAAGACGGGCATCTTGAAGCGTGAATGTGCGAGGGATTACTGTACATGTATAAATTCAGTTATTTATGTCACTTTCTAAGGGGTGGATGTAGAAAATGAATTACTTAACACTTATCAGTACACAATCTGACATCAAAATAGTCACTACATCTTTAGGTACGTCTTCAGAACAGATCTGAACAAGAAATTACTACCACTCTCCATTTGTTTGAAACCATTGTGCATTTTTTTTCAAAGATGAGGAGGGTATTAAGGTCCTCTGACCATCTGCTTCATCCAGACTGTTTGTACTGACTACATGGAGAAGAGACCGATGTAAGATGGCAGTGGATGTTATTATATTTTACCGTTTCTCTAATGAATGGATGGATATCTGGACTTATCCCTAGTTTTAATGACATTTTATGCATGGTTGGATACTTGCCAATGTCATGTACCACAAATGCCAGACTACTCATTCATGGACAAGTCAGTATTTTCTTCGACTGTACGACCCCCTGCTTCCATTCCACTCATGGGGTCACGCTTGAATGGAAGCAGGGATTGAGATTCAAGGAAATATTTATTGCACTTCCCACCTTTAGATCTACTGCAGCAGCGTTTCATGGAAACAACTTGTGCGACAGCATCTTGAATGAAAGTAGAAAGTTGAGCAAGGAGCACATAATGGATGTGACAGATGCTTTCTCATACAGGAGAATGAACATTCAGTCACAAGGCGTTGCTGAGGAAGCATTTGAATCAGCTGTCTCTACTCCTGTCTGACTCAACACACATCACTTTTTTTGAATGGCCATTTTAGTTTTTATCAAATGCATGTTCAAGTTCTTCCTCAGGTGAAATAATTAATAATGAACCATTTTCTTGATTGTCCTTTGAACCCATCGATCCCACAATCAGTTATGGTTGTAAAAAAAAGAAGATATTACTGAATTATTGATGTTTATTCCAGTAATTTACCAAGGAGTTCACTTTAACAACTATTTCAGGGAAATGCTTGTACTCAAATAATATATGTTTGGATTTTTTTTAAATGCTGCAATCACATTGATTTATAAAATAAGTTGAAAGTGTATTTCAGAATCAACGTTAGAGGCCAAGTTTGTGTATTCAAAACTAAGAATCTGATTCCAGTTGAACTTTGCTCACAATGTACAAGGTGTTGGGAAAAGAAGAAAGAAAAAAAAAGATCAGATTTGCAGAACATGAGCAGTGTGGTTAACACTAAGCCTTAGAAAAACAGTGAAATGAGGTAGATGATCTCACAGTAGTGTAAACTGGAGAATTGCAAAAAATATATGCATGAGTTATTGCACTGTTTTATGTCATGAAGTTGCACTCCAACTGTTCAGGAATTCATCAGAGACAGCCTGAGGAAAGAAGCTGTCCCAGGATCAGGTGGTTTTAACACAGTGGGTTCTGTATCACCAACCAGAGGGGAGGAATTTGAAAAGATTGTGACTTTTTCCACTACTGAAAACTTTTCCTTTAAAAATTTTGTGTGACATTTGGAAGATTACAAGTATTAAGAATAGATTGTGAGCTCATGTTGAAAATGTGGCCCTTTAGAATATTTAATACAAAGTAATGATGGGGGGGGGGGGGGACAACTGTTAATCAATCCATTAATCAACGTTTCCTGATAACAGCAATCTCATTTCATCCAGCACCATACAATATAATCCACTATGTAGCTTTTATGTCATTTTGATGTTAGTAATAACTTTGTTTGCATAGCATTTGTCAAACATTAAATGTAGCTCAAAGTGCTTTATGTCAAATCACTAATAATCTAGATCAAACAAGTCTGGCATGAAGAATTGAATGCAACAGGAGGAGTTAGAACGACAAGAACAATAAAGCAAAGGAATCAGGCAACAAAATAAATGAATAGCTGTTAGAGGGAGTCAGTGCTTCATTTTTCTATGCATTCACAAGTCATTTTGGTTTAATGGCATTCGATGTTTGTTTGTTTTTCAGTCGGCACCAGAAATACTTCTTCTCTCTTCCCCTTATATTCACCACTCTCAGAAATCCGCCTGATTTCCGCCTGACTTGCCGTCATTTCTTCATGCTTTTTATAAAATCAGTTCAGGATGCATTTTCTTCAAGGATAATATCTGAATAAGTAATAATCTGTTATCATTATTCAAGGATATAGTTTAATACCTGGATTAGATGAGGTTTAATCACAAGAACCCAAAATGCTCTGTAGTTCAAAAGAAAAAAACAAAAGAGTGATATGTTTTGTGATATGTGTAGGCATGAGCATAATGCGTCACAGTCCTGCATCACGTTTCAGCAGATGAGTCAAAGTACGGGGACGCAAAAGTCAAATGTTTTAAAAGGATCAGACATTTAGCCCAAAATGGGACTGAACCTCAAACCCTGTAGAGAACTAGGGTCCCTGTAATCACATCATCTCTGCCGTCCTGCTGCCCCAGACCAAAAGTCTTTTTTTTTTTTTTTTTACCAGCAAACAGAGGGTTCTGACATATGAGATGAGACAAATATTAACAAAGTGCCTCCTGGCGTCTCTTTAACAGCTTCCCGTGACCCGCTACGGCGGATAAAGCGGTTCAGAAGATGAATGAATGAATGAATGAGTGATAGTTTTGATCAACAACTTTACTAAAGACTTAATGTGTCCTGTCGTGACTCCTAATACTCATCCTAACTCCCCAGTGTGTCCAATATCATTAGGACAAATGAGATTAACCTGGTAATCATGTTTGTTCTATCAGAATAATCAACTGTAATTTCATCATCAGCAATAATAAGCTATGTCCGAGTATGACCCCGTTTAAAAAGCGGTACAAACACAGGGTTTTCAACAGGTACAGGAGGGAAGAAGGGCTTCGACAAACAGGTGTTGTCGTAAATGATTTATGTATTGGTTTATTTAACTGCGTAAATATAAATATGTATGTTTGTTTAATTTATTCTTTTTCTGCTTGAGATTATTGATTGTTAACCAAAACGTTGAGAAGGGTTATGTTTACACAAGTTTATGCTTCACCCTACTCCTTTTTGGACATGTGGGAATCATTTCTTTGACTATTGTTATTCTTGTTTTGTCTACTTCCAATGGTCGTGTTTATTTTTTCTGTTTTTTCTCGTTTTACCACCACATGTAAAAAAAAAAAAAAAAAAAAAAAAAAAACATTCATTCATTCATTCAAAATCATCCCATCCTGGTTAACTCTCGATCTTTACAGGTTACTGGAGGCCGATTCCAAGTCGATGCGTTCGATGAGCGGTTCACGGCGCAACAGCGGCTCATCGCTGGTGTCCAGCTCCTCGGCCTCCTCCAACCTGTCACACCTGGAGGAGGACACCTGGATCCTGTGGGGGCGCATCGTCAATGAGTGGGAAGAGTGGAGACGCAAGAAGGACAAACTCCTGAAGGTGGGGGCGGGTGGTGGGGTGGGGGGGGAGTTCAGGGAATCAGAATAGAAAATGAATGATTATTTTGTCAAATGCAGCATTTTCTTACAAATAAGTCACTCACTGTGTTGTACTTTTATATTAGCACATAGCTTAAATAAGAATTATTAACCTTTTCTTTTCATTTTTAATAACTTGTTGGTTTCAGAGAGCAACACAGAAAAAAAAAAGACTGAGTCATTTTTAAGCAGAGGCTGCACAATATATAATTTCAGCACAAATGTCACATTGTTCACACGAACAATAGTCATTACAGCAGATGTGCAGTGCAGCTAAAGCAAACTGACTCAACAACTTTGACCTTTTTGTTTTGCTGCCTGGTAAAAAAGGGAAAGCATTTGTGGTTCTGATTCTCCATGACTTGATCCACAAGAGAATTGTCTAATCTAACATCATGTTGTCTACTTCCAGTTTAACAGATATTGAACTTGTATTATAAGTTGCCAGGCATGACTAACTTATAATACAATTTCTACAACTTTAAAACTATCATTAAAGTTGTAGAATGATTTATGCTTTCCAAATAAAAGTTAGACAAGTCTCCTGTTGGAAAATTGTTGGATTCTGTAATATCTTATTAAGGAACCCAGAACTGTAAAAAAATGACTATTAATTTGTCCAATATGTAAATTAATGACATCCCACAGCAGCTGAACTTTACCGTCATTGAGGCGTTTAATCTGTTCGTACGATAGTTGTGTGTGGTCACACTGCACTGCACCAACAGGCACCTCTTGATCCGGTCCTGCGTTCCTACTGGTGTCTGTTTGTCCCTCTATGATAAAAATAGAAAACCCCCGGGGAAGAGAAGATGCTTGGAGGCACAGAGTAATACATTATAACGTAGAGTGTGTGGCTGTGATTCTGAAACATATTAGATTATCCCTTTAAATATATCTAGTCATCGTTCCCTAAATTACCTCTCCCATCCCATCTGTTTGATCCTCGTAATAACATCAATCTCTCCACTTGTTTTTTTTTCCTTCAGGAGCTGATAAGAAAAGGCATCCCTCATCATTTCCGGGCTATCGTCTGGCAGCTGCTGGGTAACGCTACCGACATGCCGGTGAAGAACCAGTACTCTGAGCTGCTCAAGATGTCGTCTCCCTGTGAGAAGCTCATCCGCCGGGACATCGCTCGCACCTACCCTGAGCACGAGTTCTTCAAAGGTCAGGACAGCCTGGGTCAGGAAGTCCTGTTCAACGTCATGAAGGTAAGCAATAAAATAATATATTGACTGATGAGGGATCCAAATGATGTTTACACAGGACCAGGGACATCTACCACTGCTTTGGATTTTCTTTCTCACTGTATCCTATCTGATTTGTTTGGCTTTCAGTGACAATCCTATAAATACTGTATGTTTATCTCTCCTGAGGGGGCCAGGTGTACAGAAATGAGCAAACCTAAAGAAATAATTCCTTTTATTTCTATCTCACAAATAGTGATGTGACGTTTCGTATCGAGGCTTCAAAGCGTGTGCCGAGTCGGGGAGGGGCCGTTTCCACGAAGCGCGCGTCAAGGTTTGCTTCATTTGGAGAGAGGGGTCGGAAATGATGACGTCTGAAGCTTCGCTGTTGATTTGAGAAGTGGTTCGAATTGTTTGACGGCAATATAAACCCCTCAGGCTTAGACATTATGTATATTGCATATGTGTTGTACGGTGAGGTTCATGGCAGTGAGGCACCAACGTAAAAGTCAGTTCTACGAGCCAGACAAAGTGGCATATTAATTACGCCACATTAAAAAAACCTGACATTAAAAACTGATTAAATTAATTACGAGTGGACCGCTCAGTTCAAACAGGGCGGATTATTTCCTGATCTGAAGTTTGAAGCAGATATTTAAGCTCCGATGTCGTCTTCTTTTATTAATTAAATCTTATATCGATCGATCGGTAGTCCAGTAGGAGGTGAGGCGCAGCTCTTTGCTGCTGCACAGAGCGTCCTAAATAATTTTAACCAGTTTTAAATGTCAGGTTGCTGATTTATTTTCAAATTCAATTCGTAGAACTTAGAAGCTTCAAAGCCTCAATACAAAACGTCACATCACTAGTTACTGGGTGTCTTTTGTCAACCAAATGAACTGTACATGTAACAAAAATGGTGCCAAACTGTGAAAACACTACTGAAATACTCGACTTTAATGGAAGATAAAATACATTGTAACATAAATAAATTAGAATATACTAAACTAATAATAGTTAACATGGGAGGCTAGAAACATATTAGTGGTAAGGACAGACTGGCTCACGTTCCTACCCAGGGATCAGGCGTGAAGACCTGTTTTTGTGTTGCGCAGTCAGTTTCTTTGATGACACTACCTGCTTTATGAAATAAAAATGAATAAAAATATCAGCGATTGAATCAGGAGTCCATCTTGTTGCTACAAAGTCCTGTATTTTGCATGTGTCAGGCTGATTTCTACTTTCTAATTTTGTCAATGAGAAAGGGGCTCTGCTGCTTGCAGCCATAGAATCAAACATGTTAATCATCAGCACATCATTTGTGTTCCCTGGTCGCTCAGCCACGCAGGAAATGAAATGCCTTCTGGTGACTAGTCTGGTCAGGATTACGGATATCATCACAACTGCTGTCTCTAAAGCACATAGCAAATGCGGTGTGTGTGTGTGTGTGTGTGTGTCTTTTTGTCTCAGGCGTACTCTTTGGTGGATCGAGAAGTGGGCTACTGCCAAGGCAGCGCTTTCATTGTGGGTCTACTGCTCATGCAGGTAATGATGAAATATTTTGTGAAAATTATCCATAAATAATTAATTATGGGAATGTTTTGCCATCATATCTGTCCAGAGCTTTTGATATAAACAGATTTCTAGAGGTTATCAGTGAACATAGGAGTCAACGTAAAATGAACTGTTCAGCAGTCTCAATGAAATCTAATGAGGCAACCTCCCCTCCAGATGCCTGAGGAGGAGGCGTTTTGTGTGTTTGTGCGTCTGATGCAGGACTACCGTCTGCGGGAGCTGTTCAAACCCAGCATGGCCGAGCTAGGACTCTGCATCTACCAGTTTGAATACCTGCTACAGGTAAAGAGGAAGAAACAAGACAGTCAGGAAACGATCCATCAACATCCAACATGTAGGCCTGCAGTTTAGTAGCCATCCACATGGGGGCAGCACATCCTTTATTTGTATTTCCAATGCATCACTTTCTGTTTATGCATTCTTTGACTGTATTGCAGTGATATATTGACTATAAAGTTCTTTTTTTTTTTTTTTATCCCAGGAGCAACTTCCAGAGCTGAATGTCCATTTTCGATCGCAGAGTTTCCACACATCCATGTATGCGTCATCCTGGTTCCTCACCCTTTTCCTCACCTTCCTCCCTCTGCCTGTCGCCACACGCATTTTTGATATTTTCATGTATGAGGTAGGAAACATTGTGAATAAGTCTTTTAAGGTATCTGAGGTTGAATTTGACTCTGTGGTTTTGGTTCTGTTCATTATGTAAAATAAAATACATCATGTGACATGCAGGGCCTAGAGATTATCTTCCGTGTGGGCCTGGCCATCCTGCAGTACAACCAGACTGACCTCATTCAGCTGGACATGGAGGGCATGTCACAGGTAAGTGGCATCAGCTTTATAATACAGTTTTATACAGAGTAATTTATTCTACATTTGACTTTCCCTTTAGCACACAAAGTTCCCGACAGATGGCTGTTTCACTCAGTCCCATTCGTCTTTCATTCATTCATTCATTTTCCAAACCAGCTTCATCCACTGTGGAGGGTTGATGAGAGCTGGAGCCAATCCAGGCCAACTGGGGGCATGAGGCAGGGTACACTCCAGGCGTGACGCCAGTGCACCGTGGAGCCATATATAGACAGACAAACACACTCACACCGATAGGCAAATTTGAAACCGGCCAATTCACCTGAATCGCATGTTTTTGGAGACGGGAAGAAGCCACAGAACCCACACAGACACTGGGAGAACATGCAAACTCCGCGCAGAGCGGGACTCGACCCATTATTTAAAAGTGGAAATATAAGTCAAAGCTAATTCCATGATGTGTTTTGGTGTTAACAGCAATCAAGGGATTTGACAAATGTCTTTCACCTTAGACTCCCTAACAGTTTTACCTTGTCATTACTACTCTAACTACTAAAAAGTACTATTCCCTAAGACTTACACAATAATAGGACAAAGAAAACAACACATAATGAAATGAAATACAGGTACAGGTCATTTCGCGTTAAGTTCTCAATTATTCATTATATTTTTAAAAAAAGAAATGCAGGGAAAAAGAATAATCAAGTTTCTCTCACTTCACTCAACTTTACATCAGTCCGCCTCAAATATTGGACTCTTAAAATCACTAAAAAAAACATTAAAAGCACATAATACCTTGTTATTGTACAATATATAAGAAGAAAACATTTATTAAAATGTAAACATATAGTTCCAATAGCTACTGTTAAGCGTCACTCTTGATTCACGTGACTGTTTTGAATGCAGATTAGTTTAAGCACAGTAAGCTTATGCTCCTTATAATTTTGATCAGTTTTTTTTAATTGCATCCAACACCAGCCAGAGTCAGCTGTTGATGCTGACGATCCATTGTACAGCGCTGCAGCGTGTGGCTTACCTTTAGAGCAAAGGAAGAGGAGGAGGAGGGAGGAGTTATTGTCAGTGAAAAAACAACACACACTCAGGGCAGCTGAAAAGGCAGCCCGCTTGCTGAGGTGCCTAAAGTATAGATTACACAACATCGATCCAGAAATAACCAAACTAATCAATATTGTGGTCAGTACAAAAGGACTATTAAAACATTAGCATACAGTTACAGCCTGCAGGCTCAGAGGAACTGCTTCGTGACTGATAAACAGTGATAAAAGTGTATAGCAAAACAATTCCCTCACTATGAGGGACAAAAATTCAATGATTTATTTCAATAAACTCTCATTGGTGTATCGATTTGTGAACCCATGTCATGTCGCATGTGCCAGTAGTGCAACAAGAAAAAGTTTTTTTAGAATTCTGATTTAAACATCATCAGAGAGTCAGGTCAGATTCTGAAATTATTCTTAGAATCGGACCTTATCCTCAGAATTCTCTCTGTAATCTCAGTATGCACGCTGAATCCAACCATTTAATTTCTTGAGCAATGGTTGTGAGATGTCTGAAACACCAATTAACAAATAATTCTTCTGGATGTTGAGCTACAGTTAAGGGCTTTTGAGGGTAAATATAAACGATTTAGCACAAGCGACTGAAAAGTTAGCTTTAACTAAAATTGTTAAAGCTAAAAACCTGTAGAAAACTATGCGAGATCAGCCACAACAAGTAAGCACTGTTTCATTTGAAAATGTTAAACTAATGTGGGAGATCATCACTTAACATGAAGCTTTTGTGCAAGATGGAAACGCATTGGTGTCACGTCATGTTCAGGTAACCTGGGAATTATCAGTTCTCCCTTTTGAAAACGATTCTCAACATTCAACTTTAAGTCACGAACATCAGAGTCATTTCCTATTGTCAGGTTTTTTCTAACACAAAAATAACGTCACTATTCTGACAAAATGTAGTTCAGGTTCAACCTGAGTGAGGGAGGGGAGGCGGGACATTAAAAAATACAGGGCAGGGGCACTTCAGGGGCCAGTCCAATTTCAAACGCCCGTGATTTTTCCAGATCTGTGTGTGTCAGTGCGTGCGTTACGGGCCTGTTCACACTATATATGTGTATGTACTTACTAACCAGTGTGTAGAGTGGAGTCTTAATTTTCCTTCGGGCGTTAATACAGTTAATAGAATTTTTAATAAAAAATGTAAAACATTTGTTAAACTTCTGTAATCACGGCATATCAAAACCATCCCAATTCCATGAATGTTGGTTAACCACCCATCTGCACTATATAGAAATGTTTTTTTCTGCTTGCTCATCAAATCTTGTGAATTAAGTCAATTTTCTGTCTTGACTTCTTTAATCTTGCTTTGTCAGCATTTCCAGAAGGTTATACCCCACCAGTTCGACAGCTGCCCCGACAAGCTGATTCTCAGGGCCTACCAGGTTAAATACAACCCCAAGAGGATGAAGAAGTAAGAACATTCATTACTCAATGAACAAGTAGTGAGACTATTACCACTACATTACTGTCTAAGTAATGTTGAGGTTTTTGCAGTCATGTAGTTAAACGAGACAACCAATCAATGTTGCTCAACATCCAGGTTCATAATCCTGTTTTTCCTGTCTTTTAATTTTTTTTTATAAGACTTGAGAAAGAATATACCACAATCAAGAATAAAGAAATGGAGGAACAAATTGAAATCAAGGTGTGTTAAAGAGCTTTTATGGATTTGTGCACGATGTGGGTATCGCAACTTTTTTATTGAGATAAAAAGAAGTGGACAGACCACATAAATGTTCCTTAACTCCCCCCCCCCCCCCCCCCTCAGAGGCTACGGACAGAAAACAGGCTGTTGAAGCAGAGGATTGAGACTCTGGAAAAGGTAAACGATGGCTTTCATTTCTGAATAAATGCCAAAATAAATCAGGTTTAGGCGCCATCACTGAGGTAAATCGTTCAGATTGCTCAGTGGAGGACTATTACCGTTCTGATCTAGTTACAGTAAGGAGATAATGCTGCGATGTTGAATTTGTAGACTCATTTTCTGTTGTCGTTTCCTGAGGATTTTATTTGTGCCATGCGTAATGTGTGCGTTTGTGGTTTTGGGTGTTTGTATTTGTTTCAGTTGTTCTCTCTGCTCCACTTCGCTGTTGAAAAATGCATCATTTTAACTCTTTTTCCTCCTCTATGAAATAGATCAATGATCTCACCGCTGCCTTTTTTCCCCCCTGTAAACATTACATTTGACTCCTCAACCATGATCCATTTTCTGTCTTTTCCTTGAATTTCCTCCTGGGTTTTATGGTGGTTTATCCTCAGTGGTTTTTCCACTGTCTTTCTCTTTCTCTTTTTTTATCATCCTCTTGTTCCTCTTCTTTGCTGCTCTATAGGAGAGTGCTGCTCTGGCAGACAGACTTATACAGGTAGAGTAAAGTAAACCTCCTTCCCACTGCCCTCTGCGTCCTCCTCACTCTTTCTCATCCTCCTTTCTGCTCTCCTGCATTTCCTCTATTCCTCGACTTAACAATAATCAGCCTAAATTGCATGAAAGCATATCGTTTACATGTCATGTCCATCCAGTTCCCCGGACCATCCTGTAATTCCTGAATGCATGTACGGTTTGTCCATGATCCGTGAAATGTGGCATGTGAATTATTAATTTTATTTTCACTAATACTAGTATTTTTTTTAAAAAGAATTCACAGTTCCTACAGCCATAAATTCTGTCTTAATTTCTAAATTGTTTGAAATGTAATTATTTGATTTGTTGGTGTCTGTATACAAAATCTGAAATTAGCACCAGGGGATGGTTAGCGTAGCACAGCAAGACAAGAAACAAGGGAACCAGCCACCCTCTAGCATTTTTGAATTCCTGCTCTTTAGAGGGGCTGATTTTCTTGGTTTTGGAAGCCGGATTGTTTTTCTCTCCTATTGTTAATCCTTATGCTAATTCAGCTGCTACAGTCGTTATATACGGAGCTTAACAAACAACAGGAAAATAATAACAGGTGTTTCAAACAGCTGAGCTTGCTCCATTAAAAAATAAACTAATTTACCATGTTGTAAAAATATTTCATTATATGCATTGCACCAGGAAGCACTACTCACCCTCAAGCATGATAATATCCGATTCTATCTATTACCAGAAATAATTTTTTTCTGATTTTTAAAAAAAATTTTTATGTGATCAACATTTTCATCGTGCAAAAACCCTGTCCTGTTCGGGCTTCTTGTTCCCAGGGTCAGGTGACGAGGGCACAGGAAGCAGAGGAGAACTACGTGATCAAGCGGGAGCTGGCAGTGGTGAGGCAGCAATGCAGCACGGCCAGCGAGAGCCTGGAGAAAGCGCAGGACACCATCAGGGAGTTGCAGCAACAGAAGGTCAGCACCGACATGAACGCCTGTGGTCATTCCAGAAATGAAGACATAAATGACGAAAAATGATCATTCAATCTTGTCACATTTCTCAACTGAAAAATGTATTCCATTTTATATTCTATAATATGATGTTTGGAGGACGGATTAATTTGGATTTTTTTTAAAAAAAGTCTTTCCTTTATGTACGGAGATTAGAAATGAGTTACTGTCAGCGATTTTTCTATGGACTCCTGCAGCTAGCTACAATCAAGTTAGAAACGCAAGTTTCAGAATGACTTTTCCACCACTGCTAACCAAGAAAAGACAGATCGGTTTGTCTCAATCATGCACTGCATGCAGAAGTGTGTCATTTATTGTTTTTTTGGGTTTTTATACAGGTTTATTCAAGACCCACAAACTCAAACCTATGTCATAGTGACAGTCGATTTTATTCCAGCTCAGACGTCTTGCCTCCCCCCAGACTTTACACACCTCCACAGCCTCTCATTCCTCTTTGATCACCAAGACTAAGAAGTTCATAATTACAAATCAAAGCTGCTGTACTCACGCTATGTACTTGCCCACTTTTTTAACTTTAACGTATTTTGCGTGGTTGGAAATGATTCTTTCCACTCATCTATTTTAATGTGGTGACTTTGAAATGTACTGTAGTGTTTGATTATCTGTCGTCTCACATTTTGGTCAGGAGTGTGATACTTCATTCACAATAGATGATTATCTATTTTAAAGTTATTTCACCAAGTCAGTCAAAGAAAAGATATATTGCTTTGGAATAAACATTATTTTTTATCTGGTTTATTTTTTGGTTCGTGGTTTTGTTGCAACATGCAACAAATGCAAGAAAAGGCATTCAGTCAAAGTTCACATCATCAAGCATCACTGTTTAATACCACTGGTGTCTGTTTCAGTACACAGATCAGTTTGTGAACAATCTGCAGACCCAGCTGGAGCAGTCTCGACTGCATGAGGCCGAACTGCTGGGAGCGCTGAAGGAAATGCAAGACAAGGTCCTGGACTTGGAGAAGGTACACCCAGAAACGCATTTTAGCATCGGAGGGAGGGCGCGATGAGATGAGCGACAACAGCAGACAGATATGAATGTTTTTAACATTATTTTACTGTAAACTGATCACTAAAATTGTGAAATTTATCTCGAACGATTTTTGAAGCACCAGGCATCAGGACGCAACTGTATTTTGTGTTTCAGGCTTCTATCATAATGTCAGTACCCTTTAAATATGTTGAGGTTTTTGGGGTTTTCTTTTGCAGGTTTTATATATTTTATCGTACATCTTAAACTAACATGGCTGCTAACCTGTGAGTTTGTCATTTTAAAGAATAAATGTGACATTTGTCGATGTAGAGGAGCAGTTGCTTGCCGGATGAGAACAACATGGCGGCCTTGCAGGAGGAGGTAAAACAGATGAAGCTGAGGGAGCTGGAGACATTGCGCTCCTTCAGAGAGATGCAGGACAGCGTCACTGAGCTAAACCAACGCTGGCAGGTAATGCACACCAGGTTTAAACCACCTGTCGGTGCAGGTTTAGGTATCCTAGCTTTGCGTTTACACTTCTGCTATCTGTGTTTCTTCAGCATCACATGTCCCGTAGTAACAGCAGCACAGGTGGTGGGGGTGGCCACTGGAAGGAATCCCCAAAGAAGAACGCCATGAACGAGCTGCAGGATAAACTTATGTCGATCAGGCTAAGGGAAGCTCAGGCTCAGGCTGAGCTCCGAGAGGTCAAACTCAAAGCCCTGCAGCTGGAGAGCCAGGTCAGACACAACGTACAACTGTCAGTTGTAGAGGGTGTAGAAAACGTACAAGAACATAAATGCCAGAGAAGTTTTATATCAGGCATTTCATAGGAGCGGTGATTATGATATTATAGATAGTGGTTGCCGTTTAATTTATTATGAGTTAAATAAGAATTTGTGAGAGTTCGTCTCACTCTCTTGCTTCACATATTTCCTTATTTCTTTTATTTACGTCTAGATCCAGATCCACAGCAAGCTGATTGGTCGCAATGAGCAGGAACGCTCCGCCCTGCAGGACCGACTCCAGATGCTGGCCAATCAGAACAAAGCTCTCCAGGCACAGCTCAGCGAGATGAAAAGAAAGCAGGCCGAGTCTGACTGCAAGGTTTGTATGAAGAACAGAGTGCACTGGAGAATCTGTGGACATGAAGGCTGATGTAATGTGAAAATACAGAAGTGAGACGCTAATATCATAAAGGAAAAATAACAGGAATGAAATAAATAAAACAAGGATTAAGAATGGGAGGGAAGATTTTGTTGATA
This sequence comes from Antennarius maculatus, assembly GCA_013358685.1. Taxonomy (NCBI): domain Eukaryota; kingdom Metazoa; phylum Chordata; class Actinopteri; order Lophiiformes; family Antennariidae; genus Antennarius; species Antennarius maculatus. Next base: position 22,416,343 of record CM023612.1, read on the forward strand.
ATAGAAATAATAGAATAATAATAGAATAAAATAAAAATTTGGAAAGATATCTGAGATATACGCAGCCTTGCAATGAATTCTGAGTGTCCTGAAAAGCAGAACATTATTATATAGAATGCGGACACAGCTGGAATTAGAACAAAGTATATGATGCTTCATCAGTAAACATCAATGAACTTCTCTCTGTCACTTTGTTCCACAGTGTTCATATATTTAGCAGCACACACTTCTTTCTTTCATACTCCCTCCCTTCTCCCATCCACACAGAGTAAAGAGGATGTGATGGCGGTGCGACTGAGGGAAGCAGACAGTATCGCTGCCATGGCTGAACTCAGGCAGAAGATTGCTGAGCTGGAGATACAGGTGTGTGTGTGTGTGTGTGTGTGTGTGTGTGTGTGTGTGTGTGTGTGTGTGTGTGTGTGTGTGTGTGTGTGTGTGTGTGTGTGTGTGTGTGTGTGTGTGTGTGTGTGTGTGTGTGCGTGCTAGCGAGTCATACGAAATGTTTTCATGTAGGCAATGACACCTCAGTGAGGATGACTCCCTCAACAATATTGTAATAGTAAAGAGTGTGTGTTCCAGAAGGAGGAAGGGCTGATCCAGGGCCAGCTGAACCACTCAGACTCCAGACAGTACATCAACAAACTCCGGGACCAAATCGCTGAGCTCAAGAATGAGGTTGGGCACACACACACACACACACTAACACACACACTGCAATATTTACTGAATTTTGCAAGAAATGTGAAACAATTAACCTCTGACATGTAAATATTGCATCTAAATAAAATAGCACTCGAGTAAAAACAAATGATAACATGTAATTCAATGACATAAATACTGTTGAAAAAAAACCAGCACGTTTAAGAAATTACATTTGGCTCTGGTTAATTGTGGAAGTATTTTTTGTTGGTTTGGAAAAATCAATAACTCATTTTTCATTTAAAAAAATGATAATTGTAATTGATGATTACAAAATATGAATTGCAGCCGTACAATCAGGCTGTTTTCTTTTTTTTTTCTCACCAATGGCAGCCAGCATTTCGAACCCAGCGCAGCTTTAAGAAACCATACATTATAAAGACAAGAGCAAATTAAGAAAAGGTCTTCGGTTGAAAATACAGCTACGGTCTACGTGTAGGTCCTCTCTAACCCTGCCAACTCCTAGAATCTGGAAAACAATTGACTTTAATGTCTAGAAAAACATCCAGGAGTCTACAAATGTCCTAATTAATTTCTCACTCATCATGACGTAACGACAGGAGTTGAAAGTTGCTCACAAGCTGTCGAAGTCAGCTAGCATTTGGCTAACAAGTTAGCTCTGCTTTGGTCTATTTATGTGCAGCCTATCTGTCTGCGTGTATGTGCGCGCGTGCGTGCTTGTGTATGTGTGTGTGTGTGTGTGTGTGTGTGTGTGTGTGTGTGTGGATGTAGTCATCATCATAGGGGACACACACACACCACATATGCCACGTTTTTCTATATTATTTACAGTTGCTTATGACCATGAGTAAAGTCAGCTTGTATTTGGCTGATAAGTTAGCTCCTCTTCGGTCCATGTTTGTGTATTCTCAGCATCACACACACACACACACACACACACACACACACCACATACGACATGTTTTTTATCTTATTTTCAGTTTCTTATGAGCATGAGTGTGCACGGAGCGCATGCGCACCACATCTTTGGGGGCGTGAAGCAGGCGTTGAAATTAATTAAAAAGAGTATAATATGGAACCTTTAAACAGTGTATTCAAGGCAAGAAAGAAAAGGCACAGCATCATGATTTGTAGGTATTTCAGAACATACAAATAGTACGGTAACTGTAATGGAAAGTAAATGTTTATTTGTGATATAGCTGACAAATGCTGTACTATGCAATTCAACTGCTGAGGTCTGTTTCAAATTGGTGTGTGGTTTTAATACACATACAGACAGGCAGTGATTATACTGCAGATATGTTTAGGTAGGTATTCCACAGCTTTTCTACTCACCATCAACATAAATGTCATACAGGAGACACCACTTCTACCCAGACACATTTTTTCCCCTCGTGTAAAAAGAGACCACTGTTTCCCCCCCTAAAGACCTTCATGAACTTCAGTTCAGGGAGATGAGTGAGCTGCTCAAGAGCAAATGTGTGATGGTGTGAAAAGGATCCTTTTTTTTTTTCTTTTTTTTTTTTTTTTTAACCCACTGCCGTGTTTCATTCTCTCATTTGCCGATTAAATCATTTATTGTAATTACAGCAATTCTGATGTCGATATTTTAATTTCACATGGAGGTGACTTGATTTTTCTTGAGTTCATTCAGTGGCTTACAACAATCTTCCCACCTTATTTTGGTGACGCAAAGCTGTGGTCTGACATACACTGAGAGTTTGGTCATTCAGAAAGTGACGGTGCGTGACTTGGAGGAGAGTTTTTAAATGTGAGGGGGAGTGATGAGACTGCCCTGCCCTTTACTGCTCCTCTACTTTATTTTTTTCATTTTCTTTTTCCCCACTTGTCAAAGCAATGACTTTACAAATGAGAGCGAAACGTCCGTGCATAAAAATGAGGAAACACTTACAACATAAATTTCAGTATTATTCTTCGAGGACGTTTGTATCATGAAACCATAATAGTGTTGTTACAAAATAACAAGATTTTACACATGTATTAATTTTTGTAATTTTTATGTTTTCTGCTTCGGCTTGACATAGAAAAATTTTATTAAAATTTAGGGATTTTGGCTCCTACTGCTAATTTTGCTATTAATTAGTTTGTTATATTGCAAATCAAGTGACAGAGCTGGATTCCAAAAAGCTAGTCAGACACATTCAAAACATTTCCACTGGTTTACCACTGGTTTTCCCCACCCCCTGCCCACCACCCTACAGCTCGCATTGGTGCACGATGTGGAGGAACAAAACCTCTGAGATTTGTCATGAGTCACTGTGGTACATGCAAGATTAACACAAGAAAAGCACACATATGTAGATAAATGTCGGTATGTCATGTATCAGGCACCACCAAACACAGCTGCAACAGTAAAATTTGAGAGCTGACACGCAAACACATTTTAGATTTTAATTTGTTCAAGGTATGTGTTTGTTTTTGGCGTATTAAAAACCCCACTGCCCTAGTTACATGATTTTAAACTCTTAGCAGGATAGTCACTGATGGGTTTCACGGCTTTTATTTCCCTCACCCCCAAACAAACAACCAACAAAAAGGCAGCCCAGCAAAATACATGAGCTGCTCTTGCAATTATGTTCTGTTGCTTACTAAATCTTTAAATGCTTTGATTTGATTTTATTTTTTAAACAGCTGTTTACTTTTGGCAATCCATCAACTTTTCAGCACATAGACTTCATATAAGATTCTGTACTGCAGTCGCTATACTACAGAAGTAAAGCATCCATATCATCATCATCATCTGTGTAGTTATAAACGATATTAAATAGCTATTAAATATAATTAATAATTTAAATAGAATTGACACAAATCCTTCAGATAATCAATATTTTACAAGCGTTCACATGACCTTTTCTCCCTCATTTATATCCATGGAGAATGAACGACAGAGCCGAGGCAGGGTAGGAAGATGAAACTACTGCGAAATGGAAGCATGTCGGGGGGGGTTTTGTTGTTGGGATATATTTTCAAGGAAAAATGCAAAGTGATATAGGAGAACTAAATCCCTCTTTTCTTATTCAGATCAGACAGTTACGAGGTCAACGGGCAGCTCCACGAGTCGGCGGCGTAGGAGGAACCAACTACCAGGATCTCTGCTTGGCGAGTCCAGCCTCTGCTGAAGGAGACTACCTGAGCTCAGACGAGGATCTCCTCCCCAGCCCGCTCCCGGCTAACGCCCTTTACCCCACCCTGTCCACACCCTGTCACCAGTCCGCTCACCTCGACAGCGAGGGCAGCACAGACAGTGAGGTGGAGGAGCAGGTGCTGACACATCCAGACCCGCAGCAGCTCTACGGCAGCATGGTGTGTGCGGAGGCGCTGGATAACTGAGGAGGGGGTGGAGGTTCTATTTCTGTTGCCTAAACAACAGCTGGAGCTCTACAGGACAGAACAACTACTGCAAACTAGGACTGCGTTACAGATTCCGTCCTCCAGCTTTTCCAGTGTTGACCCTAACTTGACGCAGACATGATGGCATTGATCACTACCCTTCATCTCTACCCCTGTTTGCATCACCTCGTTCCCTACACTTACTGATCACACACAAAGAGGTCGTGTAAATCCTCTCCTCTTGTTTCCATGTATGAATTATCCGTCTAAATACATATCCATCAAATCACACACACATTAGACACACACACACACACACACACACACACACACACACACACACAAATGAAATTGTGCTGGAACTGGACCAGCAGGGCTGTTGGCTCTAGAGATAAATCGCTGAACCTGCTTCAGAAACTGTGACCAGAAATGAAACATGGGTAGACAGACAGAAAAAAAAAAAACTTGACTGTTCATATAAAGTATTATAGACATTTGTTTCACTGTATTTTCTGTATACCTATACATACCTCTCCCTTCTCATTTAAATGCATCTCCATCCTGTCTTTTTCCCTTTTAAGCATCTCACTAGGAAAACACCCAAAAGAAAACAGTCAGCTATCATTCACCTCTTTGCAGACCAAGTGTAAAAAAAAAAAAAAACAACATTTAAAGATGATGAATATGAGAGCGTTGGAATATGTACGCATCAAACCATAGGGGTTTTACAAGGCAGTATTCATACTGTAAATGAACTGTGAACACTAACTTACTAAATGTATTTTCTGCAACTGATAACAAAAAATACAAAACAAGTCAGTCGTTCAAAAATCATTCCCCATAACCCTGGAAAAAGGGAAAGATGACATTCATTGTTGCCAAAATTTGTTTTGTTCTGTAATTATTTAAATGTCATAATTTATTTTGATATCTTTTTTATTTTTTATATATATATATCTATATGAAATTATAGAAGTGTAGAGATACTGACGGAGGCCAAACTTTCTACACCGTCTTTTGTGCCAACTAGTCGTCTGTCATGGGCTTACTGTGGCAATGAGGGTTTCAAAAAAGGAAAAGTGCTGCTGTGATTTAAGGAAATTGTTATTTACATTTCTTTGTGTTGTTTTTCAGGTCTTTAGAGGTACACATCCAACTTCCTGTTAACTCTGTTATAGATTAGGATCATGGATATTGCACAGAGTAACGGAATCCAAAAACAGTTCAACAACTCCCGGAGCTTTTCATTGTTTAACCACGATGATTGTGATGATGGGAATAATTTGATTTTCTTGAAAACCACATGTTGCAATGGTTTATATATTAGTTAAAAGAATAGTTTCACATTTAAGGAGATGACAGGAATAACTTAACTCGCTGTCCTGCCTGTTAAAAACCTGTTATTTCTTGACTGACTGTACAGAAGTGACTTCCTTCACCCAGTTAAGGAAAAGGCCAACACATAACTCTGTTGGCCTTTTTAAACAAAGCTTGTGAAATCAAGCTACAGCATTGACCCTTCTCCATGACACATTTACTTATTTATGGTAAACAAACCGTGTGGTTTGCTATCTAGCAAGCCGATGTAGGTCGAGCAAGAAGAAGCGTGATTTAACACACATTTTTCTTGTCACGTCATTTGATTTCTTCTCCCAGATTCTACTTTCTTTCCCCCAATTTGAAAACATTTTCAATCGATTGTCATCTTCTTTGAGTTACCTGAGAAAAACAACATATAAAGTGTTTCCATTTCCTAAAATTACTGTTCATACCGAAGTGTGGCTCCAAGAAACTAGATGAATACTGTTGAATTCGGCAAGGTTACCTTTTTATTTATCGTACATTACACATTTAAACTTAAAAAAGGAAAGGTTTCATTTTTTAAAGTTCCTTTAATCAAAGTTATATGTACAACTTGTTGAGGAACGAGCCTAACAAATGGATTTTGTTGTCTTTTCATAGCGGTGGCCTCGTTTTTCCTGTAATGTTGCCACGATAAGCTAACCATCTCGTAACTGTTGCTGTATGTTGAACAGACAATTTATCAATCCTGTCATTTAAGCTAATTAGCTTATTTCCCCCAAATGTCAAATCCTTTCTTCAATGATCAGTGTTTTTCACAAGCGAAAAATACATCCAGGCTACAGCGCTGATTTGTTCTCGTCGGTTCTCGTGCTCCTGTCCCTGACAGCAGTGGTGGGTGATAATGTAGTGATGTCATCATGACTGGGGTGTGTGAATGGAAAATATTTTACATATCAAACATAAATATATTCCGTGTAGACCAGAAGTGAGTCTAAATTGTATGGTGACATGAAGTATACAGTATAAGAGGAACAAAAGTGTGTAGACAGGATTTACCGGTGCGTGTCTCAGTCCAGTCCTCGTCTGGATAGTGAACGACCTGTGTGTGTGTGTGTGTGTGTGTACCGTTAGTCAAACAGGGTGTCCTTTAGGGAGCAGTGATCTGCTCTTTGCACTACAAGGAAAGAGGAATTCTCTGCTCTTTACATGAGCGGTAAGATATTGTGTGGATGAATGGGCTCACTGTGGGATCGTATCTTATTATATTCAGCTCTCCAGACGTTATCTAAGTACTTTGCTCCAACTTTGTCTGTTCAGACTTTGTATTGTGCTTCATGCTGGCCCATGTTATGATGCTCATGATGCTACCTAATATTGTTGTGCAATAGTATTAAAGGAACAGTAAAGAAGATAATGTGTTCCATCTTCTAAGAAATAGGGAAATTGAATCTTCCTGCAATGACCATCAAAGAGGATGTTGGGTTGCCCCCTCACTGTTGCAATTAACAGCTTTTTTACTGGTGGATGTAACAACTGAAGTCTTTACATTGTGTTGGATATTGTCAGCACAGATGAGTGTTTCAACTATGTCCATGTCTGTGTTCAGAATGTCGACTGGGATTAGAACTGATCACTGATTTGTCCCCTCCCTTTATGGATTAACTGAATTTCTCATTTCAAGTCAGAATCATTCATTTAAATTCTATGAAGTGTCATTTTTATACTATTTCTGACTGGAAATAAGTATCAATAATTCCTCCTTGCTATGAGTATCCAGCTGTGAAGTGGTCAGAAAATAAGATGGTCATTTGAAATTAATTTTCAACACCATTTTTGTTTTTTTTATTTTCATGCTTTTTACCCTCCCTTCAGGTATCAATGTTCAGAAGAGTCATCTTCTCATTCCTCTCAGTATTTTGAGCTGTACTGTAAACATATGAGTTACTTAATTCTGAATTTGTGTACAGCATAACCATTGCTAGAAAAAGATTTTTGGAAGAGGTTAAAGGCCACCATAATAAATTTTATGGATTATTGGTGTAATATTTCACTTTGAGTCATGATAAATAAATAAAATGCATGTACTAGTTAAAAGTTTATCCAGGACTTTCTCAAATGAACCCTCAACTTGATCCAGATCAGTATTCTGTATCTTTCAAATGTGACTGTACGTCTGAACACTGATGATTGGGCTCTGTTTTCACCACTGTCGAAATTCAACTCTTTCTACTGTGATAAACCATTTTTGATCTTCTTAAATCACTTAGATATGATAACTAGTTCCATCCTTCATATTATTTTTACAGTTGCCATCACCTCTAGCTGACAGCATTACGAGATGAGATGATCATGATCAACCATTACAATGTGCCATAAAGGTAGGTTAGATTTACACACCATGCAAAATGACCACATATTTAACATTAAAACCCTTTTACAGCCATGGAAAATATCATGAATCTTGTGTAGATTAAAGTGCAGTCACATTTATGTTAACCAGATTCTTGAAACTGGACCATCCTCATGTTTTCCTCTTCCAACTAACACAACATGACAGTGATGAACAGCGTCTCACATATGTTTCCTCTGAATCCATGAAATGGATTTCCTGGTCTCTGATTTATGTGCTATAGGAAAAGACTGTTTGACGCCCACAGCATCACACACAGGAACCCTCACCACACACTCCTTTTCTGTTTTGCAAGTCAACTGATCTTGTTATCGAATATAATAAATGACAGTAAAGATTATATAGATTCCAGTGTGATGAGGGACAAATACATTTCAGTATACTGTATCCTATGAATAATAAAAAATAAACTTTGACATTGCACATTTGCAATGAACTCATTGTGTGATTTATTACTTCAAAGTTATCTCCACTTAAACTTGAACAGGCACAATTTCTTTTACATTTACTGGATTTTACCTTTGCAAAGTTGCTGAGTACATTAATTTTTTTCGCTGACTCAATCTGTGTTCTTGCATAAATCTTTCACTCAGTCAAGATACACATCACAAAACTTCAGTTATTTCCATTCCATAACGACATGAAAGGAAGGTAACGATTGTTCCAGACATGAGTCGATTTCCTATTTTATATTTGTGGTTGGTTTAAAATGTTAGAATCTGCAAAATGTATGAAAAAGTAATTCTATTTTTTTTTTTTGTGGTCATATTTATATAAACAGAATAATGCACTTTATCGTTACTGTGCCAAGGAGTCAGCGGATTACAGGAAGGCAAGAACAGGCCAATGTCAGGCACCATCTTTCACATGGTCTCCAGGATGTCAAATTATGACAAAAAAATGATAATTTTATTCTTTTAAAATACAAACCATCAAACAAAAACCTTAAAATACAGATTTATTTGTTATTACACAATGAGAATCAACCTGAATGATCTTTTTTTCTTATTTTTAACAATCCTCCCCCAGAAATACCCTTCTGAATGCTGTCCATTTGTTTCTGCTGTTCTAGCTTGAGGCCGGTTTCATCCTGTTAAAAGGGCAGTATTTTTGCTAACACATGACCCAGTCCAGTAGAGTGATTGATATGTTTTAGGATAGAGAATAAAGAAATAGGATGATCAGGCACTGACACACTGCGATTACCTGTTTGAAGGTTGGTTTTGGAAAACAGTGCATTAACCAGCCTCGTTCCTACAGTAAACCCCAAAGAAAACAAACACTGAGAAGCAAATCTCTGCCTGGTGTGTCTTTTTTCTCATGAATCTACCAGCTTCTTCTAAATTTGACCTCAGATTTGTAACACATCTTTGTCAACAGAATCTGTCGACACTTTCTGAAGAATTTCTTACTGTAGTCCACCCTCTTCCTCTCACACAGCTTTATCCCTTGGTTGATCTGATGCTTGTACTTACTTTGTGCATCACTGCTGCAGCCATACAGCAAACAGATTAAGGACTGCTGAGAGTGTGTTGTGTTTGGGTTTGTTTGTGAGGAAGCAGTGTGGTTGACTGCTCAGATGTGTTAAGAGATGATACATTTCCTCATCTTTCTTTGCTCTCGTCTCACCAACCCAGCAGACATCAACGGCTCACAATCCACCTCAAGAGTTCACTGTCCTCCCATGTGAAACACTGACTCCCCCTCGTCTCACATAAGACTTTACCTCAGCTTAATTATCGGTGTGACTCGAAGAAACACTAGCGGAACATAAAAATCTGGTGAGTTGGGTTTTGTTTTTTTTTTACTTTTGTTGAAAGTGATCTTTGCATCACTCTTTATTAAGTGAGTTTCAGTTTATTATCTGTTTTTTGGTTGTTGTTGTTGTTGTTGTTGTTGTTTTTTTTGGGGGGGGGTTCTTTTTGACTGATGCAGAAACTTCTGACACTTGAACAATGTACCAGGTGAACCAGCAAATATGCTAAAACACAATGACAATGATGTAACTGAGATATAGTTAACCCCAACTTTTAGAAGCTAAAAATTATTATCATATTGTCTTTTAATAAATTAGTTTCTTGACCAGTTTGAAATCAAAAAGACAGATGAAACATTTGCTCCTCTGTATTCACGGTAGAAGAGATTTTTCCGTACATCATAGAAAGCAAATACTGTCTTGAATCAATGCAATCAATCAATGCAAGTGTAATCCTTCAAAATTTGCAAGATGACGTGAGTTGCATGTCGTTGCATGAATGTATCTGTTAAGAACACAACCGAAAAACATGCATTTAAAGTAGATTCATAAATGTAAAGAATAATTTAACATCAACAAAGACAAAATACTGTTATCGCGCAGATTAAGTTCCTCATTGTTGGATTCATGACATGAAGTAATACAACATGGACTATAATGTATCAGCTTGATTTTTAAGCGCATATTTTCCGTCATATTGAAATAACTTGTTACATAAATGATAAGTATGTGTGTGTATACAGTAATGAACAAGAAAAATATTTTCAAAAGAAAAATAATTTGATAAAAGACTCTAAAGTCATTTTCCCTGCGGTACAAATATCTCAGTATAAAATAAAGTTAATTAAAAAAACACGACAAAAACTCAGACAACTGACACCAAAAAATTTCAGTACATTTCTCCACAAGTGAGTGATTCTGTGTTCTGTTTGTAATAAGGAGAGCCCTTTCTCTTTCTCTGGTTTGCTTAGGTAACACTGAGGAATTTGACATCAACAAAACAGTAAAAAAACAAGAAAGTAGTGAAAAATAAACAAGTGCAGTCTTGGGGTCGTCATATGCTATTTGCATATTTTCATTTTATCCTTTTTAGTTGCTACCTTTCAAGGGAGAAATAGTCAAATATGTGAGTCTAACAGCTAAGAGTTAACCATCTTCATCAATTTTAAGTTTGTTTATAGACAAAACACATGACTAATGAAATACAGCACTTCATTTCTTTTGCACCTGACCCATTACAAATAAAGCACTGTGGTCAGGGGCTCTTATGATATTCCAACCTTTCATTGGATGTTTGCATTATATGGACCGTCTTCCAAGATTTTTTTTTTTTTTTCCAAATTACTGTTTTGTGTTCAAGGAGGAAAAAAATCAACAAAAATGTTAGGTTTTTTTTTTTCAGCTTTTGTACCATAGAATTTTTTTTATCCCATAGTTTATTTATTTTTTGTGAATTTATGCATCTGACATTTGATTCACACATCTTATCATATCTGCAATGTGAATGTGGGCACTAAAAAAAAAAATTAAGTCTTCATCGAGAGCACACAAATTCAGGCAGGGTAATTATTCAACTTTGTAAATACTGTACGCCTCCCACATCAATAAACAATATAACAAAACCAGTCAGGGCTGGAGTAGATTCAAGATTAGTTTGGATAACACCCCGAATATTGAATGAAATCAGTCACTTTGAGTACATTAATTTGACATTCTTACTTTTTCATTTTAATAAAAAGATAAAGATAAGAGCTGTGTAAAATAATTATTTCACCATTTACATGATACAAAATGTTTTGTCCTATCTTCTTTATTTTGTTTGTTTTGATGTATATCAATGCAGTATGTACACAAATTTAATTAAAACAATGTAAAGAATGTAAAATTCTACTGCCCTCTTTTGGCCAATATAAATACCAGGTGTGACCCATTTCTCCAGTGTGTAATGTTTTTTAATCTATCAGGTGGTATATTATATACAAGCTATGGAAGCAGAGAAAGATTTATTTCTAGTGATTTACTTTTCATGATCTTTACAAATATGGAGCCAGTGACATTCAGATCAACCCTAACTTGTCTCTTGGATTTGATCACTTAAGTTGTGCTCTTGTTTTTTCCTCTTGATGTCTTTTTAACAGTAAAATAGGTTTTCCTTCCTCCTTAGAGCTATGCCTCGATCTTTCTTGGTCAAACGAATCGGGCTGCACTGTCATCGGCCAACAGCCAGAAGTCGTGGTCCTGGATCGACCCCTGTAACATTCAGCCAGCGAGGAAAACAGAAGGTGACTTGGGATACGTCCCAGGAGTACTCCACAGCAGAAGCCCCAAACACAAATACAGTTCCCTTCACATTGTTACAGCAGGACCTTCAGGCAACCAGCTTCTCTGATGGAGGTGGGCAACTTAGAGCGGATGAGGAAGATATTTGGCATTTATTTTGAAAATAAACAAAAGGCTTTTATTATCCGACTGTCTATCTGTCTGTCTTTGTATCAGACTACAGATCGGTTGAGTCCTGCTGTCCCATCACCACAGCTTCTGTGAGCCAGATGAAGAATATCGATTCTTGTCCCCTGACATCTGTAACGTGGTCCAGAAATCAAGTGATATCAGAATTTTCTGACAAGGTATCAGCGGGAGTGGATCGCTACATTCAGCACCCTCAGATCCTGAAGGAGACCAGGAACCATAGTGCTCCGAAGCACGAGTATCCATTCTGTAGCAAAGTATGACATATCAGCACTGCATTAAATCTTTGTATTTTAATATTTTAATTTACGACAAAAAGATTTTACTACAACAAAATAATCAGAAAAAGTCGTAATCTTATGACAGTGATGTTAGCTCTGTGAGGTTAAACACTAACATCGTCATGCAAGCATACTAAGAATGGTGAGGCTGCTGACGCTACACTGATATAATGGTTACTGCATCCAGCAGCTGGGGAAGCATGTTGGAATGCTAACATTCTATATTAATTTTAAACTCCAGTTTTATTAGTGTTAACTTGTAAAATAATATTAACTGAATCACTGGTGCCTTTGCATATATTAATATCTGCCATGTTGGAACATGTAGTAGCTTCTAGCTGTAGCTAGTTAACGCCACGGAAAGCTTTGTCACTTAAATTTGTGGTGAATGCAGTGAAATTAGGTGGGTTTGTGATCCCATAAAAAATTTGGAATAAATTTTATGTACTTATAACGATGTCAACAGTGACTGGACATGTAAACCAACAATGGAATAAATAATAAGAAAAATCATTCCACTATGTAGTATTTAGACTGCTAAGCTGTGTCCATGTTTTCTTTGCAGATATCTTTTTCTCTGTCGAGTTTGAACGCTCACATATGCAAAAATCATGGAAGCAGAATGTTGCATGTGAAGTCCAGCAAGACCGATCGACGCTCTGAATTGTCAGCATTCAGTGACAAAGTGAGCGCTTCTCTTTATATGAATTTATGAGATAAATATGTAACTAAAATAGGCCATATTGATCTGTAACTGCAGAGGCTGTTGTTTCAGGAGAGGACGTTTGGCTGCACAATCTGTGGTAAGGTTTTCAAGCGCTCCTCCACCCTCTCCACTCACCTGCTCATCCATTCAGACACCCGTCCCTATCCTTGCCAGTACTGCAGCAAAAGATTTCACCAGAAGTCTGACATGAAAAAACACACCTACGTACACACCGGTGAGTTCATGGGGTCCTTGTGGTTGTTTCAGCTGACATCATGTACATGATATTATCAAACTGAACTTCAATTTTCACTTTAGTTTTTAGTTTTATCCTGTTTTCGGTGTCTTTGAGCGCACTGCAATGATTTGTGTTGTTTGTGTTGCAGGGGAAAAGCCTCACTTGTGTCAGATATGTGGGAAGGCATTCAGCCAGAGCTCCAATCTGATCACCCACTGTCGTAAACACAGGGACAGCCGGCCCTACAGTTGCCCTCGCTGCCTGTACACCTTCCCACACAAAGTTGACCTGCGGCAGCACCAGGAGTACCACTGCACCCACCGCTGACCCTCAGTCAGCAAAGACCACATCTCCAGCCGTTCATCAGCAGAAAAAATCAGGACGTAAAGCTTCTGACTGTGTTCTGACTTCTGACTGTGTTTATCATGACAGCTATTTGACTGTCATGCAGGACAGTGGAAGGAGCTCCTGCTCATCGGTTTCCAACTCAGTCTTGCAATTAAAATCCACTGTGGACTTGTCAAGTTATGAAAATCCAAAAAGGACTGGTTTTTCTTCGTTTTTCTCTATTTATATTTTGTTTTGTTTTTTGGCTTGTTCTTCTCAAAAAAAAAAAAAAAAAAAAAAAAAAAAGCTGTCATCTAATTTGCATAGGGGCAGGTCCCGCACCGAGGAAGAGTTAGTTATCTTTTGAGGAAGTTCAAGTATTGTGGAGCATAGTGTGGTTTTGGCCTACAGCAATACAATAATTAATCTTTTTTTTTTATCATTGGTTGTAATTTTGTTTAGATTTGGAAATAGTGACGTGCGGTGAGGTTCATGGCTGGTGAGGAACACAAACATATGAACCTACAGTGAAGCTTAGTCACCATTTAATTAGCAACAGTGAGTGGGTTATGTTTAAAGTCCCAGAGCAGAATTATTTACACAAACAGACTGTAACACACAAATAAGCACATTTGATTAAAATACGTTGTGTTGTTACTACATGTTTGTTAATGTAGTACTTACAAAAGAAGTCCATGTGAAGCTCCTTCTGAACTTTGACAAAAACATTTTGAACAAAGTTACAATCCTAAATTGTGTTTGATTTTAATTCTCTTTTTTTAATTCACTTGAATTGATGGAGTTACGTGGGTTTCATAACCTGATAAATTAAATGGATTACAGAGCAACAAGCAAACAGTTTTTTCTGTGTAACTGTAATATTTGTAACTTGAATAAGTAATAAATTCAGAGTTATGAAGCGGTTAAAGAAAAATGAATGAATGAATGAATGAGTAGTTGCATTTATTTTACATTAAATTGAGTTATATTTAGTTATATTTATAAGTTACATCTGGCCCTTTGAGGACAAACATTACGCTCATGTGGCCAATGGTGAAAATGAGTTTGACACCCCTGGATTAACAGTTATCCCCACCAGATCTTCCTCAGACCAAATTGAAAAAGAAAGGGGGAAAACCTGATTATAAGACAGATTGCTTTTGAGTTGAAAATGTGTTTATTCAGTGTAAGTTTCAACATTAGTTTCCTTCATGATTTAATACTTTTTTGACTTGTTATAGAAACTTTCAGCTGTTAAAACCTCATATTTATTTTATACCACTGAGCTCTGGCAACAACATCATTGGAATAGTCTCGACCGGTTGTGCTGGCATCCACGCTGTCATAGGAGTGAACGTTTCCATCACCCATATTGTAGGCTGCTATCCCTCCTGCAAAAACAAATATAAATGAAGCCAAGAAAAGACTACAGGATGCTGAAGCTTGGTCTTCCAACAAACCTTTCAGCTTCTGCTCTGTGGTCCAGTTAGGAAATTTTTTGCCAATCGTTTGGATGAAACCAACCAAGATCTCAGTGCCATGAGAAACATGAGTCTCGCTGTCCCATGCACCCCGGGCAGTGTGCCTACCCCCGTTTGGAGTGATATCAACCTACAGAAGATAGATGAACACTTTTGTTTAGTGCATTATAATATAAAGCGACAAAATGTTTGATCCACATCCAAGTGGATGTGGATCAAACAGAGGGAACAGTTACAACCTGCATCAGCCCCCAGGCTCTGCCCCCGTCTCCCCAGCCATTATTCAGTGCATTTCCAGCCCTGGACTCCCTGGAGATGATGCCAGCGATGAGAGCCGGATCAATTCCATATTTTGCTCCCACTGTCTTGATAATAGACTTGTACTTTTCCATTCTGCCTGCATCAGTCTGTGCCATGGTGTGTGACGCACTCACACCTGTAAAGAGGAATAGAACACAACGGGATATTCATTTCTATGTCAACTCACAGAAACACTGTGTGTCCAAACAAATATCAGCTCCTGAGTTTACCTGAGTATCCCAGCCTGTCCTGGTGAGACGTTACCTGAGAGGCGCCAGTTGTTTCCACATTCATGATATTTCCGTAACCTGTGAACACGTCAACATCAGGGCAGAAACATGAGGAATAAGTGATGCATGCTTCTGCTACTGGAATTACAAGAAAAGACAATATTTGAGAGTTGTTTTCATCTAACATCTTTGAATTCTATCTGATTCAGGGAACGAATATTCGTGTGAGGTGATGTCTTTAAAGTTTTGTTGGCTTTCATTATTTAGGCCCCGTCCACACGATGCCGGAACGTTTTGAAAACACAACTTTTTTCACCCGCATCGAAAACGATTCGCGTCCACACGACAGCGTTTTCAAAAAGATCTCCGTCCACACGTATCCGCATCGGTGCGTTGATCAACACGTGTATAAGCAGAACAAGTCCGAAAAATGACAGGAGAGAGGACCGGGACGTGTGGAAATTCACGCTGTTCCTCCTGGAGGAGAACCTCCATCAGAGTTGTCCAACCAGCAAGCAGCGCGTCCCGGTCTGACCCAGAACTGGCGCCGGCGTCTTTGGTGGGGAACGTGAATGAATGAATAAATATATGAACTTTACGACACATAATTGAAGAAACAGACGAACAAATATTTAAGTGCAAAGCATGTTTATCAACGCACCTTCGACATGGAGCTGTTCTACATCAGGAAATAGCCGCTTTTAGCTCCGTTTGTACAGGTACATACGGGTCACGTACATGACGTCACAGCGGTTTTCCACGCAGGGACACGCCCCCCGGATAGAAAAAGTTGCGGTCACAGCGTCCACGCGAAAACGCCAAAACAGACACAGTGTTCTCAAAAAAATTCCACCTTGGTCAGCGTTTTCAAAAAGTTGCGTTTTCGTTCCGGATATCTGCGTTGTCGTGTGGACGGAAGGCGTATACGCAACAAACAAAGTTGCGTTTCCAAAAATGTTATTTTAATTTTATCCACTGTTATAATCCCTGAAGGGAAATTAAGAACACACACTCTAGTTTTTGTTAGTCTCAATCACACGCATGCATATTAGTGTGTACAGGCCCCTGTAAAACACACAACCACACACAAGGGGGGGGGCCTGTAGGCAAGCAAGGGAGGTAGAGTGGCAGGCAGCTCCTTCTTGGTGCGCCTCAAATGAGCAATTTGTAAAGGGGACGGCACTTTGCTCAAGGGCGCCTCGGCAGTGCTCCGGAGGTGAGCTGACACCTCCCACTGTCAGCTCACCTCCGGGTATTTTTTGGGCGGGAGCGGGAATCGAACCGCCGATCTTGAATCATAGGACGACCCGCTCTACCGCCCGCTTTACCACTGAGCCACTGCCGCCCCGGTATTGTTTGGAAGGGGCCTTATTCCCTGACACTTCCCCCATGTTAAAGCACAGGGGAAACACACCTGTCATTAAACATCTGATTTCCTGGATTTGAACACAATGGAAATTTAGGATATTAAAGTACATATCATCAAATGGTCTAACCACCACGTCTCAGGACGAGGTCCTGTGGATCCACTTCGAAATTCAACTGTTCCTTTGAGTGAACAAGTCTGGCATTGTTACAGCAAAGTGAATCATAATCTACAGAAACACCATTAAATCTGCTTTTCCTCCACAGGAACATTATTTCCTTCTTGGCACCTGTCCAATACACACACCCACACACACACACACACACACACACACACACTCCACATTACACAGGAATGTGTGGTCTAGTTTATAACCTAACAGGCGCAAACATATACAAAGACGCACATACATAGAAATACACGCAAAATCTCTGACCATAAACCATTAAAATAGTTCTTAAGAGGAGTGTTGGTTGTGTTTTTGTCCTACCCATCTCTTCTGCTTCTTCTGACGATCACATACAGCCTGAAAAGTGACACCTCCCTCTGCACTCCGGAAACTCCAACCGGAATTTATACTTTCTGGTTATCTTTGGTTTCGTTTTGACATTCACACACACACACACACACACACACACACACACACACACACACACACACACACACACACACACACACACACACACACACACACACACACACACACACACACACACACTGTGACCGTGCGTGGAAAGAAAGCGAAAGCAGAAATGGTTGTATTTCCAGGAAATCCTGCCAGTTACTGTAAAAGATTTTTATGCTTTATTCATTTTGTCGCTCTGCTGCTGCTTCACATATGTTTACTTTATTCACTTTCATTTGACGAGGCTTTTTGACAATAATAACGCCCACTTATTGTTGTTGTTGTTGTTGTTGTTGATTTTCCTTTTTATCGTGTTTGGAAACGATTGTTATGTGACGCCCCCTAGTGTTGTGACGACGCATTTTCTACCTGCTGATATTTATTTAATTTTCCTTTATTATTATTATTATTGAAATTTGTTTTGTCGTTCATAAAAAAAAAAAAAAAAAAAAAAAACTTCATCCTTCAGAGTGACAGAGAAACTACTAACTGTCGGAATTTGAGATTTTCATATCATTTTAAAAAAACTGACAGACATTCAAGGAGTACCAAGGAGAACGGTTGTGAAACACTTCACAGTGCACCTACATAGGTGCCAATGTCATTGACGTTATAACGTCTGGAAAGACTGACTAACATACATTAGCACGAAAGTTTAAGTATTAACAAGCTGGCTTAAAAAAAAACAGGCTTGTTTGGTAAGGAAGTTTTTCAGCGTTAGAAGACTCTTTGAAAGTCAAAGATTGTTCATGATATTCTTTGATATTCTTTGTTTTAAGCCACAGGTTATCTCATAAAATTAAAATTAAGTGATAAAAGTGCATTAAAATTAAGATTGTAGGAAATTTAGATCAATTTGACAACGTCAGTACAATTTAAAATGATCTTACCTGCAGTCTGAATGTAGGTTAACGGAGGCCTTCTTTCAGTTTTGAATGATGTTCTCAAATATAAATGCTTTAATATAAGTTAAAATCGCTGTGTGCTTTATTTAGCCTTGTTTTTTTTATTCACTGCATCTTTCCATGGTGTAGTGAATGTTACAAGGTAAATGTAATAAATACAAAGTCTGTTTGGCTATCTGGAGATGTGAAACTTTATCGGAAAAACAAACCTACTTTACAGTTGTTTTATTTGTAAAGATGTATTTATTTGTAAAGAGAGGCACACATCAGCCATTAACATGGTAATATATGGTAATAACATGGTAATGGTAACATGAACTATCAATACACCTGTCCTCCAATATAATTTTATTGACTAAACATGGATTCCTTGGTAGAGGTAATGACACAAACAGTCAGCAACGACAGTCACACATTAATGGTATAATCGTCAAGCTGGTTGGAGGGCCCCTGTCATTCCCTGAAGTGTTCCCAGCTTCTGATTTCTGAAAAGAAGGTATCTCCAGGACAAGTGGTGTAGTTCACCACCTGTCTGTGGCCGTGGATGATGAAGTCAGCAGCCAGCCCCCCTCTATCCACTGCACACTGAACTAGACGACGGCGTAACAGGTCGATGGCATGGCGAGATGGCAGGGTGGCGGTGTAGTTACCAATGATTGACACGCCGTACCCAATGTTATTGTGGCCCCTGGTATGTCTTCCGATGTGATTCCAACCACTGCCTTCGTAAATGTAGCCGTCAGAGCCCACCACAAAGCTGAGAGCAGCAGAAAACACAGAACATGATTAGTAAATGCATTTTACAATAACTGATCTGTGATTCACTCAGTAAATAGAGTACGATGAACAAAGTTAATGCCAAATTAGTGAAGCTTAGAAAGAAAACGTGGAAGCAGCCTGGCTGAAATCATGAATGACCTCAGCAACACGGATGGAATAAAAAAATGACATTCCCGTAACAGCTAATACACATCAAAATCTGATCTGGATCAGAGTGCTATTCCAGATCTGGTCATCCAGATTGTAGAGATTTACAGTATAGGACTCATTCACTTTGTGTAATCACAATTAAATTAATAGTGATTCCAGTGTCATTTTTCAAATTCTACGTTGTTTTAATGCAATTCAGCTCAAACTGAGCTGCATCTACAGAGGTTTACCCTCAAGTTTCTGTCAAGCTAATTTGTTTAACATGCACGTAACTGAAACACCAGCATTTCAGGTTATATGACATGTAATTCATTAACTTATCACTACATAAATTCTTCCATAAAATAAATATGCTGATGTATTTATCTGTTTATTGTTTGTGCATTAATTAATTTTTAGATGCTCGCAAAAAAACTGTTAAACTTTAAACACAACTCGGTTTCGTTTTTACCCTTACTTCAGTTTTTGTGCATTAGTTAATTTTTAGATGCTGGTATTGAAATTGTTAAACTTTAAACACAGCACAGTTTACTTTTTACCCTTACTTCAGTCTTCCTGCTAAGCCAATCCAATCACCTCCTATCTCTCCGAGATTTGAAATCAGTATGAGGTTTCTTCTTGTATTCTCAGTAAGAAAGTTATTGAATGTATTTTCAAAGATATGAAACCTTTACAATGGTTGGTCACCTGTATCCTATGTCATTCCAACCACGATCTTCCTGGTGGAACCTCTGCATGGATCTCATGTCACGAGAACAGTCAGTGAAGGATAAACAAGGCAGGGATGGTTCGTACGTGTGATGAACAAAGAGGAAGTGGAGGGGTAGAGACAGTGGAATTGGTGTACCCCGGGAGGCTTTTGCCCCCCACTGACAACGAGAGATAATTGGGGGGCAGTCTGAGTAGAAAAGAAGAGAAAGCGAAACAGTTGCATGAAAAGATTTTTTTGACAGGTCACACAAACTTCTGTTTTCAACATTCAGAGTAAGACTGTAGAAAATATAGAGTGATAGAGTGATATTAACTTGTTTTACCTTTTAAGAGCAGGAAAACATACTGTGAACATCACTGACATTATTATTTCAATACGTTAAATTTAATAATCCAGATTCTTTAGTAAACAACAAGTCTATTATGTTTCCTTAATCATTCCAGGGCTAAATTTTTGACAGAGCTGCGGGA
This sequence comes from Antennarius maculatus, assembly GCA_013358685.1. Taxonomy (NCBI): domain Eukaryota; kingdom Metazoa; phylum Chordata; class Actinopteri; order Lophiiformes; family Antennariidae; genus Antennarius; species Antennarius maculatus. Next base: position 22,436,865 of record CM023612.1, read on the forward strand.
ATTATTGATTGTCAAAAAGCAAATCAGCAATAATTCTAACAGCTTAATGTAATATGTGGAAGTTAGTTTGGCATATTCACATATTTCAGTGTTCCATTGTGAATATAAATGATTTTATTTCCGTACTCTGAGGATACTGGATTAATTAATAAAGTTACTATGCACTTTTGGAACTTGTGAAAATCATTATGAATTTGCCAACTTTATACTGATGAAATGAAATGACTGTAAATGATCATTTGTTTGAAGAATTGTTGTTTCATCGATAATCATTGGATGCTCACCCCAGTATTTATGCACAAATTCTTGCAATCCATCCTTCACTGCCTTTCCCACACCGTTGTCCATTGCAATCCACTCTGTTTTTTCTAACTTCCAGACTAGTGCTAATGTCTTCATCACCTGGCTGTGCAGACCAAGTGGCTCCAACATTGATTTTGAGATCTGTCTTCGATATGGGCTGATGTGACGGGTTATAGCATCAAGGCCATGTCCCTCATTTAAAGTAAAACTGTAGTATCCTTTCAAAATCTCACTGAGGGCTTGTGGTGGTTCATCTGCAGGGAGGTTGCTGAGGTCCATGCCTAGTATTGCTCCATCCATACCTCCAATAAGCATGGCATCGGTGGCCAGAGTAGCAGGCTTAGACAATTTGAACATTTTAGGGTGGTCCACGTTGTCCCAGCACCCAGTTGGCCCCAGGCGATAAGATGAGGGGAAATCCTGCAGGCTGAGGAAGGACAGGCCCAGTGTCCTGCCGAGAGTGAGAGGGAAAATCCCTTCATTTGAGATGCCATTCATTTTGGCTTTCAGTCCCATTTCAATTCCAAGCAGTAAAGGTCCAACAGCTACCGTTGTGCCGTCTTGAGCGAGGACCACCCCTCGTTCCTCTCCATAATCAGTCACAATGTGGTGAATGGCCTTGTCAAAATAACTCAAGGTTGTTAAGTTGAGCATAGCTGTCTCCAGGACCTCAGTGTCACTGGCGTTATGTGAGACACCCAAGAAATGGATGGTCATCTTATCACCATGGCCGGCAGTTCTTCGCAAGGCCCTGACCAAAGCCAGCGGGGGGAGACCAGGATTGGAGTCTTCAACCAGCTGTACAGCTCGAATGAAAGTCTCCATGTTCCGTAGGTGGACAACTGACAGGAACACAATTTGGAAAGCGTGGTTACATTGATTCTATGTCATATTTGTTAAAAAAAAACACATTTTCTGTCAAAGTATTAAAAGTTGACAGAATCGTGTAAAAATATAACATACATCTATTTCCCTACATGCACCTATATATGTATACATTAACACCATGTGTTAATATCTGTATCATACAAGAATCTATAAAAAATATCTTGTTTATTAGTTTACAACGTACATTACCAGACTCTGAATAATATAAGTGTAAAGTCATTATTTTGTGCATCTGACTTACCTGCTGGCCTGCCATTAACAATGACAGAGTAGGATAAAACAAAAACACATAAGTGCAGTCTGAATAAAGTCATGTTGCTTCAATTGCTTGTAGTCTCTAAACAAAAATTGTGCCAAAATGAAAAACAGAAGTAAGCTACACAGGAATTTGTGTAATATTTAAACTCCTTAATTGCAAGCTTTCAAATGAAATGAACTGGATAAGACAGTTGTTCCTCACACAGCTATTGAATGAGGAATGTACTTGTATTTGTGTCCTTCAGTGTAATGTCCAAATAAGGAAGAGTACTCTGTGTACACTGGTGGCTTCAAATATTGATTTGGCTTATAAGTCAAAGTATGTCATGAGCAAAACAAAGTGTGGGGCCCCACATACGGTTTGTTCCAGGTTTAAACATGGTCTTTGATTTCAAACAGTGTCACCATGCCCTTGTTTCTGAGCACTAAATACAGAATAACATTCTACCACAACCTTCATGTCTCAATAAATAATTGTCATATTATAAGTTATTCATCTAGCCTTGTAGCCTTTACAAATATTTAAATATGAGATGTAATTATAAAATTGTGACATTTATGAGTAATGTATTTATGCTTACACCAGAGGGACTGATTATTATTATTATATTTCCAGTGCTTTCTACCACCCATTTATAAAGTAAATTATTTACTGTATTTATATTTATCTATATTTATATTATTTGTTTATTTATTGATTGATTTATTTACAATTTATAAAGCAAAACCAAAAGAGTTCGTCTCTGCTGGTTTTCCGTTTTCAGAGTTCGAATTCTAACCAATCGTCATTCGTCATTATTAAGCCCAACCCACCCAGTCCAGCGGTGTCACAAATTCTAGCCAATAGGGAGCAGAACTGGGCGGGTCATGCCTTCACCGTAGTAGGTTTTGAAATTAGCCCTCGCGCACATCAGCGTATGACTACGGGTCACATGGCTTCAGTCACGTGGCCTCAGAAAGAGGAAGAATTCAAGCAGACAAGAGAATGACTCGGGCCGGTTGGGTAGCGATAGCTGTTTGCTGCTGTTTTGAACTGTTCACATTACAGTAAGATGAGAAATTCACGCTGAGCTTCATCTATATTAGTTATTCTTTACGTACTATGGCGTCGATTGGACACAAGAACACCTTGGGTAATGTATTGACAGCTCTACTGAAGTCTTTTCTGACGTTGTTTTTCATGATGGTCACTTTAGCCCTTACAGTATTTCTGCTCTGTCATTTTCTGCGGTCAGAACTTCATGAACATCATGAAGTAACTCTTATCCCATGTTTCCTCCTCCCCACGATCAGCCCTGTCTTTTTATGGAAACTTTGGCTTCACCCTTTGGGCACAAATGTGACTGCAGCACAATAACAAGTGTTGTTAGATATGATCAACTTCCATTATATCCTCAAATGTGTCAGGAAGAAAGAAATGTAAAAAGTGTAAAGCCTGTTCTGTATTTCAAGATAAGTTATCTAGAGGAAAGTAGTGCAGTATGAAAATATTTTGAAGGTAAAACCAATTTGTCCAACTAGGAACATACTCTTTTAAGACATTAATTATTCTGTTCTCAACACTTCACTGTGTCATTGGCTTGGTCAATTACATTAGGTTTTAAATGGTTGAGTGAACAAAAACGTAACTTCAGCAATTTGAAATTGGATTCTTTAACTTCATTTATCCATCGGCAAATTATATTATATTAAATTAAATTAAATTAAATGACCGACTGTTAAATCTCAGTATTTGGCAGACTCATCAAAGAAGAAAGTAACTGTTAGTCTAGGCTTGATTTTTTCTGGTCTGCTAGAAATGAAGAATCGCACACTTTGTTCTCATCTTGTTTTCTAACTGCTCCTAGTGACACTTTATACAGTATTTAGTTATGTTCATAAAACTACCTTATCTTATTTTTTCTCTTTCTTTTACAATAATGTTTTTGTTGAAGCTGTTTAAAATGTTCTTGGTGAATTAAAGTCAACAGGCTGTGGGAAAAATGTAGATCAAAAATAGAATTACCCCCCCCCCATCCCATGGACAGTCTAGAACAGGACTGTGTTTTTGTCCGAATTGCTGTCTCTAACTCAGGTTTGGCTTCTCAGTTTTGGGTGAACTGTTGTGAGCGGCCATCCAGATCTGATACAGTTATGACGGATGTGTACAAACAGGTTTTTTTGATAGACACACGGGCATTTACCTTAGTGATAACGTCAGGACTCCAGACGAAGCTGAAAACCAGAGATAAATGTGCACATTCTCCCGTCTGCATGACATCTGATGCATCATCTGAAGACACAGTTTTTTTCATACCTTCTACTATTTTAAAAAGTTTCATCTGAACTGTTGATTTCATGTTACATTAAAGCCCCAAATGTTGCCGTTTTTGTTTATTTTTTTGGAATTAGAAAGAAGATTGTATGAAAATGAGCCACAACAAATCACAAGCCTTTTTTAGGCTGCTTCAGCATCTGATAGATTATCATGTGAATCTGTAGACAGTTCCATTTCATTGATTGTGATCATTTTGTTATTCCAACAGTGCTTAAGGTGATCAGGGATTTTTAGATACATAGACTAAAGATTATAGAAATGTATACCAAAATGAATTTAAGAAATAAAAGCCGTTGCTGACAAAAAAAAAAAAATTGGGGAGTCTGCCAAACTCGGTGAACAAGCATTCATGTTTTTTCTCATGCTCATAAAAGTTTGTTGATATCATTAATCATTAATTAACTGATTCGAATTCAGATTACCAAAAAAAAAAATTCTGATTGCGTTTTTTCCACACTACCAGAAAACATGGATTACTGTTCAATAAACCTGATCAGAAAGTTAATTTGTGAATTTAACTGTATTAATAGACGGTCCATTTAAGAGTAATAGTTGGTTGCAGCCTGCTGCTGCTTCTTTCTTTACATTTGTGACACAGATTAGACTTGGATCAGTTTCTGTAGTTCCGATAGCCAAAATGTGAAAAATGAAGAAATTAATAGAACTATTGTTGCAAAAATCTTACTGATTTTGCAGATGAATCAGTACAGTAACACATGATGAGAATTTGGAGTTATAGCACTCCCTACCTTTTGTGTGTGAAGTTATTCTGTTGGACTTTAATCTTGTTTACAGTTTGTGCTGTTGGAAACTGAACAATAGTGTTGTTTGTGACTGGTTTCTTCTCATTTCCAACGGAAAAACTCTGACAATAGTTGTTCCCCCTGGTTCGTCCTGACTCAGTGTTTTCTCTGCTCTTCCTCATGCTGACTTAAACTATAGCTGTTTTATACGGTAGTGACCTGATTCTTGGCTGGTTCTTTAAAGCTGCTCAGTTAAAAGCATGTGACAAGTATTAAGCGTGATTAGTCTATTTAGTAATTTGTGAATTTCCTATGATTCAGTGCATTACAACATAAGAGCCCTGAGACCAAGAAGCATACATACATACAACAGAAGTACGGCAACAAGCAAAATCCGTAGAGTTTGTGAAATAAAACCTTAAAGAAGAATGATTGTTTCTAATTTGAGGTCAATGGGCAGTTTGTTCCATTTAAAAGGTGTGTAGAAGCTGAAGCTGGACCATTTATCCACTTCATTTGTCTTTTTATCTGTCTGTATGTAACCGTTCAGGTCGTTTTATTTCCTGATCTGAAGGTTTCTATTTGTCTTTTTTTTGGGGGGGGGGTAGTTGTAACTTGTGGCTTCACACATCTTTAGCATGGTGAATTTGATGTCTGATGAAGGGTTGTGACTCAGACATTAGATACTCAATAAATTACGGATTGGCAAAACGTCCATGCTCTGATCTTAAAGGATCAATAAAGTTCGACTACTGCTACTACTACTGATATTCAGTACTCAGTAGATTGCAAATGGGTTCTCTGACTTCCTAAATCCTCCAAAGACGTGCACTTCAGGTGGATTGAACGCTCCAAATTGCCCAAAGTTCTGAGTGTGTGCGTGCATGTTTGTCTCTCTCTCTTTGTATGTGGCTCTGCCGTGCGCTGGCGTCACGCCGGGAGAGTAGCCTGCCTTAAGCCCATAGTCAGGTGGGATAGGCACCAGCACCACGCGACCTGCCACAGCATAAGGAGTGGGTTTGAAGATGAATGAATGAATGAATGAATGAATATTTGACCATATAACAACTTAATTATAACGGAATCTGCATTCTGATACTGTCACATAATGTCATGCATTTGATTCATTATAAATGCCACAAAGTTACTTTAAAAACTTTAAAAACATTTGCGTGCTCTGAGGAGAGGAACCTATCGCAACATTTCTATCCATTAGTTTTGGCTTTGAAGCTGAGGAGGTGTGATCACATGTTGCTGATTTGATCACATGATCAGTACTGGAGCAGACAGAGTGTAGACTGTTCTGGTTAGTACGTTTGATGAAATGTGATGCATTCTCTCTCTCCCTCTCTGCTCAGTGGCTTTAGTCACAGCAGACATAACGCTGAATTAATCTTATCGGATTATTGCTCTGGACATTTGATTGATCAGCATTCTTTAGTTTGACCTTATTCTGTTTATTCATTCCTCAAAACAAAAAGTTAGGTTATATTTTATGGTAGTGATGTTCCACCTTGGTCAAAACTAAGTCCACCTAACCATATAACAACAGAGAAGAGTAACACCATGTTAGCATCCTATAGCTTATGCTAGCATTTGCTAATTAGCAAGCAATCAAAGCAAACTTAATGCTGCATTGTTGAAAAACGCTTTGACCAAAATCAAGATCCTTAGTGACGCTGGTGTATCCGACATAAATAAATACACTCAAATTAGATGAGAAGCTAATGAGACTTCTGTGTAGAAAACGTTGAATCAATTACATTTCAGATATCTGTGACGCCAGTGCACCCGGAGTTTGAAGGTTAAAAAGGTTAAACAATTACACCATTTATTTATCTGCTGTCTGTGACTCTGATTCTGAAATTAGATTCTTAAAATCTACAATAAAATCTTGCTAGGATTAATTAAAAAAAATGTCCATTTCTGTTTATTCTTTCAGAACAGGATGACTTGTCCTCAGTGTCTGACGGTTCTGCAGACTGCATCAGAGGGCATGCCGAGCAGAATAACTATCACGACAGCAGCCACAACAACCTCCGATTTCCCGTGGCAGATCATTGGGTCGCAGCTGATCAAGAAGAGGCCATTCGCAGGAAGCTGAAGTACTTTTTCATGAGTCCCTGTGATAAATATCACGCCAAGGGCCGCAAACCTTATAAGCTTGTCCTGCAGCTGATCAAGATTATTATTGTCACAGCTCAGGTACATTAAATGTCACATTATATTCTGTATTTGTGTAAAACTGGATTGTTTTATGTTCGGCGTCCATGCTTAAAGCTTGTGTTTGTTTGTTTGTACGCTGGCAATCTGCTCTTATTAACTATGCCTTAAATTGTGCTACACATTACTCTTATATATTTTGAAGTTGAAGTTTTCACTCTCTGGGAAATAAGACTATACCACAAATAATTATATGATGTCATAAGGATGTCATGTCTTATTTTTCTTTATTAACACCCTTCAACTCCTTCATGTCCCTAATGTATGTTCATCCTTTTTTCAGCACTAATTGCTTTTAAAGTCTCAGATAGATTAACCTGTATTGTTGGACCCTCAACACTGAGTTTTTAAATAAATTCATCCTTAAAAAATATATCCAACACTACAAAAAACACATGTTCACTTTATCTTGATTACAAAAAGACAATAAAACATCTGCTTTTCATTTCTGTAAAAGTGCATTGACAAAACATGATATTACTGGTTTTTATTGCTAGAATGTGATTTCTGTAATGATACAAAATATAATCAAGAATTGGATGGAATAATTCACGTTCAACTTGAACAAATACAAATTAATCTGAACAAATTATGAAGAAATCATTTAGAAAAACTGTTTTGTGCAGTGGGTAGTGCTCTCGCCTCCGGGTTCAAGTCCTGTTCTGTGCAGAATTTGTCGGTAATTTGTGGGAGAACATCAAGGTCATATATGAACCATGAATTATAGTATTGTTCCGAAACACATGAATTATATATTCATGTGTTTAGGAACATGAATTATATCATTTTTCCTAAACACAAGACTGTGGTCTTGTAGGTCAGCTGGAGCTCACAGCCAGTTATTATTCACCTTTGACCTCACAACATTTTTAACACCTTCACCTGCAGTTAGTGCTGTTTGGCCTCAGCAACCAGGTGGTGGTGACCTTCAAAGAGGAGAACACTATGACCTTCAAGCACCTTTTCCTCAAGGACTATGACGAGTCCTCGGATGACTCTTTTGCTGTGTACACACAGAAGGACGTCTACGAACACATCTTCTACGCGGTGGACCAGGTAAGCACAGATGGAAAGGGGAATCAGTAACACAACTGTACAGTAATCCATCAAAGACAAATGTTGGTTCATTAAATAAAAAGAAAATAATATGACTGGAGCATTACTTGTCGTACTTATATACCATGTTTTTTTTAGAAATTTACTCTGCTTATACCCGTCAGCAGTCTGTCCCCTCTTATCTCTGTGTGTTTGTGAAGTACAACACTGAGGACAGGTGTCATTGCTCCCCACTCATGTTACGACATTGTTGTGACTCCGCTCCAGTACCTGGCCCTACCAGAGACCACAGTGGGACGTTATGCATACAGCTACGGTGTTGGTGTGAATGGCAGTGCTCTCTCCCTCTGCCAGCAGTACTACAAGAGGGGACGCATCGACCCAGCCAATGACACGTTCAGTATAGACCCACACGTCATCACAGGTACACAAACTGCACTATGCAATGTGCCAGGAATCCTCATCTGGTTAAAATTGTTATCAACCGTCAGTGACTAAATTTAGTTAAATTATTTAGCAAGAAGTTAGTAGTTTCGTTGTCACATTGCATTTAGTGTAAAGAACACTGATAAAAATAGATTAATATTGGTGTAAAGATATGTATTAATATGTTCGTGATCATCTATAAGACCACAGATCAGTTTTGGGGCAATACATTTCAAATACAGTGTAGCTGGACGTCTGGCAGCTGTGTGACATTAATTCAAAGAAGTATAATATGGGACCTATAAGTGTTTATGATTATTCTGTATCACTAGCATCCTTGCATTTGTAAACTTATTTAAGTAGTATATACACAATGTCAGACTTTCTTATTTCCTCATTTTACTTTTTTTTTTATGAGTGATTTTTAAATTTACCAAGAGGAATTATTAAAAGTGGAAACAACATCATATTAATTTTTTTTATTCCCCATGTCATCAGTATGTCAGATATTTCTCTGGTACTTGTAATTTCTGTAAATGTTTCAACTTGATGTTAAAGTCTACTTCTGTCTATTTTCAGACTGTGTGGGCGTCAACCCAATGTTGGTTCCTTCAACTCCGCTCCCCACCAGCTACAAGAACTTTACACTCAAATTCCACAAGTAAGGATTAATTTTTCTTAAAGGTTCAGCTTCTCCTTGTTTAACATCTGCAAGTTAGGTTTATATCTGTAGTATCTAATGAGTCACTTATCTCTGCTGTACACACACATACACACACACAAAGACACACCCATGTAGTCGAGACACACACCAAGTCAAATCAGTCATTCTGACAACATTTCTGTCTGTTTCTCCTCTTAATTACCACCAATTTTTTTTTTCAAGACTGATTAATGTCACCATCGAGTTCCAGCTGAAGGCGATCAATATACAAACCATCATAAACAATGAGATCCCAGACTGCTACACATTTTACATTACGGTGAGCAAAAAACCACTGAAACACTTTTGATCCGGAGGCTTTGTCGCATTGGAAATGAAAAACATTTTGTTTCCAACATTTGTGGTCGATTGTGTGTAATGTCGAAAGTTTATTTTAAATTACCTCGCCTGGAATGAGCCACTTATTTTTAATATTATTATATTGGTGAAGTGTTAGTTCTAATGACCACAGTTAAATGTACTGATTATCAGGGTTTCTCTTTACACTTTCAGTACAAATATTTGGGTCATTTAGTATCAATTTGGACATAAAAACGATCCCACATATGAAGGAGACTTATGACGTATGAAGTCCGGTTATCATGTTCCAACACAACCATAAGAATCATAAAAGATTTATGCAGTTTATAAAAATGTCCCCATTTTCAGTTGCCTTCCAAGAGTAAACATTTCTCTTCCTGTTCCGTATCTAACTGTTCATTTATATTTCCTGTTTAAGTTATCTACAGAGTAGTATTAATGTTTTTTCAGAGCCTTGTCTGTACTGCCGGATATGAACAGTAAGTCTTGTAGTGCATAGTAAACTTTTCCTTCAACTTTCAGATAGTTCTGGACAACAAGGCTCACAGCGGCAAGGTGAAGATCTGGTTACAAAACCAGGCTTCCATAAAGGAGTGTAAAGATCCAAGTGTCTCTGGACATGGTGAGACCAGATGAGTGGGACAAAGAGCAGCACATAATATAATAAAGACACGTAACATTCGTACAAATACTGTAGCAGTCGTATGTAATGCAAAAATGTTGCTAAGCTAGTAGGAAGTAATGACATTGTGACTGTGTGTTTCCCTCTGCTCCACTCCCTCCAGCTGAAAATTACACTCGTGTAGCGTTTGATGTGGCTGTAGCCCTGGTGTGTATGCTGTCTCTGCTGCTGTGTGGGCGCTCCATACTACGGGGTATCGTGCTGCAGCAGGTAAGGAAAGTCAAATGAATGAAAACTTGGAATTACAGCACCATAACCTGTTGCTGAATCATGAATAAAAAGTTTGACAGTTAACTCATTTTGATTTTTTTTTTTTTTTTTTTGTGTATGGCTATGAGTGGAAAGCTCTTACACCTCACTTTGTCTCTACATGTTTATCAGGAGTTTGTGCAGTTGTTTAGGGAGAATATGAACCGTAAGGTGTGCTGGGCTGACCGGCTGGAGTTCATTAACGGCTGGTACATCCTCCTCATCATAAGTGACATCCTCACCATCACTGGCACCGTCATCAAAATCGGCATTGAGTCGAAGGTGTGTCCTGTGCGCAGATTTCAGTAACCCTTTTTTTGGCTGATGACGGTGAGCGCTGTTGTAATCCACTGATTATCAACGCAGCAATTTCCATGCTGGCTGTGAAAATGAGCCACGCGTATCGATTCAAAATCTTTTCTTCTATCTTCATAGAACATGTCTTCATATGACTTGTGTGGCATCCTGTTGGGAACCTCCACACTTTTGGTCTGGGTTGGAGTAATTCGCTACCTCACCTTCTTCCAGAAGTACAATGTAAGTGACTTCAGCTCAAGTTCCCATTGATTAAATCCCTTTTCAAAAGACAAGAGAATGTTCCTCTTAAAATGCTGTGAATCTCATTTTTAATTACATTTTTCTCTATTATTCCAATAGATACTGATTGTGACGCTCCGAGCAGCGTTCCCTAACGTGATTCGCTTCTGCTGCTGCGTGGCTGTCATCTATCTGGGCTACTGCTTCTGTGGCTGGATTGTTCTGGGGCCGTATCACGTGAAGGTGGATAAAATTTAATCTTGTAGACACAAAGTGCTAATTTGTTGCTGTTAAAAAAAAATGCAATATCTAATAATTCACAAGTTGAGAATACTGCATTGAACTAGCAAAAAGTTGATGGTTCATGCATCCATCATCATAGCTAACAGGATTGCTTTCATCTTAACAAAATAGATAGTTGTTGCAAATAGCAAATGAAAAAAAATCTGGCGTGCACCACGACAATCGCGTCACATGACAATATTGATGATGACCCCTTAAGGGATGTTACATGCGTGTATGTCATCACATATTACCACAGTTTTTTTTTTCTTTTTGTCTGTTTCTTACAAATAATGATGTGACGGTTGTGTGATCCATCTTGTCCATCCCTACCTTGAAAAAAGCTTTTGTTAGTTTTTCTGAACTGCAATGGTGACGTCCGCCCTCTTGTGGTATAAAAATTCACATATGTAAGTTCCTGAGAAATGGTTAAACAAAACAAGACCCTATTGGTTAATAATATTTTTATTCATTTGCATTCCTAATGACAATGAACTGTTAAATGGTTAGTTGGTGAAATGCCTCCTTCCCAGCATGCAAATATCAATATGCTATTATTATAGTGTCTGTTTGTTTACTATTGGTTTGTTGGTTTGAAAGCAAAGTTATGCAAGAAATACTGAACAAATTTTAGTAGTTTTTGGTGAACTGAATTCAGGCCAATACATTACCTTCCTGTTTTAACACAGGAAGGTAATGTATTATTTTTACATATTTACACATTTTCTTTGGGAGTGATCTTTACTAAGTGAACCGATTGCTCACTTTAGAAATGAAAGTGAACAATCGGTTCAGACTAGTTCGTTTTCTCCAATGAAACCAAACTAGGTTTCATTGGAGAAGAGGTTCTGCTTCCTCGTTGTCTGTGGTTTCATAAATGAAACCAAATTCCCACATGAAACTCTGGTGTGTTTGTGGAGACTTCTCCTCCCAGAAGCAGTGAGTCAGTGAAGCCTTTGTTAAACCACAGAAAACGAGCCTCACTCGTATTACTGGTTGTCTTTTACCTCCTCAGGAGTTTGTGTGTTTGACATATCGTGGAAGTCAAATTATTTCCATTCTTGGTGTTGTCATTAAGCTACCTTTTATTTTTACTTATGGGACATTTTTTACTCAAGTGATGTTTGCCAGAGTTTGATTATTCTTTCCTCTCCCTCAGTTCCGCTCTCTGTCCATGGTGTCCGAGTGCCTGTTCTCTCTCATTAATGGTGATGACATGTTCGTGACGTTCTCTGGGATGCAGGAGAGCAGCACTCTGGTCTGGCTGTTCAGCCAAGTTTATTTGTACACCTTCATCTCACTCTTCATCTACATGGTGCTGTCACTGTTTATCGCCCTCATCACCGGAGCCTATGAGACCATCAAGGTACTCTGATAGGGTTGACTTAATCCCCATTATCCTTAGAAATGTGTTAGAGTAGAACTTTAATATAACTCTGATTTATTTACTTCTCACCAGCACCAAACCCAAGAACCCATCCACATTACCGATCTGCATGCTTTCATAGCAGAGTGTAAGGATGCACCGAACTCTGGGAAGTTCAGGGGTCTGGAGACGTCTCCATGCTCCATCTTCTGCTGCTGTGACAGGTGAGAGGCAGAAAGGGGTCGAGACAAACAGCAGAAAAAATCGGATGGATGGATGGATGGACGGATGGATGGATGGATGGATTAATTCATTTTCTGCACAAAAAAATTAGTGAACACGAAATGCATCTTTTACATCATCATTCCATTCAATCAAGAAAAATGTTGTTTAGAACCAACATCACTAGTGTGAGACAGTATTTGTCCCACACTAGTGATAATAAACCCTAATAAATGGATTTGTCAGCCTTGGTGACAACAACTCTTTCACACTGCTGTGGAGGAATTTTTCAGTCATTTTGAGCATCAAGAATTTTTTTTTTTTTGGCAAATTCTGTGTTCATTTATTTTTTTGCTTTTTTCACATTGGGATTATGGATACCATTCTTGCCCAGTCTTTTTTTTTTTTTTTTTTTACCTTGAAATCATGAACTCTGGCCTTATCTAAGACAAAATGTGGCCTTCAGTTCTTTAGGTTATTCTGGGTTCTTTTCTGACATTCTGGATGAGTCATTGATGTTATTTTGGAATAATATTGGTAGGCCGACCACTCCTTGGATGATTCACAATTGTTCCAAGTGTTCTCTATTTGTGACTGACTCTCACCTTGGTCCACTGGAATCCTAAAGCCATTGAAATGGCTTTTTAACTTTTTCCAAACCAATACACATCAATGACTTTATTCGGTTATTTTTGCATTGTGCATTCAAAGGTTTGTCACATGTATCTCACTACTTCTTGAGTTCACTTTATACATACTGCATATGATAAATATGATGACCACAGAAAATGGTTTATGTATGCTAATTTTTTTCCTCCCCCAGAACGACAACATATGAGGACGTCCTGCTAGTGAACTGAAGGTGACGGCCTTCTTACCACAGGGATGCGATGCACATTTCTTTGCACCAACATACTGAATCTGGGTCAAACTCTGGTGTGAAGGAGGATTCACCATCAGATGGACAAGCACTCTGTAGAAGGAGTGTGAATCTGCACTCCTCTTCTTTTGGGATGTGATTCCATGAAGAAGAAACGGAGGTCAGATGCAGGACTACCATCATGGTTGATGACTAACGCACAGACATTTCTTTGTTCCACGTTGGTTTTTAAATCAAAGTTGTATTTTTTCTTATGCATTCAATGATACCCCATGTAGAACCAGGAACTTCTTTTGAGGATACTAAGAGTACAGGGTAAGTGTTAATATGGTGCTGTCTACTTTAATTTTTGTGTTACACCTTTTTAATATTGTTTCAGAATAGATTAGACTGCTGCATTGAAGCTTTTATGCATATTGCAAAACATATAAAGGATGAGATGTATGCTTTTACTTATTCTGAGCTACATTTGATTTTCCACGGTGCCCCCTTTACATACAGTTGTGCTCTTAAGAATTTATGATATCTTGGTCATTTTTTAGATAATATGAATGATTACATTGTCTTTTACACATGGTTAGTGCTTGTGTGAAGCCGTTTGTGTGAAGCCAAACTGTTTTTACTCTTTTTAAATCATAATGACACCAGAAACTACACAAATGACCTGGATAAAAAGTGAATATACCCTTTAGATTTGGACCTGATGCACATAAGTTGACACAAATGGGTTTAAATGGCTACTAAAGCATAACCATCCACACGTGTGATCTGTCTGCTTGTAATCAGTGTGTAAAAAGGTTCAGTGAATTTCTGGGCTCCTGACAGACCCTTGCACTGACATCTCTGGATTCTGAGTCATGAGGGAAGAATTGAAAAGAATTATCGAAAGATCTGCAGGAAAAGGTGATTGAACTGTACGAAACAGGAAATGGTTCTAAGAAGATATTCAAGGTACTGAGAATGCCAATCAGCAGTGTTCAAGCTCTAATTAAGAAGTGGAAAATAAGAGATTCTGTTGAAATCAATCCTCAGTCAGGTCGGCAAACAAATATTTCTGCCACAACGGCCAAGAAAATTGTTTGAGATGCAAATAAACACCCACAGAGGATGTCAGCTGAAATTCAGGATTCTCTGGAGAAAAAAAAAATGGTGTGGATGTTTCAAGATGCACAATAAGGAGGCACATGAAGAAAAATGGATACCATGGTCGCCAGAAGAAAGCCATAACTATGCCAATGCCACAAAATCTTACAATATGCTAAACAGCACAGAGACAAGCCTCAAAACGTCTGCAACAAAATCAGTTGGAGTGATGAAACGAAAATTTAACTTTTTGGCCACAGCCTTAAATGTTATATTTGGAGAAGAGTCAAAAATGCCTCTGATGAAAAGCTACGCCATTCCTACTGTGGAACATGTAGGTGGATCAATAATGCTTTGGGGATGTGTGAGCTATAAAGGCATGGAAATTTTTAAAAAAAAAATGCATGCAGCATGTTATCAAAAGTGCTAGAGGAAAATTTGCTCTCATCATCTCAGATGAGTTGTCGGACAATAAATGGATTCACCCAAGCACTAACAGTGAGTGAAAGAAAAGCTTTTGTTTTGCCATTCATATTTTATGAAAAATAGCCAAGTAAGCATATATTCTGCCAGGGATGTAAACTTAAGAGCACAACTGTATATTATGTCTGGTCTCAGTGGAAATGAATGAAGGACATACCTAAAGCAGAAAAGGTTTGAGAAATGATTTCAAGTGTTAAATCTGAAATAGTGTTTTAAGTTTCAATCTTACTGAAAGATTATGGTGTTGCCTTTAGATGTGTGACCTTTTTCAATCTGCAGTTAGTTGATTATTGAAAATAATGTCAAAAATTTAGCACTTAAAATTGCCTGTTGTTGCCTCAGACAAGGATACATATGCTGAATAGCCATATTCTTCTCTGATATCTCCCTCTATTAAAGTAAAACTAGTAAGGAGGTCACAAACTGAATATAACTCGGACGAGAAAAATAACTTTAACTGCCTTTCAAAGTGGAGCAAGACTTTGGGTTGATAACAAGGAGAAGATGTAATAGGAGCAGCAGAACTTTTCTCTGTAATTATGTATCGTACAGAATTCGAGTTCTGTTTTGTCTGTTTGCTTCATAATAATGCTTGTTAACTGTGGCTTAGCAATTTCATTTTGAATTTCTTTCAGTTTAGCTTTGTGCCACTGACGTGATTCGATGTGTTTTGAAAAATACAGTAGATTTATCTGTAAAAGAGACAACCTCTTGTACACTACAATGTGTTTGTCAAACATCTTTTATCGTTGTCAGGCTGGAGCTGGTTATGCATCTAAATTTCAGATCAAGATGGAAAAATGTGCCAAATCATCCATGCTTTTAACTTTAAATTATTTAACATACTTGCATATGTTGCCTGGCAGCACCTACAGGTGTATTTCCTCTATTTTTATTGTGTTATATTTTCATATGAATAATCTGCCCATGAACTTTACTCATGATTGAAACCATCAGAAATGAGTCTATGTGTTGCTAAGTAATTAAAAGTTTCCTGGATCATCTTTGATATTAAAATGTACTTTTATTGTCTTCTACTTCTACCATTATTATTTTAACTTGACAGCTTAATCTTTAAAAGCTTTTAGATTAGGTGAGTAAATCAACCACTGATTAGCCTGTCTTTGTCCAAATAAAAGCATCAGCTGCTCACATTTCATTTCAGTGGTTGGTCAGTCTTAAAATACAGTTATTACTTTGCAATAACTTTAAGTATTACTTCCCGTATGTAGTAGTACAGAAAATATATTTTCATGCTGGTTTCGCACAAAACCAGATGTATACTTAGATCACCCTTTTTATTGACAGCTTTCAAAGAAACTTCAGTACTGCCTAATGAAGACTTTAAGTAATGTGGAAAAATATACAGACGTGTTTTATCTCTAAATAGTATGATTGACAATTCAGATCATTTTCAATCATATTATTTTACAAGTACTTATTTTTTTAATTTTATGTTATCCTTCAGATGGAATTTCTCCCCTTAGTTTGTGGCCTGCATATGTATTCTGTTGTTCTGTTTGTGGTGACAGTTTGTTGTGGTGTGACTTCCTGATGAGATTTTAATTCCAAATTTTTCCAGAGTCAGCTTGACTATGTTAATCTGTTGAATTGACTTTTAGTTTTTTCTGTTTTGCCAGGACGGGGGAGCAAGTTGTTCACATGTGGTCCCTGAACGCCTCCCAAAGGTCTTGTTTACATCACATGGGGGGGGGTGGAATAGAACTTCTATTGTTTTTTGGAAATAATGAAAGAAATCCTTATATCATCAAACACAGCTGTTGTGATGTGTCACATCGTAAAGTTGGAATTTGATTCTTTAGTAAAAAGTATTCACAGTGAGGAATTGAATGCAGTTTTTTTGGGGGGGTTTTTGGGGGAAGGAGGGGGTCACATGGTTTGTTCTGATGAGCTCATTTCCTGGTTGTTGATTTTTTATATGTGACTTTGCAGCTTATTTAGGAGCTCTTTACCTCCATCTATTTAATCAAATGTCCTCATACATCATATTAGATTCTCTCATGGTACCTAATGTCAGACTGTTTGCAAGTCAAACATCAGAAGAATTCCTAACTGAATGTGGCACTCTAACATATGAACATTATAAAATGAATACAGTTTTGCGTCACGAGCTGCTGAGGGTTCATCAGTTGTAGCTTCTGTTCACTGATGTTAGATGTGGTCCTTTGCAGCTAGATTCCTGCTTGAATAGAAATACGCTCCATTTACAGTATTTTCCACACTATAAGGCCCACTAGACTATAAGGCGCACCTTCAATGAATGGTTATTTTTAAACCCTTTTCATATATAAGGCACACTGGATTTTAAGGTGCATCTGATTATAAGGTGCACCTTCAATGAATGGCCTTTTTCAAAACTTTATTCACAAATAAGGCCCACTGGATTATAAGGCGCACTGTCAGTTTTTGAGAAAATTAAAGGCTTTTAGGTGCGCTTTATAGTGTGGAAAATACTGTACTAACGATTTGTGCTTTCTAGTTAAGTTTTTGTTTTTGTTTTTTACGCATACAAAGTACCTCAGATCAAAAATTACAGGCCTGCAGCTGCAGAACTTTCCTTTCCTGTCATAATGAACCATTGTAACTGTGGCAGCCTGGATTTGTGTCTGTGTGTGGGCTTGCAAGTTTGTTTTTTACCATAAGCAGTGCTTGCAGCTGTGTGTGTGATGAGGTGTTTGGGCAGATGGATGACCAGACTAAAGGAAGAGACTTAGAAGCAGTGGAGTCTTTGTATAAAAGCCTTGTCTGTTACAGTCCATCCTAATTCTGTTAAGGATTTCCACAAGAGCTCAGTTCCGAGCCACACCCTGGTGCAACAACATTACAAAGCAATTTGAAATGGATGTGCAGGATATGGGAGGATGTAATGATGGAAGTATCAGTGCCAAGTTGTGTCAGATAAAGGGAAGAACCCAAACAGGTTTACTGACATTCTTATGGTGGATCTACAACCATGAGTTGTGAACTATGGAAATAGTGTAAGTTGTTTAACATATCTCTGAGTGTTACAGCTGCAATTTCACACTCAAAAATGTGGCCCCATTGTAGAACTTGTTTCGGGTTTTCCCCCTCAGGCCACAGTTGAAACCGTTAGAGTCCTGCAAAGAGCATCGAAGGGACTGAGACATGACTCACACATGCAGGCACTCTTTCTCTCTCTCTGTCTTTCTCTTTCTGTCTCTGTGGTTGGTAATTTCCTGTAAGTCTTCATTCCTCCCTTTTCTAACAGAGGTTTCAAATTCTCTTTGCTCTTAATGTATTACTGTATTTATTTTTCTACTCCTAATGGCAAATATAACAGTTCATGTCAGATGTCTTGACCCATTCACTCCCTTGTCTCTGTGTGACTTGTAATAGGCTTTTTATGTGCTCTCCCCTTTGTGTCATAGAGCCCACAGCTGCAGCTTAACATTTAAAATAGAGAGCATTCACATGGCAGCTATTGTGGCCTTGTACTGTGGGGAAATGGACACTGTGGTAAAATTCAGATGCAGAAGATCGACAGAAACGTTCTTCGGTCTGAAAGTATTCATGTCATTCAGGCATGCTCACAAATATCCACATCTCAGGAAACAGAACCCCCCCTTTATGTGTGTGCAAATAAAGTGGGAATAATCTCCTGAAACTTTGTGTTTCAAATTTCACTTGAAGCCAAAAAACAAACATGTGAGTGCAGACAAGGATGAAGAATGAATGCGTGGCGTCAGCACTTTATTTTATGCTTGGTGTTAGACAATAGTGATTCTTAGGAACCCATATTGGATGAGATTGTACTGTTCCCCCTGCCATGTTTGTCACTTTGTGAGAGAGAACATAATTCACTTGACTGAGGCAGTACAATAGTATAGACACTGAAACCACATTTAAATTACTCTTCTCACATTGTAGAGCAGTTTTGCATTATACGGTATATAGTAGAGTTCATACAATAACATCAGGCTTGAATACGGAATAGTGCTTCACAAAATAAAAAATTACACAAAGACTAAAGAGCAAATTCAAACAAAGCAACACATTATACGGGAAAATGAAAACACAAAGAATGGCACTCAGTAACATGCACTCCTTTTCCAAATTTCCTGGGTTCTTTCTGTTGCACATGCCCTGCTCCTCCATTATATGTCATGAAAATTAACTGAGAAGTTTGCATTGTGCAAGTGCTGAAAAAACTGTGCAAATACACAATGCTGGAAAAAAAAAATTATTCATATCCACTCCTTCGAATTGCTTTGAGTAAATGCCACTTGACAATCCTTAATTGCTCATTTATCCAGAATTACTGCAATATGTATTGGCTTTTTTTCTACCACAGGCTCAAGCCTCCCAGTAATTTTTATGATAATGTGTGAAACAATTTTTCTACATCACTTCTATTAAATCAGAAAGACAACATCAAACTTCTGTTCAAACCCTCCCTGCTTGGCTACAATAATAAACAAATGTTTATATCACAGACAAACAAAGGATATGACATTTAAATTATTCATCTCTCATCAGGACGCTCTATTTCGCACCTCTAGGTGGCCAAAAACCTTACTTTAAGATGCCCCCCACCCCCCCACCCCCCGCGCACAGGACAGAGCTCGAGGTTGTTTTGAATGTGACGTCACTCCTGCTCTGCATACGCACCAGTCTCTGGCTTTTGATTGGACCGCTCACAAGATTTAATCTGCCTTTTCTTCTATGACCACCACGCTTCGCCTTCAATCCGCTGCTTCCCTCCGCTGTCACGGTGTCGTCAGCACACGAAGAGAGGTAACCTTCCGCCGCCAGCCGCTGCTGCTCTGCCGCGTTGGGAAGGACGCCGAGAGGCACATTAACGCAGAACACGCGGCTCCATTGTTAGTCCAAAAAGGAAATTTATGGCCATGGCGACATATTAACTGCTGGACTAAAAGGGTGGGATTTTTTTTGTTTGTCCTGGAGTCTTCAAGAACTGAATCTGGTTGAAAGGTAGGGGGAATTTAATGCGTACTATGTTTCTCGTGCGAGCGCGGATATTTGACTGGGTTTACCTTTTGGGGTTGATTTGTAGAATTTTCACCGTAAAGTACGTTAAAATTAAATTTTTTTACTGAGATAAGCTCACTTTTTTAAAATTAAAAAAAATAAATAAATAAATTAGACCAAAATACATCTGTTTTGCAGCCAGACGCCCTTTTGCTTATGTTTGCGGCTGGGTGTGATGGAGTGTAACGTTAGCATGGCAGCAGACAGCTGCTGGTTTGGAGTGTTTGAGGCAGATCAAGAAGATCTTTAGGGAGAACGGGTGATGTTCTCCTCAGACGACAGGTCCTCAGGTTCAAATGAATGACTTGCTTTTATATGTCAAGCTGCTCCTGTCTAAGGTGTGGGCCCTTTGCTAAACCAGGAACATTTCATGTGTGTTTGTTCTCAGAGAGACAAATGCTGTTATTAAACCTTCAAATACACCCAGAAACTCTGAGAAAGAGCCTCACAAAATTCTTCAGGACTAGGTGTCCATTACCTACAAAATGGCACAAGCCACACTTCTATGTTAATATAGGGCACTGGTGGAGGCATAACATGAAATCATGGAGATTAAAGACACCAGTAACTCCTGGTCATTACTGATATGAAGTCACTCATTTGGAATCTTGGATTCTAACTTTATCATCGTGAAGCAGCTGTTTGTTATTTGTGCTTTTGAAACATCTCTTTCATATTGTTAGATATGAAGCTGCTTACTTCCGCTTTTAGATTTTCTTGTCGGCACCAAGCCATTAAATGCCTCATCATTTTCTTCCATCATTTACATACATGAATGTGATTTGTTTCCATTCCTTTCTAGACAGAGCCACATAAGGAGCATTTATTATGGGGAGCGGAGAGGGAGACTGTCCGGTTTCATTGTCTGCAGCGACAGAGGGATGCTGTTTTGGCTCAGTCTACATTACATAATCAGTGTGTGCTTTTGGTTGTGTGGGAGTGGGCTTGGGAGCTATCCTTTGAGTAGAGTGTCGCCTTCCAAAAACAGCTGCGTTGCTGTTTCCTGGGTGTCCGTCTTGTGGTTGAGGACTTTGTCCTCGTCTGAGGTGAATTACACGTGTTTGGGCCTCTATCCATTTGTGATCACTGACTTTCTGGATGAGTGTGTTTTAGGGACACCGATGCTGTCCTGCAGAGTTCCTTTGCCTGGAACTAGAAGTGTTCATCTGGTGTATTGTGTGGGCCACGTGCATCCATCAATTCATTTTAAACTGGTCAATGATTTCATAAGGCGGGAGATGAGCAATATCAATTGTGTTGTCAATCACAATTCTTACAATTACAATTAAGTGCAGAATATTTTCATATTCTTTACATCAAAGAATTTCAAAACAAGTCGAACTAGAACCAAGGCAGTCACAGACTGCAACATCCCGCGACACCCCTGAATTCAAAATTTTACCCTGACCGACTTGCATAGGGCAAAGATCAAAGCCAGTGCTCTGACCTACTGTAATAGATCAAAAGTAGTGCATAGGTAGATCAAAGCCGGTGCTTAAGACGTTGAACGTAGAGTATCAAAATAAATCTGAAAACATTTGTTTGTTCTTGAGCTTCCAAAAATTACTTGGTGTCTTGAAGTCTCCTTAGAGAACATTAAAGTTTAAAGATAATGCTTAGGCCATTCAAATACAGCATCTTGTGTCTGAGCAGGAACAGGTTCTGCCTGGCCTTCAGGTTCTGTAAAGTGGCGACACCCTTTGAGACCCTGCAGTCTGACTGAAGACACTAGCTCATCACAGCCACTTCCGTTGTCAACACAACTGTTTCCCTTTCCTTTTCCTGATGGCCAAATCAGGCTAGTGCTGTTATATTTCGGCACATCCTGTGATCTTGAATGTCAAGGTTTGAGTTTGAGATACTGGCTAAAGATTGGCTATCTCCTGTTGATCTCCTGTCTGGGTTAGGCGATTAAATTAAAAAAAGCCATCACCCCTCATTGTCCCCTGCCCCTCTAGCCAGCAGTAGCCACAGGGCACAACACTTAAGAAGAAGAGAAACACTTCATGACCAGTCATTTCACTTCCACGACTCTGCTTCCATTCACTCATGTCAGTTATCTCGTCGACAAAGGCTGCTTTTATAGGGACTTCTGTCTTTTTATGCCATTCCTTTTAAGATTCTCAGACAGTCCCTTTTTTTAACAATATTACATTGTTTCTTGACGTTCTAAGATTGTCTCCAACAATCTCTTTAGGATTCTTGAGCATTCTGTCTCTGCAGCAATGTAATATTTTCTCAGTCTAACATCAAGTCTTTCAGACATATTTATGTTTTCTGCTTAAAAAAAAGAGAAGTAATTTAAATGGTATTAAAAATATGTAACATGTTATATTCTCATTTTGTATCAGGTAATTGACCTGTAGATTCCATTTAGTTTAATGTTTTTATTGCATAAACCCTGAGCTAAATTTATATGTCAGCTCTGGGCTATCTCAGCAGGCTGTGGGGAACATATGTGCAGCACTTGAGAGAACAGAACACAGTATTGTATGTCTTTTGGGTGTTGAGTCATATTAATGACAAATCCTTCCTTGTAAGAAATAAGTTTGGCACAGCCATGGCTCTGTGCCGACTGTATTACTCAGGATAATATAAAACCACATTTAATACAATTAGCTGTTGTCTCTATGGTTGAGCCGGTCAAAGTCCCACCTGTGATGCTGAAACTATGTAAGCTGCATGGCTTTACCACAGACAATTAAACTTAATTTGAATATCAGTGGAATGAATTTACAAACTACTAAATAGTCAAAATCCTCCTAATGACCCCAATGAACTGTTGGAGAACCAGTTCCTAATTGGAACCAGGTTTTGCTGCACAACCCCAGTTATTGGTCTGTAGTGTTCGTTTCACCCTGTTATGACCTAATGTTACATCAATACAACCTAGGGATAAATGGTCTGAGTGGTTTCCTTATTTTAGGGTTATCTTCTCTTACTTGGAGTTGTGGGACATTGTGGTGATTGTAGATGTTTCTGTCATCTGATATTTTGTTAGCCATGAGATTTTAAAAGTGAAATTATTCTTGTCTGAGACGCTGTAGAAAATCAATTTTCTAAACTACAAATTGGGAAAGGAACGCAAGTTCATCATTGTCTGAACTGACCGGGCTCCAAGATGCTAAGGTGACCTTATCGGATGCGTTGTCTGTCAGTCTGAAACCAAAAGTTTAGTTTACTAATTTGTTAGGTTTACAACTAAACTTAAGCTTTTGCTCAGTTTGTGTATCTTCTCTGCCTTCTATAGATGGTAATGAATTTAAACCTGTCGTTTGTGCAGGAGGCATGTTGGTCATTTTCAGCCAGGACTTCAGTCTGAGGAGTCACTCAAATCAGGGCAGCTCAATGGATCACCCATTCTCTGTTCAGGGTAGACTATTTGTGTTTGCTTGAAAGAATGCTGTTTTTGTCATCCTGCAGCCGATGCCTGTCTCAGTCCCACCCACGGGGAAGTTAAATCCCTCCTTGCTTTACATCTGTTTAGGCTAGTTTTCAGCATTTTAACTGTTTCAACAACACACACCTTCAGGTTTGTTGTATTGCTCTTAGCTGGCAGGTGGTGAGTTGGTGTGCTGCTCTCACTCTAATCACTCTACTTTGGTGGCTGGCACTCTCCTACCCATTAGAATAAAGTGGTGGATGCTGGGGCCGCATTTTCAGACACTCAGTCTGTCTGGACGGTGATGCTGGGCCCAGTGCACTGTAATTATTGAAAGAGTAATTCTGTGCTTTTGTGGTCTCTCTGCTCACTTCGTTGGATTTCAAGACCATTTGAAGACATATGGTAGTCTTGTGTGTGTTAACAGCGGTGCATGTTGCAGCACTGTAGAAGAAAAAAATCAACTAAATAATTTAACCTGCCACATGTCACACTTTTTGTTGATTTGTTGTGAAGTGATCCATGGTAAAAAAAAAAACCCAGCATGTTTAAAACCTCTTTACCAAGTTAGCGTAAAGTCTGTGGATAAATGATACAAATAGCCATTTCAGTAACAGGCAACCTGCCAATTTGCATCAACCACAATAATTGCATACTTGTTTCTCCTAATTTTAGCAAGCTCCATATGAAGCATCACAAGCATTTTCAAGATGTGATGTCCATGAAAAAGACTTTTTTATTGCTTTAAACAATGAAATATGCCATCTCCAAATGACATAAAACTCAACTTTTTAAAAAAAAAATGTTTTAAAGTGTTCATGGTACAGCTCTCGCAAATTGGTATATAAGGGAAAATTGGTAACAACTACAGTGACTAGATATGATCAGTCTCCCCATGCAGCGTGTTTGATATACCTGTAGTTTCTCCCACCAGCTGCTGCTCTGTCCCATTGTAGAAATTAATCCACACAACCCTCCCCCACTTTATTTGGCACCATGTCTAGCTGGGGTGGGTCACGTGGTGCTCAGGGCTGACAATGGGACTTGTCAGCCAACCCCGCTCACAAGTCCCATTGCACCCTAATGTGCTTTTCATGTGTCCTAACGGGGATGAGGATCTTCTTGTTTTCGTCCAGAGTGTTGAGTACATGCATGCAAATGCATGGTCATTCCTTTCTTGCATGATTTGATGCCAGTCATCTACCACCCATTACTCGCACCATTTCCAGCCTGTTCTCATGCCAGTGAATGTAACCGGTGCATTTTTGGAGATCCTGCCAGGTATAGAACAGATTGTCACCTATTTCTGTGCAGCCTTTTGACCACGTCACTTCCAACAAGCGCTAGCCTTACTGTTTTACCCCTTAAGGGTAACTGGCATCGATCACTTGTTGCTGCGTTTGACCACCTGCTCCTAATGGCCTGATTGAGTAGCCTAGAGCCGCCAAGCATATGTTACTGTCCTGGAACAAAGCTGGAAGCCTAGTCTTTTTCTAAAATTGTTTCTGATAGTGGTCGTATAAAAACTCTGTTCTTGCTCCTACCTTTTTTTGTCTTGTCTCCCTCTAACACGTGCACACGCAAGAGCAAACATTGTGGTTTTTCTTCTTGTGTGTATGCCCTCTCTGACAGAGAGGACAAAGAGCAAACGAATGAACAGTCAGGGATGTGTAAAGACCCAAACCCCTGTGTTGGGAAATTCACAGGGCCAGTTTTAGTCTGTTTTTAATCTCAGTGTGGTTCCAGACAGAATGTAGAGATCAATGAAGTCTGCCTGTGGAATCAAAAGAATGCAGGAAGATTCAGGCCACTGCATTCTATTTTTATTTTATTGCATGTGTGTAAATCTGCAATTAGTGTTCAAATTCATCCTACATGTCACTCACTTTGATTACATGTATGAATCAAAGTGAATGGACTTACAAATAGACATTTTTCTTGTGTGTAGCCCAGAAGAGTCTTGAAGAAAATGGCTGAGCTGGAATGCAAATGGGTCAGATGTGAGATAGCCACCCCATACAATAATGGAAATGACACTTCAGGCAAAAACTGCAAATCATCACATTTGAAAAGCTGGAAAAACTTGGAATAATTTTTTTTACATGAAAAGTGTCAGCAACCAGCTCCTCCAAAACTGAGCACAATGTATTCCAATACCGCCATGCTCAACACTGTAAAATCCCTCTCTGCTTGTATTAGACATCTTATTAAATGTGACCCATTTTGTCAGGCACAGACTTGAAATGACTGTATATGTAGCACAAAAGACTACAGCAGATCTAAATTGTATGGGTTCAAGACACGTCTGGAATACAATTTAGTAACACAAAAGGCCATATTTCACTATTAGAAGTGGAATGTAAATACCACTGAGGCCATGGAGTTCTTTCCCTGTCTAGATGGTCCTTCATTCAGTCTTCCAAAGTGATGGCTGCATTTATAAACACACTCTTCTGCTCAGAGTTTCTTTAGGCCTCTTTCTTCATCGACAGTGTTTGTAACTCCTTTTAAGGACCACTTGGGCTGTTGAGCTTATTGTGATATTAGCCATGTGAAGCTGACTAGAAAATGGGATTGTTATGTCTTTGAATGGTTTTTAACCATTCAGAGAATGAGGCCTTGTTATGCAAATCTGCATATAAAGAATGGCAGACAGTGATGGTTTTCATGAAAATGAACTAAATCATTCATCTTCAGTTTTGTTTTTTAAATCAGAATGTTGGTATTGTTGTGTGTGTGCGTGCGTGCGCGCGCGTGCGTGTGCGTGCGTGTGTGTTCCAACACGAAACACCAATGTTGCGGTGTTTGCTGTGCAGTCTTGCAGTGTCATTTACTGAATCTGTGTGGTAAAGATTTTAGTGACCCGTTCCCTTCATAGTATCGCATAATATTAGCTGTTTAAGGGTTCATGACAAATTTGCCCATAAGTGAGGTCATCTCATAGAGAAATCACGATGGTTTTACTGTTCAATTTTTAATCCCTGCAATTGCTGAATTGGCAAGACAATCCCATTCCATGCACGACGGTGTCAGGCCAATGCCTTGTCTCAGTGCACTTGCACTGGTGCGATGAGGAATTTGTAATTAATTTCTCTTTTTTTGATCATTGTTACATGGCATCCTATTTTTAAACCATAAGAAGTGTAATTCAAATATTGTCTAGGAGATTTCTCTTTTGCTCAGTGGTTTCTCTATTTTAGCTTCGTGTCTGCAGAGACTGAAGGTGAAAGGAACAGAAAAGGGAAAAAATTGTAAAGCAGCGTTGTTTTCCGTAGCTGACTGGTCGGACTTTATTTTATACAGGTGATGAGTGCGCCTCCACATTCCTACAAAAAGCCAAAACAAAACATTAGACAGAATTCAGTGAAATTTCATTTGTGTATTCTCGGGACCCTAGAAGATATGCAAAACTTTTCATGGATTTCTGATACGTTTTTGATATGTTGAAGATTTGGGTTTAACAACATCGAGAGAAATTAAATTTCTCCATTGGATGGTCTGTGTTCCTGAATTAATATTGTGTTGTTTTAACTTTTTTTAATCCAGTTTATATTTTATATATTCAGTTGGAATACTTGGATTGCTCTGTAGTTGACTGTCGCAACTTTTGCTCACTGGAGCTTGTTTTTCACTGACATACAATTTTTTTACATTTTTATTGCTTTTATTACTGTTTTATTGCATCCTTTCTGAACGTGTTGTACCCATTTTAGTGTGTTCCTTCAACAAAGAAAATCTTGTCAGTTTCCTTTCAAAGCATTTCTTTGGTTTCATCACTTTGCAATATTTCTGTATGTCATCTTGTCAGCTTTTCATCTTGCCATCTCAGGCATCTTTCATTTCCTCTTGCATTCATCTCATGCCCGTCTTATTTCCTGAGCTGCACAAACCATATCCTGACCACATCTTTTCCTTGAACAAAATTTACCACATTGTTAGCAAAAGAAGACTGACCGTCGGGTGTCCAAGGAGTAGCAAACGATAGGAAAAGGGAATTAAAAGATGCTACTGTGGTCAGAATGGCAAAAACATGGATGAGTGTGACGTCGCCCTAGTGATCAAAATATGACATAACATGACTTTCTGTATCTACAAATGGAAAGGATCATGGTACGCAAGAAATTAGTCGTTGGGGCCTTTTTATGTCTCACTGCTGCTTCTTATAGCCTTTGTGTCACGAAATTGTGAGACAACTCTTACTTTTCAGGACCAGGTGCAGAGCAGTGCATTCTTGATGAGATGTGCAGCTAAAATAATCAATATTCTGATAATTCTTTGTGTTCTTCATCAACAGGATATACAAGTTTGACGGTACACATTTTAGTACCCGGAGCCCTTAAGCGTAACATCCACACCTGAAGGAGGAGGAGGGAATGAAACCGGATGGGGAGACCATGGAAACCAAAGAGCCCATTGATGTTGCAGCTGAGTCGTCTTCGTCACAGAACGTAAGGGAGCAAACCGCATCGCAGCAAGAGGAAGCTGCCAGTGATGCAGCACACCGAGATGCTCCAAAGGCCAATGGAAAATCAGTGGCAGCAGACTCCAAAGTTAAGCCAAAAGTTGTCACGAACAAAAGTCAACCCGCTGTCAAACCTGCAGGAGTGTCTGGATCCCACTCGCGCCCAGCCGCCGCCACTCAACGCACAGGGAGTTATGTCAAATCAAACACTTCTACAGCTGCCGTCAGTAAAACAACAGCAGCCAAATCATCATTGGCTGCGGGGGCTGTACCTAAAAAACCAATGAGTGCAACAGCAGTTTCCTCCACATTGAAGAACCAAACTAGAATGCCTGACAGGAAGCCTGTTGGACAGGCTAGGACTACCTCTGTTGCTCCTTCCACTGTCACAAATGGTACCAGACCAACATCAGTGAATACTGCTGCTAAGAAGAGACTAGGAGCAGACAGTGTTGCAGCAAGACCCAAAACCACAGGTAAACCTGAAATGGATATTTACAACTCAATCTAAAATAATAAATGTTGTATTTATCATGTTGTATTAAATATTTCCAGCAACCTCTTTTGTATTTTTCTTATTTGGTTTTTAGGTACTATGAACAGACAAACTGCTTCTACTCCCCCAAAACCGAGGACTTCAACCACAGCAAAAGCCGGATCTGCTGCCAATTTAAAGACCACCAGGTAATTATGGCCGTCACATTAATGTGTTAAAATTACATGTGCATCACAAAGCCACAGAGCATTCCAAAAAATTTCGTTTTTTGTCCAGAACACTCCCCTCTCGTGTTTTACTCCACATTTAACCCTCTGAGATCTGAATGAGTTGGTCACTGTTTTGTACTGAAACGGAACGGTGGAGAATGACATCCATTGTCTTTGAGTCAAATTACATTTGGAGGCATGTTAGCAGAAATAATTGGAGACGAAAACTACCCCACTTCCCCAGGGCAAAGAACTTTTGACTCGGAATCTTTCTCATAATGAGCTGCTGGTGTAGATGGTGAGTGCTGTGGTTGAATGAAACTGGACGCAAAGTTTTGGCTGATTTTATAGTTCAGTTGTCAGCTTCTGTTTTAAATTTGAACAAGGTAGAGTTTTGTCATTTTTTCTTGAACAAGATGTACTGTATTGTTCTCTACTGAGAGGCCTGATAAGATTTTTTTTTTTTTTTTTTTAGTAAAGAAAATCTGTGCTTCTTGTCCTTGTTTCTGGGGTAGTATGGGGTCATTGCATTTGTTTTTTTGTCAAAATCATATATATTGTATAATGTAAGAATATCTCAATTTCATCATAAACCTGGCAGTTTATACAAATGTCTATTTTTATCCAGAAAAGGTGACATCCATGTGACGGTTCAATTTAAAATCATACTATGAAATGGCAGCTCAACAGAATAACTGTGTGTGTTTGTGTGTGGTGTGGTGTGGTGTGGTGTGTGTGTGTGTGTGTGTGTGAGTGAGATCTTCCACTGAATTAATCATTTGAAATGGTAGGAGTCTGATTACAGTTGCAAGTCATCCTGATGTGGCTCCTTGGATGTTTTCCAGGTTATTTTGTCAGACTCCCATCAACACAGTGCGTAACAGGAGAACAGCAGCAGGTGTCAAATGCATTTGCATTCTGTGCCACCTGCATATTATCATAAGTGTTACCCTTTTTTCGTAGCTACAATGGTGGTGTTTGTGTCAGTCAGCATTGATGAGTACTGTCTCCCTGGCAGGGTCCAACACGATGCTTCTATACTGTCCTTGTTTTGCAGCTAACTTGTGTCCCGTCAAACTTATCTAACTTGGTTGCTGTTTTGTCTGAACAATCTTATTTCTCATACGAACTGAGACAACAGTTGCCCTAATTGGCACATAGGAATAAAATTTATATTTTTCAAGTCAAGTATCACCAGATATTTGTATTTCCTAAGGTAAAGAACATAATACAAAACACAAGACAATAAGTTTAGCACACACTCCTTAGAGGAAAATGTCTCTTTAATGATGGGCAATAGTAAAGATAATTGGCCTAAAAGGAGGACCAAAAACCTGTTGAATTTTTTTTACTAGAAAAGAGATATTTTAGAAGGGCAAATCAGATTTGGTTGGTCTATCTGCCCTTGTGAATGCAATTTGTCTTGGCGAAAGTAGTAATATAAGTTCTTAGTGATTATGATATAAAAAACAGATTTTCTAATGTGGTTTAGCAGCACTTCAAAATGCAGTCATAATAAAGTCAAATGAACATTTATTAATAGTATCCATATCGTTATTAATAATAATATACAATAATTCCAGGGTTTGAAATATCATATTATAAGGATCACCTCCATGGTGGGTGTAATGAGCATATAGTGTAAGCAAATTCTGTTAGAGGAAGCTTCACAGAATGCTTGTATGTTTTTAAAATTAATCTTGAGCTATTTTTTGTTTAGGAACTGGTGAGTCACATCTGATTTTTAGTTGTGACAACTCTGTAAAAGTAGGTTGATAATAGTATTTTATGTTCTGTCTGGCATTCAGTCCTGTCATCTTTTTTTTTTGTGTGTGCGTTCAGAATGTGTCAGAAATGCAAGCTATTTTCAGAAGTGCCTTCTTCTGTTGAGGCCCAACTGTTCAGAAGGCATCCTTGCTGAATTTTTTTTTGTTTTGGGGGGGAAAAAAACACACACTTTAACTCTGTTGTATTGCATTCTTTGAACTGCTTACAACTGATATGTGGTATCTTTTGCCAATAAAGATGAAACAAAAAATGATGGCTGAATAACTTCCTCCCGACTGTCAGCTCTGGATCTATTTCACTCTCAGTGCACACAACAGTGTGGCAGGGCCGTTTTAGCTGTTGATGCTTCTGTTGTGGTATGTAACTAAGCAACACACGGAGACAGAAACACAATTTATCTGTATAAAGAACATCTGTCCAGTTGTTTAAGGAGAACCTCAATGTAAAAGTGTAATGCAAGTCAAATAATTAAAAAATCTAGCATCTTTTCGCCCTGCTGTCATCTCGGTAATGTTAGTGTCATTTCTCTGATCAGTCTTCATTCACCCCACCCCCACTTTCAATATCTCTCCTCATCCCCCATCATCTCTCTTCCTGCCATCTGTGCATGTACGCTGCTGGGCATATGGCCAGAGGATATCCTCAAGCTCTCGTTACAGCATCTTCTGTCAAGTTATCCCTGTATTTGCAGCTCATTCATCATTTATGTTATATAGACTGTATTTAGGGTAGTTGTGTAACAAGAGATGGCATGTGATGCCTTGATATTGTTGAACATTTATTGGTGGATCAATAATATTCAAAGGGACACCACTGAGGAAAGACCGGGGTAAAAAAGCAACAACCTGAGGTCCGTCCTGTTGGCCGACACAGAAGCATCCACCGTCTGCTCTACTTGTTGGTGGGGTGCAGGATTACTATCCTAACAGAAAAGATTCATGGTTCCATTGACATTTGATAGTTAGTGGGCCCACAAAGTCTCATCTAAACTCTCCCCTCACCAGACTCAGGCCTCTGCTCCTTATTGTCAAGGAGATGACACAAACCCTAGGAATGTGTGCTCCTCTTAGAAAAGAGTAAAGCAGCCGCTTTTAGACAGCTTTCAAGCCAAAAAAGGTCATGTTAGTGTGCTGCATTTCCCTTTGTTGTCTTAGAAGTGAAAAGAAAAAAAGCAAAATGACAAGAATATTTATGTGGATTGCATTTTGTTATATATGATGGTGTATACCACTGGGCCAAGCCCTTTTCTCTATGTTTGACTTGATTAGAAATGGGAATAAACAAGAGAAAGGACTTGGATGGATGGAATTAGTGTGTTCATGAAGACTTTCTGATTTTTGGCTAAAAGGATATTTCCACTCAGGATCCTATTGCATTTGGGTGTGATTTCTGTATCTGTTATGAACATTTGGAATGTTGGCTTGTAAAACAGGGTAGCACAGGCTTGTCCTTGTGCTGACCTTTGCCCCTAGGAGACCTTGTGTGGAGCCATTAAAACCCACTGGAAAGCTTTGTAATGCTTCTCATCCTCCCCCTTCAGCTTGTGATTTGTATTGATTTTGATGCTGTAACAGGAAATGTATTTTTCAATAATACACCAAGAACCAGCAGCCACCACCCACAGACAGCCGTTAGTTGGTTTGTTCTGTCTGCACCATTGCTCTCATTTGAGTTATTAGGCATAATCAATAATAGAAGGATGAACTAGGATTATGTTTTGTGTGGTATCTCCCCCTCAGTCCTGACCCTAACTTTAGTTTTTGATTCTTTTTTTTTCTTCTCGGTTCCTCCAATTATGCAGTTTTTCCTGCTTGCAGAATTTGAAATATTCTGAATGAAGCTACATTTTCTTTCCCATTCTGTCATTCTTCTTAAATGTGATACCAGTGTCATTGATCATTGTTTTACTCAGCTTTTGGTTAGGACAAGCTATTAGCTTGGTGTTCGTTTCCACTGTCATGATACCACTCAAATCTTGTGTTTTAGTCACAGCCAATTAATCTTTTTCTGTGTCCAACTTTTTGCACTTGCTGTCTTATCTTGGGTGAACAAATAGTCTTTGTTGTTGATTATTGTATAGTGGGAGCGGCATCTCTGCAGACATGCTCCTACACTGGTAGCCAAAGTCACTAGGTCTTTGTCTGGTTTCACAGTTACTTAGAAACATACACACATTTTACTGCCACTTTTTTGACATGAAAGTGAATGTTTACAATAAACTCCTGTGAAAGGGTCGTAAAATTCAGAATCCTTTTTCTGTAAATGCAGACCATAAGTAGGTCCAAGTTTTGGAGCCTACCTACCCTATACGATCAATATGGAGATTTCATAGTTGAAATGTTTCTGTCGGTGACTGCTCTTGACATGTCTCATGGTATCATCACTATGGATTTAAATCATCTTTAAGTTACTTTTTCAAATTGATCACACCAGGGCTTTTGATACATGAAACTGCTTTATCATGGCTTCAGGGGAACTGGTCGGAGTCGAGCTGTAGTAGATGTAGTAAGAAATGACCTAAAATATTATTCATTTTACAAATTAGTTCCCTAGGCAAGCCGCTTTTTCTTTTTTTTTTTAAACCAATTTCCATCTAGGGATGAATAAAGGATTCTGATACCACAAATTCTAACGTTTTGTCCGAAGTCTCTGGGCTTGTAGCTTTGGTGTCAGTAGAGGAGCTTAATGGGAGGAAGGAGTGTGGGCTTGATGTAACTGCAGTTTGAGTGATGAGAGGATTATTGCAGGTCTACATCAGAACTCATCCAGGCTATGCAATAGACTGTGAGCTTAATAGATGATTGAATTTCCTTTTTTTCTTTAGCCCACCCACTCTATGCATTTTTATACATCATCTCGACCTCCCTTTGACCTATGTTTTTCTTTTTTTATATCTCCAATTCTATTTGAATGTGGGTTTTTTTATTCCAGTACTGTAATTTCATTCACGGTTAAGTATCCTCATCATTTAACTCTGTCCCTCTCTGCAGCTACCGTTGTGTGTTGCCTCATCTCCCTCCCCTTTACCTTTTTAAACTGCTAAACCTCCCTCAGTTTTTTTCTTTGTCTTTTAACTCATTATGCTCTTTTCTCACATCTTTGGAACTAATTCAATAATTGTGGTGATGAGTGGCAGTGGGGTAGAGCTGTGTATACAGGGGCCTTAATGTTAATTGTTTTTGTAATGCCTTATGACAGATCGTCCTTGTAAAATCATGTGGAGGCTGTGTCAAGATTTGTGTTTGGATCTTTGCTAACACAATGAATAGACCACAAATTCAACTGCTACGTCTTTCATGACTTTTTTTTAATTTTTTCTTCAGGCCTGCCACAGGCACCTTAACATCCCGAACTGCATCCACGTCATCTAGGCCCACCACAGCAACGACCAAGACCTCCGTTTCTGCAGCTGCCAAAACCGCTGCTTCAAGACTTACCACAGCATCCTCTACTGGCTGGACGTCAGCTGCACAACTCCCCAAAACTATTGCTGCAAAGAAAGGTTTAAAAAATGCCTCTTTTTTTGTCCATTAGAAACACGTGTGAATCATTGTCCCATTTGTATTTGAATTGCCCAAATACATGTAATGGTTTAGGTTTGTTTGTTATTGGCTGCAAGTAGATGAATATCAAAAGCACTTTTTTTTAACAGCTAATTCATCGTCTTTACTACATTATGAGTCTGGATTAGTAAAAACAATATATTTTTGATGAATTGAGTCTTTCAAAGCATTTTTTCTCAGTATCTGTAAATGTGATATCATTGAGACTGAGTAACTAAACATTTTATTAGTACGACTGGAAGGTTGATTTAATTCCCCCCTCTTTCCACCAGATATTAGTCGACCACCTTCTGCTGCAGTGACAAAGAAAGCCACAACGACGACATCTCAAGCCACCAAAAAGCCTGAACCCTCAAAACCTACAGCGAAGATCAACTCTGCTTCCAAATGGTCCACAACAACGACAACAAAGGCAGCAGATCCCATAGCGTCAAAATCTAAAAGCCAACAACCCACAAAGTCTGTTCCCGCAAAGAAACCTATAACTACTGCTCGGTTCTCGCCACATACTAAACCACCGTTTGGCCAAAACTCACCTGCTTCTCTAGCTAACAAAGCCGGTAGTTACACCCCTTCACAGGCGAGATGCGGTCCCAGGCCGACACAGGCCGTCTCACCTTTCACTGCCACCAAGAGTGCAATAGAGAGAAATACTTCCACGTCTGCTGTAGAAGCACAGAGCACTGCATCCGCAGCAGGTATGATGGCAGAGGGTCAAGTAGAACCTTTATTATCCTCAACCAATGCTTCATCCTCTGCAACAGAAGAGGTCCCTCCACTAGTCTTAGCCCAGGACGCCGCACTGGGGTCGGGTCCTGATGAGATGGCTCAAAACCTTGCAGCTGCTTCTTGTTCCCCTCAAATCCCTGTTAAGGCAGCCCTGAAACAAACACCTTCACTGCGGGAGCATCTTGACAGCACTGAGGTAACGCAGCAGCGGATGGCCGGAGCAGATGAACCCAGACTGTCACCAGTAGCTTCGCCTCCTGTCTTTGCTGAGGAACCTGGCCGAACCCTCTCCACGTGCAAAGTTCCCCCAATCACGGTAAACGCTGTTCCTGTGATGGCGTCTTCCAGCAATCTAAATGAGGAAGATGACGAGGAGGAAAGGGAGGGAAGCCAGCAGGTTTCCGTGTCCGAAATGAGCGGAACCACACAACCAACAGAGGAGTCTCGTCCGGGGTCGGGTGGTCCCGTGGGCGGGTCTGCCTGGAGAGCGGGTGGCGCCTTGCTGTCCGAGCTGGACTCTGAAGATGTGAGCGGCAGCCATCAGGGTGCGTCTGAGCTGAGCGCCCCCGGTGTCTTGGAGGGCACGGAAAGCATGGACGATCTGGGAGACGGCAGTCTCAAAGGCGCCATGGAAATGGAAGGGGCCTCGGCGGGTTCCCCCGACTTCGAGAAGGTTCCCGACATACCAGCTAACGACTTTGACGAGGATGAAGACGAAGACGACGGCGACCGCGTCTGCGATATGGACGTAGGCTCCGAATGGGCGGATGAGCCGCAAAGACCGAGACACGACAACGATGTGGATGAAGATGAGGACGAGGATGAAGACGTAGAAATGGCTAGCGAGGGCGTGACGGAGAGCGGTCTGGAAAGCTACGGGAACGCGGATGAGGATGATTTCGTTGAGGATGATAGACTTGACAACTTGAACAGAGTGGCCCAGCCGCCACCGCCCCCTCCTCTTCTGCCATCTGCCCCCGCTGCTCAGTGGGACCAACCAAACCCCTTCGCCGATCCCTGGGCAGAACATCACAATCATCCAGAGCAGGTTTTCCAGCGTGTCTCCTTGCCCATACAGGTGAAAGGAGCAACTGCGGCAAGCCCGACGAAAGACCCTTGGCAGGCAGACTCGGAGACCAGAACCTGGCTAGAACTCGGCTCTGGTCTGCCTGCGTCTGAAAACGATGAAGTTCCCCTTTGTTCTTCCGTCACAAATGAGCCACAAAATATAAAAACCCAAACATACAAGGATGAATCTGACCCTGCCTCGATGCAAACCCTGGTCCCAGCCCCCCTCGCTGCCCCAGCAATGTCTCTGAACAGTGGGAACAACACACCAGAGGACCTTGGTGATGCCTCACAAGCTGCAGCGGTGTCCTCACAGCCTGACCCGGATCATCAGGGTCTGGGTATCCACGCAAAGACAGGAAATGAGGACGAGGTCTTGACTGTGGAGCTGCATGCTGATGAAGTTTTAAAAGGCCCAGAAAACGCCACTATTTCCAACCCCTCGTCGTCATCCTCAGCAACCGAGGACGAAGCCAGCGATACAGAGGGAGAAGCTCAGTTGGAGGAGTCTTTGGAAAGTCCGTTAGTTACTAATGTAACTTTTGACAGTCAGCCTGCACCCCAGCGTTGTCTATCTACAGTGGAAGAGGGGGAGGAGTGCGAGTTGGAGTCAGAGGTTGGCGCGGGCGAAGACGCCACCCCACCTTCAGCGACATCACTGGCATCTTACGGCTTCGACACGACGACCACGGCGTCCAACTCCAACGCGCAGTCGACCGGGGAGAGCTGCGTCAAGAGCCCCGGAATCTTTTCCCTGGAGGAGCTGCCCGAGGAAAACAAGGAACCCTGCGTGATCCCACAACCTCACGTCCAGCCGTGCCCGGCGGAGCAGCGGTACATCGAGTGCGGCAAGCTAGACGAACAGTCTGCGGAGCGCGGTGAGGAAATGGCGGGACCGGAGGAAGCGTCAGATCCTTACACGCTCGGCTCAGTGCAGCAACCAGAGGAAAACCCAGATGATAATCAGCCCCCCTACTATTCTGCCATTTGTGAAAAGACTGAGAACTCTTTTCCAGGTAATGTATAGTTATCACGTCACTAACAAGCCAAGTAAATGTCCAGCAAAACCTTCAAGCCCTGTTCCAGCCTCACCATAATATATCACTGTTGTATGACTTGTTGTTAATGTTTAACCTGCAAATCTCTGGGGGGGGGGGGTGAATGTAATCAGAGATGAACTTAAAACACAGAGAGCAAAAAAGGGAGGAAATAAAAAAAAAAGACAGCAGCAGTGGCACTTCTAACTATCTAATGAGTATATGGCTTAAATTCCTGTATGTGCAATAGCTACTTCTATTTATTCCCAGTGTTTGAGCCGTGCCTTTTTTTTTTCTGGTTGATATCTGGTTCTGGTTTTGTGTACTCGACCCTGAAGAGACAAGGATATGACTGGTGATTTTAAAGCTCTGAAAGACGAAAAAAATCCAATTAAATGAATCATGACAAATTGTGGAATGATCTGTTAAACATGACTTTCTTGTGTACTTGAAATCAAAACCTTTTTACTAAACAAATATAGATTTGATTGTTATATTTCAATTTGATTTTGCTCTTCTACTTTCTGAAACAGGAAATCTTCCTTACCACGCCTCATCTGTTCTTGCACTTTAAATGTAACCCATCTTTTTTTTTTTTTTTTTTTCCTTTGTGGTATTCCATCTTTTGGAGTAATGAACCTTTAACTTTAAATAAAGATTATTATTTTTTTTTGCCATGATGTACTCTCACTGTACATATTTATTGAAATGGTCATTTGGGAGTGGAGGGTAAGGTGTATTTCTAAACGTGGGAGACGAATCTTTCAGCACCTCTGAGATTTTCAAGTCTCACTACCTTCATTTTTTTTTTTTTTTTTTGACCTGGTGTCTCTGTACATCTCTTTTAAAATGAAGACACCTCCACTCAGTTGGCCATGCAATCTAAAGTTTCATTGGTTTTCTCTTGGGTACAGCCATGCATAACTAAATTGTTCCTTAACATGATAAACTCTGTGTCCCACCTCAAAGACTTTTGATCTAAAAACTGGAACGAATTTGCCACAAGTTGATCATTTTACGCCACCGGGCCCTCAAATAAACGGATTGAACTTCAGCATCTCCACCAGCAAAGAGGTTTGACACCCCCCCCCCCCCCCCATCCAGCCTCAAGAACCCAGCTCATTCTGCTGCTTCAATAATTTCCCTCCAGTCGACTGTGGGTCTGTTGCTGATTTTAGATCTTCTGCTTTCTTAAGAATTCTTGCTACTCTGTTCTGCGGCGCTCCTATTAATGATAACATATGCATGACACTGCTCATAAGGACTTTCATTCTTTTTACTTTAGATTAATTTGTTCCGGTCAGCATCGTAGCTTGGCTCTAGCACCGGAATCACATCCAGCTACCTAAAGCCAATCTACCCACTTTGTGATACAGGATGATTATAAATGCATGGAGAAGCTTTGCATGCATCACTGTTTTGACTAACGTTAATCTCCATTCATGGGATGATGACCACAAGCTGCTCTGAGGTGATGTTCTCACCCAAGTTAAGAGTTATTGCATATACAGGAAGTTGGCTGTCTTTTTTTTTTTCTCCTTGGTTTGCACAAAAGCCTTTTTATGGGTGTCACAATTACATGTTAAAAAAAAAAAAAAGTGAAACATTTGCTCTCTGCATATATTTGCCTTGCCCCAGCTTTTGTAAGCTCACTATTTTCTAGTGTGTTCACCGTTTTTACACAAATACTGTCTCCACCCCACTAAATTACCGTTTATTTGTCACTTGTTCACCACCTTCAATGTCCCACTGCCACGTGAACACAGTAAAACACAAAGTGTGACCAGTCAGTCGGGCTACTGGCAGACATTTGGGCTTGGCTTGTTGATGCTTTTTCTATTCCCTCAGCAAGTATGAGCCCCCCCTCCCCTGTACGCCCTTCTGCTTGTACTCACACCGCACTGCTGTCAATGTCCTACTGCCTATGACCTGTTATAACCTCACACGACTGTAATCTTCCTCACCACTTCCTCTCACACACAGGCTTTACCGCACTACTGCACCCTCATCGCCGCGATCACGCAGCATACCCCAGAACCTACTGTGACATCATCAAACCCCACAGCACCGCAGTCACCCCGCCCAAGCTGACCTGTGCTGACCTCCCGCCCAGGCACCTGGGGCAGCAGGCGCTGAGCCCCCAGCTCCGCAGGCTGGAGCAGCACCAGAGACAGCTGCTGGAGCTCCAGCAGCGCAGGGAGCAGCAGAACCGCCCGCTGGAGGAGGCGGAGCAGGAGAGGAAGAGGAGGGAGGAGGAGGAGCAGAGGAGGAAGAAAGAGGAAGCAGAGGAAGAAATTAAAAGGAATAAAGAGGAGTTGCAGAGGAAGATGCAAGAAGAGGAAGAGGAGCTGAAACAGAGGAAACACCTTGAACTGCAACTGCAGCAGCAACAAGACGAACTGATGAAGTGGCAGCCGGAGCTGCAGCAGACGGTCCTGCTGTCGCCCTCCTCTGGCCTCTGCACCATCTATGAAGCTCTGGAGAACAGCGATGAAGAGGAGGTGGCAGCTGAAGAAAAGGGAATAAGAGAGCTCAAGCCCAAGTCGAGTAAAGTAAACTGTGAAACTACGACGTCTGATGTAGACAAACATCAAGACCCGTCACCTTCAGCCCAGGTTCTTCCAGCCGTCCCAGATGTCCCTGTGACGGAAAACAAACAGACCCAGGACGCAGAAAGCTCCTCCCCTGCATCTCCGGAGCCGCTGCCCCTGGATCTGGACTGGGGGAAGAAAGTTGACATCGTCCAGCAGCTGATCAATCAAACCCTGCTGCTCAACAGAGACAGCTGCTCTTCCCTCCTGGTGCTTCCAGGAGGTGCAGGAGGAACGCTGAGCCCTCTGGAGAGCAGCCTGTGGCCCAGCATGCTACCTCCACTCACCCCTCCCTCTGCTACAGTCACCTCTGTCAGTAGTTTCTCCCCAGAGGCCACTGGGAGCTCCCCACAGGGAGAGTGGACTGTAGTAGAGCTGGAAACTCATCACTGAGGGAAGGGGGGGAGGGTGTAACAATATGTCTGTAGTTCTGTTAAACAGGGAACAATATGCATGTTCTATCCATTCAACATGAGTATCACAAACTAGAAGAGGCTCACAACAAACAGGGTTTGTACAACCAACCACGTTCATGTTCCTGGAGGTACAATGCTCATATCTGCTGAAGTCAGTGTTTCGGAAAGGTAAAGGGAAAGTATGAAGTTAATCACTTTGGTTTTCTGTCCATTTTTTAATATATAACATCAAACCGAATGGAAAAACATTTTAGGAGAATAACCTGACAGAAATTGGTAGTTTCCGCATTATAAGGCGCAACTTCAATGAATGGCCTATTGTAAAACTTTGTTTCAGATGTGAGGCGTACTGGATTATAAGTCACACCGTTGTCCTTTGTGAAAGTTAAAGGCTTTATAGTGCGGAAAATACTGTAATTTCTTTGAAGTAGTGAATTACAGAAGGAATTACTGTACAAGTTAACAAAAAAATTAAGTTATTGAAGTTGATTATTACCTGTGGGTAGATCCATAGCAGCATGGGGCTTTAGCGTGATTGCTAACAAGCGTCACAAGAAAAATAAGAAATTTTAGGTGACGTCATGACAAAGAAAGATTCTTATTTCTTATAAATGTTCGTGTTGACTTCAGACCAAACTAGTATTTTCCTTCTAAAACCACTGAGTAAATTTTTTTTTTACACGGATTTAATATGAACACAGATGCTATAATCAGTAATGAAATCACAATTCGCAGAACTTGAAGAAGGAAGTAAACATTTTGTATTTTTTTAAAGATCGTAAGGAAAATATTTTCTGAATCACCACTGTAGATTTTATGGAGATGGGAGGGTTTTAGCTGTACTGTAAATAAATAGCACAACAAATGCCAATGCTTTGTATAGCGTTTAGATAGTTAAAAACACTTTCTTGTCCTCAGTTAGTACTCTCTGCTAGTCACGCTAACTGCAGGTTAGTGTACAGTAATCGATTACACAGAAAGCTGAAAGTTGGGTTCAGGTCATGGTTTTGGTCAACTTAGTGGAGGAACTTGAATTTCTTTTGATGAGTAGGACCTGGCCCAGAAAATGCTACTCATGCGTCCTATTTTTTTAAGTACTTGCATTTTTATATGTTTATTCATTTAACTGACTTTCTACAACACTGAAATATTTTGAGGAGAGAAATTTGACCACTGCTTAAGGAGAAAACTTGTTGGAAAGCCAAAGAGAGACTTCTCCTTCAGGTCTTGAGCGTTGGCTACCAGATAAATTAAAAAAAACACTTCCTCATCACTACCACAGAAATTCAAGCCAACACGACACCACGGTGACAGTTGACACCTCTGCAGACACAAGCTTCACGGTGACTGCTGAACATCACACTTCATTCTCACGCACCTGAATCCCATGATGCACCATGCCTCTGAGTAATTGGGTCAGAAGTGGACACTTCTTGATGCTGTGGGTGGCACATTTACACGATATTTTATACAATTCAATGCACATTCTTATCACTTTATTCTAAATGGAATACACTGGAGATGTCTTACTACTGAATTTGAATGGATCGCCAAATTTTGAGATTGCACTGATACAAGTTTTAGTGTTTGAAGTTGCATCATACCAAATATGTTGCTTTGGAGCCTAGTTGGTTCCCTGTTACAACATACTGTATGTACATTTGAAAACTTAAGATTTTTGAAATATATTAACAGATGAAGGTGAAAGGTTTTTGGGTCAGATGTTTCAGTATCTTACCAAACATCTGCTGAAGTCTTAGCATTTCCCACAGAAGGATTTAGTTCTGCACTTGTCTTGAGAGAATGACATTTATTGTCTATAGTCAACATCACTGCTGTTTAGCTCCATAGGAAGTTTTCATTGTTGCATTTTAGATCTTTTTTTCAGACTCCAGTATGATGGTTACTGGTTGTTCTACACCAGCCTCTGCCTTCCAGTGCAGTACATACGTTTTATGTTGAGGGACGATACTAACTCTGGGTTTTAACCGATAATGCTGTTAAGGTCTAGAGTCACTTTATTGTGTGACGTATTGGAAAAATGAGCTGGGAGGATTGAGTAGCACTCTGAGTATTAACTGTTGGAGACTGATAAACTGTGTCTAGCTGCTTGTAAATGTTCACGTCTGTGTTGTCTGGATACTGTTTGTTAGTGTTGGACGCAGAAATGCTCACTTATTACCAGAGGCTTAGAATATAAAATTATTTTTTGACCATTACTTGCATGTTTTTGTTAATAACTGACTTGAAATCAGTGAAGCAGGTGGGAAAATTTGGAAATTTGCATCCAGACTCCTGAGACAGATTTCTGCCCTTTGTCAGTTAATTACTAAAAAAAAAAAAAGGGAATTCTTTATCACTAGTTTTTCCACTGTTATCAGTGCCCATGTGTGTCAGATGATAAAGGAAAATTAAGCAGGTATTTATGCTTTGTCTGTATTCTCATACGTCCAGGGAAGGAGAGACACGCTCTCTGTATTTTGATGAAGCTGGACTTTTTAAATGTGCTCACTTGAACATGTTTATGTAGTGTTTTTGTAGTGTCTGTGTGTGTTGTAATAAGATTGTCCTATCTAGTGAAGGAAAACTCAAATTTTTTTTCCTTATTCACTCATAGCCCTTAAAGCATCCTATCCAGATTTTTATTGTGTAGAAAATGACACGTTGGTCATAAATGTTAGATCTGATTTTTTTTTCTGTCTTTGTTGCCTTTTTCTTGATGCCCAGTCAAATGAATTGATGACCTGAACATTTAAAGGTCATATTGAAGGCAGCAGGCTGCTGTCAGTACTAATCTCACTTGTTACTCAGGCGCACATTTCTACTATTAATTTCTTGAAAAAGAAGTGAGGCCCCAGTGAAAATTTAACTGACTTTGTTGAATTTGTTGAAATGAAGTAAACGGGTGCTCTTACTTGCTGGGTCCAAATAATGGCAGCTCGCTTGAACACTTTTTTTTCAATTGTTTTATTTGGAATTTGTGAAGAAAATTTGTGACATGTACTTATTTCCATGCAATGCTTCATGTAAATAAAATGTTTTTTAAAAAACTCTCCTGGACTTGTACAACAAAACTTAAACAAATCTTTACAAACTTCTATAAAACCTTTTGAAAACTCTCAACTTCAACACAGAACAGAGAAAAGTATGTAGTGCCACAGCAAAACACAGTAATCAGAGAAGTATTTCAAATAACCTGAGTCAACAATTTTCACAGTATATTATGAAAACACAAGGACATTCAGCTTTTAAAGTGACAAGAACAACAAAACCAAACATGCGGTCATGAATGGCGTTCCCTGGCTCAAAGTGCTAACTTTACAGTCATGTGCTTTTTAATTCCAGTTGTTTTTGCTCCAACCGCCATAAAAAAAAACAAAAAACAGGTTGAAACTTAAGAACTCACGTCAATGCAACAACATATACAATATTTTCTTAACAACTAGCTTTAGAGTGGTTTTTTTTCCCACAATGCTTTGTGGTATGGTAAGATACATTTTAACATCACTCTGACGTGCACCGCTAGAGCAGCAGCAGCAGAGACTCTGTAGCGCTGTTTCTCGATGGCTCCTCGCTGCCCAGTACCATCAGCATCTTGTAGCTGCCCTGAGGAACCTCACATATGATCCTGAAACAAACAAGAATACTTAAAAAAAAAAAAAAAAAAAAAACCACTTCCCAGAACCAATTGAGCAAGGAAGAAAGTATCTTCATCTACACAGAGCTAAAGTTACAATTAAAGTATACCAATCATAGATGTCTTCTGTGTTGGGGTCAGGCATCACCTGCACCCACTGACCGATGGACCAGGTCCTCACCACATTACAGTGTTCATTTTCACATGTGTTGAAATTATATTCACAGCACAGGAAGTAACTGAAAGACAGCAACACATTTGTAACATGACATAGATAACAGTTGTCTGTGCTAGCAGAAAAATAAAAGAATGGAAGATGGGTTTTAGATATTATCCAGACTCACTACTCGGAGTCGCCAGCTGATCCTGCCGCCTGCTCTTCCTCCTCCTCGCTTTCCCACTCCTGATCTTTGTTCTTCAGCTGCTGCTTCTCATCCGTCAGTCTGTCCACTTTCCAGCGCATGCATTTGTACAGTCCGGTGTCAACGTGGGCCAGGTATGGCGTCATCCTGCAGTAGAGGAAGGTGGATACCCTCAGTTGTCCGAGCTGAAACTGGCCAATGCAAAAATGGGACACACTGAAAAAGCAAAATGGGAGAGAGGGGACGCTTTAGTCGGATGATGTGAAAATGAGTATTTCAGCAACATTATTATTTCATGAGGTAGGTAGAAAAAAAGAAAACATTAGCATAAAGAAGTCCAACAGACAAATATCAATATACACTACAACATTTCATAAAATAGATATGCTCAAAACAGTGAAGCAATCTTCATTTTATAC
The DNA here is from genome assembly GCA_013358685.1 of Antennarius maculatus. Classification (NCBI taxonomy): domain Eukaryota; kingdom Metazoa; phylum Chordata; class Actinopteri; order Lophiiformes; family Antennariidae; genus Antennarius; species Antennarius maculatus. The sequence continues at coordinate 22,481,077 of CM023612.1, forward strand.
AGTTATAACGCAGCTATTACCATGCCTCAAAATGACTACAGGCTAGAAACTGAGCAAATAAAGTTGCTCATTTTACAACTACCGAAGATTATATGAGCTCAAACTAAACATTAAAGCGTTCAGAGGGTCAACATGTTGGGAACATTTGACTTCAAAGGTTCTTGTCCTCTCGGGAACAAATGTTACAGTCTACACACTGGTGGTTGTGTGTTTCCCGTTGTGACAGCAGTTTGTTATTGCTCAAGAAGTGTGTTGGATGGAAAAGGTTTACGCCTGTTTTGACAGTTAAATTACTGTGTTAAATAATGACGACTATTTGTTCTGCCGTGTGTTGTGCAACTGTTACATGTTGTTTCCTCCACAAGTTGGAAAACCTTCAAAAATATTCAGTTAGAAACAAAACAAAGTAAACGTGCATTAGAAGGAATGTGTGTCGTCTCTCTGTAAGTAGGTGCACACCTGTTCACCGCCGTCTCATCCAAAGAGAGGAGATTGTGGCTGGCGTAGCTCAAAACCAGCTGTTTCAACTGCTCAGACAGCTTCTGGGAGAAGTAACACAGCTGCACACGGCAGGCAGAGAAAAACCTCTCAGTTGAGTTCACGGCAAACATAAATGTTTTTCTCAGTCAGCAAGATCTTAGAATAGAATTTGTTTTAAAAATGAAATTATATTAACAGACATAACTGTTATTTACTGTAGCTTGAATTTCAAGAGCTAAAGCAAAACAAAACCAGAAATATTGTTTTCCTGTTATCCAAATTTAGCGGTTGAAAAACCAATAAAAACACACACTAGTGAAAACACGACCTCCTTGACAGACAAAAATAATCACAATAACACAATTTTATGCAAGACTAATGCACTAAAACCTCCAGTTCAACTACAAACTACTGGTGAGGAAATATATTTACATAAATTGCACAAACCAACACTTAAAACTACCTTAGTGTTGATTTCTAACGGTAAAGTGCTGCAGTAGTTTTTGCTCCTGACTGTAGATTCCAGGTGGTTGAAGAAAGGCTGACATTCCTGCAGGAAATGCAGCACTTCAGCAGCACAAATCTCTTTTTCCTGATGGTTGTGACTATAAAAACAAACAATCATAAGAGAGCATTTTCCTCTAAAAAGTCAAATGCATTATTACTTATCAGTATCTTACTTGTTGCTAAGGCTGTTCTGTAAGTGATCCGCTTTGTCAGTGAGGATCTGGAGCTGTATCATTAGGATGTTGATCTCCAGACAGTAGCAGGAGTCGCAGACGCAGGAGGCTGCAGATCCACCAGGTGGCGCCAGAGCACCTTCCTCCAGCAGCATCGGCGGAATCTGCAACTCTGGCACTAAGAGAAACACAATTATTAGTACGTTTATATAAAAGAATTGAAAAACATAACAGTATGCTCCTATCTTAAATGCAAATAATCGTGATTAATTTGAAACATTTGCACACCGCGGTTGTTTTTTTGTCTTCAATAAAAGCTGCAAAATGCAGGATCATTAAAAAAAAAAAAAAAATTGTGGACAAGTAAAAATTTAAGTTTTGGTTTTTTTTCAATTTGCATGTGGCGAGGAAGGGAAGTCTCTCACCTTGATCAGTAACTTGATGCCATTCTTCCCATTTTTTGAACGCTGTCTCGCCACCCACGTCCTGCGGGAGGTCCCACAAATGGAGCTGCGTGGATCTCCCGACCGAAACGAGCTCCACACCAGACAGACCTCCACGATCCACCACGTTATCCATCATCTGGTTTATTCTCTTTGGAACAACTGCTAGGGATAGAAACACAACCTCAATGTCTTGTTTTAGAGCGGTAGTAACCTGTATGAGTTGTTCACAGTGTGCACCTGTTAGTTTTATTAACGGGTAATAAGTTTTACATTTTGCTAACTAGCCCCGATGCTAGCTTTTAGCAAAAAGACAACAACTGTCACTTTTAGATTATTTTATACATATGTATATCTAAATAAATAATATAATTAATAAATACTATAATAAAAAAAGTTATAATAACACTTTAATAAGCACAGAAGTTAACTGTAATAAGAAGTTAACTTCTCTGCTAGCTAGTGGTCAGTCTACCTCGAGCCCTCCGCTCCTCTCCTGTGGTCGAATCCTGCCGCGCGCGGAAAAGGTCACAGAAAAAAACTAGTTCCTGGTCAAACAACACGTGTCATTTCAAAACCACATTTTAAAACCACCTTAGATGCACATGTTGGGTCAGTCATGATCCCATGGACTGTTTTTCTTCAACAGCTTCAAAATAAAAACTTGTAATACATTAATATTCCAGGTATTCCTCGTAAAATATGTTTGTGACATGAGGCCATTTTCATTTTCAAATCATGATAAATTATTTTCAAGAAATTGCAGTTTTTGCATCATTACCCCACTAATTAAATGGTGAATAAGCGGGATCACATATGACCCCCAAAATAGTTTTTATGGATTTTTGTATGGACATTTAATTTTTTAGCCACTTCTACTGTCCCGCTCGCACACCTGGTGTTAGCAAGCTCTCCACTGCTACAGAGAAAACACACGTTAAGTCATTTCTCTATTTATGAACGTAATTTATGAGTGACATATTCTTACGTGTGATCATATTACCATTTAAATGTGTGTTTTTATTTTATCTATAATAAAACGGCTGATAGGAGGCCAGCTCTGATCCCTTTGGACCGTGTCTTGCAAATGAACCAGGCCTGGTGGGATGAAGAGCCAGTCGCAGGCATTGACTCAGATTCTGACGTCTCAGATATGGAAGACCCAGCCTATTATTGTTTTCAGTACTGTATCCCTATCCCTCAATAGTAAAGCATCATGTAGATAAATTCTAGACTCAGATGATGATTTGATCAACACCAAAATCTCATGGACTATTTCTCCTGCCATCCCTGACTTCATCAAAACCTTTAACAACAACAACAACAGCAACAACAGGGTTGTGTCGTGATGATAGCATCATCTTTACTGGATCCATCCACCTAACTCACGTATTATATCGATCCAGAAAACACGCACCCAACATTTGGAATTATATTTATTATTTTACTACGAGTATCCAGATTTTTTTAAAAATCCTGACACTTAACAGATGTGTAAAATCAAATTGAATGACTGGATTTTTATTACATCAGCTATCTTAAGATTCAGTGAATGCTTTCTCATCACACAATCTAAAAAATATGAGCAAAATCCATGGACAAAGTTTGAAGATATTGTGTGGACAAATACACAAACGTGGATGATCACATGACCTCCTTTACTCATTGGCAGAGGGAAAGAGGCTCTTGCCTCACTGAAACTCTTGACATGTACACTGTATCAACAGATGGATACAGTGATGTTCTTCCTTTCACTTTACTGCAAGTGTGTCAAACTCAGTGTTTGCTTTAAGTGACATTGTGTTCAGTTTATTGTCATTAGCATAGATTTTAACGTTATGAATTCATGCAGGAGAAAATGTAATGTGTACCCTGGAGCACCTCTTTCGCTTCCTGCTTCTGTCCTGCCTTTCTGTCACAGCTAATTTTCATTATGCAAATAAGTTATCCAAATGTGATCCAACTCATATTGTCTATCAAAGATATGTGGAGACATCTACTTATATCACCTAAACCTTTTTTAAGTTTCTTCTAAGGTATAGGTTTAAGCAGTATCCATTGCTCTGGGCTTTACCCGATGTATCCAAACTGTTGACAGGATAGCTCCCATTTTACATTTATTGGAATTTAAAACAAATATAGAAAATAGAGTAGTCACAGCATATAGTATATATATTCTTCTTCTTTTCCTTTTGGCTTTTCCCTTCAGGGGTCGCCACAGCGAATCAACCGCCTCCATCTAACCCTGTCTTCTGCATCCTCTTCTCTCACACCAACTACCTTCATGTCCTCTTTCACTACATCCATAAACCTCCTCTTTGGTCTTCCTCTAGGCCTCCTGCCTGGCAGTTCAAAACTCAGCATCCTTCTACCAATATATTCACTATCTCTCCTCTGGACATGTCCAAACCATCTCAGTCTGGCCTCTCTGACTTTATCTCCAAAACCTCCAACATGTGCTGTCCCTCTGATGTACTCATTCCTGATCCTATCCTTCCTGGTCACTCCCAGAGAGAACCTCAGCATCTTCATCTCTGCTACCTCCAGCTCTGCCTCCTGTCTTTTCCTCAGTGACACTGTCTCTAGACCAAACAACATCGCTGGTCTCACCACAGTTTTGTACACCTTTCCTTTCATTTTAGCTGAAACTCTTCTATCACACATCACACCTGACACTTTTCTCCACCCATTCCATCCTGCCTGGACACGCTTCTTCACCTCTTTTCCCCACTCTCCATTGCTCTGGACTGTTGACCCCAAGTACTTAAAATCCTCCACCTTCTTGATCTCTTCTCCCTGTAACCTCACTCTTCCACTTGGGTCCCTCTCATTCACACACATGTACTCTGTCTTACTGCGGCTAACCTTCATCCCTCTCCTTTCCAGGACAAACCTCCACCTCTCTAGCTTCTCCTCCACCTCTTCCCTACTCTCACTGCAGATCACAATGTCATCTGCAAACATCATAGTCCATGGAGATTCCTGTCTAACCTCGTCTGTCAGCCTGTCCATCACCATAGCGAACAAGAAGGGGCTCAGAGCTGATCCCTGATGCAGTCCCACCTCCACCTTGAACTCCTCTGTCACACCTACAGCACACCTCACCACTGTCTTACAGTCCTCATACATGTCCTGCACCGCTCTAACATACTTCTCTGCCACTCCAGACTTCCTCATACAATACCACAGTTCCTCTCTGGGCACCCTGTCATAAGCTTTCTCCAGATCTACAAAAACACAATGCAGCTCCCTCTGGCCTTCTCTGTACTTCTCTATCAACATCCTCAAAGCAAATACTGCATCTGTAGTACTCTTTTTTGGCATGAAACCATACTGCTGCTCACAAATGCTCACTTCTGCCCTTAGTCTAGCTTCCACTACTCTTTCCCATAACTTCATTGTATGGCTCATCAGCTTTATTCCTCTGTAGTTGCCACAACTCTGCACATCTCCCTTGTTCTTAAAAATGGGCACCAGCACACTTCTCCTCCACTCCTCAGGCATCTTCTCACTATCTAAGATCCTGTTGAACAACCCAGTCAGAAACTCTACTGCCACCTCTCCTAGACACTTCCAAACCTCTACAGGTATATCATCAGGACCGACTGCCTTTCCACTCTTCATCCTCTTCAGTGCTCTCCTCACTTCATCCTGGCTAATCTTTGGTACATCCTGGTCCACAACAGTCACCTCTTCTAGTCTTTGTTCTCTCTCATTTTCCACGTTCATCAACTCCTCAAAGTACTCTTTCCATCTTCCCATCACACTGCTGGCACCTGTCAATAGACTTCCATCCCTATCCTTAATCACCCTAATCTGCTGCACGTCCTTCCCATCTCTATCTCTCTGTCTTGCCAGCCTGTATAGATCAGTCTCTCCCTCCTTACTGTCCAACCTAGCATACAAGTCATCATAAGCTTCTTGTTTGGCCTTTGCTACCTCTACCTTCACCTTACGCTGTATCTCCCTGTACTCCTGTCTACTCTCCTCAGTCCTCTCAGTGTCCCACTTCTTCTTAGCTAACCTCTTTCTTTGTATACACTCCTGTACCTCCTCATTCCACCACCAAGTCTCCTTATCTACTTTCCTTCCAGATGACACACCAAATACTCTCCTACCTGTCTCCCTGATCACATTAGCTGTAGTTGTCCAATATATAGTATATATATTACTGATCCTATATAGTTTGATCTTGACTATAAAGATTTTTTTAAAAAACTTTAGACCTTAAATTGAATAAAATGTCATAAAATGTACTTGTTAAGACCAAGTAATCTCAAATTGGAAATTATTAAGATAATTTGAATCTAAGAGGGTCCTTGACAAAGAAAAAAAATTCAGATCAGTGAGTTAGAAAACATATCACTATGCAAAATATTAAAAAAAATGTTTTAACTATTTCAATGTGAGTGTTTCTTCAAAGTGTGGAAGGGTAAAGAATATTTTCACCATCATACGACAAAAACCGACTCTGCTGCATATCGAACCGCTGACGAGACAGCGAGTGGAGGTCACGTGACACACCAGGGCGCGCCCCCGGTGCCCAGACCTGGACCAATGAGTGGCCGCGCGGCATTGCCCGAGCGTCGAGAGCGCGTAGCAGTGCTAGCTTACAAAGCGGGCTCACCTCTCCCGTCACTTAACAGCAGTTAGAATGTGACGACATGAAGGTTTCACCCATCCCGCGTGGAACAACAGCGAAGAAGAAGAGGGCTTTTCTCTGCGTGACTTCAGTCAGTCGGGGTTTGAAACGGACTGTTGAGCTTCCTATTGTCCGTCCGTTGTTCTGGCTGTTCCAGCAGCACGGGAGGGATTGACCGGCGGCTTGTTTTGTGTGGCATGTGATGCCAACAAGACACCGAAGCCTGTTCACGTTTCACGGATGTAACTGGGAAAGGGAAAAAACAAAAAGAAAACAAAAGGAGGAAAGAGCTCATTTTGTCCCCGACTGTGACTTTCACATCGTTCAACAGGACACGAAAGACGACAGCTGTCGGTGGATCCTTGTCCGGGTCTGACTGAATGAGCACAAACGCTCCGGAGCGGAATAGTTGTTGTTTTTTTTTTCTTTGGACCTCATGTCATCGGTTTTGTCCGTTTTTAAACGTGCAGAATCCAAATCATTTGTGACATTTTGTGCTAATGTGGATTTAAAACGCTGAAACGCAACGGGAGGTTTAACGCAGGCGCGGCTCGGGACGCTCACAATGCGGATTACCTCCTGACCGTCTCCTGTCAACACGCTGCGTAAAGTTACGATACTTCCAAACAGGACAAATATCCGATCCTTCTTCAAAATATCATTTTTATTTATTTCTTAATAAATATATATCACTAAAAGGAGACGACACGTTGTGAACAGCTTTTTGTGAAACAGCAAATTAACTGAAAACAGACACAACGATGGCGAACGACTCAATACAAGTAAGTGGATAATGTTGGAATTTCCTTCAACCTGCTTTCATGATGTCATCAATTTTTTTCTCTATTGACCTGTGACCTTTTACGTCACGAGGCTCCAGGGTGCTCTCCATCTCATCCGCGTTGGATGAAACCACAGACAACATTTAAAGTCCCTCACGCATCACGCATTAAAATTTGCCACACATCAAAATGACGTTGAGATCAAATAATGGCTTTTGATAAGAATCTAATCAGAATTGGTTTTGGCAGTGCTGCCTGTAAATTCAGGTGGATGGGTGAGTGGAATATTACTGCTGCTGTGGGGGCCAGGACCTGAGGAATCCCACCGATTCAGTAAACTGGAAATTGATAGTGTCATGTAAATAATGTATGACTCGAGACACATAGAGTTAAGTACAGTAAGTTCATCATGAAGAACAGCACTTGAACACACACATCCCCTTTAGGAAATGACTGCTCCAAGAAAACACCGGCAAGCAGGACAAAAGACTCCTCAGCATTTTACTGGCTGGAGTTGTTGAGGGCAAAAGATTCACATATTTAACATATTTACTGGGGTAATCGATCTTTGCCCTGCCATTTTGGAGTGTCAGCTTTTGAGTGATGTTAAATAAAGGATGTGAGAGGGAATATGGGAGAAGATCATCCTCATGAACTTCATACCTATTCATTTGCAGAGCTATTGTTCCACTGGAGCTGGCCCAGACTGATGTCAGTGTGTGTCTGCTCATTTGAGATGCAGGTGTAGAGTTGCACACAGTTTAAGACTGCAGGCTCTTTCTGTGTGCAACTCAACTCTCCTGGTGTGTGTACCTCAGGTGTGTGTGTGTGTGTGTGTGTGTGTGTGTGTGTGTGTGCTCTGTGGGCATGCGTTCTCTTTTGCCTTTTTAAGCTCTGATGTTGTTTGATTAAGGTGGATGTGCTTGGAGTGAAACATGACAGGGTTTCAAAAACAGTGATGAGAGATTTCTGACAAAAGAGAGAGTGTGTGTATAAGTGTGTGGGTGGGTGGGGGGCATTTATCTTCTGTTTTATTTATTCACTCTTCTTTCCCTTCCTTGTCTGATTTTTTTTTCAGCAGAATGTGAGAAATAATATTCTCCGTCTTTTTTCCAGATAATTTATGGTTGCCTGGCGACTAAAGCTGTACCTGCTGATTGCTAGAGCTATCCACTATTGGTTCAATAATATTTGTGCTTCTTCTTGATTCTTAAAAGTGAAGCAACAAAAAACACACAAGATTTAAATGAGCTAGAAAGGATGTTTTCAGGGTTCTTCAGGTCAGAGCTAAAAGAATCAATTGAACAATATTTGACCAACAGAGTTATAATTAAATACTTTGATAAGAGATGTTTTTTGTAATTTTTTAACTATATTTGCCACTGTCAGTCAATCAACTGATGAAGGTACGTCATTGATCAGTTACATATCTCAATTGTTGTGATCTATTGCATGTCATCCCTGTTGCAAATCAGCTGAGACAAAATTCCATAATTTTTTTGTAAACTTGTCAAACACGTTTTCAAATGCACATACATTTCACAAACGCGTACAAACACAACTGACAGTGGTATACTGGAGAGAATGCATAGGAGTTCCTCCCATAAGCCTTACTGTGACGTAAGAAGAGAACTATGTGCTTAAAGTAGGCTTTTCTCTGCACTGGCCTGTTGTCATATAGGCAGATGTAATCCACAATAATGCATCAAGGAACAGTTAGAAATGGCAGACTTGGAACCAGAGATAACATTCCCATTCTATTTTTTTTTTTTTTCATTTATTTCAGGCTCCTCAGTGTAATAAAATGCCCTGTATTTGCAGTCATATGATGATTTCTGTCACATGAATAATGCTGCATTCATACTTGTAACACATGATCATAACCTCACATTGGTTCTAAAGACTGAGGGGTCTATGCTGTCTGACCTTTGGATAAATTCCATCATAAAACATTTACCACCACTGTGCTTAATGTTGTCTGACAGCGGCTGAATATTGAGAGAAATCAAGGAGAAAAGCCAATAGTATTTATTTGTTTGGAGTCCAAACAGTCATGATGCAGAATTCTGAGGAGCAAAAGGCCAAGTTGTTTCTTGGTGTTGGACACAGTAGGTTTTAATACATTTTATTGATGTATCATAGCACTGTAAATTGATATGGTGAAGTTGCTACTAAACCGTTAACTATTGACATATGTAACCGTTACGGAAGTTCGTTGCTTTTTGAAATCCAGTACAGTGTTATCAGTATTTTTTTTATCTTTGTTTTTGCTTTATTTATTTATTCATTCATTCTTTGGTTACTGCTAATGCCCATAGGGGGAAAAAATATGCCTCATGCCAGATGCTCCCTTATTTGCTAATGTAGTGACTCTGGTACTTTATGCTAAGCAGACAGTGTAGACTGGGTTTGCCCTGATCTTTTTTTTTTTCTTTTTTCAATGAGTGTGGCAAACAGTAAATTCATTCATTATCTTTTCATACATTATTGTCGAAGTATCAAGAACTTTGATGCAGTTGATGCAGTTTTTTTTTTGTCCTCCGAATCAAACTTTTGTTGTGGCATTGGATTGTTATGTGAACTACTTAACTTTTGATGAACTAGTTCAAGCCCCTTTCTTACTTGCTTTAATTCATTTATGAATGAGGCAAGTTTTTGTGTATTGGGGCCAACCATTTGCAGTTCGCTGCCTTTGCCTTGCTGTCGCCTGATCACTGCTGCTCTGATGGGAATAGTTCCGCTGGGGGTAAGACTGTGCTTGAGCCTGACGGTGGAGGGATGAGGGAAGGGGTGGTGTAAAAGGCGTTATGCTGATGATGAGGCTGTACAGCCGCGGCACAACAATAGGTTGTATTGTGTCCCACCAGCAGCCCAGATTACATTCAGTTCAGTGCAAGTTCATTTTCCTCATCTGACCACACCCTCAACAGCTAACCCAGCTGCCCATCCTCATGCTGTGTTGTACAGCTATGTGTTGTTTATGTTATTTGGATTAAAAATCAAAGCCCCTTGTTCCTTTTTGGGTTGTACTCCATAGTTGTTGCCAGTGGCGTTGGTCAGAAGCAGATGTATCTCTGTAGATTTTGCCTCGTTTTTGCATCTTTTATTTACAATTCTTCTTCTTTCTGTGCAAATAGCCCAAAATTCTCATGACCTCATCACAAAGTACCCCAGAATTCCATTATCAGATGGACACCTCCTTCTCCCTAGGCTCACACACAGGCCAGCACACACTGAGCTCACATGCTGTCATGACATCATGTAGTACTCTACCCCGTGAATCTCACCAGCTTTCTGTTGCAGCACTGAGAGGGATGGAAAATTCAGAAGGATGTGCAGGAACAAGTAGGTCAGGGTAGGTCCTCGTGTACTGTTTTTCCATCCTAAGGGGCCATACAGGTTACCCTGGCTGAAACTGTCCGAATTTGAGACCACTCCCTGGCTGTAGTCATTTGAAGTTTTGTTATATAACAGTAGTGATTCCTTACTTTGTGTCTCATGTGGGCTCCGGCCTGGCATGTCAACACCAGCAGCCTTGCACTCTGACATACCTTGACCCTTGACCCCTGCTCATTATGGCAGAGGCCCCAGGGCCACATGGGATCGATCCCAGCCCCATCGCTCAGCGCTGCGGTGCTTTTAAAACAGCCACTCAGCTTGCTTAACCAACTCTGGAGCTGGTCTGAGAAAAGTGGGAGTAGACTTTAAGTTGTACTAAGAGTATTTTTTTTCTCAAGCCAGACATTCAGTCAACAAGGGTCAAGAGTTGTTTAAGGCCAACTTGCTCCTGGTGATGGTTCCAGACTTGAATTTTAAAGAACATGTAGCTTTCTGTGCTTTCAGTTCTTGTATAAGAATACTGAAATGTTTTTTGTGGACATGAAGGGTTGGAAAATGGTTAGTCTGTGTAGTCTATGGAAATAATCCAGGCCTTTGTTCTCATTCCTAGGCTGTCCTTACTGTCAGTTTTACCTTGGAAAGCCCCTGGTGGCCACAATAGAATCAGCACAATTGTGGTCCCCAACAAGAATGAGTCTTGGGAAAGTTTGAATTCTAGACAAGAGTTCTACAGTCTTCAATGAGGAGATGCACAAGAGGCAGGTTGATGGAATTTCCCCAGTGCTAGATTGTATCCACCAAAGAATCTTTTGTTGCTTTTTGAGGTTTTTTTTTTTTTTGGCCATATAGAGTGATCGGTTACAGGATGTGGTCACCTCGGCCCTTAAGAAAAAAAAAAATTAAATTACAGCAAATGGATGTAGTTGGCAGGAATGTTCACCCGAAATGTCACCTCATATAAAAGATTATTTCTTTGTTTAAAATGAAAGTAACAATGCTCCAGTGCAAGCATACGCTGAATTCCAATGCCTGAATTTGTCAAAAGGTGACTGCAGACACGATATCTCTCACCCACCCACTTCCCTGCCTTGTCATCTTTTTTGCAGTTCTGTTTCATCCCAAATAGTCATTGAAGTTTTTGCTTCTTTTTCAGCCAGGCTTAACCGTCTTTGGGAACTCTAAAGGCCACTGTGGCTGAAACTTCACTTGCAACGACTGTAAAGTCGTTCTTTGATTATAACCTCAAGTAGATGATTTCACCCTGAGGGAGAGGCCTACAGAGACTGTTTCTAATTTCAAAAGTGGTTACCACCACAGAGAAAAGTGGTTACAACAGCCCAAAAATCGTCACCAGGGGCAACAACAGTCCTTGTCTGCTGGCATCATTAAATGAGTTGTAATTCTTTGGCTGATTTTTCACAGCGACTGCACAGTGATGAAGAGCTTCACATTTCCACTGGCAGCCGTTAATGTGCTGAACACCGGTGTTGAGGACACTGTTTCCACAAAATGAAAATGGGCACATATAGCATGCTTAAGTCTTCCTTTGACTGCCACTCTACAGCTGTAAGGAAACATTCTGTCTTTAGGAGATCCTGACAAAAATCACCATGAATTGTTCTGAACCAGCAACAGTCAATTCTGCAGTTAAATGAAAAGTGATCTACCCTGTTGCCCGTCTGTTGTGGAGCTATGCAGCTGTTCTCCTCTACCACCTCCTTGTACGACCCTCAGTCTTGTTTTGTCTTCTGACTATGGCCGGTCCTCAAGAGCTGCCCTCCAGTGCAGATAATGAGCATTTGCTGTTCATCAGACATCAGTCTAGCACACCGCATACTTGGTGAACATGGTTACTTCACTGATGTCTTACTATTCATCTCATGCACCAATCTGGTCTCTGCATAGGGATAAATTTGCTGGGTTTCGTAAGTCGGGGATACATTTTGAAACGGTTTGTGTTTGTGTGTGTGTGTGTGTGTCGACATAAACACAGACTTCAAAGATATAAATAGGCTATGGGAGTTATTCAAGTCTGCCCACAAACAATCCCTCCCATTAGAATGGGCTGGAGATCAAGTTACACTGATAACAGTTGGTCTTCTGGGAGGCCCTCCGGCTCTGCTGAGCACACAGGCTGGGGAGAAGGTTGGGGAGCTGGGTGGAGTCCCAGTCAGAGCACTTTGAATTCAATCAGTTCAAGATGTGGAAAGACCTTGTTTTATTCAACATTTTGCTTTAATGTTGAACTTTTCTCCTTGGAAGACATGAAGACATGAGCCAAGCCCACGGAAGGAAGCAACCATTGTTTGAACAATGGAACTTTATGCTGTATGTTTACACCACTATGCTATTCATTGTATTCATATTCCAGGTGCATTTGCAATTAATTAATATATCCAGCAGTTTTACACATCAAAGCCTCTTTAAGGGACTTGGACATTAATACATGTCCAGTAAGGGTTAGACTTGTGGCTCCACATCCAGCTTTATGGAGACCGTTACATTTCCACAAGGCAAGTGTGCTCCCAGTGATATGACCATCATTATAGCTGACCACTGTTGGTTTCACTGCAGCCCAAAGGGATGCTTCTCACCAGAAACGATCGATTCTGAAGGTTCTATTCCTGTTATGTAAGGAAAGAACGTCCGATGCTAACTACTTGTCAAACACATGTCCATTTGGTAAATTCTTCCAGATTTATGTGGTGCTGTAAAAAATTAATTTGACCAATTCAAGTTTGTAAATGAAGTAATTAATTCCTCTGCCATCTTTATTTCCTGTCTTAGGAGTGAGCTGTCTTTTTCTTGCAGCCCGAGCTCCCAGATTCCCTTCAGATATTTAACACTCAGTCGGTTTGACAGCTGGCTTTGCCCTCATTCAGGTCGTGCTCATTCTCACATCGACAAGCCTGAACACAGAGGGTGTGTTAAACAAATAGATGGCTTATAGGACTACAAGGAGACAGGTGTATCCTGGTGCATTACCTGGAGGCTATGCTGTTATGGCAACAGCTGGTAATGGAGTGAGGTCATAGTTTTTCTGCCCTATTAACTCTGATTTGAAAGCGCTTGCATAACCACATTTACATATCACCTTTTTTGTGTTAGACTCGGGACATTTAATTCAGGTTAGGCAATAATGTTTGCTTATGTAATGAGAGATTGGATTGAAAACCCTTTTCCTTTCCCACTGATTAACTGTCACTCAAATCAATCCACAGTCATTGAGTCAGGACCAAACCTACCCATAATCACCAAATACTTCATTTAACCCGATTAAGACCTACCCAAGAGAAACCTGTCGAACAAGGCAATGCCAAAAGATGTAGCCTGGCAATCAGAATGTAAAAACGGCTTGTTTGTTGCTCGGCCCAGACTGCAGATGTTGAATTAGGTTTCTGGGTACATTTGACAGATGCAGAAAGTTAAAAGGATTCGCAAAAGGATTGTTTCATTGCCAGCATCTATTTGCCTTCTGAATTGAGATGTTAAGCGTATATGAAATATCAAAGACTTAGTAGGACCAATGTAGCTTTTTTTTTTTTTTTTTTGGTTATCAAAGGAAATGACACATAATATTTCTTCCAGTGAAAACTTCCTTGTTCCTGTCGACCGTGGTTCAGTGCGGAAGCATGTGGTGGATATTGTGCCAAAAGTCGTGTCTAGTGTCCTTCCAGCCGTGACCACAGAATGACTGCTGTTGAATAAATGTTGTTTCTCTACGTGTTGTAGACACACTCACAGAAACAGACCTGCCACGTTGGTCTCTGCTGCCACACCTATCATAATGCACCAATGCTTTTTACACACATTCAGCTTTAATTCAGATGTGTTTTTTTCTCTGTTTGATTTTCATGACCTGGATTGCTCTCAAAACTCAAGTTATTTTGCACTTGCAAACATGTGCTCAGTTTCTGTGCCAAACACACACATTAGAACTTTCAACGTGCCGCTGAAACTCAACCTGAGCTTGAGTGAAATTTATTTGAAAAAGTAAAAGTAGCAACAACCCATATTGCAAAAGTCATCATTGTGCATTCTGTAAATTTAGCTGGTCTCATGGTGTTTAGTCTGTGAATCCTTGGCAGCCCTCCTCCACTTCTGTCTCCTCCCATGTTCCTCCAGTCATCTGCCCCTTCCTCCCTCGTTCCCTCCCTGACTGTCACTCGCTGACTCCTGCTTTGCAGTTTTATCCTTTCTTTTTTTCTCCTCAGAGCTGAAGGATGTCCAGAGGCTTAGGTCACAGGAGTGTGTTTTTAAAAATATTGTCCAAAAATAAATATTTGATCAAATACTGATTTGGATGCTAGAATTTAAAACTGTATTAAATTATGAATTGGGAAGTGATTCTGGATGTTTTCTAAGTCGATTGAATGTTCAGAATCGTGTAGTTTGTGCTAGCCTGTGAACCGTTTTTATGCCCATCTGTGTTTTACGTGTCTGATGTGTGAGTCTATGGGATGCTCTTTTATCCATCAGGAGCCTCTGGCACCCTCCCCGTTTCCACCACCTGTTTTTTTTTTTTTTTTAGCGTTTTTTGGTTGCTCTCTCCCTCTCTCTCTCTCTTTTTGTCTGTCTGTCTCTCGTCAGCTCTGTCTCTCTGCTCGGACGCATTCTAGGCCTTTGTCTCACGGTCAAGAGTGTTTACTCTCCCTCTCTGCTACTCTCCCTCTCTGCCTCCCTCTTCTCTGCTGCTGTCTTCTCTCTCGTTCTGAGCTGAGCAAGTTTTAGTCCCTATTGAACAGAACTAAGCAATTACATGTTAATTTCGGAGAGAGAAGTCCTGTTAATCACAGTGGGTTTTTTATTTTACTGATGAATTTGAAGTTTTGGTGTTGGTTTTTGTCTGTTTTTTTTTTTCTAAACATTGCACCAGAGGTATGTGGATGAGTTGTGGGTCAGAACTGTTGTCCCTCCTGCAGGATGAAGGAATGAGTTAAAACTGCTGAATCGATGCGGTCATACTGCCCTGTCAGTTCCATAAATTGTTTTTTTTTTATTATCTCCTGCTTCAGTTCAATAGAAATCATTCTTTTCTTCTTAACATTGTTTTTTGGACCCATGCAGCCACACTGCGAACAATAAATGGGAAAGAACGAGATCTGTTCTCAGTCAGTGTTGTAGCCATCCGCCAATGAAAGAAGAAAAACACAGCTCGCATCTCTGAATTAACTCTCGTGTCAAGCAAAAAATTGGCTGGCGCTAAAGTTCGCATCTCAGATAATGTCTGTATGCTAACATGTTAAGCTAATATGGTGAACTTTTTAAATAAGATTAAAAAAAAAACTTTTTAATTGTTCCCATTCTACGACGGTGTTGTCCTGTATCTCTTAACACTACTGTTCTATGCATCACAATGCTTCTCTGTTGATTCCTGGTCTCTTAAACTTCATGATGCCAGATTTCTACTGATCGCCCCTCCTGCAGATCAGATCAGTCTAATATCAAGACGATATATTGTTGCTACAGACACCGAAACGCTCCATCTGACCCTCCCAGGTCGTGGTTTACCTCTCCCTCCATCCCTTCTCCTCCTCCACGTCGTTGCTGCCCAGTTGGATGCTGTCATCACCACGGCTTCTCAGGAATGAACTCCAGATGTTTTCTTTATATGACTCAGCCACAAATGCACACACAGTGTCTTGGGCACATTTCCTTTCTTCTGCAGAAAAAAACAGTATGAAGGAGGTGTTGTTTTGACCCCAGGTGAAAGTTTATCCAACCTTTTGACCTTCATTCGTGAACAGATCTAATAACATCTATTTGAATGCTTTTTTCATAGCATGGAAAGACAAAGTCCAATTGAGAGCACATCTGTGGTTGGCAGTAGATCAGCCTTGCAGACCGTTTTTTTTCTTTGCTTTAGTGTAATTATACACTTACACATATACAGTACACTCATACACACACAGATTAGTTGTTGGTGCAGCTCTGCAGGGCCGTCTTTAGATAAAGCTCATCTAGGCAGATATTCCAGACCTGTCAGAGCAATTACCCGCACATTTATACATGGGGTGCTTTCACACACACTCACATTCATTCTAACAACACACATACCAGGCAGACAAAGTTATCTAGAGCACTGACGGCACCAGAGATTTTTTTTTTCTTGATTTATCATCTGCTGTAACGACTTGTGTAGTTTCAGTTCCTGATCTAGAGATACTCTTAGAGGTAAAATATTATGACATTTGAGCAAGTCTCTCTGTTTCATGTTCCAGACACATTTTCCGTCATTTTAGAGAATGCAATTCTCAGAATTGTTCCTCTATGCCATGGGTAGGCATTTTGGAATATTTAATTCAGGAAAAAAAACCTTGCCTTGTATAGTTTCTGTTTTGAGTGTTTTTCTCTTGTTTTAATAAGTGACTTGGGGTAAAGTAGTACGGTCACCAGAGGTGGAGGTGAACTGTGAATCACTGTCAGCTGTTACACTTTCTTTGTGAGTGTAGTTACTGTAAGAATATTGTTAGAATATTCACGTTTCGTTCAGAGGTTAACTTCAAAGTGAAACTAGGTACTTTGAATCGATCATTCGTTCGTTGTTCATATTGCTGAAAGAGTTTAAAGTTGGGGTGATATGACTGCAGATGTGTATGTTCTCCACCTTCTTCATCCTCCTCCCTGTTTAAATAGCATACCGGATGCACCAGTCCATTTTTCCAGTGTTACACTAACGACTGCCTTCCTCTTCTGCGCTGTTCTGGTGTTCATCTTCTTGCAGAGGTGTGTGTGTGACATTGTAGTGTCATGAGAAGAGTTTCTGTTCACTCTATCTTCTATGAATAAAAACATCTTACAAATATTGTCTTGTCAAAAAAAAAAAACTTCCCTCGTGAATTAATTTGAACACTAGCGCTAACGTGCATTGCTTCAACTTGGCATCATTTGTGTTTGTCACCCCTTCCAGCAGCATTTTGATTGGATGATTGACTTTCTGACTAGTTTACCTGAATGAGCTGATGGTTGAAAGGCATCTGAGGGCCGCTGTGCTGAGGGTCTTTCCCCTGCTAGTTCAAATACATCTGCATGTTTAAATAAAACAGTTGCCGTTGCTCGCTTCCCCTTTTCCAAATACGCCTCTGGGGATAATTCAGTGTGACAAAAAAATGCAACAGAAACCAAGAGCTAATATTTCACGATCATCCCAGTTCATCATTCGTCTTCTATGCTGTGTTCTTCAAATGACAGACTTCCTGTAGTTGCTGTGTAGTTAAATCTCCTGGGTTGGGGAGGTTGCACACCTGAACGCGTTTCCCACAACATCACACCAATTTGCACTGCAACACATTGATACACAAATCTGTTTTAGTACTGCTTTTGCAGTCGTTACAGAGGTGGACCAGACTGTATTCCTCATCCTGTCTTCATTGAGTTCAAAGGTGTATGCAGCCGGTTTTTAAGGATATTTATGATAAATATGTTGTCCGAGTCACTCCGACTATTGACTTCACAAGGTATTTCTAAAACACATTGACTTAAATGTGATTGGACATTGCTATTATGTTTTATGCTTCAGCCCCTTTTGTATTTTGTTTTATAAACAAGTTATTGACAATTAAAGATGCAACGTTTCAGATAATTATTTGCTAACTAAAAGTGTTTATAGTATTTTCTGGACTATAAGGCGCACTGGACTATAAGGCGCACCTTCAATGAATGGCCTATCTTTAAAAAATTTCCATATGTAAAGCACACTAGGTTATAAGGTGCACCTTCAATTAATGGGCTATTTTAAATCTTTTTCCTTATACAAGGCATACTGGAGTATAAGGTGCATTGTTGGTTTTTGAGAAAATGAAAAGCTTTTAGGTGCACCTTATCGTCCGGAAAATCCTGTATACTGTATAACTATTTTTTGGGAGTTTTGCTTAATTTCTGTGGGCTTTACCAACACCACCAGTCACTTAAGAAAATATGGTTAAAAATTCTGTTTATTTCTACACAAACACAAAGGACTCAGTCAGACCACAATGACGAAGTACAGTTCTCTGATGAGCTCTTGGCACCGCTGTGGTCCTGATTTGGTTTCTGAGTCATTGTTGGTTCTCTTCAGTTTTTACCTCCTTCCATCTTTCTCTTCTTATTTGTCTGTTCTGTCTGCTTCAACCTTGTGACCCTCTCTCAGTCTCTCTCCTCCCTCTCTTCCTGTCCCCATGCTGCTCTCTTTGTAAGTCTCATCTGCCCCCCCCTCCCCCCCGCCCTTGGCTAACTACTTCTCACACTCATTCTCTCTGTCCTGTTCATGAGTGTGACTTGACAAACAGGCTTTTGCCATGTTTTTTTTGCCAGTCTCGTCTACATATTTTTTGGCTGATGATCACACTTTTTTTGTTTGGATGTTCCTTCACCATTTGCAGTAACAACAGATATGTTGCAGTGTCCTCAGAGGAAGTCGTAGTGCTTCAACGTTTTTCCTTTTTAAAAAAAAAAAAAAAAATCTTTTATTGCTTTTAGTTGCCTCTGTCTGTGACACCGTCTTTCAACTTGCTCACTGTCAGTTTGGCGGGCAGAGGAAATGCTTTTCTCCTGCAGCGTCTTTTTTAGTACAGTGACACAAACTGGCTTGTGTTGTATTTTAACACAGGAAATTATTTGTGAATTTACTGTAAATCCAGGGGAGCAACTCCTTGCATGGTTCTGTTTACTCTTCATGCTTTTGTGTGTTTTGGGAGAGAAGCCTTGGCATTCCTAAGGACTGTAGATATTGTTTTTATGCTTCCACACTGGTGATACCCATGGCTGCAGGCGTTGCATTTGGGGGTTTCTACCAGTTTTTTTTATTGTCATTAATGTGAAATCCTAGAAATAACTAAGGGAATACAGAATTTCTGTCTCAGGCTTTCTGTGCTGCAAGAATAAATGTGTGAATTATACACAGTTTAGGTGATGTCTTCTTCAGTTTTTCCCAGAATCAGTTTCATTCACCCTGGATGTGATATTGGGATTCGGGTACTAGTTGTTACACAATGTGATGACGCTTGCTCAGTCCTCTTCATATTTAAATATACAAAACTACTTGGAAAAAAATGATGTATTTAAAAAAATTCTGATTTAAAAAAAACAATTTTTTTGATAATAGATCAAACATTATCAACACATTCTGTTTCCTTTACTGTCCTAGTAAAGTGAATCTATGCTGCACTTTATAAACCATGTTCTGTCTCACTCCAGCCCGGTGCTCGTTATTCTGCTCCATCTGATTGAATAAGCCTCGCTAGTGCAGTTATCTCCTGAATTATCTGGTCATTACTGTCATGGACATTGCTGCCGTTTGTTTCTCCCTGGGCTGGTTCACTAATAAACAGCACGAGATGAATCATTCATTCCTGGTAGCTGCCGCCATCTTCATAGCGTTACACTGACTCAACAACTGTGGGCTGAAGTTAGGTGCCCTGTCGTATCCTCCCCCCTCTCCGTAACTGTTATTACGTGCTTTTGTCACATAACAACCATGTCAGCGAAAGGTCATTGTAAAGACCTGCTCACACGTTTCTTTGAAACAATTTACTGTTCTTAATTACTAAGACTTATATCTGCCATTGTGTTGTGTGTATTTTTGCTTGCCTGCCTGCATGGAGCCACCCTTCAGATTGCATTAAACAAGAGTCCTCAGTCAATGTCTCCTTTCTTTCTCTCTGATTTATCTCCACATGTTTTACAAGTAATTTTTGCTTGGCATGAACTATGGTCAACCCGTAGTTCATGCCACTCATCGGTCTGTGGGTGGTAGGCCTCAACGCTTTAACTGGATCTGCTAGCGTGGCCACCGAGTGAATATGTTGGGTCAAAATACAGTCTGATACCATGTTGCTCACTGTGGTGTATGTTAGGCTCCTACAATTATCCTTAAGTAACCATCAGCAGTCACATTATGCTTTTCAGTCACAAAGCCCATCTAAATGCCATTTTTGAGAAGGTTGGACATCTGAGGCTACGAGTGTTTTAATTTAATTTGGATGAGCACTTCATCTTTGTGTTCATGTTCGACTGAATGGATGTGATTTAGTCAAACAACAAAGAGAGAAGGTCAACTAGTAGAGGTACACATGTGCCATGAGTTGAATTGGTTAATTGAACTTTATGCTTGGTATCTTGACGTTGTCAGAGGTTTAGCATGAGCGTGCCGCCTCCACGCTGATCATAAATGGATGTTCCACTATATTCACGCAAGGCTGCAAACTGAGTTTGTGGAGGAGGAAGGAGACTCACCACTGGGGGTTTGTTGCCCAATGGAAAAATGTAAGAATGCACCCAAGTATTATTCTCTGGCTTCGGTCCAAATGCTTAGAAAACGCATCCTTTCCTAGTTTCCACCCTTGAGATTATATCTCTGACCCAAATGCAAGAAAGCAAGAAAGAAACAGCTCACTTCTAAGTCAGATCTGTAGAGAATATATCAGCAGCTGGGTTAGACTTGACGTTATACACGTTTAACGCCATAGATTGAGGAGTGATTTACTAAAACACCAAGCCTGAGGGTGTTTTTGATCTATAGAGTCCTTCTTTTCTCAGTGTCTCAGTCCACTGACAGCAACAAAATCTCAGAGGAAACAGGAAAGGCCTGAGCAGCTTGGTGTCGGGACGGATATCCTCTTCAGGAGGCGTTCCCCCCTCCTCTCTCACTTAACTCTCCCTCTCTTTATCTCTTTATAGAGTTTTTTTTTTCCTCCCATATTCATTGTTGCATTGGCCAAGCTTTTGGAGTGTACCAACGATTTCTGTTCCTCCAGCTTTTTTTAGGGAGGTCATTACACCTGGGTGAAACATGTGTTGGCATGGTGATGAGGAAGATGAGGACAGCTCAGAGGTGAAACGCTATTTGCTTCATTTGTGTTTTCCTGTAGTAATGGCTGTGTTTTCTCGTTCTCTCTCTCCTGCCAGCTTCCTGATTGTGTGTCTGGCTTTGTGAGTGTCCCGATTTCAGTCTGTAGCAAATTGTCGATCAGCTAGAAGCAAATTTTTCAAAAGACCAGGGAAATGAGTTGAAGCTAGAGACACTGGAGCTCAGTTGTTTATTGTGTTTAATTGTACGCTTGTGTTTTTCCTTTAGGTTAATATGTTGAAGACATTTCTTACTTGGATAAGGATGTGTTCACGAGAAGAGGCTAGACGATGGCCATTAGATTTGTTGGGATGTTTGTGCT
Source organism: Antennarius maculatus (assembly GCA_013358685.1). Taxonomy (NCBI): domain Eukaryota; kingdom Metazoa; phylum Chordata; class Actinopteri; order Lophiiformes; family Antennariidae; genus Antennarius; species Antennarius maculatus. The sequence continues at coordinate 22,502,590 of CM023612.1, forward strand.
TAGTCTTGAGTTCCTACCCATTTGACAGTCTAAAGTGGTATTAGCAACCCTTAAGATCTTCTGGTACCCAGGTTGGATTTGGGAGGTCCTACTAATAATTTCATTGTAGGTCTGATTCTGCCCTTTTTCATCTGCTGTTACCATAGTCATATCTTTCTCTCTCTTTCCTTTGATTGCTGTATCCTGCCCGCCATGTCTTCCTCTTCTGTTGACCTCCTCTCCCCAGGCTGGACGTTAAAACTTAAGTCTTGCATAGTCACAGGAAAGACTTTCCTGACTTTTTATTTTTGCTGTCCTGCTCTTGTGTGCAGAGTGACCCAGGTGGGCTGTCGGTTCTGGAGCAGCTCGGTCTGGACCAGAACTCTGACTTCTCGGACTCCAGTGTCCAGCAACTTCTTGATGAGCAGCGTGAAAGGATTCGCAGGGAGATCCGTAAGGAGTTGAAAATCAAGGAGGGAGCTGAGAACCTACGCAGGGCGACGACGGACAAGAGGAATGCTCAGCAGGTCGGAAACCTTTGAACTCCTGAAATGCTTCATCCACTTGTTCTTCTTTATTTCATTTATTCCCAGCTAGTACACATAAAGATGTTTTGTGTTGTGTAGCCTTAGACAGGTTTCCAGTGAGTTGTTAATGATTGAAATGTTAAAAAAAAATAAAATTCAAAAAGATACTGTAAAGAGAAAGCATTTTCCATCAATAAAGCATAACAGTCCAGACGTACTAGGATAATGGCATGGAAGCAGTCTTCATTTGAAAAAAGATCAAAGTCCTTATATTTTTTATCCATAACAATTCAAGGACGAATGATTTGTCACACATACCAGTTCCCGAGAACTGGGTAGGTTTCTGTTATGTTAGGCTCTCTTCCTGCCGGGGCTTTTTTTAAAGCATCATATGATCAATGTTTGACCTTTCCTTTACTCAGTCTGAGGCTCACTGAGCATGCATTTCTACATTATGAGGACAGACAGACATGCAGACACACTTTTTGGAGCTAAATTTCAGTTTACTTTATGTGAGCGGAAGTTGGAAAGTTTCATAAAGGCTATAGAAAATATCAGTCTTTAAAGCAAAGTCTGATTGTGTGCAATCGCTATAGGAAGAGGACAGTAAACAGCAAAACAGGGAAAGGATCAGATTACCTAATTCCATTAAAGCAGCTTTCTTTGGTTTCAACAAATTATCACATTTATATTATCTTCTGTGCTTCAATAGATTCAATCATGTATTAAGCAAGTACAATATTGAAGGACAAATGTTAATGGGTCCATTGCTGCACACAAGATTTTTTGATACTCTATTTTCGCACAAGGACGCAGCATTACATGCAACGTTTCTCCTTTTTTTAACTCCATAATGTTTGCCTCCAGGTGGACAGCCAGTTACGATCATCCAACCGCAAGCTGGACAACCTCCACGCTCAGCTGCAAGAACTGGATGCCCACATTGTAGTGAAGAGTGGAGAAGAGAAAAAAGGTATGTATTTTGAAAAGCAGTCACCCCTGTTGTCTCAGACTTCAGTTTGTCTCCAGCGTGATTACTGTTTCAAATTGGTGAGAGATTAGTTTGTTGCGGTGTTTGGTTTTGTATCAATTAGACAATATTAAGGCAAAATCCATTTCTTTTTAACCCAGGTCTTTCTTTTTTGACTTGCTACTTGAAACAGTTATGACAGAGACTGATTGAAATGTTTATCTAGGAAGTGGAACATTCCTCATCATTTTTAATGATAACCATGAACAATCTTGTCTGCTGTGAAAAGAATTGTTTTTTCAAAGAGCGAAACAGGCATCTGATTTCTAGCAAAAATTACACAAACTGCATGCAAAAAAACATTTTATGATCTGCATGAGAATAGCGTGGGTAAAATGCTAATGATATTGCAATGTTTCTAAGTGCGCGTATCAATCTGATCCTAGTGGATTTCAAATTGTTTGAACAACAGTGAAAGTCTTCTTAGGGTATCATCCTGTACACCCCCTGCACTGGGAATGTAAGAGTGCAACTTTATTATTATTATTACACATTACATGAAACTCTCCTGACAGTATGATTCAGCGTACATCCCTATTAACCCTTTTCCTTTTATATATATACACAGTATATCATTTCCAATCGTTTCCTTCCTCCACAGATGAGTGTCCTCAGTCTCCCGGGGCAGTCAGTCGGACTTCGGCTCACCGAGAACGGATTGCTGCTTTGGAGAGGCAGCTCAACATTGAGCTCAAAGTCAAACAGGGGGTTGAAAACATGATCCCCGTCTACTCTAATGGATCTACCAAGGTAAAGGGCGTTGACTGACACATGCACATATTTAAAATAAGGCTAATGTAAACTACATTTTATAGAGTATGGTTCATATTATACCCCTTTGTCCTCTTGTCTAACAGTTATGTGTCTGTTAGCAACTTCTTTATCCATACCCTTACAATATGCTGACTCGGATGATGAGTTAATGTGTACAGGAACACATCCATTATGCAAACATCTCGATCTTTTGATTGCCTCGAATTTTTCATACCTTTATTTAAAACGGCATTGTTTCACCTTTGCCAGTTGACGTTGCTCTCATGCTTCCTCTTCTCTTCCTGTTTCATAATATTGACCAACCTGCTTCCATCTCTGCTCTGACTAGGATAAGAAGATGCTGCAGACAGCCCAGCAGATGCTGCAGGACAGTAAGACCAAAATCGACATAATCCGCATGCAAATCCGCAAAGCTGTGCAGGCCACGGAGCACACTGACGACACGCAGGGTATGTTCAATTGTTGGACGTAATCAGTGAATACAGTCAAGGAAATATACTTGTGGTTGTGGTTTTCAAAAAAAAAAAATCAGTAGGTGTTTTTTGGTAGGAAGGAAATGTCATGAAATATTATCTGCAATAATAATTGGTCTATAGTCCCACCTTGACATACACCAGCACTCCTCAAATAGTGGTGTAATGCCATGGGGGGGCGCGCATGACCCTGGGGAATGTGCTTTTTTTTTTTCCCGTACTAGAATAAAGTAACTGCACATCCACTACAGTAGTTTGCAGTGGGGCTATCATTGTCAGGTGTGTGCAGGGAGTTTATTACCGTGCCCAGAATATTAACATGCTCATTAATCCCGACTTCCTCATTTTGATTAAAAAACAGAAAGAAAGACAAAAAAAGTCAGCACAAATTGGTTTGTTCATTTTTGTTTTGTAGGTTAAGGTGTTTTATATATTGTGCTCCTCAGCTAATGTTGCTGAACTGAATTTGAATTTATTATTTATTGATTTTATTTAATTTTTCAGTAACAAATGGTGCAATAAGTTTGTCAAAAATGTTAAGTTTAAACCAAGGTTTTTTTTTTTAAATTTTACAATTTTATAGAAAAATTATATTTATAGTTGTGGTGGAGAGTGGGGGGAGGGGCAAATTGTTTTCTTCTTGCTGGGGGGGGGCGTAACAGAAAATAATTGAGAAGCACTGACATACGCGCTGCTCAACATGTGAGTTACTTGAGATACAAGCCGTCGATCTGTACATATTTTTGTTCGACATATTAGCAGTAAAGGTGTCATGGGTGTATTGGTGAGAACACAAGTAGATTTATTCAACTGTTTCACTTTGAAACAACAATGCATTTAAATCAGTATGATTAGCGCTTTATTGATTCCTATAGGATTGATGCTTGTTACCTTCACTGACACCTAAGCTGTAGGTTAACTGGGGACAGATGATTGTCAGAGCTGTGTTTCTGCCCATGTGTGCTCTATTGCGGTGTCAGCTGGTGTTGACATGGCTGTTGAGGCTGGATCATTTCAAGCTACATAGTTATGGTCAATTTCTTGTGTTTGATGTTATTTTTCTTTATTCATTGGGTAGTTTGATCTTTGATTGATGGAGTTCTGTGTGTTTCATAACCTGACAAATTAAAAGAATTTATAGCAGAGAAACAAGTAAACATGGTTGTTTTCTGTGCAACTGTAATGGTTGTAACTTGAATAAGTAATAAATTCATAGTTATTTAACATTAAGGAGGAGTTACACTTCTTTTACATTGCATTAAGTTACATTTAGTTACATTTATAAGTTACATCCGGCCCTTTGAGGACAGCCACTACGCTGATGTGGCCCTCGGTGAAAATGAGTTTGTTTGAGAATCGTGTTCATTTAAAGGTTCATATTTTTGATTAAATCCTGCGAAGCGGTGATGTATTGTAATAGTCAGTCTTTGTGTGTTCGTCCGTCCGTTAGTCCACCAAATATCTTCGGAACCGTTAGACAGAAAGATGTAACAAAAAGCACATTATTCTGGTAGCAAAGGGGATAAAAATGAGATGATGACCTTGACCTTGAGAAAACTAGGTCAAGGTCAAATTTCAACTTTTGTACTCATCGCAGATTTTTGGAAGGCAGTCACGTGATACCGTACTCTCATTCTATTGGATAACAGCATCCGGAACTGCGCTACGTTCTGTGACTCTCAGACTTGCGTGTGACACAAAAGTGCTTTAAACAGTCGATAAGAGTGTGGGGAAAAGGTAATACAGATAGAAGGTGGTTTAATATCAGTATGGGAAGGGTTCATAAACGTTTAAATTACCGTAAATAATAAGATAAATAGTTTGTCGCTCCATCAGATTTGTTAATCGCGTGTGGTTCCTGGAACGCATTAACCACGAAGAACGACGGCGCGCTATATACATTTTTAGGTACACATCTCTGAAACCTGATGAGATATAAACACAAAACGATAACATTTTCAGGAAGCCAGAGGCACAAAAAATGTGTAGGTCAGAGTAAAATGTTGAATTCAGGGGTGTCGCAGGATGTTAGTCTCTGACTGCCTTGTTATAGTTACTGCATTTGTATTCACGTTAGTCAGATAACATGCTATCACTGAATTCAATAGGCGAATCCGTTCCATATAAAATAAAGCATGATTGAAGCAGGCTGAGGTCAGGCCACAATTTCAATCCCATCATGCTGGGACCGTTACTGGCCCATGTTGATTGTGTTGTAAAGATACCAGAATAGTCTTAGGAGTTAAATGAAATAATTTCTAGTTGTTGGAGAAATACACCTGTGGCATTTCCCTCAAAAATAACAGCGACCCTTGACCTCTTCAGATGGGAACAGATGAAAACTTCCCTGGATTGTTGAAGCAACAACAGAGCAGCTCCAGTGTTGAGCTCTTACCTTTGCACTGACCCTTTTATGGATAGAAATATGCAGAAACAATATGGTCTCTTGGTAAAAATATCCAGCAAAAGCTGTCTTCCAACAAACCTTTTGCCCCCACCCCCTCCCTCAAATTTACACAGGTGATGCATAATGGCCATCTTCAGAAGTTGATGTCTGTGTAAATGCAGACTCATAACTGTGATTTTTGACCTACTTTTTTAAAGCTCAAATATTACCTCAGTTTAGAAGTAGGTGTAGGAAAGGAAACTCGATTTTTAGCTGGACTCACTACTTTACTATGTGGACATTTTATATCCACAAAAATCTAACAACACATTAAAGCATAAAATGTCCCCATAAATATAATATGCTAAAGCTTTGATAATGCTCTCTTTAGGTGGAATTGAACAGTGTGTGAACGGTGCTTTTTTTAGGGCAGCTTGGTGAGTGTTCATCAGTGAGTGATCTGACCCCTCTGCTGGAAAACAGGCCGATTGATTACGGTTACAGGAGATGGTTGGTTTGGTAAAATGTAGCAGGGGAGCAGGGAGAGAGCAATAGGAGTTAAAAAAAAAAAAAAAAAGTATTCCCTGTGATGCTGTCTATTTCTGTCAGCACATGTCAGACTGAAGCGGCTTACGGGCTATTCAGAAAGCGGTTATCTTTTCAGACAGGGACGATAATGGCCACTTGATGGATGATTTAAGGGCTTTTTGAGTGGTTGTACTCCATGTTCTGTGCCCTTAATGTGAAAAACCTGCTGGGGATTTAATGGCCTGAGAGTTCTATCGCTACTGTAATGTGATAAAAAATAGTATTATCAATGTTAAAGACCAGACTAAGCAGCTTTCATCGCATAATGACATAGTTGGATAAACTGTGTGGAGCGTGATTTTATGAAATTCAATCAATTACGCTTGTAAGGCTTCTTTTTAAGGCTTTCGATCAATTCTCATTTCTGTCTGAGGGGCGAGAAATGAAACAACACTTCTAGACGTCTTTTTATGCTTTCGTAATGTTATAATAGAATGTCAGGTGCAATAAAACCACCTCATGGGGCAGAGGAGAAAGACCTTTTGGTTTAAGGGTATATGTAGGAGACAGGAAGGAAAAGTTGAAAGAATGTGTGGAATAAAAATAAAAATCGTGTGTGTCTGCAACTCTTTTAACTTCAGTAGACATTTTTATTTAATTTGTCTTCTCCCCTCTCTTGATCTACGATGGTTATGTCTTCTCTTCCATCACCAACACACTCAGATGTGGGTAGTGGTGTATACTGTACATAGACAGTCTCCAGGCACCACACCCGGTGGAGAGAGGTCATCTAGCAGGGTCTGGGCTCCAGGCAGAACACCTTATTAGGAGATAAAAGCATCCACATCCATTTCCACCCCTACCTCCCTCTTTTGCTTTCATTCTCACCGTGTCTCATGCAGCGTTTTTAGAAAGCTCATAAGTCAGTATGACTTTGAAAGTCAAATGTACCTCTTTTGGATGCCACTGAGCTCAGTTTCTCCTCTCTTCCCATGCTTGTATTCTCATTGTGTTTGTTACTCACTGAGACGCCGCTACTTTCACATTAAGCTCACCACTTAGCTGTAATTGTGCTTCATGTGTGCTTCTGAGGCCGATCGCATGTCTGTTTTACTAAGAGAAGTAAGCGTTAGAATGTTTTTTTACATTTTGCCTGATAGCATGTAGCTGCTGTTGCTCGGTTTTGCCATTTAGGAAATGAAATAAATTTGTCATTAATTAATGAGTGGTATTTTGCAGTGATTCAGATTATCCCATTTCTTTGTTAGCAAATTTTTATCTATTTATTTATTTTTGGTTTAGCATTTATTCAGGGAATTTCCATTTATCTTTCTCTATTCTGACACCAGTCCTAATTTATCAAACATTTATAGTTTAATTTAGTCTAATTTTTCCATCAACTTTATCAGATTGTGATCAAGTTTTTTTCCCTTGCATATTAAAGTAACAGAGGCAAAGGGGTTTTTTATTTTGTTTTTGTTTTTAATATTATTGCCACACCATTTTCATTCTTTGGAATGATTGATACAATCAAATCATTCATAGTTGTTCTGCTGGAAATATTGGAATGCAGCCTAATAATTACTAAAATCCTGTTTAAATGCTCCTTACAGTTATTTGAGACAAACGTGCTTTTATTTTTCTGCCTGCTTTTAAAGATGAGCCTGAAATCACAGTAATAATGTTGTTTACTGGGGACCACTCAAAGGCAACTCACCTTCCTCCAGGCACTGTTAATGTTAGCTCCGTCTCTTAATGCATGGACATGCATTAAGGCTCTAATCTGATGCAGTTAGGTTAGATTGCTGGGGGGGTGTGTGTGTTGTAATGACTGCCAAAACGAAATGTTGAACTCTCAACATTCACCTGCCACAATCAAACTATATGAAATGAATAACGGTTACAGATGCGATGAAAGCATCCACACACACACATGCCGTCGTCTTTCTTGTGACTGTGTGTATCTGCCGCCTTTGCTGATTCAGTGATGTCGTTTTTGTCCGCTGCAGCGAATCAAGACCTCTGCGGGGTCGAGCTGCGTATCGAAGAGCTGAGACATCACTACAGGGTGGAACACGCCGTCGCCGAGGGAGCCAAAAACGTTCTTAGGCTCTTAGGAGCCAGCAAAGTCCAGGACAAGAAAGCTCTGTCTGAGGTTTGACTGGAGAGACACACACACATCGTGTAGGCTGGGCCATTATATGTTGTATCAGTGGATGCTGTACTTTTTTTTACATTAGATAATACAGAAATGTGGTCCCATAAAGTAGTATCAGATATTTTCCAGAAGAACTTCAACTTTAACTCAAAAATTACATTTTAGGTATCTTCACTTTTTTGATCAGTGTTCCTGTAATGTCATGGTATGTTCTAAGTCAGTTTATTATAAAATATGACTAGACAATAACGCCCTGCCCCCTTCCCAGCCCCAGTGGCTGTGAATGTATCTGAAAGCAGCTCTCTCTGCCCCCCCCCACACAGGCACAGTCCCGTCTCAGCGAAGCGTCTCAGAGGTTGGATCTCATAAGAGATTCTCTGGACCAGCGTCTGGCGGAGCTGCCGGAGGACCATCCTAAGGCCAGCGTCATTAAAGAAGAGCTGGTTCTGGCCTCCTCACCTGCCTTCAGCTCTCGTCACGGCGCCCCCTACCTCCACAACCAGTACAGCACTCTTAACAAGCCTTCACCTCTCACCGGTATGTTAAATGAAATCCAAAGCTGCCTCACGCCAGGACGCATCATTGTAGCTCTACACACAGACGGAGACGATCATAACCTGCACCCCAACATCCTAAAGTTGTAACTGCTTAATAATCAGCTGGTACAAACATGGAACCATTTTGATGATTAAGTTTTTCTTTCCTGTTATTTATAGTAGGGACATTAGATTTGATACACAAATAACATGTTCTGAAACATGGGTATTAGTTCTGTTCATCAACTGGAACCTCCTGAGTCTTCAGCTATTTGCAGTTTATTTATTTATTTAGTTTTTTGTTTTTTTTTCGGACTTCCAGATTTCAAACCTTCTAAAACATTTTTCCTATTCCTTAAACCATTCAGAATGATGTTAATATACAAGCACACCCAATCTTTCTATAGCAAAAACTCCATATCCAACTTTTGAGTTCACACAAATTCCTTAATCTGACATCTGAAGTCGTTTGGCCAGTTGTAACCGACTTGTCTTCCTGTCCTCAGGTACCTTACAGGTGCAGCTTCTGGGTTGTGTGAGGCTTCTGGAAGTTGTTCCAGGTCGCAGTAAAGGGACGGCCGTCATGCTCCCCTGCTACAGTCCCGGCGACACCAGGTCCTTCATGAGGGGCAGCAAGGGGCTCTACGGACGAAGCGGCTCAGTCAGCGGGAAAACGCCCAGCAAGACGGATGAGCTGTCCTGTAAGTGTCATGTGGAAATGTTAGATTGTGTTTTTTTTTAATATTTAGGATGATTGTTCTGTGAGTCAAACTAAAGCTCATGTCCTTTAGTTGAACAAATGGAATGATTACAAGACATAAAACCAGCATTTTTTTTTTTTCAACCTTCTGGTGTGTCTGCAAGGAATTCAATAACAATCATAGTAATTTGTGAAATGTTATTATTCTAGTGAAATCGAATACGTTTTGTGTGTTTACAGCCGAGGTGAGCGCAGTGCTGAAGCTGGATAACACAGTGGTTGGACAGACGGCTTGGAAGACTGTGGGAGAACAGGCTTGGGACCAGACGTTCACTGTGGAGCTTGAAAGGGTCAGTGCAGACACACAAATATCAAACCGTAGTGTGCTGAAGCATCCTTTAACAAAGTGAAACCATTGCTGCTTTACCACTGCTGGTGTCTGCTGTGCTTTCTTCAGTCAAGGGAGATGGAGATCGCTGTTTACTGGAAGGACTACAGATCTTTGTGTGCTCTGAAGTATGTGAAGCTTGAAGAGTTCCTGGACAACCAGAAACACCGAGTTCAGCTGGAACTGGAGCCTCAGGGTTTGCTGTATGCAGAGGTACACACACACACACACACACACACACACACACACACACACACCACGTTCATTCACCTAGGTGATGTGTCTGCTCATTAAAGGTCTTGATTTCATGTGTTTCCAGGTGACCTTCTTCAACCCGGTCATTGAGAGAGTTCCTCGCCTCCAGAGGCAGAAGAAGATCTTTTCCAAGCAACAAGGTGACAGTATAGTACAGAGACGTGAATATATATTCTGATCTACACTCACAGTGCAGTTTATATAGATGGACTTTTGAACTTAACACGATGATGTTCATGTAAAACTCCTATTAGTCATGCAGTTTTCCTTTATACTATAGCTCCACCTAGTGGTAAAGAAAGGATTATACAAAAACTATTACATAGATCTTTTCTAAAGATGGGTAAATATTTGTTGTGTGGGCAGGAAGGTATGGATTTGGATAATCATGGGAAATTTGTCTCATGGAAATTTTTAACTAGAATTTCCCATGAGCCTCGAAAGCTAAACAGACCAGTGTTGTTCAGATTGTTCAGTTTTTGCAGAGCTTTATGTATGATCGGGATGTCATTGTAATTTCTTCCAACCATCATCAATTATGTTACAACAAAAGAAAATCTTGTATCTGCCATGCTTAAGAATTTTATAAAAATTGTGGACTGAGGATGAGTCCACAATTTTACTGAACAAAAAAAAGTCGATCCTTATCATTTTTAGTAATCACGCTATAAAAAAACAAGTCAGTGTTGGCAAAAATATAATCTCCATTGCGGAAGTAATATAAACTATTTCTGTACTGGAGGTGTGAGTTATGGAAGTTGATGTGCTTCGCAGGTTTTGTTGTAATGTCTACAAGTGTTGTTGTTTGTGTCTTTTTAGGAAAGGCTTTTCTACGGGCTCGTCAGATGAACGTGGATATTGGAACATGGGTGAGGCTGCTTAGAAACGCCATTCCCACCGTCAACAATTCAGGAACCTACAGCCCCAATGAACAAAGCCTGTCGCTCAACTCGGGGTGAGACGTGTGCACCAGCCGTGTGACTCACACAGCAACAACACAAATGAACAGCCTCCACTCAACCGTGCAAGAAAAACATTCTGCATCCGCATGTGATGCGATCAGACTCTGCTGCATTCCTTGAAACTTTTTTCCTTGTGTTTCAATATGTAAAGCATATTGATGCTTTCTCAGCCCCGCTCTAAACATCCCATTTGTCACGCTTCATTTGTCTGCCCTACATCTTTGTCTTGGTCTATCTGTCTGGCATTTTCAGGGAGGTCTCAGTGGAGAAACTGAGTCTGGACAGCGATTCTCCAATAAGAGGCGATTACAAGAGAGACACGGACTCACACACCCCGGTGAGGGTTTGTAAATCCACTCCGTAGCCGTGGCATGAAGGGGGGGGGGGTTCCTCCTGACAGTCTTGAGCTATGATCTACAAGTAACATTGTTCTGCTTTACATGGTTGAAGGGTGATACATCAGCACACACACAGTTATACTGGGTGTCACTTGGAGCAGTGACTAATATAATCATAAGAAATCTAAACTGGACTACATTGTGAAACTAGATAAAATGTTGTTTGTCAAACTAGAGAACTGATCATTCTGAGCTTGAATCATTTACAGCAGAGTATTACTAAAAGGAATCATAAGGTTAACTCTCACAGTGGTGCCTTTAGTGTCATGCGGTTACTCAAAAATTCGGGGTCAAGGGATAGAAGCGGTAACCAACACAACACTGATATGACTTAAGTAAGCACTACTGAACGTGGATATTGATTAGATTCAAAATTCAGATCAGGGACAAAGAGCGGGTCTTAGCATTTTGGAGACACTCTCACATCTGAGCTGTTCTCGTCCTCCATCCCTCGTTCTTGTCTTTCTGAAGGTGTTTATCTTCTCCTTTTTGTCTCTCTCCTTCACATGTTCCCTGTCAGGACCGACTGCCAGTCATTGAGCCCTTCTCCCCCCCAGACCTCACCCCCGAGTGCCCTGTCAGAACCCTATCTGTTAACAGGTACACACACACATATGTTAATATGTTCCAGCCTTGTAAAAAAGCCTCAAACTCCTCTCAAGTATGGGAAATACACATTTCTTATCAACCAATAAACATGCGTGAATTTGCTGTGTATAATTAATTATAAACTATAATAAAGTATGAAAAGAAATGTAAAAGTCATGAGCACACACGTGTTACGAAAGAGAACAAGATCCGGCCTCAGCTGATGTTGCATCGATCCACCAGTACGTGAGGAAAAAAAACCAAGATCCGGTCTGAGGTGATGTATCCATCCGCCAACTAGCGGCGGTGTCTCAGAGCACGTCTCGTATCTCAGATTTTGCTTCTATGTCAAACAAAAACATGGACAACGCAACAGCTTGTATGTCGAACAGCTCGTATCTCCAGGTACGACTTATTGTATTCCAAGTTTGACAATGGAGCCATTCTTTTGAAGACATTTTTAACATATAGAAGGAGGATGAAATAATACATCTTAGTATGATTACGGTCAATTTAACTGCTTCAGTTTCAGGTTTCTGCTCCGTCTCAAACACTTGAAGAGAACATTGTAATAACTAATTTTTTTTTAATGATATTTGTGATTTTCTTCATAGAAATAGTCCAAATGTCTTTTGGATAAAAATCCCACACCTTGACATGAGAATGATCTGCACATTTGACAGTACTGTACTCTTCATATGCATGTTTGTCTCGGAAATTGTAATTTATAGCGGCATTTGTGATTTTAAATGTCATATTAAGTACACATGTCCATTGTGTTTGTTTCTCCAGTAAGCAGAGAAAAGGTCCTTTGTCCCTCCAGGACTTCAGGCTGATCGCTGTGCTTGGTAGGGGACACTTTGGAAAGGTAAACTGGTCACTCTCTGAAGTCAAGTCTGTCCTCAGATCAGTGTTCTCGTGTTGTAAAGAGTTGAAATCAGCTGAGATGTTCTCACATGTTTCTGTCTGCAGGTGTTGCTGTCAGAATACAAGACGACGGGCACAATGTACGCCATCAAAGCCTTGAAAAAAGGAGACATCATTGCTCGGGATGAGGTGGAAAGGTGTGTGTCCATGCATCTAGTGCTAAGTGTGTGTGCCTTTGAGCATACATGGTTTCTATTTGCTGCTGTAATGAAGCACCAATGGTTACAATTCATCTGTGGGAGGAGGGTGTGGGTTTCTCATTCACCAAATTCAATGCTATCTTATTATGTGTGCACATTTTTCATTTTCCCTCAATGTTTTTTGTCTCTTCTGCTCAATCCTGCTCTCCATCTTCTCCCTACATTTCCCTGCCGTCCTCCCCTCCCATTCCCCCCCCCCCTCCTACAGTCTGATGTGCGAGAAGCGTATCTTTGAGATTGTGAACATGTCACACCATCCCTTCCTGGTCAACCTATTTGCATGCTTCCAGACTCCAGAACATGTGTGTTTTGTTATGGAGTACACAGCAGGAGGTGACCTGATGATGCACATCCACACCGACGTCTTCACAGAACCACGAGCCACGTACGTAAAGTCTGTTCCTGTGTGTTTGACATAAAACAAAGGGCTTGTATTCATTTTCTTTTTACGGGTGTCGGAAGTTTCGAGTTGTTTAAATCTTAACGTACACAGAGAACCTTCCACTTCTTATTACAGGGAGATTTTCCAAAGTAATATAGTTATGTTCGTGTTTGAGAACGAAATACAACCAATACTTTTATTTCCTCACTTAAAACATTTTGACTTGTGGAGGATCATTGTAGAATTGACAAGTTGATGAAAGGCTACTGTTGTTATAGTTGATCTTTTATTTTAACAGGGAAGTCAGACCTCCATAGATGTTCTGACACGTTGAATTAGTAGATGAATGTGGAGCATTGGTTTTATTTAATAAATGTCAAAGTCCTTGATGTACAAATAAAACCATGAAAAGTTTTCGGGGCATTGAGCTAATGAGAGGAGATCTCAGCGCGGTGCTGTTTTCCCACAGTCCTACAAATAAATCTGATCACTGGAAATGGTTAAATCAGCAGGGTGGATTTACAGTCTGACAGACTAAAAACTGAAAGTGTCTTTTAAACCTTTTATTTCAAAGTTGTTGGTTGTTTTTTTTTAGCACATCCAACAAGCTGTTTATTTTTTTTGTTTTAACTAAACCTGATCAAAACACAAAGACTTCAACTTTGACAGCACATGTATTTGCTTACAGTGTAGTGATAGTTGTAGTAGTAGCATATTGATTGTGAAGTTGCACTCAGATATTTTCTTTTTTGGAAGTGATTTATGATGTTTTATCGGTTTGTCTTCAGGTTTTATGCTGCATGTGTTGTTCTTGGACTCCAATTCCTCCATGACCACAAGATTGTGTACAGGTGAGTGGAAGTAAGAAACACATCTGCGTGGTGCTCAATGGAAGGAGATGCAATATCAACCAAAGTTAATGTTTTTTTAAAAAAAAAAGCCAAATAGGGACTCGGGAGCTGCTCAGGAATTAATCTCCCTTCATTCCTTGACCCAGCTAACATCTGGAATTTACATTACTCCTTTAAATTTTAGCACTTGAAACTCAACTGTTCACTCCACTTGTCGAACAATTCTGATGCTTTTTTTTTTTTAGTTTTTAAATTGTTTTTCTTTCAGAATTATCAAAGGGGGACATTCACACTTAGATAATGGATATTTCTTTTACATCTCCTTTGACATAACAGAATTAAATATAATTTCTTAGGGCTTTGGTTTTAAGATTTTGAGGCTTATTTGAGCTGAAAAATTTTTCATGTCCGAGGGTATGATCTGTCCACACCTCTTCAAAATTCTGTGGCGTTCATTAGCATTGCCATGTCTCCTGTGCCTCATGTATCGTGAAGATCAAATGGGTATTGATTCTAGCTTCCATCTTTTCTCCCAGAGACCTCAAGCTGGACAACCTGCTGCTAGATACGGATGGTTATGTGAAGATAGCCGACTTTGGACTGTGTAAAGAAGGTAAATACCGATATACCATGTCCTGTTCCATCCAGTTTGGTCTACCTTCTATATTCAATCTCCTTGTATTTAGCAACAATTCCATTTTTGTGCCTCTGTCTGCAGGGATGGGCTTTGGGGACCGAACAAGCACTTTCTGTGGGACTCCAGAGTTTTTGGCCCCAGAGGTCCTAACGGACACTTCTTACACCCGAGCAGTCGACTGGTGGGGACTGGGTGTCCTAATCTATGAAATGCTGGTTGGAGAGGCAAGAATTTAAAAATGTCCAATTTTTGTGTCAATACACATGGGTTGAGCTTCCAGATCTTAAACAGCTTTTGTTTTTTGTTTTTTATCTTTATCTTTGAGTCTATTGAACCAAGTGTGTTTTTATGTGTAGTCTCCATTCCCGGGGGATGATGAAGAGGAGGTCTTTGACAGCATCGTGAATGATGAAGTTCGCTATCCACGCTTCTTATCCACCGAGGCTATTGGAATCATGAGAAGGGTAAGAAGGACACACACATAAGTCACCCCTCCCACCCCTTGATGATTTCATCTCCAGTGAGCAACGGTTACAAATGTTTGTGTGTCGTCATGAGCAGCTGCTGAGGAGGAATCCAGAGAGAAGACTTGGCTCTGGTGAAAAGGATGCAGAGGAGGTGAAGAAGCAGCCCTTCTTCAGAGTGAGTGCTGCTTTGGGCTGTTCAGACATAAAACAGTTTTTAAAACAATTTTCGTATATAAGGCGCACTGGATTATAAGGTGCACTATCGGTTTTTGAGAAAATTAAAGGCTTTTAGGTGCCCCTTATAGTGCGGAAAAAACTAATTGTAAAGCAGATTCAGATTCTGTACCCCTTTTTTTTTTTTAATTTTTATATTTTCAATTTTTTGTCCAGAATGTTGACTGGGAGGCATTGCTGCACAGAAGGGTGACCCCTCCCTTTGTCCCCGTCATCGGTGGCAAGGAAGACGTCAGGAACTTCGATGAGGAATTCACTACTGAAGTGCCAACACTCACGCCTCCACGCGAGCCGCGAGTCCTCTCTCGCAAAGACCAGGACAGCTTCCGGGACTTTGACTACGTCTCTGACCTTTGCTAGTGGACTGGGAAGGAGGGATTTCCACATCCTGAGGATTGTTCTTTTTTTTTTGGAGGGGGGGGGGTGTTTTTGAAGTCTCTGCTGACTGTCTGCCGTTAATTACGTTGTGAACGAATATGGAGACGCTGACGGCGGTGGGTCTGCGTCTTATGTTGTCTGCTGAATTTTTAAAGGTCAACCGTTCCGAAAATAAAGAATGGATTGGATTCCTGAGAGGGGGAAGAACTACTTGATCACAAATGAATGACAGACACTACCCCCCCCCCCACACACCTCTTGTCAGTGTACAACAATGCCAGTGACTTGTATAAACATTAGCCTTTTAAATGCACCCTCCCATCATCGTGTGTCAGTGGAGTCACCGTGCAGCTCCGAGTGGAACACCTCACCTTCTCTTCATGCTGTAGACGGTTTGGGTCCGGCTCAACGGACTCTCATACCGATGCCTTACGTTTGTACTTGTAATTGATCCACTGAACAGCTTTTTGTGGCCTTTTTTTTTGTATAAAAACAAAACCAGTTTCCTTGTGAGAGTACAAATAACGGTGTATTTGTACTCATAGGTGGGAGAGGGCTTTTAAAAAATACTTTTTAAGAATATGTGCTGCTTCAATTTTGGTATCTGAGAGAAATGCCTGAGTCAGTTCCTACCACATTTTTTTTTAAATGATATTTGGGTATTGAGGGAGAGACAGATGTAGCAGTACACATCTTTGTGGCAAGAAGGTTTCTTTGTTTCGTCAGACTGGAAAACTCTGAACACTAAGATTTGATGTACAAGTAATTTACTGTCCGTTCTGGAGGTTTGAGACGGATTCATCCACTTATTTACGTGCTACCAGAGTTCTGTGAAGATGAATCAAGGCAATTATATCTGATTTTTAACTAAACAAACCTTTGCTGTTGTTCCTGTATTCTCAATAACTGTTTTAAAAATGACCATTGTGGTTACTGAAAAGTTTGGTTTGTATCATGTTTTTGTTTCTGATTGATATATTGGGACAATCTTGGTGGCATCACAAGCACAGTAAAACCTGCACAGCCTCTTTTCCACACAGAGCCAATTAGAGAGCCGATCCATCACGTTTTGTGAGCAGCACACAAACTAAATAAATGCCAAAGACATCTTCGGAGGCACCTACAGTGGAAAATGAACAAAACAAACCTAGCATTTCCATCTTTTAAGTGTGGTTGGGCACCTCTGTGTAACATTCACTCTAAGAATGTGACATCTTTCTCCAACATTCCAAGGCTGTCAAACATTTTATTCTTATGACATAAAAACAATTGTTTAATATATTAATCCATCTGTCCATCCCTCCTGGAAATCATCTCATGACACTTTCCATATAAAGCAGGTCTAGTTTATTACCAACATTTTGTACCATTAGTAAGGGTTGATGACTTACTGAGGAGAGTAGACAGGAGTACAGGGAGATACAGCGTAAGGTGAAGGTAGAGGTAGCAAAGGCCAAACAAGAAGCTTATGATGACTTGTATGCTAGGTTGGACAGTAAGGAGGGAGAGACTGATCTATACAGGCTGGCAAGACAGAGAGATAGAGATGGGAAGGACGTGCAGCAGGTTAGGGTGATTAAGGATAGGGATGGAAGTCTATTGACAGGTGCCAGCAGTGTGATGGGAAGATGGAAAGAGTACTTTGAGGAGTTGATGAACGTGGAAAATGAGAGAGAACAAAGACTAGAAGAGGTGACTGTTGTGGACCAGGATGTAGCAAAGATTAGTCAGGATGAAGTGAGGAGAGCACTGAAGAGGATGAAGAGTGGAAAGGCAGTCGGTCCTGATGATATACCTGTAGAGGTTTGGAAGTGTCTAGGAGAGGTGGCAGTAGAGTTTCTGACTGGGTTGTTCAACAGGATCTTAGATAGTGAGAAGATGCCTGAGGAGTGGAGGAGAAGTGTGCTGGTGCCCATTTTTAAGAACAAGGGAGATGTGCAGAGTTGTGGCAACTACAGAGGAATAAAGCTGATGAGCCATACAATGAAGTTTTGGGAAAGAGTAGTGGAAGCTAGACTAAGGGCAGAAGTGAACATTTGTGAGCAGCAGTATGGTTTCATGCCAAAAAAGAGTACTACAGATGCAGTATTTGCTTTGAGGATGTTGATAGAGAAGTACAGAGAAGGCCAGAGGGAGCTGCATTGTGTTTTTGTAGATCTGGAGAAAGCTTATGACAGGGTGCCCAGAGAGGAACTGTGGTATTGTATGAGGAAGTCTGGAGTGTCAGAGAAGTATGTTAGAGTGGTGCAGGACATGTATGAGGACTGTAAGACAGTGGTGAGGTGTGCTGTAGGTGTGACAGAGGAGTTCAAGGTGGAGGTGGGACTGCATCAGGGATCAGCTCTGAGCCCCTTCTTGTTCGCTATGGTGATGGACAGGCTGACAGACGAGGTTAGACAGGAATCTCCATGGACTATGATGTTTACAGATGACATTTTGATCTGCAGTGAGAGTAGGGACGAGGTGGAGGAGAAGCTAGAGAGGTGGAGGTTTGCCCTGGAAAGGAGAGGAATGAAGGTTAGCCGCAGTAAGACAGAGTACATGTGTGTGAATGAGAGGGACCCAAGTGGAAGAGTGAGGTTACAGGGAGAAGAGATCAAGAAGGTGGAGGATTTTAAGTACTTGGGGTCAACAGTCCAGAGCAATGGAGAGTGGGGAAAAGAGGTGAAGAAGCGTGTCCAGGCAGGATGGAATGGGTGGAGGAAAGTGTCAGGTGTGATGTGTGATAGAAGAGTTTCAGCTAAAATGAAAGGAAAGGTGTACAAAACTGTGGTGAGACCAGCAATGTTGTTTGGCCTAGAGACAGTGTCACTGAGGAAAAGACAGGAGGCAGAGCTGGAGGTAGCAGAGATGAAGATGCTGAGGTTCTCTCTGGGAGTGACCAGGAAGGATAGGATCAGGAATGAGTACATCAGAGGGACAGCACATGTTAGAGGTTTTGGAGATAAAGTCAGAGAGGCCAGACTGAGATGGTTTGGACATGTCCAGAGGAGAGATAGTGAATATATTGGTAGAAGGATGCTGAGTTTTGAACTGCCAGGCAGGAGGCCTAGAGGAAGACCAAAGAGGAGGTTTATGGATGTAGTGAAAGAGGACATGAAGGTAGTTGGTGTGAGAGAAGAGGATGCAGAAGACAGGGTTAGATGGAGGCGGTTGATTCGCTGTGGCGACCCCTGAAGGGAAAAGCCAAAAGGAAAAGAAGAAGTAAGGGTTGATGACTTCTAAGAAAAGAAAGAGGCAGAAACCTCAAGTAGAACCAGATGTGATGGACAAACATTTGCAGCCACCGCTTGACCTGAAAGAGAGATGCACAGCATGAATAACAATAACCATGACAACTACAATAATAGAAATAGAAATGAGAGTGTTCATAATGGTGATGATGACGGCGTGTGCGGTAGATCCCAGTCAGGATCACACCAAGACACAAACACAATCTAGATTAATGAGCTCCCTAATTTTTTTTTATATACAGTATTTTCCGCACTGTAAGACTTGCCTAAAAGCCTTTAATTTTCTCAAAAACCAACAGTGCGCCTTATATTCCAGTGCGCCTCATAGTGTGGAAAATACTGTAATAATCCCCGAAAGGAAAATTAAGATTGCACACTCCAGTTAGTTAGTCAATCACACACATGCCCCATGTGTTCATGCCCCTGTAATACACACAACCACACACACGGGGGCCTGTAAGCATGCAATGGGAGGTAGAGTGGTGGCCAGCCCCTTTGTGGAGCGCCCTAATGAGCAGCTGGTATGGAGGACAAAGCCTTGCTCAAGGGTGCCGCGGCAGTGGTCCGGAGGTGAGCTGACACCTCCCACTGTCAGCTGACACTCCAGGTGTTTTTTTTTTGGACGGGAGCGGGAATCGAACCACCGATCTTGGAGCACTGGATGACCCGCTGTACTGCTGAGCCACTGCTGCCCCTGAACCTGTGAAAACCTATGAGAGGAGAAAGTACAAAAAGATCTCTGAGGAAGAAAGGCATCATGGGAAATCCCCCGGCATAACTAAGACTGGTCAGAACCCACCTGATCCAGGAAGGCCCCTTCACCCCACTGAGACCCCGGCTGGAGGAGAGGGGTCTGCACCATCACCTCATGAAATAGTCTGGATCATCTGTCTCAAAGAGTCTTATGAGGTTCCATCAGATTTAAATCAGGTACACAGGTGTAATCTCATCTGTGTTAATCTCATCCTGTGTAATCTCATCTGTGTTAATGGTGAATATCAGCTGTTATGGTATGTTCTACCAACTAACACGTTCCTGATGGACTGGTAAATGGTGAAAGAACTGTGTGTGTGTGTGTGTGTGTGTGTGTGTGTGTGTGTGTGTGTGTGTGTGTGTGTGTGTGTGTGTGTGTGTGTGTGTGTGTGTGTGTGTGTGTGTGTGTCCCTACTGCCTGCCGGAGAGGGGAGTCTGAAGCTCTGCCTGAACTACATGGTGCTCAATTTTTCAAGATGTCGTCGCTGGAACAGAGGCTGTCGCGAATCGAGGAGAAACTAAAGCAGGAAAATGAAGAAGCTCGTCGCAGAATCGACCTCAATATCGACATGAGTCCACAGCGATCACGTCCGAGGCCGAGTGAGTGTGGATCGGGGAGGACAGGGTTGCTGATGACGGCCGGAATAGCGGGGGAAAGATCGGAGAGAGGAGGGAGGGAAGGAGCGGGGATGTTGTGTTGGTGCTAGCTGCTACATGCTAACAGACAAGCTACATAAACAAACAGTGATTCCGTTCATTCGCTTGGTTTTACTGTCAAAACCTAAACTTAACAACAAGAACTAATTTATTCATGAGCCCAAATCTTTGAAGAAGGGCTGTCATGAAGCGTCTCGCTGACATTTGTCTGGAATCTGTTCTGAGGCTGTCCTGTCAAACCTGCCAAGCTAACAGGCTAACAGGCTAGCAGTGTCAGTCGGAGGAAGGCCCGGGTTAGTCCCTCCGTCTGATGCAGTTTTTAATTCTGTTTTTAAAGAATTATGGAGGAATAATATAATCCCAGATTATCTGGGATTTTCCTATGATTGTCAATCAGTGTGTTTCAAGTCCAATTGCACCAGCGGTTTTGACCCATGACGAAACTGACGGATGATTTTGTGCAAAAAGCGATCAGCTTCTACCAGCAAACGTCACCGATCATCGATCAGATTGATCAGACTCATTTATTACAGTCGAGCTGTAACATCTGATCAATGACAATGTGCTATGAAGCTTATTAGAGCTGTTATAACGGTTCACGTCGGGCCCTTGAACGGCATGAAGGAAGCTCTCCCGTCATCGAGTCGAGTCTGGGACCCTGAGACGTGACCGTCATGACAGAATTTATTTTTATTATCATTTATTATCATTTATTATCATTTTATTCTCTTATAAGTCTCACATGAGGAACTTTAAATGCCGTCAGCCAGACTTTACAGCATTGACTTTACACAGATCGGTTTTCTTCTCCATTCATTTGAGTGACGTTGACCACAAATTTGCTTTTTCTGATCATTTGAACATGTTTTAACTTGTGATTCTAATGAGACGTGAATAATAATTTCAATTAAAGGCTGTTACTATTCTGCTTTTTTTTTTTTTTTTTTTGCTGTCAACATAATCTTATGAAAACACTAAAACCAACGCAAAATATATTGCTATCAATCAAGTATCGATTGTAATATTTCTACTAACCAGTCAGACTCTATTGTTCTGCTGGTCAGTCAATATGAAACAGATGATCGATGTTATTTCTCTAATGAAATGTTTCTGTTCTATTAATAACTTATTATAATAATCAATATTAATCATATAGAATATTATAGAGAATACTTTAAATTTGACTTAAAGTTAACCTTTCTTTCCAGGTTGGCGCTAGAATTGATGAATGCTTTTGTATCGACAGATTTTTGGCCTCTTTTAAAAAAAAAAAAAAAAAAAAACGGAAGAAAATCTGTTTTTTGTTTTTTTGGAGGGGGGGCTTTTTTTTTTTTTTTTTTTTTTCACGATTTGTTTCACAAATCGTTAAAAATATTGGGAGATGGGACGGTGCATTCCTGATAGGAATCTTTTCACAGAACTTTTGCTATCAGCCTCTACAGCTGCTTTTATCCATTCATGTAGAGAACAAGGGAATTATAGGAGTCAGAAAGTCTGTGTTTTTTTTTTCCTCTTTGTTATATGATGGAGCATTTATATGCGTGTGTGTGTGTATGTATGATTGTCTCAGTAGTACAGTGCAGTAATGTGTGTGTGTGTATATTTTCTTTCCTCTGTCTAGTCATCGTGATCCAGCTCAGTCCTGCTCCAGCCCCTTCCCAGCGTGCAGGTATCATTTAATCCATCGCTCTCTCTGCCACTGTGCCTCTTTTCTCCTCTGTCCTCGCACCTCAATCTATCCTCCCTAATCTTTTTATTCCTTTTTTTTTTTTTTTTTTTTAATTATCAGTGAAAACACAGGCAGTTTCCTTCGTTCTCTTAAGATAAGACTCGTTTGTTTTTTCTCCTGCCTGTAGAGGAGGCCTTCAGGATTACGACCTAATTCACTGTTATTACTGGCTTGTCTGTTTAACACTTTTTCCACCATCCAGTGTGAAGTCTACATTTTTTTTAACTCGTCCAGCACCTTTAACATTTGTTTACTGTCTCTAGCAAGTAAAGTGGGTGTTTCTGCCAACCAGCTTGATGGTTAATAATGGAACAAAAACACATCTGTTAACATCAGTAGTAAATAAACCACAGTTTGGAGCTGATACACGTCCACTTCTGCTTCTGAATGAATATACTGTACATCCGGGTCAAGTTTAACAATTTAGTCCTTAACCTCTCCTGATATTTCACCCAGCAGTCATTTACACCTCCCTATGACCCCCCCCCACATCTTTCCATCGCTACTGTTCTCTGTCTTTATTTGTCTTTGCCAGTGGCAGGGCAGTGTTGGTGTGTGTTGATATACCCAGTTTGTGTGTGTGTGTGTGTGTGGATGTGTTACTGATGATTAACCTTTGTTTTGCTGGAGGCAGAGAATCACACTGCATGTGGCTGTCCTGCACGACACAGTGTTTCGGGTTGTGTTTCGTTCACCCGGTCTCTAATCCAGCATCCCCCCCACCCGTCTGCAGGAGTGCGGTGACACACACTCCGGCTCCTCTCCTCTCTCTGTTTCTCTGTCGTTTTGTTACGTGGCGTCTGAAGACTGACCTTCCTGTCCGATTCCACCTGACTGACTGGCTGACTACCAGCTTACTCTGTGCGATGCAGCTTTTGGCTTAAATGTCTCCTTCTTTTCTCTCTCTCTCGACCTCACATCTCCCTTTTTTCATGTCATTTGCCTGTTTTCCATCTTGCAGCATCCACCTCTTTCCATTTGCAGCAGCGCCGTGTTTAGCAGGAGGCGATGCAGCAGTGCCTGCGAGTGTCCGTCTGTCTCCTCTCTCCTCTGTCTGTCTGTCTGCCTGTCTGTCCTCTCATTCATCCCTCTGGAGCCAGTCAAACTATGGAGATGCAATCTGTGCCAAAGTTTTCCCTCCTCTCCTTACTAACCCCTCCTCTCCTTCATTGACCGACTGTCCCCTCGACAGGCTGATCTATCTGCAGGTGACTCCTGGAACGCCTGCTGGATCTCACAGAGGAGTGTCTGCCTGCTACTACATAATAATAAAAATGATAATAACAACTGCATGGTCCACAAAATGTTCTGCTAACTGTTTTCTGACTTAAAAATTAATAATAAGTAGGCAGGTTCTTTGTAGTTATTTGCCGTAAATGTAGCCATTGTTCTTCGTAGCTTCTGACTATTGGTCTGACCATCTGGATATATTTTTCTAAAAATACTATGATGTGTTATTTTTGTCTCTCCAGCCATTAGCTGTTCTTACATAGGTGGGCAGGCGCTCAGTCCACAAGGTGGCCGGTTGAACACCAGCGTGGACCGAAAAATTTCCCTCAATTATAATATTTGATTTGTGATTCCTGAGCTGTGGCCTCACCATGTGCCGCCTCATTCGGCCTGTGGGATGTTGCCTTTGCTTTTTTGTTTTTTGTGTTATCTCACAAAAGAATTCGATAGAGCCAGTACTGATTTTTCTCGGGCGCGTCATTGGTAATAATTTTTAGGCGGACGTAGAGACGATGGAGTCGATCATATTCTCTGATGATCAGACGCTTTTATTGAGTCGTTACACGTAAATCCAAAGCCTCGATTCCAGGAAGGAAACGTGAAAACAAAGGGAGGGCTGACATGAGTTCAGACCAATCGAGCGGACACAATGTTATCAGTTCCTCTAGTTCACACAGCAGTTTTAAATCATCATAATGAAGTCAGTAATTGCATGAATAAGTGGTTGTTTCACACCTCCTGGCATGCTGGCGTCTGGTGGAACACATTGTGTACAGTTTGCTTTGGTCTCCTGTCTGTGTCTGACGGATCGTCTCCTCCACCCCAGCGCTCCAGCTGCCGTTGGCCAACGATGGAGGCAGCCGTTCGTCTTCTTCAGAGAGCTCGCCTCAGCATCACCATTACCCCAGCTCACGACGACACATGCTCACGCTGCCCACGCCTCCGTACGGCCTGCAGAAGAGCCTCGAGAAGTATGTGGACACATACCAACCATCATCCACACAACCGTTGTTCAGGCACACACACAGACACGCAACCAGAGCCAGGTTCATAGAACACTGACGGAAACCCAAGACGTTTGCAGAGTGTGTGGGTGGAGGTGGGGGGTGGGGGGGGGCACATAAAGTTCCATCTTTGAGTTAGAAGCCTAACTTTGATCTCACTACGAACGTTTCACTTTGACATGTGAATATTACGTTTCATTGTGTGTCATTGTGTATGTTTTGTCTCTACAGTGCAGAGATTGACCAGAAATTGCAAGAAATCATGAAACAGACGGGTTATCTGAAGATCGATGGGCAGGTGAGACTCGCAGATTTTGAGTTTCTCCAGTATGGACATTTTTATTGCCTACATGTCATAAATAATATGACTGAAATCCGAAGAGAGAAAGGTGATAGGGAAAGTTACATTGAAAATAAAACATCAAATTAAAGTCTCAAGTCAGAATAATTTGTAGCGTTTAACAACTGTTGTGTAAAAATTTTTAAGAACGCATATTTTGATTTAATGGCTTGTCAGTTCATTACAATGAACATGGGAATCAATCTCACAAAAAGTGTCAGTGCTATATAGGACTGCCTCAAATAATTATTTTGATAGTAGACTAATCGATTATTTTTTTCAGTTTGTTGACTAATCTGATCAAACGTAAATTGAATATAAAACACACACCTGATTGCACCAGTGTGAAGCTGCTCTTGTTTATCCGTAGTTTACAGCGTGAAGAGAGAAAGGTGGAAGCGACAGCTGAGGGTGCAGCAGCAGCAGTTTCAAGTGAAAAACAAAGATTTAAAAAAAAGAAATTGGGTGTCAAATATTAAATTAGTTGTCTACAATTTTAATATTCGAAATAATTGTGACTAGTTGACCAATCGTGGCAGCCCTCCTGCTGTACATGCAGACTAAAGCAAATGTTCGTCTGTATTTATTAACGCAGCCTCGAACACTGGCACTAGAAGACAGTAAAATAGAAACTCACAATTATTACGGTTATTATGGGACTCATATTATTTAAACCTCCAAATATTTGTCAAGTAAATGACCCAGAGGGGTTTACTGTTGTCTTATGATGCAGAAAGTAAAGTTGGAACCAGCCTCTGTTGATTTAAGATTTTGTATAGATGCAACTTTCGGTATAATTAACAGGTGAAATTATCTTGAGATGATCTTTTTTTTTTTTTTTTTTTTTTTTTTTTGTCCACAGCGGTATCAAGCCGAGGTGACGGACCTGATCAGCGAGGGGGAGATCGGCAGCGGGACGTGTGGACAGGTCTTCAAAGTGCGATTCAAGACGACCGACCACGT
Source organism: Antennarius maculatus (assembly GCA_013358685.1). NCBI lineage: Eukaryota > Metazoa > Chordata > Actinopteri > Lophiiformes > Antennariidae > Antennarius > Antennarius maculatus. The sequence goes on from CM023612.1 coordinate 22,528,257, forward strand.
CATCGCTGTCAAAGTAAGACTTGCGTGGTCGTTGCTCGTGCAACACGTTGATCTGCACTTCTGGACGCTAAACTGGCTAAGAGAGAGATTTAACATGCAGGTCATTTAATATAGTACCATCTATGTCTGCTCAGGGGTCTAGGATTATTCCAGCATTGATACAAATGTTTGTCCGTCTGTCAGCAGGATCAGTCAAAAACTTGTAAACAGATTACCAATGACGGTCACATTGCATCTGAACCTGTTGATTCAGTTTGAGTTTTCTTGGAAAAAACAAAAAACTATGAAACTAATGTTTTCATGAACAAGGAGTCTGCTGTGTTTTGACTGCTTAAAGGAATCCACATTTATTCACCAAGAGGGATTTCCTGATAAACAGCAGCGTAGAATGCAGTAAAAGTTTAATGCTTAACCCACTCATTTTCTTTAATTGTGATTACTTACTAACACAGTGGCAGTAGTAATCCCATGTAACAGCCCTCCTCCACAAGAGATGACTTAATAGTGGTTCTGTAAGCGGTTTAATGATGAGGGAGTCAGTCAGCTCACAAGAGGAGTCTTTATTTTGTTTATTTCCTAATGGGTTGTTTCTTAACCTGCACATCAAGCAAGCATAGTGTGTGTTTCATACTTGCAAATGCTGGAAATAAACTCTTAATGCCTTTGTGTGTGTGTGTGTGTGTGTGTGTGTGTGTGGTGTGTGTGTGTCACCAGCAAATGCGTCGTACGGGAAACAAGGATGAGAACAAGAGGATCCTGATGGACCTGGATGTGGTGCTGAAGAGTCACGACTGTCCCTACATCATCCAGTGCTACGGCGCCATAGTTACCAACGTGGGTGTCCTCACCCAAAACCAAATGAAATATTTTCATTACTGCTTGTGCATCGTTTGTTTTTGAACTGTACCGGTAAAACCTGGTTGTGTTCTACGTGTTTGTGTGCAGACGGATGTTTTCATTGCAATGGAACTGATGGGAACGTGTGCCGAGAAGCTGAAGAAGAGAATCCAGGGTCCGATCCCGGAGAGAATCCTGGGAAAAATGACTGTGGCAGTAAGTGGAAGATTCTCACACACATATGGGGAAAGTATAGGTTTTTATGTTTTCCTTACAGTCTTTATGTGATGTGTGTGTGTGTGTGTGTGTATGTTTTTTTTTTCTCCAGATAGTGAAAGCATTGCTGTACCTGAAAGAGAAACACGGTGTCATCCACCGAGACGTCAAACCCTCCAACATCCTCCTTGACGCTAAAGGCCAGATCAAACTGTGTGACTTCGGCATCAGTGGACGTCTTGTCGACTCCAAGGCCAAAACCCGCAGCGCTGGCTGCGCTGCCTACATGGCGGTGAGTGAAGAATTGTCTCACACACACTTACCAGATACACACCTTGGATTCTCAACATTCCTGTTTTCCCTTCAATGCTTTTCCATCTTTGCAGCCGGAGAGAATAGACCCTCCTGATCCCACCAAACCTGATTACGATATCCGTGCAGATGTTTGGAGTCTTGGCATCTCTCTGGTATAAGTGCTTTCTTTTTATTACCATGAAAAAAATATTACAAAAATATGACATTGACACTATTTTACGTTTCATTTTCACACGTATTGAAAATCATCCACATAATTTTACTGCGTTTATGTTGTGAGAGGCGATGGCCTTGGTAGCCCCATTTGGAGGGAAGTATTGGCGGCAACATCACATGGATTTTTGCGCAGGAAATGTAAATGATGATAATCTGATCATTTTTGTATATTATAAAATCTCCTCCTTCTACCTATGCTAGCCCTTTAGGAAAGCTATTGCAGCAGATTATTTTTTTAAATAATCGAATGACTGTATTTGTTCAGAACCAGTGATCAGAATGTCTGTTGGTAAAAACGATAAACAGAGTTGCAACGTTATTTAGACATTTATTATCAGTCTTCTTTGTGAGGAAGATAAAACGTAGGGAAGCTAACAGCGGGAGAAGAAATATCTGCTGAGAGAGGAGAGTTTAGATTCACCTGGTTGTGTTGTTTGACAAAATTGTCCAGCATTCGGAGTCCTGCCGTCATCGACAGCAGTCATATTAAATTAGTGGTTCTTTTATATGCAAGTAATCAACCTTCAAATTAATGTAATATTTATTAGTTGTGTAGTTTTCTACAGGTTATTTTAAGTCACTGAATTTTAAATCACTCAACAACTCCAGCTGAGCCCAGGTTGGAAAGCACAGCTAAATGTTGAAATGTTCACGATAATTGTTAGAAAAGCTTGAAACGTGTTACCAACAGAGTTCAAATGTGAAGGAGAAAGATTATATCGACTGAGGACACAGAACAAAAGATTTGGTTTATTAATTATTCGTTTACTTGTGTTCTCCAGGTGGAGCTGGCCACCGGACAGTTTCCCTACAAGAATTGCAAAACAGACTTTGAGGTTCTGACCAAAGTGCTGCAGGAGGATCCTCCTGTGCTTCCTCTCAGCATGGGCTTCTCCCTCGACTTCCAGTCCTTCGTCAAAGACTGGTGAGCACATCAGAAACTTATCCGATTCACAGCTTTCAGAATTTATCTTGTTTTTTTTTAACTTACTGCTGTGTCACGTCGTGTATGTGTGTGTGTGTGTGTTTCTTCACAGCCTCACAAAGGATCACAGCAAAAGGCCAAAATACCACCAGCTGCTGGTAAGACACCAGTCAGAATGAGAATAATGATCATTTTGGGTTCACCCGAATGAACTCATGGACAAAAGCAACTAAACTGTCTCTTGTCTCTTGTGTTGTGTGTGTAGGAGCACAGCTTCATCAGGCGTTATGAGGTGCTGGAGGTAGATGTGGCCGGTTGGTTCCAGACAGTGATGGATCGCACGGAGTCTCCTCGCAGCAGCCAGTGTTACAGCCATCAGCACCAGCTCCACTCGCTTTTCAGTAGGTAGCCTAGTCCAGCGTCGCCCTACACTGGCATCAACTTAGCCAGATGCTTGTCTAAGCCTAGCTTTAGCTTTGCCAAGCCCAGACTCAGTCTGTTGTAGTCTAGCCCAGCCTTAGCAGCTAAGCCTAGCGTTAGACTCAAGCCCCGCCTGTCCATCTGTCCACTGGAGGACCCGGAGAGCCGACGTAGGAGCAGGAGAGACGGGAGACGTGATTGAGGACTCTCGATGGACAGATGGACAGAGAGATGGACTGATGGATGGATGAAAGCGATGGTTTTTGTGTATCTTTGTGTTAAATGTGGACAGGCAGACATGGGAATGAGGGAAGGTAAAAAGTGCACACTGTAGTTAGTTTCATGTGTTTTCACCCATTGTTACATTTTGTCACGCTATCATGTCGCATCACAGTGTGTATAGCAGCCAAACCCACGTGTAAGCAAACTGTGTGTGTGTGTGTGTGTGTGTGTGTGTGTGGTATGCATTTCTACATTTACACCATATTTCATTTGTTGTTCATCTTTGTTAGCATTAATCCAAGCGGTTGGATTAGTCAGCAGAGTAGTCACTACACACTGGAACAAAGCATCTGCTACATTAGCAAACCTGAATCTGTCATGTACATAAAGCATTATGGAGGACACAGTATCTGGTGCAATTATAATACTTCAGGGGTTTCTACAATCACACATTCTCAGGGTGTGTGTGTGTGTGTGTGTGTGTGTGTGTGTGTGTGTGTGTGTGTGTGTGTGTGTGTGTGTGTGTGTGTGTGTGTGTGTGTGACTGTGTGTGTATGCGCGTGCACGCACACGCATGCGTGTGGATCAATAGCGAGACACAAACAAGTGAGATCTCACATCTGAGCTAATCACTTTCACGTCACAGGCGTAACACATAAATATGAATCCACATGTAAACGTTTATGGTTTGCTAATCCTCATTAGCATTAATATAACATGCGTTTTTGTCGTAGCCGTCGTTGTAATTAGCAGCTTCATATTCGGATGAAATAACAAAAGTGAAAACAAATCCCAAAAAAATTAGCGCTGCGTTCTATATTTGTAGAAAAGAGATATTTACAGTTGTTGTTTTTTTTTTTGTTTTTGTTTTTTTTTTGTGGTCTGAAGGGACGTATATGAACCGAAAACGTGTGGAGGAATAGAAAAGGAGAGGATCGATTGGTTAGAAAGGAGTAAACTCGGGACTCTTTGGTGATGTGTGCTAATAAAAGTGAAAGGAGAGGGGAGGTGTATCTTTGTTGAGGGGCATGTGGAAGATTTGGAAGTCTGACATAAACCGGGGGGGGGGGGGGGTGTCTTGTACGACAGACGAGCAAAAAGTGTAAAGTAGTGCTCCTCGTGTGACCAGAGCAAAGACTGTGGGCGGTTTGATGTCATTGGTCAAGAGATATGAGATATGAGAGATATGATTATTTGCCTGCTCCTGTACAAATGATCTGTGAGGCCTTTTTTAAAGTAATGGCGTACTTTAGAACAGGCCCTACATGTACTTGGGTGCAACAACAATTTTGTCCCATTTTTTTCCCTCAGTGTCTAGATTCTACACTCTAGAAATATCAAGTTTTGCCGAATTTAAGCCAAGACCAATAGTTAGCAGATTTTTTTTCTCACATGACACCAAAGTGTCTTTACCTAAACACAACAGAATGATTGAAAGAGCAAAGACGAGGCGTTTTGTCTCAGCTACATATAGAAGCAGTTGTTATTTTGATTCTTAGAGTCCGAAGACTGATGTAGAGATGCGACTGAACTGGTCACTTTGTTTGAGACAATGCATAGATGTAAGCCAATGAGTGCAGGTCTTCAGACACTGACTAGAGTCCTACTGCCTCCCCTCCTGCAGGGCCACAGCCAAAGCCTGCTAGACGTGCAGACTCAAACCACCCACGCACCAAACCAAATCACTGCTAGCCACAGAGAACTGAGGACTATCAACGATGGAGGGAGGAAAACTGTTAAGTGCCAGAGAGAGATTCATGAATGTTGTAATGATGGCAAAAAAAAAAAAAGAAGAAAAAAGACATGTGAATATAAAATGACAGGAAAACGATAGGAAAGAGGATAAAGTGAGGTGAGGTGGAAGACGGGGGATTGTTAAAGAAAGTTGAATGAGAAAGTTTTACGAAACGTCAAGACAATCTGGAGTTTGATGACAGGAAGTCGGAAGTCAAAAAGAGGAAGCATGGATTGGAAAATGGAAACGTATGATTATGGACTGCTGAGCTCTGAAGCTAGCTGGTTATTTTTTATTTTATTTTTTTTTTAAAAAAAGCTTTCATGGTGTTAGCACCAACCAACCAACCAAGTATGGTTTTAGCGAGTGAGTTAGCGCGTTTTGTTTATATGTAATGTTCTGTTCGACAATGTTATTTATTTGCATTGTTACTGCTGCTACTTTTTTTTTTTTTATTGCTTTAGACGCTACTGTCACGTCTTTCCCAAAGGACAAACACTTTTAAAATTTTCTTTAAAGCCAAATAAGTGAAATAATGCAATGTCAACAGAACCAAATACAGAAGAGCAAGTCTAAAGAGGGTAAACGTATGTGAGAGAGGATGAGGAGAGAGAGAGAGTGCGGAGAGGTCGACTTCACACAAAGTACTAACACACAAAAACGTGCACACACTTCACATTAAAGGTATCTCTGTGTATAGTTCAACATGGTCGTCATGGCGTCACACTAAACTCTTCACGGTGTAGATATGATAAGAGGGAATGTCTGTCTGTCTAAATGCTTTTTCGTCTTAGTCAACCTCAACTTTGTCCATCCATCCATCCATCATCCATCCATCATCCATCCTTCCACCTGTCCAAATGTCACCTATAAGCTTAAAAACCTTGAGAGATTTTACACCAAAGGTGTCCACAACCCCAACAGAAACGCAAACGGACGTTGTTGATGTTCTGACTCGGTCTTGATGTTATAAGCGGTTACTCTCAGCCGTGACGTAAGTGAACTCTGTCTATAGCGATGGGAGGAAGAGGTGGTGTGTGTCATATACCGCACGAGGGGGGGGGGGGGGACAAACTCATTAAAGCAGCAAGGGTCCAGCAACACACACACATAAGATTCATCCTTATGTTCTGTGAAGTATCTGGCTGACGACTCACTCTTGTTACATCTGGGGTTTCCAGTACAGCGAAAAAAAAAAGAGTTCTAAATCTAAAATGTAACGTTATCAGATCCAACTGCAATGTCTTGTTGCTTGTCTGCAATATATACACTAATATTGTACTCGTTTACCTACCGTTAGATAGCGTTGGTCCCGCTGTTGACCTACCTCTACTACATTTCAAGAAAATCTTGATCAATCGTCATGAATTTAGAAAGTTTCCAATCTAACTGCAGAAAATGGACTGAGCAGTGGTTAATAAAGCAAATGTAAAATGTAAAGACTAGATGGTCGTCTAAAGCAGTGGTCCCCAACCCCCGGGCTGTGGACCGGTACCGTTCCGTGGGTCCATTGCTACAGAAATAATACATAACTTACATTATTTCCATTTTATTTATTATTTGATTCTGAACATTGTCTTGTTTTGGAAAAAATAAATTAAATTGAAACTCCCCAAGCTAGCAAAACGAACACAAAAAAAAACAACAAACCAACACATTGCCGTGATATTATGAGGATGCTGCTAATTAATTTGAATACACATTGGATTCACGTTTATTATTATGTATACGGGGGGGGGGGAATGCAGGTCGTATCATTTTATTTTGTTGTGTTTATCCGCCACACCTCTGTGAAAATCTTATCTGATGTTAAACCCGTCTGTGGCGCAAAAAAAAGATTGGGGATCACTGATCTAAAGGACCGTTAATGTGTTAAAAATAACCAATATAGAGATTTAAATAATCTGTTGTGTTTAACACAACAGATTCTGATACAGTTGTCAAGAATCTGATGATTGGTTAACACCCTTGATGTGTCTCATTTGCTTATTGTATGTTTAAACTAATGTTCTTGTTGTTAAATCTTGATGAATGATGATTCCATGTTTGCTCAGTTTGCCCCCTCACCCACCATGATCCACAAGCCCGCTCTGTGATACCAGAAAACACCAGTTTGAAACCCAAACCAGGGTCAAGTCGCTCCATTTGAACAAATGCGACGATGAGTTGGCACAACTCTGTTAGTCCGGCCATTTTTTTTGGGGGGGGGGGGTACCTGGAACTGATTTAGCTTTCTAACTGTGAACGACTCATGTTGACTCTCCGGATTCAGGGATGATCTTGACCGATATGCTTCAACCTCCCCCACGAAAAACTGTTGTACATAGACCCAGATCTGGTGCTCGGACTCGGATAGGGCATCCCATTGTCACGGCAACCTTCAAAGTCTGTATGTTTAACCAGTCTCCCACTGTCAAGGCTTCTGTTATTAAGCTGATGTGTATTTTACGCACGCACACACTCACTCGACCGTGCTCTTATTGTGTATTGCGATCCAAACACCTGATTGGGTGACGCTGTCACGATACGACTCTGTGCTAACCAATCAGGTCAGGCTAGTTGTGTATCTGCTGAATGAGAAAGATTGTCAAAGTGTGTGTGTGTGTGTGTGTGTGTGAGGAAACAAAACATCTGTTAATTAAGACATACACACACATATACCTAATATATGAAGCTACCCCACCCCACTGTATACAGCAGTGCTTGCTCCTGCCAATAGTGGCTTTATGTGTATATTAGCTTGCCGGGTGCGCGGGCGGGCCAGGGGGTGTCGTCCAACTGCTCGTTCAAAGCGTGTCACTGTGCTGTGCCTTGACATCGAGGGGGAGCATGTGTGTGTGTGTGTGTGTGTGTGTGTGTGTGTGTGTGTGTGTGTGTGTATGTATCATAAACCCATTTGTAAGTAAAACCAAATATCATTTTCACTATGCAGTCATTCAAATCATGTCAGCTTTCGGGAGTGGAGAAGAAAAAAAAAAAAGCCTCCTGTAAATACAGATTTACAGACCAACTGGAGTTGACAACAGTGTGTTTTCTTTTTCCAAGCTCCCCTCCCAGTGTGATTAACACCCCCCCCCCCCCGACAGCTACTTCACAGAGAAAAGACAGAGCAACATATGTTTCAAATGAGCTGACAAATATTTAAGGATTGTATTGGGTTGGGGAGGGAGTGGGGACAGACTGGGATTTGTAGTCTTTTTTTTGAGGGGGGGAATACAGATCAATGCTGTAAAGTATATCAATTGCATGTCTTTGTCACCATTGTAACTGCCATTGGTTCTTGTTTTTTCTTTTGTTTTTTCTTTCAAGACGACAGTCAGTCGGTTGGGGTGGGGATGCACAAAATCCGTATCCTTATTTATGAATTTTACACATATAGTCTGTATTTTGTTTGTTTTTTTGCAGAAATGTTTATGAATTATTGTGTATTTAGGAAAAAGATATTTTATGCTGTGTTTCAATGCTCTGTTCAACTTTTGCAATATACTTCTTAACTTTGGACCCGCCACTAGTTGTCAAGGAGAAACCGTATCTTTATTAGCAGACAGTGTTTTCAAGGCAGATGTCTCAATGTCCTGTTTCCCTTTCATTCACATGCTTCCATCTTTTGTTGCATTTAGCTTTGTGCGCAAGCAAAGCGTGTGATGTTTGTCTACCAAAAGTCTTTATTGATAGTGAATATTATTAGCTTTTATTTTGTCTGTTTTGTTTTTTTTTTTTTTTTTTTTACTATGATTACTGTTTTTATTATTATTATTTTATAATTATTTTTGTTATTAATTATTCAGGGCAAAGATAACACCAAATTGAACAAAGAAATAAATGGGTGATCCACATCATTGCTGAGAACTGGACAGTGTTGTCCTTCCTTCTAAAGGTTTCTCGTACTGACGAGGTGGAGCGATCGTTTTTCTCACCGTTACGCTGTAGTGTCTGTCCACCTTATTTAAATCATCACATAAAGATAACCTCTCAACTGAAAGTTTATTAGTATTTTTTTATTATTAGTATTATGTATTTTCCTTTGATCAGATATTATGATCGTTTATTTCTTGTCACCCCAGTTTGGGTCATAGATTGTGTGCTGTTATTTAATTTTTTTCCCCCTCTCTTCCCTACCCATTGCTTTAGGATTTTATTTTGTATTCAATTTTATGATTATTTTTATAATTTTTTTCCTGGTTGCTTTGATGCTGTAGTAGTGAGCTGATTGGTCAAACACCAGAGCTTTTGGGTTTTGTTTTGTTTTTTTTTTCTTTCTAATGTTGAGACTGTCATGACTGATGTTGCACTTGTGATGGGATTTATTTCTATTTTTTTGTTTTGTGCTGCAGGTTGTTGTGCAGAGAGGAGAATATTGGGTGTTTCCTTATTTTCTTTTAGGTCACAGCAATTATTTTATCAATCATAGATCTGTGACACGGAGCACGAAAAATGAATCTACAGTGTATTATTTTCACTGATATTTATTTATTGCTTATTTGTATGGGTTTTTTTTAAGTCTTGCTTTTTTTGTTAAGGGCAAATTGGACTCAAGATAGAGGAATGATCTGTAATTGGCATTTTACCATTGTGTACAAAATATTAATTATAATATACAGTAACAGATGACAACAGAAACTGTTTAACCTTACATACGGCTCCAACAAACTAACTGCTCCGGGGCTACGCCGAGTATCCACAGTGTCGTGTACTTGAATTATAGTGGTTTGCTAATAATTCAGAGGTCCAGTGTGTAGTATTTTAGGAGGATCTATCAGCAGTTATGGAATATAATGATAGTTATTTTGAGAAATATTAAGGAAAGGTTTTGATGACCTTAGAACGAACAGTTTAGACCTGCAGAGGGAGCATGTCCTCCTCATCAATCTGTTGTGTTGTTTCACCACATTTCTACAGTAGCCCAGAATGGACAAACCTAGTAATCGATAACGCCACAAAATTCTACACACTGGACTTTTACAGCCTGTTTTAATTATATTTTTCAGTTGGTTCTGAATGCCAGCAACAAGATTGTTTTTGTTTCTTTTGAAGCTGAATGATTTTAGCTGATGATAACTTGTATGCGAGTGGATTGATTGGCTTATTAAGCTGCGCTCCCTGTTGCTGGGACACACCTCTTTGAATCATCTTTGAGGTTTGTTGCTTGGCCTGCAGTTTAACTGAGTCTAGATTGTAGGACTTTGCTAGCTTGCAGAATGGGGAGAGGATTGACTTCAGTCGCCTCTGTTGCTTCTTGTATGTAGGGCACCATGGATTTATTGTCTTGACTGTTGTATCACTCAACGCAGCTTTACTGCCTGTTAAAAAAAAAAAAGTTTGTTTTATTTGGGCTGTATTTTATCCCCCTCTCCCCAGTCTCACTTCAAACAGAATAAATGCCATTATATTGTGAATACCTCAGGATTTTTTTGAAGAAAAAAAAAATAAAACACTTAAAAATCAAATAAATAAAAAGTCCCAAAAAGTGTTTGTGTGTGTGTTTGTGTTTGTGTGTGTGTGTGTGTGTGTGTGTGTGTGTGTGTGTGTGTGTGTGTGTGTGTGTGTGTGTGTGTGTGTGTGTGTGTGTGTGTGTGTGTGTGTGTGTGTGTGTGTGTGTGTGTGTGTGTGTTTGGTGACATTTTCTCTTTGGATTCCTGCATTGTGTTTTCAGGTTATGAACACATCTAATTCAGTTTAATGTTCCTGAATCCTGTTTAATTTCCTGAATCCTGTAAAATGCCTTCTGGGTATTTCTTTAAAGTTTAACATCAACTTAGACTAAATAAAACACATTTAAGCTATAACTCAGGAATTTACAGGTTTTTAAGAAAAAACTTTCACACAAATTTCTAATAATAAAAAAAACGAGTCTTCTGATATTCATGATCCTTTCAATCAATTTTCATACCTTTTGTTTTCCACAGTTATATTTACAAATGACTCAATAAATATGTCCAGCCATGCAGAAATGGACACAAGTAAGCTTGTAATTGCTTGTTGGGCCCACAGCTGGATTTATGGTTGACAAACAAATGCCATACTGTTTTAAATCTGACCTTTCCAAACTTTTCTTCCTAAATTTAACATTTTCATGAAGTGCTTTACTGTTGCAGCAACTGTGACTAATGATGAATATTTATGTGTTTATGATGAAGTGATGGAACTTAATCATCAATAAAATAATTAGTATTGTGGGTAAAATCCAGAATAAAGATGGATGTGCTGAAAAACAAACATCAGAACAAGCTTTCATGCAAACCTCAGACAACATCCCATCTGCACTTTCGCCCACAGTAAAATCTAAACACGATTTCCTGCGTAGCATGACATGACTTGACACGATTTTGCTTTTGCTCCTGGTTGAAGCGTTACACAACAGAAGATGCGTGGAGGAGTTCTCTCCTTGAGCTGCCATTGCGGCACCCGGGGCGCAACTTCCCTTTATTACCACGTAAACCTCAGCAGCTGTACTTTTGATGCACGTTTTATACATAAATATATGAATGATCATTTTACAGTCAGGCCATTATCAGGACAGCAGCTGGAGTGAGATCAGGAGGACACCTAACACATAAAGTAGATTAACAGATTGTGCCCTGTGGCTGTAAAAATCAGTCTGACAGTAAAACATCTCCTCGTGTGACATTTGCACTGACAGTCTGCACATTAAAATACCGCAATGCAATAAAAAGTGTACAAAAGAAATACAATGAGTTTGCTATATTATTAGACTTTCAACCTCCAATGTAGAATCCTGTGTGTATTAAAGCCAAATAAAATGGTCTTTATTCAGACACGAGGTGAGAGAATCGGATGACTCATCAGGAAATAGAAGTACTTGCTCTTACATGACTTGGCTGAACATGGTGAAGGGCCCCAGGCTGAATTTTGTCTTCGTAAAGCGAGCTGCATGGAGGCTGACCTTCTTTAAACAACACTCGTATTGCCAAAGGTACATTGAAAATTTAATAGTCCTCATACTGAAGATCATTTTCTGTAAGTGATGGAGACTATATCATTAGCCCTCCGTAAACATTAAGCAGAAGATAACATGATTTAACAGAAAGCTTCAGCTACTGTGTGTAAAATATCTTCCAAAGTTCCAGGCTTGTTGGCACTTGTTAGAAATTCCCGTCTCCATGTCTTCATTGCAGCAAAGGAATAGAAACACAAATGAGGCATTCGCAATAAAAACATTTAATACACATACTTGTTTTGTCAAAGTTTGTGCACAGTTCTCTCACTGTGGTAGTGCTTTGTGAAAGAATGTTCTTGTGGATAGCATGAACAGTCTTTCTATGTTTGTCATGTGACTGTTGTTTTCAGAAGACCAGGGTTGTGTTTGTTTGTTCATAACCTAACCAGCATGTCTCCTAATCTCTAAGCTCTGAAACAAACAACCTGACAACTAGGAGTGAATCAGTTACACATCTAAACCCAGTCATAAATCATAATGTGAATACACATCAGTGCCAACAGTGTGTTTCCTTGTTCTATTTCAGTCTTGCTGTGGCATGCCGCCCCAATTTCAATCAGCTCATCTCTGATGTGCAGGGAGATAGATTTGGAGCAGGAGGAGCAGAGCTCCGGGTAATGACGGGGTTTGGAGAGGAAACTTTTTTCTTCTTCTTCTTCTACTTTCTTCTTTTCCCTTTAGGGGTCACCACAGCAAATCAGTTGCCTCCATCTAACCCTGTCTTCTGCATCCTCTTCTCTCACACCAACTACCTTCATGTCCTCTTTCACTACATCCATAAACCTCCTCTTTGGTCTTCCTCTAGGCCTCCTGCCTGGTAGTTCAAAACTCAGCATCCTTCTACCAATATATTCACTATCTCTCCTCTGGACATGTCCAAACCATCTCAGTCTGGCCTCTCTGACTTTATCTCCAAAACCTCTTACATGTGCTGTCCCTCTGATCCTGATCCTATCCTTCCTGGTCACTCCCAAAGAGAACCTCAGCATCTTCATCTCTGCTACCTCCAGCTCTGCCTCCTGTCTTTTCCTCAGTGACACTGTCTCTAGACCAAACAACATCGCTGGTCTCACCACAGTTTTGTACACCTTTCCTTTCATTTTAGCTGAAACTCTTCTATCACACATCACACCTGACACTTTCCTCCACCTGTTCCATCCTGCCTGTACACGCTTCTTCACCTCTTTTCCACACTCTCCATTGCTCTGGACTGTTGACCCTAAGTACTTAAAATCCTCCATGCAGTCCCACCTCCACCTTGAACTCCTCTGTCACACCTACAGCACACCTCACCACTGTCTTACAGTCCTCATACATGTCCTGCACCGCTCTAACATACTTCTCTGCCACTCCAGACTTCCTCATACAATACCACAGTTCCTCTCTGGGCACCCTGTCATAAGCTTTCTCCGGATCAACAAAAACACAATGCAGCTCCGTTTGGCCTTCTCTGTACTTCTCTATCAACATCCTCAAAGCAAATACTGCATCTGTCGTACTCTTTCTTAGCATGAAACCATACTGCTGCTCACAAATGCTCACTTGTGCTGCCCTTAGTCTAGCTTCAACTACTCTTTCCCATAACTTCATTGTATGGCTCATCAGCTTTATTCCTCTGTAGTTGCCACAACTCTGCACATCTCCCTTGTTCTTAAAAATGGGCACCAGCACACTTCTCCTCCATTCCTCAGGCATCTTCTCACTATCTAAGATCCTGTTGAACAACCCAGTCAGGAACTCTACTGCCACCTCTCCTAGACACTTCCATACCTCCACAGGTATATCATCAGGAGTGCCTTTCCACTCTTCATCCTCTTCAATGCCCTCTTTGAAGAGGATGAAGAGTGGTAGGTGAACAGCACCAATGGCGGTCGTTGTTAACCCAACCTCGACCGATCCGGTAGGGAAGTCATAGATTTGATTCCCATGTTTGATTTGGCAAAAGTTTTATGTCAAATGCCCTTCCTGACACAATCCTTTGTATTTATCCGGGCTTGGGACCAGCGCAATAAGACTCTGGCTTGTGCCCTCTTGTGGCTACATTTTTGAGAGGAAACTTTACGCTGCAGAAAAAACACAACAACAGACCACGCCTCTCTCTGAAACCTTCCCTCTTTTAGGAAATCTATCCCTCTTTGACCATATATGGTAGGGTTCTAAAGCGAAAGCTCATTGGTGAGTTGTGTAGAAAGCTGCTCCACTTTGTTTGGATTGTGCTCAAGTATTACTATGAGAAAAATAATCAATTTATTGTAGTCCAGTGAACATGAGTTGGTCCTTCATTTCTTTTGACATGAAAAATACGGAAACAGTAAACAAATGTAAAAACATGCAATGCATTAAAAAACAACAACACACAATTAACTCCATTGTCAATAAAACCATTAACGTAAAAGACAGTTATGATTGGATTTTCTCTTTCTGTTTCCTCTCTCAGCTTTTTCTATTATATCTTTATCCTGAGCAATGCCACACCCCTGCTCCTGTTGCAGGTATAGCAGAGGCTCTGCATTCCAACACACACACACACACACACACACACACACACACACACACACACATACACACACAATTTGCAGATCTTGTCAAGTCAACTTGGGTCACAAACACCGCTTCAAACATATATTTTTGGGCTCCATGCAGATATCTAAACAGAATAATTTCTGCAATTCTGTAATCTTGATACATCAGAAAGGTTCTGAAAGCCCAAACTATAAATTAAATAAAAGAATGACGTCACGCTAGTCCAGTATAGAACTGTCATCCAAACATCTAAAACAATTATCATTTTATTTGCTCTTCCTTGTGTTGTTTATTTGTGTGTTCTCAAAGTGGCCCTCGACGCCGAAAAAAAAAAAAAAAAAAAAAAAAAAAAAGCTGCTTTTTTTTTTTTTTACGTGGGGCTCCTGAACGCAGCACAGGTGGGCGGAGCTTTTTAACACTACCTGTGAAAAAATAAAGGTGGGCGGAGTAAAGGTACAGCCCCTTCCCCACCCATCAGCAGAACCTCTGAAGCGAGACAGCCAGGGAGAAGGTGAGACAGGCGGCGGAGGAGGAAGACGTCATCAGCGGAACATTGAGCTCGTTTTGGACGGAGCTGCCGTCGACTGTTCTTAAAGCACCGACTGAAACAGAAGAACCGAGCTCACCTACAAGTGCCTGCAGCTGAAAAACAGGTGTGTTGTTGTTGTTGTTGTTGTTGTTGTTGTTGTTGAAAGGAGAGAGTTCTTTGTTACTCATCTCTGCAGCAGATTGGTATGCTTGGTGTCCAAACTCCACCTGTCAGAGTCTGGCTGAGAAAGGACAGTTTAAGAAAGTCCAGTAGAAGTTACATCATTATCACAGTTTTAATCCTTTAATGTTGATTTTGTGTCATCTGTACTTTTTGAAGTTTCATCTTTAGTGTTTACACTGAAGCTTAAGTCTGAATTATTTACATAGTTTCCACTATGAACACTGCATTATCATGATCATATTTTCTTTAGGGCGCACCCACGCAGCCACTACTACAGAATACAGAATTATCAGGCAAACATCACGCACCGATTGTTAGTAACTGTGACATGATGAAATAAAATAGTGTTTTTAAATCCAAGAGATTTGTGAGCACGCTAATGAAATGATCTATCTGTTTAGTCTAGAAATTAAAACGTCTTGAGCAATTCAAAGACGAATGCCTCTCATCTCCACAACATTCACAATCAGAAGGATTTTTTTTATTTTTTATTCTAAGAATGTACATTTTTATTCTTTTTCTCCACCTGTCGTCCATGTTCCACGACAATGCCAGTGCATTTAAGATATGTAACCACTTCTTCTGACCCATAATGTCAACACATCATCATTGTCAACATCACCGGTTGCTCAACCCTCCAGGCTCTTATCAGCAGCCCGGCTGCAGATGGCAGGGCTCAAGGCCGCTGTGTGTTAGGTGAGCCATGGAAGCCTGGATGAAGGGAGGGGATTGACTGGCAGCCAAGAACAGGAGATGCTGCTGAAAGCGTGCCTGATCAGAGCATAAGTGACACAAATTAACCTGAGGCATGCAGACATTAGAAATATATCTGCTGAGAAAACAAACACAGGTTGGTGAGGTAACAAGATGAGGGCATCTGGAGTGACGCTCTCTTTTATTTATTTTTTTTGACATTGTTGAATAAAATCTTTATGTGAAGGATTTTATTCTTGAATTTGCAAGAGGTTGTTAGGCATTTTGCTCTTTATTGTAGAAGAAGGAAAATGAAGACTGAAGTAGTTTAGATTTGTGTTACTGAACCACAGAGTGTCAAAATATACTGAAGTGGACTTTGTTAATCTTCCTGAGGAAGTTAGCGCATGGAAACCTTCAACAGTTACATATGTGAATGTTGCAAGTCTTGAGAGTGAACGATGCGTTCGAATGCTCTTATTCTCACTATATGATGCTCTTAGTCATCACAGACCTGCTGCAGTTCTGCTCAAGAGTCTGAGCACATAATGAACTTAAGAGGGACACTGATGACATCTTATGCACTAATGCCTTTATCCCTCACTTGATAAACACACACTCTGGGTCCTTTTCTCTCCACACACACTGTTGCACAAAGGTAAAGTAGTATCTGTATATGTAGTATCTGTATATGCAGTATCTGTATATTTGTTTTTGATTTTTATTTTTTTTTTTGCAGATAATGCATTTGTAGAGCAGGACACACACACATCTGTCCTGCTGTTTTGTCATCATGAGTCATCTAGCTGAGAGAGACGGTCACTATGCCTGGGTTGATTTGAATTTAAAATGCACTTGAGTCGACAGATAACTTATATGTGTATCTTAAATTGCCGGAGTGTCGTGATAGTTTGTCAGCAAGGTAAGCTGAGGTGTGGACATTATTGTAATGCTGCAGAGTTCTCTCACCAACTTTTGAACGCTATTACTCACTGTTTAAAATGTAAGGTGTTCCTGATTGGGAATATTGTTAAACACATACACCTTAAATGAAGTAATTGTATTAGTGAACTGCACTGTGTAAGTATTTTGCATTCACACATTAGTGCCACATGGATATACGGTAGTTTAAGTCATTTGTCGTGTTTTTTTTTTTTTTGCCATACCAGCCTCATTCAGTAAGAAACAAGGGGAGTGGAATCTGTGTTGGATTTTCCTTATGAGGGCATTTTAGTTCTCTCTGATGGTGTGAGGCACTGAGCCTCTTCCTCAGGGTGTGGTTGGAGATCAGTGACATTTCTAACTCTGCCCAGACTTGCTCTCGGCATTCCTTGCTGCCTTTCTGCCTAGACCCACCTTCCAGCAAGACTTTTGCACTGTAATCGAGTCCTTAAGTGCATCAAATCACTCTCGCTGTCCTGAAGGAGATGATATGGAATCAATGCACATTTTCAGTGTCTAGTACTAAACAAAGACTTGTGGGAAAGGTTTGGAATTTCATGAAATTCTGCTGGCGAGGATGTGTTGAAAAGCAAAGGGCTGAGTGTTACTGTAGAAATCAGTCACCGTGACTAATTATTTTGTCTGACTTGTCTGTGCTGAGCCTTGGGTCATGTCTATGCAGGCAAGGCTTCATATTCAAAATGATTGACATTATGGGATGTTTCCTCTGACCAGTAATGAACATATGTATGGTTCCCTACTCTAGGGAGGACATCGTTTCATTGTTGGTTGATGGGTTTTGTTCTGTTTTGTTTTTTTGGCTCATCACAGAACACCAGTTTGTCAAAAAGTGCATTAAACAAGCTGCAAGTATCGTCTGTCCACGCAAAGAGCTCTCTTTAGCAACGTTAGCCTTTCTGCCAACACTGTGGCAGATCATATTTCTCACCCGTCAAGTAATATTTATGATCAATTTTCAAAAATCTTTGCACCTTTTCCCCTTTGATGTGCAACATGCCCCTCCTGAACTAACATGTAGTGCAACTCTGACCTCAAAGCCAAGTTCAGGGAGGTGAGTGGAAAAGAAGACGAGCTTGAACAATTTTTGAGAGAATTGACCCCCCTCCCCCCCAGCTTTCCTGGGTTAGGGAAATGCCTCTGCTGCTTCTTTCCTCAAACCAAATATAGCTTAAACCAAATTTACCAAATATATTTGGTTATATAAATATGTGAGAAAAAAATGCTGCCAGGTCTTTGGCAGCAAGAAGTAGATAAGAGAAGAAATGTTCATGTGCTTCAATGTTAAATTAATGCTCAGGCCAGTTCATATTTAGAAATGTATGAACAGTTAGTAAAAAAAAGTTTTTTGGGGGAATACCTGATGAGGCCCAGCCTCACCCAGACTGTGCCTCCTGTGGTCCCCAAGTAATCTGAGTTTGAGACCCTGATTTAATTTCTGCCCAAGCTTTGTAGACATTAGCCATAATGTTGGAACCAAAAATGTTGTAATTCCTCTTATCATGAGATAGAGCTGCCCCAAACGATTATTTTGATTATTGACTAATCACCGATTATTTTTTCAATTAGTCGACTAATCGGCTCATACATAAATTGAATGTAAAACATACACCTTATTGCACCAGCATGAAGCTGCTCTTATATAACCATCATTAGTTTTCAGCTTGAAGTATTTAGCTCTCTGGTTACGCTAATATTAGCAGCTAACTAGCAGCGACTATTAGTTGTTTACGATTTTAATAGTCGACATAATCGTGACTAATCCACTAATCATGGCAGTCCTATCATGTAATGTAATGGATCATTATCATAATATAACGGATAGTTCCTTGGGGCATGTGTGCCCCTGAAAGTCTTTTCTTCCAAAGCCGTCCCATTGCTCTTTGAATAAACATAAAATGCTGCCTTGCTCTGTATTTCAGCTACCATGACTGACGCAGACAAGTTCCTGTACGGGGACCGAAGTGGAGGGAGTGACCCCCTTGCACAGGCCGACTGGGCCACCAAAAAGTTGGTGTGGGTCCCCTCTGAGAAGTTCGGTTTCGAGGCTGGCTCCATCAAGGAGGAGCATGGAGACGAGTGTGTGGTGGAGCTGGCGGACTCTGGCAAGAAGGTGAAAAATTAATATGTGCTGATTGTCTTGAAGAAAATGTTTAGATTTCCTCCAAGCAGTAAGGTCATGTGGCAGGAGACTCATCCGTTACGGGCGCGGCCTCTTTACATCACAGGTGAAAGTTAACAAGGACGACATCCAGAAGATGAACCCGCCCAAGTTCAGTAAGGTGGAGGACATGGCGGAGCTCACCTGTCTGAACGAGGCGTCTGTGCTTCACAACCTGAAGGAGAGATACTACTCTGGACTCATCTATGTGAGTTATGATGGATGCATGATTCTACCTGGTGACATCATCACTCTGCAGTCACAGGGAATCAGATGTTGTAGACGATATGGATCACTGTGTTAAAATTATTGTGTGTATTAAACCCCATTTTTAACTCTGTTCTAACTTGTGCAGACATACTCTGGTCTCTTCTGTGTGGTGGTCAACCCATACAAGTATCTGCCCATCTACACTGAGGAGATAGTCAACATGTACAAGGGAAAGAAGAGGCATGAGATGCCTCCTCACATCTATGCCATCACAGACACGGCCTACAGGAGCATGATGCAGGGTGCCACACTTTCATTTTTGTTAAAAAACAAAAAAAGGGTCCATATTATTTTGTGTTTGGGTTCTGTTCATGTCCTGCTACAAGTTATTTCTCACCAGTTTTAAACAAAATGACTTTGGCGGGAGTATATCAGGAAATAATGAAGATTTTGAATTCACCAACAAAGATTAATAAAACATATGAGCTGAGAATATTCATGAATTTGATCTTTCTTCTTCCCCTCAGATCGTGAGGACCAGTCCATCCTCTGCACGTACGTCACTCTTTCCAGAAGTCTTTATTGTAGGACATAGTCTTTTAGGATTTAGCTGTAGGATCAAGGACTGTAGACTTAATATATACTTCAGAACCATCTAATAATCTTAGGTTTTGATCAGTTTAATCATTACCCTAACATGTCTGATTGGAGCTGTGCTGTACTGTCTTTTTCTACAGTGGAGAATCAGGAGCAGGGAAGACCGAAAATACCAAGAAAGTTATTCAGTTTCTCGCTCATGTTGCCTCATCTTTTAAGTCCAAGAAAGATCAGGTCAGTAAAGCTTTTTTTAGTCGTCTTTTCTTTCTCATTCTCTCCCACTGGTTTTGAAAACACCCTGATAGAAAGTCTCTTTTTGCGATCTTACAAAATCTTGGACAACAAGTGGTGCAGCATTGACTTTGCGTCGCCCTCATAGAACCAAAAATGTTGTAATGCCGCACATCTCTGTGTATTCTATTCATTTTCCTTGTGTCCAAGTTGTTTAATAAGGCTTACATGAGATGTTTATATGGTTTTATGGTGATACTAAATACTTCTAATGCTTCTTTTTTTTTTTTTTTTTTTTTACCTTTTCCCCATCAGGGCACCGCCGTTCTGTCACACGTGAGTTCATCCCTGAGTCCATACGCATGGTGTCTGACCGTTGATACCAATGCACTACTCTCTTCATTGCTGTTTTAATTTCCTTGCTGGGAATTGTACAATAATATTTAAATCAATTTCATACCAGTATGCCAAATTGGATGCTAATCCAGAAGTTATATAGATTATCTTATAATCAGAACTGCAAACAGGAGGAGACCATGAGCCTCAGTCTATCCAAATTGACAAAATCTGCCTAGCATGTCCTAGTAAATGACAATGACAATACTTTAACTATGGAAAAAGCACTCTAGCACATTTCCCTCGTTTCATCAAAGCTAACTCCCTGCTAACTTTAGTTTTAGCATTCAGATATGAAAGTATTAACTCCTAGAGGCAGATATCCTGAGATGTCACATTTTCTCAGTGAAGTTATGGCAAATGTCCGTCATTAGTTTAGATAATTCTTGAATAAACATTTCTAAATAAAAATTTTCAATGCAGAATAAAGCGTCCAACATGGATTTAGAAGATAAATACATTTGTCTGCTCAGCAGCTGTTTGAGCGATAACATTTACCTGAGGTTTGTCTCAGATGCCGAAACACATCTAAAAGTTTTACGAGCTGTATTAGCTTGTCTTACTCCACCCAGCTGTCACTTGTTTTCTCAGCCTGCTTCTGTCTTTATGGGGGGTTTTTTGTATTGTAATGTAGAGTAACCTGATAAGAGTGTCAGAATTCACTTCTGCATTTCCTTTGGGGGATCATGGCTAACCAACCTGTGTGCTTTTTGTGGCATCTTTTGTTCCTGCATGGACACAGGCGGTTAAAAGAGTTTTGTCCTGGAAGCTGCATGTTGCTCTGTGGAAACTTGTGTTGGAATGTACATTGGTTCCGTTTTTGTAGGCGTACGTATAAGTGGGTGCAATGCTAAAATACCTCAAGGTGTATTCTTTTGAAATTGTAGCCTAAAATATTTTTTAATACGCTGAACATGTTGTTGCACATGATTGGATTCACTAATGAAAGATCTGCAGCACCACAAGGAAATGCATGATTTTAAAGTCGGGCTGGTTTGAGTAACATCTGGTACAGTGTTCTGTTGAGATGTTATTCTGGTCCAGAGTGAGTTGTAGTGATAATGCTGTGTCTTTGTCAGGGGGAACTGGAGAAACAGCTGCTGCAGGCAAACCCCATCCTGGAAGCCTTTGGCAATGCAAAGACTGTCAAGAACGACAACTCATCAAGATTTGTAAGAATTACATTAAATCCTGAAAACTTGTGTTAATTAAAGGACATGTCAAATTCCAGTCAATATAAAGGTGGAATAAATGCACTTATTCCGTATTTGTGTATTGCTAAATGCGCAAATACAGAAGAAGCTGGTTGAGTAAAGATCCTTTTTAACCATAATAATGTTGTGATTTGGAGATAGAGTCATCAAAATGATTGGATTTTTTTTTTTTTTTTCTCTTGTAGGGAAAATTCATCAGGATCAACTTTGACGTTAATGGATACATTGTTGGAGCCAACATTGAAACCTGCATCCTTTTCAGAAACACAGTCATTCCTATTTAAAATTCTTGTACACACATTACTGTACCAGGAGTCCCTGAGCCAAAAAAATACACTTTCTCCAAGCAGTCAACAAAATTAGAATCATCGTCAAGTAATTTGTGATATTTGTCTCAATATAATTGTTAAACTATATTTGCCATATAAACCTAAAATTTGCAATTTTAACCATCAACCATCTTCGTTGATGCACTGTTGATGCAATGTTGTCGTACAGCGTTTGCTTTTACATTTGTCCGTCCTTCACTGAAAACTTTTCCAGATCTGCTGGAAAAATCTCGAGCCATCCGACAAGCTAAAGAAGAGAGGAGTTTCCACATCTTCTACTACATGCTGACGGGAGCGGGCGACAAACTACGCTGTGAGACTTAACCTAACCCAGAAAGTAAATGATAGTCAACCTTTATTAAAACCCAAACATCCCATCTATGGTTTGTCCTCTTCTCTTTTTTTCACTATCTAGCTGAGTTGTGTCTGGAGGATTACAGCAAGTATCGCTTCCTGTCCTGGGGAAATGTGACTATTCCGGGCCAGCAGGACAAGGACATGTTCACAGAGACCGTGGAGGCTTTTAAGATCATGAGCATCCCAGAGGAGGAAAGAATCGGTACTCGTTTTCTTTTTTGCTGTCAGATTGTTTGCAGCTGGTGATTTATTTCCAGTTTGATTTGGAGGGTTGAGGCCTAACGTTAGGGTCAAGGAATGGATTCTTCTTTTATTCTGTCTACCATTATTTTTTAGTGTTCTGTTTTACTCAACAATATTCAGTTACATTTTTCGACTAATGGTACAAAATCTAGTGCACTATAATACAAAACACAACTATGAGAAAAGCATCGTGTCTGCAGAGTTGAAGTGGAATCAGAAAGTTGTTGCTTACCCTAAACCTTTACATATTTCTACTGCATTCGGTAATAGTTATTATTGTTATTCTGGTTTAACTAAAGCCTAAAAAAAACATTTATGTTTTATAAATACTTGCACATTGTTCATCAGCATGGGGTTGTTTTCCCAGCACACAGTGACCCCTTCTGTTTGCTTTTCAGGTCTGTTGAAAGTGGTTTCAGCCGTTCTACAATTGGGAAACATGAGTTTCAAGAAGGAGCGTCACTCTGACCAAGCCTCAATGCCTGATGACACTGGTACTTATAATTAACTAGACACATCCTTTCCTCTGTACATTCTGTCCTTTGTTTGCTCAAAACATCCAAGTTCGTCAAACATTTGTCTTCACATCCGTCAACTATAATCCGGCTTGTTTTACCCCCCCAGCTGCTCAGAAAGTGTGTCACCTGCTGGGCATAAATTTGACCGAATTCACTCGAGCCATCCTGTCTCCCAGAATCAAGGTCTGCATCTCAATCTTGTCTTTAACATTCCTTGAAATTCAAAATAGGAAATGTTTCATTGCTATCGCCTCATGTAGATTTCTACCTCTTGTCTGGCACTTGATGCATTGTCCACACATGAAGACACTTTATTGATGCTGGGACTTTTTCTTCTTGCAGGTTGGTAGGGACTATGTCCAGAAGGCCCAGACCCAGGAACAGGCAGAGTTTGCTGTGGAAGCTTTGGCGAAAGCCTCTTACGAGAGGATGTTCCGCTGGTTGGTCCAGAGGATCAACAAGGCCCTCGACAAGACCAAGAGGCAGGGAGCATCCTTCATTGGCATCCTCGATATTGCTGGATTTGAAATATTTGAGGTGAGGGATTGTGTGATGTCAGAGTTATTAACTCAGAGGATCATCTTTGATTTAATCAAAGTCTTATCTAAAATCACACTATATAACAACAATTTGAATTTGATGGATGAATATTTCTAGATCTTGGATCCAGAATAAAATGAGAACACATTCTTAGATACCAGCCAAATAAATGTGTCAAAGCAAAAGAGAATCAGCTAATAGTAACAAATGAGAAACTACAACAAGTACATGTTTGTAATAAATGATTATAATCCAGTTTAAGAAAAGAAATTGATATTCCAAACTGGTAAGTAATGTTTTTTCGTCATATTTTTTTTTTTACCTCTACAGTTGAATTCATTTGAGCAGCTGTGCATCAATTTCACCAATGAGAAGCTGCAGCAGCTCTTCAACCACACCATGTTCATCCTGGAGCAGGAGGAGTACCAGAGGGAGGGCATCGAGTGGAATTTCATCGACTTTGGCCTCGACCTTCAGCCCTGCATTGATCTCATTGAAAAACATGTAATGTCTCCTAGTTAAAAGTAACAGTGAAAATCTGTCTCAAATTGGAGAATACATAGAAGTATTGGTTAAAGATTCCTGCGGAAGCCACTGTTAGCAATTTATGCAGGAAGGAAATTATATAGTGCATGCAATACTGAGATATTTCAATGTTCATGGCTATTAAGCCAGCCAGGATTCCTTTTGAATTTGATTGTGTTTTTTTCCACCATCACAGGCCAGTCCTCCGGGGATCTTGGCTCTGCTAGATGAAGAGTGCTGGTTTCCAAAAGCCACAGACAAGACCTTTGTTGATAAAGTGATTCAGGAGCAGGGAACCCACCCCAAGTTCCAGAAGCCCAAGAAAATCAATGATGATGCTGATTTCTGCGTTATTCACTATGCTGGAAAGGTGATTGATGAAGACTTCCAAGTTTTCCTGCTTTTTTAACGTAATTGGAATGTAGTGCAAATTCCTCCACACCACCTACGAAACCTCCTCCTCTGAGCAATGTAGGTATTGTGTGTGCTCAATGAAGGAACTGTCAGTTCATCATGTATTCCTGTAGAGGGTGTATGGAGTAAATTGTCCTCTTAGTCTGAAGACATCTAAAGTAATCGAGCAACACAGTGGTGGAAAAATGGAGTTGCACACTAGTTGCATACTATATGAAAGCAGTGAAAGCAGCAATGTCATTACATCAAATTATGAATGAAGAATTTGGATTCTTTAGTTGATGAAATTAACATAAGCATCAAAATCTGCATTTAGTTTCTATAGAAGCAACAATATGTTGTTGGCATTTTTTTCAGGCGGTTGCATAGATTTTTCTAAAAACATGAGTCACAAACAGTGACTACATCTAAATGATTCAGTCCGTATAAATTCACATGAATACAGTGAAGTCCATTACCCTCTTGTGGGAGTCCAAGTGTGTGTGTGTCTGTGTCTGTGTGTGTGTGTGTGTGTGTGTCTGTGTGTGTGTGTATATCAAGATGTGACTTTGCAGTTGTTTAGTTGTGGCATCCTTAACTTTTCAGTTCTTCTCTTGCTGTGATGCAGGTGGATTACAAAGCGGACAAATGGCTGATGAAAAATATGGATCCGCTGAATGAGTGTGTGGCGACTCTGTTCAACCAGTCTGGGGACAAATTTACTGCCGACCTGTGGAAAGACAGTAAGTGCAAAACCTGAATGGTCCAAGCTGTAGATTTTGTAAATTTGATTGCTTATGGTATTCAGAAATGCTTGCTCATGGTTTTATTTTTCTATGCACCTTTTTTTATCGCACCAGATGACTTATTTTTAATGTGTCACCTTTTTAAAAATACTTGAACAGCCAGAAAGTTCTAAATACTGAATTAAACTGAAATAAACACAAAAGCAGTAATATATTGAGGGTCAAGGCCTGCGGGCGTTCACAAATTAAATCTGCTGTGAGGACAGCTGAATAGTAAATTGTCATCTACATAGGAAAGATGTTACATAACAAAATTGTTCATTGTGATACTTTACGTTTGTGTTATAAAACACATTAACATAAAAGGTCGTTCCTCCTCCTCCTCCTCCTCCTCCTGAACAGTGAACCGTATTGTCGGCATGGATAAGATGCCAGGAATGTCGGAGTCCTCCATGGGTGTGTTTAAAGGACGGAAGGGAATGTTCCGGACCGTGGGTCAGCTGTACAAGGAGCAGCTGGGCAACCTGATGACGACGCTCAGGAACACCAACCCCAACTTTGTCCGCTGCATTATTCCCAACCATGAGAAGAAGGTATCAAACACCTGAATTTCTGAACTGAAGGGCTTTTTAGTCATCCAAACACGTTGCTCTGCTTCACTTGCCATGTATGGATCCACCGTTAAAAGAATAATTACATATTTTAGTCCTGATGCATTATTTATTAAATTATACAAGCTTGCATGAACAGACTAATATAAAGAGCCAATTACATGCAGCACATATAGCCATTGATCCTTAGATCAAACAAATATTATTTAACACATAAAGGGTTTTGTGGTTTCTTTTGTTTTCTTCAGGCAGGTAAACTGGAGCCCCACTTGGTCCTCGACCAGCTGAGGTGTAATGGGGTCCTTGAGGGGATTCGCATTTGCAGACAGGGCTTCCCCAATCGTATTGTCTTCCAAGAGTTCAGACAGAGGTAACATACAATTCCATTTGTGAAAACTTTTTTTTTTTTTTCCCCCTCATATAAGCCCCTTTTTAGAGAAATCATCCCCCAAATAGAAATATATTTATACAGAAAGAACTGGGCTTCTGTATTTGATCTCTGCTCGTCTCTCTCAGGTATGAAATCCTCACTCCTAATGCCATCCCCAAAGGCTTTATGGATGGTAAACAAGCCTGTGAGCTCATGGTAAGAACAGTAAATCTAGGAAATATAGTGAGCAGTGTATCAGATGAAGAAACAAGTTCATATCACTGAGTCACGTCCTTCTTCGTATCAGATTAAGGCCCTGGAGCTGGACCCAAACCTGTACCGCATTGGTCAGAGTAAAGTGTTCTTCAGAGCTGGAGTCCTGGCCCACCTGGAGGAGGAGCGAGACCTGAAGATCACCGATGTGATCATCAGCTTCCAGGCCTGGTGCAGAGGATATCTGGCCCGCAAGTATGAAGAACTGACTTGAGCGACACGTTGGCAAACATCCCATTGTCTCATGTTGACATGAGAACACAGTTCAGTAAAGTATGTTATTTACTTTTGTTGCTCTAGAGCTTTTGCTAAGAGACAGCAGCAGCTGACTGCCA
The DNA here is from genome assembly GCA_013358685.1 of Antennarius maculatus. NCBI lineage: Eukaryota > Metazoa > Chordata > Actinopteri > Lophiiformes > Antennariidae > Antennarius > Antennarius maculatus. The sequence continues at coordinate 22,555,038 of CM023612.1, forward strand.
TGAAAGTTATCCAGAGGAACTGCGTTGCATACCTCAAACTCAAAAACTGGCAGTGGTGGAGACTTTTCACTAAGGTATGAGATTAATGGAAGAAGGGAGTGTTGCTTCCACCATCCAGACAAGTGGAGAAAGTGAAAGGAAACCCTCTCCCTTTCCTCCTTACCACTTCTGAGGTGCCCATATATAAAACTCTCAATCCCAATTTCAAAGTAAACTTCAGTTTATAGACAAATTTCAAAATAAAGGTCCTGACATAGCGTCATCTTCACTAATAAACACACGCCTTCCTTGCTTCATGTACCTTGCGAGGTACCACTCGTGTTCAAAGTTCTCTTTCAGCGTTGGCGGCACCGATGCTGTTGGCACGAGGCGCCTGAGACCCATCCTAAAAAAATGATAGAAAAATAGAATAATAGACAAGTGGAAAGTGTGTCCTTTTTATTTTAGGGTGGCATTGCCATCAGTAATTATTATTGCTATAATATGATTGTAGTACATTTTTGCTCATTGGAACTGTTTCTCATGAACCCAATTATCACAATTTAACACTTTTTTTTAATTTTAATGATACCGAGAAAATCTTCGTTTGGTTTTTTTTCCCTCTAGGTGAAGCCGCTCCTGCAAGTCAGTCGACAGGAGGAGGAGATGTTGGCCAAAGAAGATGAGCTGGCCAAAATGAAGGAGAAACAACTGCAGGCTGATGAGCAGATCAAAGAATATGAGTCCAAGCAGCAGCAGGTAGGAGTTCTGCCTGGACAAAGCTGTACAGTCAGTTTTATGTTAAAGTGGATAGACTATTTAAAAAAAAAATTTTTAATGCATGAACGTCTGTATAATGCAGCTCTTGCTTTGACTCTGCCAGCTGAGCTCTGAAAAGTTAGCTCTTCAAGAGCAGCTGCAGGCGGAGACGGAGCTGTGTGCGGAGGCCGAGGAGATGAGAGCCCGTCTGGCCACCAGGAAGCAGGAGCTGGAGGAGATCCTGCATGATCTGGAGTCTCGCCTGGAGGAGGAGGAGGAGAGAGTCACTTCAATGGTGTCCGAGAGAAAGAAGATGCAGCAGAACATCACGGTCAGTCAAGTCCCGTTGGATACATGATGTGAGATGTGAAATAAATATTGTGGAATTGTTTGGAAAATGTATTTACGTTTTGCAATTGATTTGTGTGGTTTTATTCAGGATCTGGAGCAGCAGCTGGATGAAGAGGAAGCAGCCAGACAGAAGCTCCAGATGGAGAAGGTCACCTTAGATTCCAAGCTGAAGAACCAGGACGAGCAGGTCATGATGTTGGCTGACCAGAACAACAAGCTCACCAAGGTGTCATCTGTTGTGGTCATTTGTGGTAAAAGTGTAAATAAGATGAAAGTGTCACACATGGGACAACAAGTCATTTGTTTTCTTGTCGTTGTTTTTTTTTAAAAAATCTTTAGGAAAAGAAACATATGGAGGAGAGAATTTCAGAGTTCACCACCAACTTGGCTGAGGAGGAAGAGAAGTCCAAAAGTTTGCAGAAACTCAGGAACAAACACGAAGCCATGATCACAGATTTAGAGGGCAAGTATTTATGTTTGTTTCATCTGAATTATGTCCTACAGTTTTTCATACAGTTTGTTTGTCGTCGTCAAAGTTATTAATTATTAATAATCGCAGAGAGTAAAAGAAAAAAAACTTCAGGATTGAATAAATTCTTGTTGAGCTCTTAGTTTTTATTGTCTCAAAGGTTAATAGACATGTCTCTGAGCTGGAATGATTAGCGGTCTTGTTCATTTAAATATACTTTCTCTCTAATTGTCTGCTTTTTTTAAAAAAAAACCTTTGTTTTTTTTAGTTTGATGTTAAAAGGTTAGATGTTTTCTTTGTTCAGGAAACGCATAGTACTGTTGAAAATCCTACCATTGTTTTGTTTTTGAGTTGTGAATTCCTTTTTGCATGAATCTCTTTTGGATTTTGTGTCAACGTGATTATCTTGTAATTTGGCTTTTATGAATAAACGGGATTTTAAAAATTAAAATAAAAAAATATATATACACTGTATGTATATATATATATATATATATATATATATATATATATATATATCTTTGTATATGTTTGCATATCTTTGTATATCTATCATCAAAATGGATTTCGTTGACTAAACCATACTTGATTGAGACTTTAGTAGTTTTTGTGTTCATGATTAGCATTTTGTTGCTTTGCAAATATTCACATTTTACATACTTAAGCTACAAATTTAACTTTCTCTGTCTCCTTGTACTCAGATCGTCTAAGAAAGGAGGAGAAAGTGCGTCAGGAGTTGGAGAAGAATCGTCGTAAACTGGAGGGAGACTCCACTGAACTCAGTGACCAGATTGCAGAACTGCAGTCTCAGATCGACGACCTCCGAGCTCAGCTGGCTAAAAAGGAGGAGGAACTCCTTGCTGCACTGGCCAGGTTACAACTACTACAAAAAAAAATAAAAAAATTTTCAATTTTGACTGATCACTTCATTTATCCCAGTTTTGGTGTTCTAAGGGCAGCCCTCTGTAGAGCAGATACATGTTGTCATCTGTCAGAACTGTCTGTGATGACGAGACGGGTTTACTTCTGAAAGCATTCAGGACCTGCATGTCAGTCTCATTGCTCCTCTTTATTTCACCTCCCAGGATCGAGGAGGAGACAGCAGCCAAGAATATGACACAGAAAAAGGTCAGAGAGCTGGAGGCCCAGAATGCAGAGCTGCAGGAAGACCTGGAGCTGGAGAAGCAGTCACGCAATAAAGCCGAGAAGCAGCGCAGGGACCTGGGAGAAGAGCTGGAAGCCCTCAAGACCGAGCTCCTCGACACTTTGGACAGCACGGCAACACAGGAGGAGTTGAGGTAACGGATCAAGTATGATTAGATTTATCAAAAGCTGTTTCAGTCAATCCACTGGACTTCAGTTCTGAACTGAAGAAGTCTCTTGGATTGAGAGACAAAACGTCTTCAAGAACTTTCTTAAAGTCCAGTGGATTGACTTAAACAGCTTTGGATAACCATGACTTGGATAGCTGAGAACCTACACAGACATTATAATAAGATTTACAATCAAAGGTGTGAGTTTTTTGTTGTTTTTTTAACTCAAGAGACTAAATCTGAAAAGTCAAAGTCACTCTCTTTTGTTAGGAGTTCATAATTCCTCTCAATTTCTGACCTGCTGAAGGTGCATAATCAAATTTAACAAAATTAATCCACAAAATTAATCAAGGTAATTTTTATGCCACAGCATGTCAGATAGATAAATTGATTGATAATGTAAGAAGGTTCTGAAGGCAGCATAGTTATGCAAATATCTGCAAATTTTCTGTTTGTCTTTCCACGTCTTATCCTTTGTGTTTTCAATCCCTTGTTCTGTCATTCTAGGTCCAAGCGTGAGATGGAGGTCGTCCAGCTGAAGAAGAATATAGAAGAGGAGACGAGAAATCATGAGCACCAGATAGCCGAAATGAAAGAGCGACATATTCGAACGTTCGACGAGCTCAATGAACAGCTGGAACAAGTGAAAAGGGTAATGATGGAGGTCGTGAAAGAGAAGAGGGGCCAATGCTTAACAAACAATTGAATAACGCAGATAACGTGTGGCGCTTTTGTAGAGCAAAGTGTCGGTGGAAAAATCCAAGCAGGCCCTGGAAAGCGAGTGGAATGAGCTGCAGATTGAAATGAAGACTCTGACGCAAAGCAAAGAGGAATCTGAACACCGTCGTAAAAAGGCTGAAGGCCAAGTTCAGGAGCTGCAAGTCAAATTCTCAGAAAGCGAACGATCCAGGCAGGCGTTGGAGGAAAAGTCGGCCAAGCTGCAGGTACGGAATTAAAGTCATTCACAGGGTGTGGGCGACGGAGTGATGCTGATGATGGAGTGAAAAGAGAGCCGGCGGTTGAACGGACGAACGTCTGTGATGATATTTCGGTGAGGATGGATGAAGTGTTGGATTTAAGTTTCATCTGTAAATAATTGTCTCTCTATCTGGTCTGTAGTTGGACTTGGACAATTCCAATCACGCCTTGAGTGATGCGGAGTTCAATAACAGCAAAACCAGCAAAGAACTTTCTTCCGTCAACTTTCAGCTGCAAGATGCTCAGGTAACCACCAATACATGAGCGGTTTTTATCACGACTGCAACTTTCACATTTTGTAATCCAAAAGCTGGCCCGTCTTCGCTGAAATAATCGGTTATCTTTTTTTAGGCAAGAAAATGACAAGAAACATCTTTCTTTTTTTTTTTTTAATTGCTGTTCATGTCACAACGATGTAAATATTTTGTCCTTAGTTTTTAGAGCACGCCATGTGAAATAATTATTCTACGCCCAATTTATTTTTGCAACTCTCATCTCGTCTTCTTGTGCTAAACTCACTCACAGAGCCGACGCTGAGCAAGTTTCACTTATTTATTCGATGTTTATTCAGATGCACGTCTCCTATTGACCACTAGTTGTTTGCAATTTAAAAAAAAATTTTAAAAATCCATGTTTGAAAATTTAAATGTTGGTTTTCTTAACTCCAGGATCTGCTTGAAGAGGAGTCTCGTCAGAAGGTTTCCCTCTCCTGCCGCTTGAAGCAGATGGAAGATGAGCAGAATAGCCTGCGAGAGATGCTAGAGGAAGAGGAGGAGGGCAAGAAAAATGTGGAGAGGCAGGTTTCCAGTCTGCAGGGCCAGGTAGGTGCACAGTCACACAGTTACTGGTACTTACTCATCATCAGTTACTGAAAATTGTACATTGGTCTCGTAAATGTGTCATTCATGAAAGAATAAGTGATTCTAAAGGATTTTTATTGCTTTTTATTTTTAATGCATTCTTGTCTTTACTTCTTTGTCCTCCAAAGCAAAACATATGTGGATAATTTGTGGTAAATCCGCCTTAGACTTTATACAGTATAAACTACATGATATCCTGTCTACAATAAATTCTAAATTATTGGCACCGCCCAATGCTTTTCTTTGCATCTACCAGTTTTCTTCAGCTAAATAAAGAATGACTTTCCCTCTATGATAGCAATGATTCATTCAATAGGAGTCAACTCTTCTCTTACTTATTTTTGTCTTCAGCTGGCAGAGATGAAGAAGAAGCTGGAGCAGGAGGTCCAGTCCCTGGAGGGGGCAGAGGAGGGACGAAAGCGATATCAGAAGGAGCTGGAGAACGTGACATTACAGCTGGAGGAGAAAGCCGCAGCAAATGACAAAGTGGAAAAGACAAAAACACGTTTACAGCAAGAGCTGGATGACCTCATCCTGGACCAGGACCACCTGAGACAGATCGTCTTCAATCTGGAAAAGAAGCAGAAGAAGTTTGACCAGGTAGCCTGAAAACACTGTTTTTGTGAGACAAACTATGTACTCCGGGGACTTAAGTCAAATTTTGCTTCATTGAAAAAAAAAATGCAAAGAAATTAAAGGACAGAAAAAACACTGTGGCAGCTGTAAGGATTTATGAATGGTCATAGGAAACATTGGTCGAATACAAAACGTCTACTTTTTTCTCTCTAGATGTTGGCCGAGGAGAAAGCGGTCTCTGCTCAGCTAGCAGAGGAGCGAGACAAGGCCGAGGCTGAGGCTCGGGATAAGGAAACGCGAATGCTGATGCTGGCCCGCGAGCTTGAGACTATGACAGACAAGAAAGATGAGCTGGACCGGATCAATAAGACACTCAAAGCCGAGATGGAAGATCTGGTCTCCTCCAAGGATGATGTTGGCAAAAGTGTAAGGGGCAAAACTTATCTTTTTGTACAGAGAGCTGCAATAAGATTTTTTTTTTATTATTATGGATCATTGCCCTCAGCAAACGCTGACTGTGTAACATTGTCCACAGGTTCACGAGCTGGAGAGGTCAAATCGTACCATGGGTCAACAGCTGGCGGAGATGAAGACTCAAGTGGAGGAGCTGGAGGATGAACTTCAGGCCACAGAGGACGCCAAACTGCGTCTGGAGGTCAACATGCAGGCCATGAAGGCCCAGTTTGACCGAGACCTGCAGGCCAGAGACGAGCAGGGAGAGGAGAGAAGGAAACAGCTCGTCAAACAGGTTTCCGCATTATATGCATCCATGATTGTCAAAAAAAAAAAAGGAAAAAAAAAAGGGTTGTATCATGGTTCGACTGCTTGGATGTCTTTTTGTGTTAGTTGCGTGAGATGGAAGCGGAAATGGAGGATGAACGCAGGCAGCGCAGTCAGGCCCTCGCATCTAAGAAGAGACTGGAGATGGACCTGGGAGAGCTGGAGCTCCAGATTGACAGCGCCAACAAAGGTCATGATGAGGCCGTCAAACAGGCCAAAAAGCTCCAGGTAGAATGGACACACATACACACACTCTTCACACATGCATGCAAACAACAGCAATAATACGTGGAACCACATATGTCGTCCATAATCTATTGTCAGGTATGAAGGCTTTATATAATTTGTTGTAGGAACTGCTTTAAAGAATGTCCTGCAGTTTTAAATTTTTATTTCACTCAAATTTAATCTTTTTTATTTCATAATATTGTGTATTGTCATATATTCTTGTATGCAACCGCAGACTGACACAATACTTGTTTGCAGTAACCAAAATCACTCAGAAATAGTCAGAATCTAACTTTGGTTGTCCTCGTGTATGTTCATAGGCTCAACTGAAAGAACTGATGAGAGAGCTGGAAGAGGTGCGTTCGTCCAGAGACGGCGCCGTCAACGACGCCAAGGATTTGGAGAAGAAGCTCAAGTCGCTGGAGGGAGATGCCCTGAACTTTCAAGAGGTATGAAACTGATTTTCACTGGAATAAAATCACTCTTATTATTTTGAACATGCATTACATGTAGTACACATAGTTTACAGGTAAATGCCTCTGCAGTTCCTGCAGTATCCAGCTTAGACGTCTCAGCTTACACGTGTCTTTCTGCTCCCTCAGGAACTGGCCAATGCAGAGAGATTCAAGAGACAGATTCAGTTGGAGAGAGATGAGCTCCAGGATGAGGTCAACAGCAGCAGCAGCAAGAAGTAGGAATCAGTCATGGCCATTTTTTAGAGTGCACTTCAGTCCAAACATTTTAGACTCACCCACAAATACATTTTTAGCCCAATTTTGCAGTGAAGTTGCTCTCACACTGTCAACATTGTCATATGGAACAACATACTGCCATTAAGTACGATGTAAGCACTTGTCTTACAGTTTTTGCCCTTTTGCTTCTAACCAATCGCATCGCTCCTGTCTCTCGCTTGCGGTTGCCAGTTCAACGCTGACGGATGAGAAGAGAAAGCTGGAGTCTCGCATCTCCCAGCTGGAGGAGGAGCTGGAGGAAGAGCAGCTCAACACCGAGATGGTCAACGATCGCCTGAAGAGAACCACGATGCAGGTTAAGGACATGAGGCGTCATAGAGTAATGATCATAGCAGCTGATAACTTGTTTGTCATAGACGCATTGATCTAAACATTTTCAACATCAGAATTAGTCAATCCTTTGAGAAAGGCTAATTCAGGAGGAATGAAGGCCAGAAGATCTCCACTGACGGATTTTGCAGTTGTGATTTTTGACTTCTAAATAGAAGTGACTTGACTTTAGATATGATTTACTTGATCAATTCCCCTCTTTGCTTCTGATTTCAGACGGACCAGTTGACCACAGAGCTGGCGGCGGAGCGCAGCACCAGCCAGCGACTCGAGGGAGCTCGCTCCCAATTAGATCGCCAGAACAAGGAACTGAAACTCAAGCTGCAGGAGCTTGAGAGTACCATCAAGTCCAAGTACAAATCCTCCATTACCAGTCTGGAGGCCAAGATAAGTCAGCTAGAGGAGCAGCTGGACGTGGAGTCAAAGTGAGTGTGACAGGATCATAGGTAGACAAACCACTTCTAACAATTTTACATGGTGAAAAAAGGATTTTTTTTCTGGTCTCCCTTTCTGTGTCATCTTAAGTTATAGCAGATGAAATTATCCGTTGAAACAAATTCGTAAAGTGAAAATTTTCAATAATAAAGTCTGAGTTAAGGAATAAAGCAAACTGTATTATTTATATGATTATATGGTTATTTTAAAACTTTTGACTGAGCTGAAGCTAGAAACATTCTGAGTCTTGAGTCATCCATTCATGTCCATGTGATGTTTCAGGAAAGTCTTTGTGGCATTAGATTTAATTTGGCACATTTTTGACATAACAATTGTGACAAAGCGATAAACTGAAAAAATGACATTTAATGTCCAAAAGGACAAAATTAACTGAAGTAACTTCTTCTTTTCCTTTGGGCTTTTCCCTTCAGCGGTCGCCACAGCCAATCGATTGCCTCCATCTAACCCTGTCTTCTGCATCCTCTTCTCTCACACCAACTACCTTCATGTCCTCTTTCACTACATCCATAAACCTCCTCTTTGGTCTTCCTCTAGGCCTCCTGCCTGGCAGTTCAAAACTCAGCATCCTTCTACCTCATTCATGAGCTTTCTCCAGATCTGACAAAATTAACTGAAGTAAATGGGGTAAATTTCCCCTCCACCATAAGTGAGGAGGGACGTCTGTAACCTTGTTTCACGTTACATGTATTCAGATGTTAGATTGGTAACACTAATCTTTTGCACTAACTTTGAAACTGATCATTTCTTACGTCTTGTGTGTTTTTGCTGCAATTTTATTTTATTTTATTTTTTTGCTTATTTTTTTTGTTGCTGCACCTGCATCAATGTCTGACTGTATTTTCCTTTCTGTTGACTTCAGGGAGCGCCAGCAGGCCGCTAGGCTGGCCAGGAGGACAGAAAAGAAGCTCAAGGAGGTGATGCTACAGGTCGATGACGAGAGACGCAACGCGGACCAATACAAAGACCAAGTATGCCCCATCACTACTGATTGATTACAGGAGAGAGTAATCCTACTTCTCGTTTGGTTCCCAATTCAATCCTTGCTGATTTGCGTGATGCCTCTGACATAACCTTATATTTTGCTGTTTTGTTGCAAGTATTATATTTGTAAATGAAATAGTTTCATAATTAGTTTCATTCATTGTTATTATTTAGATTTCATACTGCAAGTGTAGTAAAAAGAAGGTATTAATAAATATAATTTCCTGTCTTCATTTCTTATTGTTGTCCATTTCTTAGTTTAATTTCCATATAGAAAATGTTTGTTTCCTTTTCCCTTTATTTTGTTTCTTCATTATTATTTCATTAATACGTAATATTAAAAGTGTTTATGATCAATTGTTTATCATATAAGTAGTTTATGTTCAGATTAATGATCATAATTTGAATTAAAATGACCTGCTGTTGGTCTTGACGCTAAAACAAAACATCTCTCCGCAGATGGAGAAGACAAACACCCGAATGCGCCAGCTGAAGCGTCAGCTGGAGGAGTCGGAGGAGGAGGTGACACGAGCCAACGCCTCCCGCAGGAAGCTGCAGAGGGAGTTGGATGATGTCACGGAGTCGGCAGACGCTATGAACCGTGAAGTCAGCACTCTAAAGAGCAAGCTCAGGTACAGGCTACTTATATTTATTAATTCTCAGAAAAAGACAACACATTGAACATTTAATATGACTAAATAGTAAATATTTTCAGACAAGTTTAATGAGAAATACTTCATCCATGAAAACAATGATCTCTGTGCCCCGAGCAAAGTCTATCAGTGTAGAATTCTGGGATTCAGGGTTGTGGTCTTGGAGATATTTTAAGGAGCAAATGTCACTAAAACTGGACGTTACCTATTTGACCTTTTTTAGATTTGCAACAGCCGTGTCTCTCAACTTGAGGAATTATGTTTTCCTTCAGTTTTGATACATAATTTTAGCCTGCATATTCAGTAATAATCTCATCTTTCCTATTTGCTTGCAGTTGTAGAGATTCATCACGTTTTTTGTTTCATTTGCAGACGTGACTTGCCTTTCAATATGCGGCGTACAATGAATCGCTCTGGCCTGGACAGCGATGAAGATGTGGAGGTGCCAACCGAAGCGACTGAGCCTGCAGCAGAGTAAACAGACGAGGGCCAAAAATGAAAATATAATCCTTTAATAGCCAGAGTCAATATGCATGTATGGTAAACTTTTGGCCTTGCGGTTATTATGAGACTTTTTCTAAGAGAATTTTTTTTCCATCTTCCTATTTACAGTCATTTTATAGCCTTACTGTGTTTTTTTTTTTTTTTTCCATATAATGCATTCACATTTGGCCAAATAATCACATAAAACCTGTGAATGTAGTTTTTTTTCTACAAAGGTTTTAGACACACTGTACTTTCCATGGTAAAGTTTTCCACATGAGTGTATCAGGAAATAATCTACTTACAAACCGGTTCCTTTTATTTGTTTTGAGATTATGTGATTATTACTGTATTCTTTGAACAACACTGGACATTTTCACACTTTTGCACACAAAAAAATGGGTCTATTGGGAGTTTTAATGATGGGATTTTTGTGGTCTTGCTTTTAAATTTTCAGAAATCTGTACTATATTGCATGCCATTCTTCTCACATTTATCCTCCTCATTTTAATACCTCAACCAATTTTGCACAATGCCAAGATGAATGGAACGATCACTAAAATTATGTAGTTAAAATGCAACACTGTTGGTGAAATTGTTGAAAGATATGTACCATCTGTGATACTTTGGTTGATGTCTCATTTCCTACTTGTTTTTACACTTTAATCCACTGGTGACGGGTTTATCATGTTGTAGATCTCATACTATGTTCGGTGCTATGCTTTGCACAGTAGTGGGGGTTTCTATTACACATTAGCTCCAGGAAAGTTTTGCCAGCATCGAATTCTGAATATCAGTAGATCAACTTTGATAAAATAGTTTATTATCAAATTAATAAATGCCATATAATGCCAAGATTTTAAGGATATCCTATATTTTATCAAATGCAATAAAATGAGTACTAAATGCAATGAGATTTGTGTGAGTTCATTATTTTTTGTGAAATTGTGAAAGCCAAAGGTGTTGATGCCGTTACGATTGATAATTGCGTAACAATCAAGTGAGAAACTCCAGTACATCTCCAAGCACTCCATGACACATAAAGCTTGACATGTACAAAGGACTATTTTGTGAAATCTGAACTAAATTCTTCCTCCATATCCACTACATTTTCAACACAGATTATAACTGAATAATAAAAAAAAAAGATTAAATGCATTGGTAGTTGGAGAGCAGGAATCTTTCCCCTCACAAATCTACCAAGAAAATATAACCTGCTTGGCTCAGATATTGATGAATCATTGTAGTGATTAGTTTCCACATCTTTCAAATATACTGCTGTTATCAGAGGGATCCAGTCTTGTGGCGTCATGGCTTAGTGACTTCCTTTACTGTCTTTGCTTCATAAAACATGGCAGTTATGCCTCAAGTTACTTCCCTATTACCTTCGGCAATTGTGTGGTGATAGAAAATCCAAATTACAGCATACATCTCAGCTGAATTTGAGTGAAAAAACAGAATGTCTGGGGATGTCTATCCCTGACCGAACCTGACCAAAAAACCTGAAGGAGAGGCAGGACAGAAGCACTAACATCTACGATGACATCAAGCATTTGAGGATTTATAACCGCTCTGAGGAAAGTGTTCTGTAAAATCACACACATAAATGTGCCCTCATCTATATCAATTCCTATAAAATTATGAAATTTATTTAAACTAATTATATTTAAATAAAAGAGTGTCATATACATGTTACAAAAGCAGTTCACAAGGAGAATATTGATACCCATGCATTTACCTGTATTATGTAAGGACTGAAATCAAGCTCTGACATCTGGCCATTTTGCATGGTTTCCTTGATCATAACCAAAATTGCTTTAATTCGTCCATTGATAGTTGTGGCATTGTACTGCTTAGAACAGCCTTTAGGCATTTCAAGTCTTATTTTCTATCAGTTTTAATCACAAGTCACAAGAAATGGAAGGAAAAGAGCAGGTCTGATTTTTTTAAATTGGCTTTTTCTTGCTTCAATAGAACAAGATTGAACCGGGTTATTGGTAAAACACTGAAATAAATATGGAATATGGGCACCAAATAAAAATGACAATATTTGACAAATTGCAAATCTGAGACAAATCACAATGTTTCGTGGTAAAATATTGACATTTAAATATGAATACACCAACCTATGTACATTTTTGAAAACATTATTTTAAAATAAGTATTTGACCGCACCGCTGTCTCTGCTAGCTACTATAGACACTCTGAGGCCCCTCATCGAGGGGGCCTCAATAATCCACTTGCAGCTGTAAGCGGGAATTGTATGATGAGGCAAGTGTCTCAAGTATAATGAAAACCATTAGAGTGGTGAGGAAGGAATCAATAACTTTCATAACTTTCTTTTTGAAAATGCATTATTTTATCTTGGCCTTTCAGGTTAAAGGAACATTGTGGTTTCATGACATCATTGACCGCAACAAAAGGCCATTGACGATAAGGTACATTTGCTGTAAGGAAGAAGCAAATACCGAAACACAAATAAATTATGACTTCCTGTTTTTCTGTTCTTCCCCTTATATATATATATATGCATATCATCATCAGTATTTCGGTGCAGCATCCTCCACAACTATTTTATCAAACTTAGAAACAAATGCTTACATATTGCTGCAGTATTGAAATACTGTTAACTTGGATCATGTCTGTCTGCCATTGAATATAAATAATTGCATAGAAAATGAACACCGAGCTTGATATTACTCAGGAAGTTAATGTTGATCAAGTCAGCAAGAAGACAGTGATGAATATCTATGCCAGTGCAGAAAGCCTTAGAGTGTATGAAAAACCCTGGGTGGAGGGCACATCACTAGATATACCAGCAACCAGGCCTCAGCAACCAGGTATGGACGTTACTCGCAGGTGTAATGTGAGTCAAAAGGGATGACATGGATTGTCCTAGTTTCTTACATTTTATTATCTTCTGTATTTGCTGTTTTCATGTGGTTTGGACATGTGGTTTGATTGTTTCTTTGTTTAAACAATATTATATGAAAAATAACTAAAACAAAAATATAGAGCTGAACATTGTGGTTCATTCTGTGGCTGATGTTGATTATTTTTTCTGTAAAGTTTCTCTGGTCAGTGTGAACTCAGAGAGGAGGACCAGTTTCAGGAAATATTTTGTATTCCAGTATGCATTGTGTCTTTTCCTTCTGGCTGGGATACTGGCTCTCATTTTCCTTGAAGTCCAAAGTGAGTTTTTTCTTGCTAAACATATTTTTCATATTATTGTATTATTGTTTATATTTGCATCTATTGTACATTTTGGAAGATACCTTGTTGTTTGACACTGTTCTCGTCACTAACAAGCAAAGTTTCTCTTTGAGGGATTAAATAAGTAGTATTTTAACTTGTGTCTTTTGTTAATGATAGGTATGGATGGATGGACAGACATACGGACAGACATACAGACAGACATACAGACGGACAAATAATGATGACATTATTAATATATAGCATCATATTGGTCAATTTGGTTTCTGCATTGTTGTTCTACTTTGCACAACAGAGAAAAGATCCGAGGCCAGCTGGAAAACAGAGAGGGCCCGTTTACTGACAGATATCACCAACCTCTGGAAAATGATCAACCTGTTAAAGTCCAATAACACTGAACTTGGGGGAGAAATTGATGACTTATGGAAGGACCTTTGCGGTAAGTTGAGTTCTCAACACTCATCTGTGCTCTTTGATGACTATTTTTGTTCTAATTTGGTTTGGTGCCTTTGTTTTATGGTGCCTTTGTTTTATATCTGTAGAAATGCAAAGAACACAAAAATTACAACAAAAATAGTCATGTTGTGTCAAGAGTATATAAATTGCAACTTCCTCCATCTCATGTTTCTGTTTTTGTTCAACGTCATTTACATTTATCTCATTATAGGTAACTGTATTGTACTGCAACTATAATTTAAATGGTTGTGTTTTGAAGGGCACTGATATGGAAAGTGCAATATTTCCAATAATAAATTATTTAAGAGTAATATTTCAGACTATATACAGTATATCATATCAATGATGTTAGATAATAGGAAGTGTTTGATTGTTCCGCTATGTGCAGCCTTTGCAGTTCAATTTTTGTGACAGTGATACAACAAACTGCACATCTGTCTGTCGTCTTGGAAACAGAACTCTGTCCACAACGAAGTGCAAACCTGATCTCTGAACTGTCGTCAAACACCTAACATGTTTAGCAGTTGTGGTGAAGTAATGAACAATTTTCTTGCTGCTGTATTTTATTTACATTAAAATCTGCGTATACACGTTATTAAAACAGTTCACAAGAGGAATTGTCATGCATTTACCTATATTATATAAGAAATGAAATCAAGATCTGACATCTTGCTCTTTTTCATGGTTTCCTTGATAATAGCCAAAATTGATTTGGTTCTTACATAATTAGCTGTGGCATTGTACTGCTTATAGCGAATTTGGTATTTCAAGTTTTTTTTTCTGTCTGCTGTAGTCAGTTCATACACACAAGAGTTACTTATTGATGAGCAAGAAAGAAATTAACAAGAATGTGGTCTAATTTTTTATTTTACTGATCATTCTCTTCCCATTGCTTAACATTGTGGTGAAATACAATGTGACATTTAGCCTCCACTGAAGTATTAACACCTTCTCATCCTTTTTTAACAGAGCATGGTTGGCGAGCAGTACAAGGGTCCCTCAATGTCCACTGCACAGATTAAAAGTGATATAGATGCTCAGTAAAGACCAGCGGTTCATTCTTTATTCCCTCATGTATTCCCAGCTACCTGTTAAAAAAGTTTAGAAAATTCACCACCAAAAAAATACAGAAAACAGGTAAAGGAATGGTTTATTTGTACTGTCTGATTAGGAGGGCAGATCTGGACATATAAATACTGGAGCAAGTTAGACGTGGGTGATGGTCACAGGTGAATCATGTGAACTATTGGAACGTTAACTATTGGAAAGATTAAAAAAAAAACAGCTTTGTATTTATAGGAAATAAAGATGAGCAAATGAAATGTGTATATGTTTTTATTATGGTGACTTAGACTCTGAAATGATTCTGGTAGACCATGTCTCTCACTGCTCTGATGTCCTGGATAGAAGGCAGGTGGATAGGGTCATCCAAGAGGTCTTTACTTTGGAGGATTGGGTGTTGTTTTCCTCAAATAGTGGCAATATTATGAACCAATATTATGAAGAACAACGAAATTATATGACAGGCCCTGTCGGGAATCATCCTGAGGTGACGTAGGCACTGGAAACGGGTTCTCAGCAGGCCTGAGGTCATCCCTACTCCTCTTGCAGTGTGCCTACTTGAAGTTCTCTAATGGAGGTTTTTATATTTGCATATTACATTCAGTATTAGAGTATGGACATGTTAATTTGTAATCATTATATAGTACAGTAGATTGAAACATACAGGATTTTACTTAATTTGAAGTCCACAATAAAACATTTCCACTAGTAAGAAATTAAATGTGACAGCACTATGACTGTTTTTTTTTATTATATATATACCTGTTTGAAATGAGTTGTATATTTCTAGATTGCCATTACTCTAGTTACAAAACAATTATTATACCTGACTTTTTTTTTTTTTCCTGGCCAAAAAAAGTCACCACCAAAAAAAAAGAAAGGTCACACACTCTAATATTTCGTTGGACCGCCTTTAGCTTTGATTACGGCACGCATTCGCTGTGGCATTGTTTCGATAAGCTTCTGCAATGTCACAAGATTTATTTCCATCCAGTGTTGCATTAATTTTTCCCCAAGATCTTGCATTGATGATGATAGAGTCTGACCGCTGCGCAAAACCTTCTCCAGCACATCCCAAAGATTCTCAATTGGGTTAAGGTCTGGACTCTGTGGTGGCCAATCCATGTGTGAAAATGATGTCTCATGCTCCCAGAACCAGTCTTTCACAATTTGAGCCCGATGAATCCTGGCATTGTCATCTTGGAATATGCCCGTGCCATCAGGGAAGAGAAAATCCATTGATGGAATAACCTGGTCATTCAGTATATTCAGGTAGTCAGCTGACCTCATTGTTTGAGGACATAATGTTGCTGAACCTAGACCTGACCAACTGCAGCAACCCCAGATCATAACACTGCCCCCACATGCTTGTACAGTGGGCACTAGGCATGATGGGTGCACCACTTCATCTGCCCCTCTTCTTACCCTGATTCCTGGAAGACGATGGGTCCCCACTATCCTTCCAGTTTTTAATAATGCGTTGGACAGTTCTTAACCCAATTTTAGTAGTTTCTACAATCCCCTTAGATGTTTTCTCTGCTTGATGCAGGCCAATAATTCGACCCTTCTCAAACAGACTAACATCTTGTCCACGACCACGGGATGCGTCTTTCGACATAGTTGTTAAGGAAATGAGAAGCAACTCATTGCACCAGTTGGGCTTAAATAACTTGTTGCCAGCTGAAAGATAATCGCCCGTGCAGTAATTATCCAATAGGAGGCTCGTACCTATTTGCTTAGTTAAATCCAGGTGGCGACTTTTTTTTGGCCAGGCAGTGTATCTGCTCCACTAGAAGACCTTCCGTTAATGTAAATCGGTGTGCGGAAAAAAATAGTACCGGTACCTGTTGTGTTCTACTCAGAGCTGCCACACGTCGCGCATTGATACAATGTTATACGCCTTCGTTTGACGTCACATCCGTCTTTGTAGACAGACTTTTGTCTGCCGGCATTTGCTTTTTTATTTTCACGACTTTCGGATTTAGCTGTTAGATCGATCCTCTATTTTCTAGACCCACTTAAAGGATTTAGACGAAGTCCATTTTTTTTCACAGAAGTTTGTTACACAATGCCTGGATTTTCAGACCGAGATCGTGGCAGAGATAGAGGGTAAGTTTAGTGGGGTTTCTTGACGTTAGCTGAAATGAATAGCTTAGCGTTTGGTTGGTAACGACAGGTACGTCAAGGCAGTTATTGACAATTATTGTCATATTTAATATTGCTACTGTATGTCATTTGTTCATAGTTGTGTATTCATACGTGAAACTAGATTTAGTGCAGTCTATAGCATTGATTTATCTGTTGTGTCCTCCGTTTCCTTGCCAATTTGAGGTAAAATGGCAGCTAACGACTGTCTGTACCGATGACAGCCTTATGTTACTTGTTTATTGGTCACGTGACGCAGTTCTTCAAAATGCAAATCAGACCAACAATTGTTTGTGAACCATCTGCAATTAGTCGTGTCACATTCTATGACAATTAAACTAAGACCGATAATATTTTATATTTTAGTATGTTATTGGCTCCAATTGATCTCGTTCTAGTAATCTAAATATTTTTGCAAGTGCTATGTTGTATATGTGAGTGCCGGAAATGTATTCTTCTATACAAAACTGCTAATGCATGTGTACTGTCGTTCATCAAAAAAATATAATTTTTGTATTCATCTATTTGGAAAATGGTCTCCATAATTATAGAAAAAAATATTGAATGAATCATACAGTAAATTAAATCTTTTCTTTATGTATGTTGGTAATTTAAGTTTCTCTGGGCGCACCATCGGCTACAGCCTAAGGTTGTGTTAGATCGGGTGATGCTAGTTTCTGGGTGACAGTAAAATTAACAAAGTACATTTCATTCCTCAGTGGTTATTGTCGAGTTGTTAAATCAGAAATTCCTTTCACCTGCATCAGATACAATAATCCAAGTGTGTAGAATATCAGGATGCTACAACCGCTTTCAAATGAGTACATCCTGTTTGCTTCCACACCTCAGTAACACAATTAGAACTATGATGATAAGTGAACATAGTGGCTGTAAATCAATAAATGACATGAACACAAATGGCACGTAGTGTGAGCATCAACTGAAGGCATCGAGCTTGTCTGCTTGTCATTTCAACAGGTTCATAAGTCCTTTAAAAAACATTAGAATTTTCTTAATTTTTTTTTCTGCTTCACAGGTTGGCATTAAATTGAATATCTAATAGCAGAGCTTTATTTAAAAGATTTACTTTCACTTCACATAGGCAGATTAACAGACCAAAACAATAGTGGCCATCCCTCTAAGATGACCCCTTTACTAAGGAGACATTAGTTCCTTTTTGCAATGTAACCATGTCTTGTTTAATTTGTTAAATGAAATTATAAAATCTCTCAAAGCAGTTGTTTTTGCTATTGAAATGATTTATTCCTCTCTGCAGTAAGGAGAGAACTTTAATGATCGAGAGAAGAAAAATGTCAGAGAATCTTAGAGACAATGTTAGATAGAAAAGAAAACATGTTGGAATCAAGTACGCTTAAGAACCAGGGTCCTGTGGCAGAGTTGAAACCAGAATCTGAATCTTTAAAGTCCAGATGATGCCCGACCTTAATCTTTTTTTTCCTACTCAAGGCTTCATTCTTATTTTCTCATAAGATAAGATGTAGACAGTTAAGTTGAAAGATAGATAAAGTAACATGTCGCGGGTGTCCTAATGGATTGTGGTGTTTGTTTGTTTTTTAGACAATTCATGAGCTCAGTGGGAGTAGATGCTGGCTTACGTGACACCTAGTTATAAAATTCAATCAGGTCGGGTCCTGAACTTTTTGAAACCAATTTGAATTTTTTTTTAGATCAGCCCAAACGCAAAATAAATTTATTACAACACATGATAACAGAATGCATTTTTGGGGAGGGCATGTCAAGCTAAAATGCAAATTTGTAATTACTTAACACAATTTTATTCCAAATCATGTACAGTAATAGCCTGTTGATTCATTACTGCCACCTACTGGTGGTAGTACTGAAATACTACCGGGTTAAAGTAAAACAGTGTGCCCTTGCGCATTCGCGCATCAACACTTGCGACTGCACCTCTTCTCGGATTTTTGGTAGGCAGTCACATGATACCATACGCACATTCTTTTGGCTGATGGCATCCAGAAGTGCGCTTGGTTCCGTGAGTCTCGGACTTCCGTGAGACACAAAAGTGCTTTAAACAGTCGATAAGAGTGTGGGAAAAGGTAATACAGATAGAAAGTGGTTTAATATCAGTATGGGGACGGTTGATAAATGTTTATTTTACCGTAAACAATAAAATAAATAGTTTGTCGCTATATCACAGAATTTGTTATTCGCGTGTTTGTTCCTGGAACGAATTAACCACAAGGAACAAGAGATTACTGTAAATACAAGAGACATAGCTTATGATGGAGTATTACCAACCCACGGTTTGTTACATGACCCTTTACGTCGGTTAGTGGCTGTGTTTCATTCTGTGTGTCTTTTCCTTACAAGGTATGGTGGGGGACCACCTCGTTTTGGTGGTGGTGGAGGAGGCAATCGGGGTGGCCCTCCTCCAGGAAAGTTTGGCAACCCTGGTGAGAGGCTGAGGAAGAAGCACTGGAACCTGGATGAGCTTCCCAAGTTTCAAAAGAACTTTTACCAGGAACATCCAGATACCAGTCATAGACCACTTGTAAGACCTGTTTCTAACTTCCTTTCTTGTTTAATTTAAGTAGATTAAATTGTGCGATGAAAGAAAAGAAAAAAACCACGTTTAACAAACGTTCAAAGTGACACAATCGATAGCTTCTTTGCTTTATTGTTTGGGTTGTGTATATGTATTCATTGGTCAGTAAGTTCATTTTTAAAATGTATTCTTCCAATTCCAGCAAGAGGTTGAACAGTACCGAAGAAGCAAAGAAGTGACAGTCAAAGGCAGGGATTGCCCCAAACCAATTCTAAAATTCCATGAAGCCGCATTTCCAAGTGAGTAGTAATTTATGCTCTACCATTCAAAGCTGAATTAGACCTTTGATTAATATTTTATAAAGGTTCAAAAATTTTCCTTTTTTTGTGTTACTACAACAGGCTATGTCATGGATATTATCAACAAACAGAACTGGACTGAACCAACTCCGATTCAGTCTCAGGGGTGGCCAGTCGCACTGAGTGGCAAAGACATGGTTGGCATTGCTCAAACTGGGTCCGGGAAAACCCTTGCAGTAAGTGAAGTTTTTTTCAATTATGGAGACAATGGTAGTGTGTTGAATCTGACAGCCTTTATAATTAATTATAATTAATTAATTAATTTAATTAAATTAAAATAAATTACATAATATTATTTTTAAAAATTACATAATATTTAGTATGTTATGCTGGTGTTTTGTGATAATTTAATGCCACATTGTACAGAGCGACTGACTCAAATAAAAAAATTAAAAAACATTCAAGTAGCAGCACAGTGGCGCAGTGGGTAGTGCTGTTCCCTCCAAATCATGCAACTTGAATTGGTCACTATAAATTGTCGTTATGTATGAGCGTGAGTGGGTGTTTGTCTTTTTGTGTAGCCCACCGATGAACTGGCAACTTGTCTAGGGTGTACCTAGAGTTCTAAAGTTAAAATTTAGATTTCAGTCCTCCTTAATGTTATTTATTCATTTTTTTTATTCATAGTATCTTCTGCCAGCAATCGTACACATTCAACATCAGCCATTCTTGGAGCGTGGAGATGGACCTATTGTGAGTATATTATTTAATGTGTGATTCTGTTATCTTTAAATACAAAGGAATAATAATGCTGTGAGAAGATTTTCTGATAAAAAAATGTTTATTAAACGTCTTGTTAAATGTTTTATGAAAAATGTCTGAATTGACCAGGCAGATTAATCACAGTATTTCTAACAATCACCAAATGATGCCTAATTATCTTATTATACTGACCAATACTTTTCAAATATAACTGAATATCCACCTTTTATTGAAGTTCCCCTTAATTTGCCAGGCAAACTAAAAGTCAAGGAAATCTCCATTTATTTGATTCTTTATAAATTTTTTTATTTTTATTTTATATAATGCTATAATCCCCAAAGGGAAATTAAGAATGCACAATCTAGTATGTTAGTCAAACACACACAAGGGGGCCTGTAAGCATGCAATGGGAGGTAAAGTAGTGGGCAGCCCCTTTGTGGAGCACCGACATGAGCAGCTTGTAAGGGGGACGGCTCCTTGCTCAAGGGCACCTTGCTCAAGTGGCCTTGGCAGTGCTCCGGAGGTGAGCTGACACCTCCCACTGTCAGCTCACACTTTGGGTGTTTTTGGGCGGGAGCGGGAATCGAACCGCCGATCTCAGAACATTGGATGACCCGCTCTACTGCTGAGCTTTGGTGAAAAATTACCCAAAAATGATAATATTGACAGGATTCCTGTAATCTGGGATGTGGGGGGGGGGTGAATTGATTGTGGTTATATCCTTGCATGCCATGTCTGCTTGAAAGTGTCATGTACTGAAACAAGATAGAGGTGGAACCAGTCTGTAGAAACCAGTTTGTATTGTGTTAAAAGATACTTTGTCTTGTCTAAATATTGTCTCGTTTAAATGATGTTGAAATTACCTATAGGTAAATAGTGTATCATGTAACTATTTCTAATCAATCCACTTGATGGATTGAAGCATTTATTAATAAATACATATGATTTAAGATGCATTAATCTTTCTTTAGTGCTTGGTGCTGGCGCCAACCCGTGAGCTTGCTCAGCAGGTGCAACAAGTGGCTGCTGAATATGGCAGGGCTTCCCGTCTCAAGAGCACCTGCATCTATGGTGGTGCACCTAAAGGACCACAAATCAGGGACCTCGAGAGGGGTACGTGTACACACACACACACACACACACACACACACACACACACACACACACACACACACACAACAATACAGTAATGTAATACATTTTTCTCTTCTTTTACTTTTAGGTGTTGAGATTTGCATTGCTACCCCAGGACGTCTCATTGACTTTCTGGAGTGTGGCAAGACTAATTTGCGTCGTTGCACTTATCTGGTGCTGGATGAAGCTGACCGCATGCTAGATATGGGATTTGAACCTCAGATCCGCAAGATAGTGGAACAAATTCGAGTAAGCATATTCTTTTAGTTGACAGGCAGTCAAATTTGTCTGATGTAACCCTAACCCTTGCCTCACAGTAGAAGTGCTTTGCATCATCAAACATGAGGTGCATTATTTATGTTAATTATTTTACTCAGCACCTAAATTGAGTAAACTTCTGGTTTGAATGTTACATAAAGTAAGTACACATACACACAGGTTGACCAAAATGAGCAAACAACACTTACTTTATAAAGCAGACTAGCTGTTGCTGATACAAGCAACTGGCACATCCTTCAGTTTTTCAGACGTAGACATGAAAGCTGAATTTACTTTGAAGCTACACAGTCAGTATTTTTTTCTGTTTGTCTTATCAGCCAGACCGTCAGACCCTGATGTGGAGTGCAACCTGGCCTAAGGAAGTTCGCCAGCTGGCTGAGGACTTCTTGAAGGACTATGTCCAGATTAACATTGGCGCTCTGCAACTTAGTGCCAATCACAACATCCTGCAGATAGTTGATGTTTGCAACGATATGGAGAAGGAGGACAAGTGAGTATATTCTTCCTACCTCTTTATTACCATCCACTGGACTGTTATGAGTTGGAACTGTTTGATAAATATTCAATAAATTATGAAATTTCAACCACCATGTAGTGTAGTGCCATTTGTTATGATTTTTTTTAACCATTTTTTTCCTCGACAGCAAATCTCTTGTAGTTTTACGTCAATCATTTTGTGTCCCGTCAGATTGATCCGTTTACTTGAGGAGATAATGAGTGAAAAGGAGAACAAGACCATTATCTTTGTGGAGACCAAAAGGCGTTGTGATGAGCTCACTAGAAGAATGAGAAGAGATGGGTAAGGGTCATTAAAGTACGTTACTGGGTACTTTAAAGGGCACCGACCGAACTATGATGGAACTGCATGAAACCAATTCATGTTCAGTCTTTCATTAAAATGTCATCACCTGAGGGTGCATCTGGGGGAGATAGTAACTGAGGCATAGCAAGAAAGTTTGAGAGCGAGTTAATGTCACATGTGCAGGTAGGTGGCTGCACTTTTCAAAATTTGGTGATGACCAAAGCCAGTATGGTCAATGTTTTTACCTGAGCAAACAACTGGTCAAACACAAAATGAATGGAAGTCCTAAAAAGAGGGTGCCTACGTCATATTTGAAAATCGAGTCCAGTGTAATGATTGTTTCCAACATGAGCCTGCAGCCTGAGCAAAGTAACACCAAAACTGCAAAACTAAAAATGAGGTTTTGACCACTTAACATTGAGATCATGTAAGTAGTTGCTTTTGAATAGGTATGATGTCTTTAAAGAAGTTAATCTAAATGTTGGTACTTGGTACTAATGTCAGCCAACACTAAGTCAGTGAGTAGAGTCCATTCGCCTCAGCCACAAGTACTATTTTTTCACCTCCGAGGCTTATAATATGCTTCAAAAACATCTTTTTCCCCATTGCTGATGATTAGAAATTTTCCTTAGGGAATTTATTTTTAAAGCTGTACTGTCCAATTATCGTGAAGTGTTCAGTGTAAAAACAGTTTTGTTTTTTTTTGTCACTTCCAGGACTTTAAAGAACGTCCTCCTTCCCATATTCCCACATTTTGTGATGTCAAGTGTCATTTTTGTTTTTTCATGGGAAGCAAAGTAAAAATAGGTCTTGTTAGGGTGTCTGCATTAGTTTAAATTGAAAAGTTTCAACTTAATGTTTTATGGTTACTGGTCTTGCTTTTTATTTTTGTCCCATTATTTTTTTCTTTTTCTATCTGTTCATCACAGCTGGCCAGCAATGGGAATTCATGGAGACAAGAGTCAGCAGGAGAGAGACTGGGTCCTTAATGGTGAAATTTACAAAACTCCATTGAAAGTTATGGTTAAATAAAGTGATTGTCAGGCTGTTTTCTAACTGAATTCAAACTCACCCTCTCCATTCAGAATTCAGATACGGCAAAGCTCCGATTCTTATCGCTACAGACGTGGCGTCCCGTGGCTTAGGTCAGTACGCCATTGAGTGGCACCACTTGCCTATCAGTGTTACACTTATTTTAAAGAAAGTGATTTTGCTTTCTTTAACTTTACTATGCATTTTCTGAGTTTTTCCTCACCTTAAGGTGGAGTCTTTGTGGCAGGCGCTAGGCATGACAGTCCCAGGCCTCGAGAGGGAGAAGGATGACATATTGGAAGTGCTCAACTGGCTTGCCACCCAGTGGGCCTAGAGAGGTGAAAGCGTGCCAGTGATCTACAAAAGGCTGTGTGGCTAAGCCTTTGTCTCTGATATGTTGTTGAAATACGCCCACATCTGTTCTCTGTCCATGGATTTCACCCGACAAATGCCATCCAGCTGTTTCCAACTCAAACACCCCAAAAAATAAGATGCTCGTGTTGTGACTTTTGCCTTGCATGCTGTTGTGTTAGAAAGCGCTGTATTGCAAGTCACTTGTTTGAGTTTTGGAACTATTGTTACCTTTTCGGAGCTTGTATCACATAGCATGGGTGCTTGTGAGCCTGTCCAAACCTTCGGTTGTTTTCTTTTCACGTCAAAGTGCTGGATTTCTTGAAATGGAGAGAGCAGTTTGAAATATTTTTTCTCTGAAAATTTGATGAGACCTGGCACATGTTGCAAAACGGTTAGTGCGAACACCTAGTGAAAGGACAAAGAGTGAGACAGCTCAAACCAAAGTTCCTCCCTCGCCTGCGTTTTATAGTCATGTCGAGACCTGCCAACGACAGACATTTTCTCAAGTGAACACTGGCTTCTTGGAAGATCTTGCCTTGATGAGACTGATGAAAGGGTTAAGGGAATTGTTGTTGCGCCCAGGGAATGGGGGGGGCCTACAAGGTTTAATGCTTGGGCCTTTTTCATTTTTGCCCGTTCAAATTAGTACTTAGTCTATTTTGTCTTGGCAAGACGTGCAGTGCGGCCTTAAATATCAAGCTTCTTTTGAGGGAGAACTGGGAAAAGCTGACCTGCAAAAAAATGTACCACTGAATGGTCCAATATTGGCACATGAGGAGGCCCCAGTGTGTATCGTGGCCCTAACTGCATAGAAGCTCCTGGATGTCACTTGACAATTTGTGGGGGATTTCGCTGCATTGGGAAAGGACTAGTGAATGCATACTCCTTTATGGTAAGACTTAAATGGATATTTCTCCCTTGGTTAACTAAAGGGAGAGTGAATGTCTTTTGGGTGTCTTTGATTATGGTAAGCAACTTGGAGTGTGCATCCTTTCTCTCTTCCCACAGTAGTATTCCCATGGAGTAGACGTGTACAAAGTCATACATTGTTTTTAACACATTTCTTCCACAGCCGAATGACCAATTTCTTTCCTCAGCCTTCACAGCTGCTAACTTTTTTCCCTTTGATCTGGCTGTTGTGGTGTGCAAAATCCTGTGTGGCCTCCGTGTTTTGTTTTGCCACACTGCAACACTTTCACAGATGTGGAGGATGTGAAATTTGTCATCAATTATGACTACCCTAACTCCTCCGAAGATTATATTCACCGCATTGGACGCACAGCCCGAAGTCAAAAAACGGGCACAGCCTACACCTTCTTCACCCCCAACAACATGAAACAAGCCAGCGACCTGATCTCTGTGCTCCGTGAGGCCAACCAGGCCATTAACCCTAAGTTGATCCAGATGGCAGAGGACAGAGGAGGTACAATCTGAGCTTCTAAGTAATGTTCAGGGAAGATGCAGAATATATTTTTGCATCGATCTCTTAAGCCGTGATCCATGACCAAAGAGAAAAGATTTAAGACCATAAAAGTTTTCACAAATGATGCCAGGTTCCTTGTTAATAATAGAAACAATACTGTCCTACCAATAATGTTCTGACCAATCGTGCAAATTCCGTGCCTGAAGATGTCACAACTATCACCCCAATGTTGTTCTAGGTTGAGTCTCTTATCTTTTGTTTTGCCGCTCTCTTGTCTTTCATCCAGGTCGGGCACGGGGGGGAAGAGGTGGCTACAAGGACGACCGTCGGGATAGGTATTCTGGAGGTGGGAGGAGCGGCTTTGGTGGTAGTAGCTACAGGGACAGGGACAGCGATAGGGGGTTTGGCAACGGGCCGAAAAGTGCCTTTGGTGGCAATAAGGCCCAAAATGGTGGCAGCTATGGCGGCAGTTGTAATAACTCCAGTGGTAGCTATGGCAACAACAATTACAGCAGTAGCAACGGACAGGGCAGTTTTGGTGCGCCAGCAAACCAGGGGGGGGCCTTTGGTAACCAAAGCTTCCAGAGCCCCCCTCAGTTTGGGGGCATGCAGAGGGCCAATCAAAATGGCATGAACCACCCGCCCTTCCCATTCAACTCTCAACCACCACCCCAAGGCCAGCAGGCCCCACCCCCACCACCAATGGTGCCCTACCCCATGCCACCACCCTTCCCACAGTAGAAATGGTAAAACACACACATATATGGAATCAATTTGAGTTTCGTTTAGTCTTGAAATGTTGAATTATTATAATTGTAATTGTTTGTACTGACTTTTTTTTGCTTGTAGCAGGGTTGGAATTATTCAGTAAACCCAGAGCATTAAACAGAGTCACACATAGACACATCTTCTATCGTGCAACTTTGATTGCTGCACTTTTCCTTGACTGATTTTTCTTTGTTTTTTTGTTACATTCCTTGGTAATTTATTTTTACTTGGTAATGCAGTGTTTTTGGTTTGTGGTATGTTTAAAGTGATGTTATGAAGACCATATAAAAAGGTGCGTGCTGCCCTTTTTGGAATAAAATTTAAAAAAAAAAAGGGACCTGTCGTGTGTGTGTGTATGTGTGATATATTTGAGCGGCTATTATTAAAGTCAGTTATTAATGTGAATCTTATTACTTCTAAATTGGGCTTATTAAATATTGGCTGATTGATTATGGGTGACCTGCTATACTCAAATATAGATTATGATCTCATAATTGCATGTCTTTTCTGTTGAAAAAAATAATTATCAGGTTTTGTGCAAACACTGATCCATGTTGCAACAAAATTACACCTTTCAGCAGGTTTTTAATTCAAATCGTTCTCGATACAATTATTATTTTAACTGGTTTGAAAATGAAAATTTACAATATTAACAGTTCATTAATACTTGTATTTAATAATACTGTACACGTTTAAAACTGCGGACCTGTATCAGGAAGTACGCAAAAACCCGGAAGTACGCAACAACCCGGAAGTAAAACGATTTGGTTGTACGTCACGTGTTTCCCGTGAATTTCAAACACTTGTTGATTCGGCTGCAGTTTGTGGCGCTGCTGTGTGTGTCCAATAAGCTAACTGTGCAATAAACTAACTAATGAAGGAATCGAATTCCCTGCGTTCTCCTTTAAAGTTTGGTTCAGATCTGAGTCGATGGTTTCGCTCATGTGTTCAGTGAAGCTGTCCGGGTCTGATGTGTGCTTTACCGGAGTCCTCGCTTCATCAGATCATCCGACGAATCGTGCCATTCTCTGAAGGTTTCCATCATGTTTTCACGCTCTGTTAGGAACGTCCTGTCGAGGCTTCAGTTCTTTCCCGAAAATTTAACACCGGCTTCGCAAAACATCAAGAAATACTGCAAAACATCATCCGATGAGGAGCTGGATGATCACGTTAGGACTTTAACGCAGATCTGTGTAGACAGACACTATATTTCACCCGGTGAGAGTAACATGGAGCTGTTCCGGCGGGGGGTGAGCTGCAGGTACGGACCTCTGGGCATGGAGCTGAGAAGGAACTTGCTGGAGCAATGGTGGCACTCTGTGACCAGATCAACACATCAAGTGTTTGGAATAAACAGCACAGACACATCAACAGACGGACAAGGACGACTGAGGATTGTTGAGTCTGGAGAATTAAAACTAATTCTTGAACAGCAAGAACTGAGTAAAGAGCAGCTCATCCAGAAGGTTGAAGAGCTGCTCCAGAGGTCTCCATCTGCGAGGACAAACTTTCTTCAAGGTGGATTTCTGTGTGATTTCTATTTTAGACAAACACTATTTGACATGTAGTTACATTGAAAGTGATTTACGTAACTCGTATAATGATAATGCAACCATATAGTTTGGTCTTCAAGTCAGACCATCCACTGCCCAGCAAATTAAAGAACTACAATATGATGAATGAGCAAAGAAGAACTTTTCAGTTCTGTAGAATGCTGCTAGGCTTTGGGGAGGGTCCATCCCAATCAATCTCTGTCGATCAAATTTCATAGGTTCAGTATCATCATTAGAATAATATGTTAATGAGTTTTGATTATGCTTTTCCATTCAAAATTCCACATGGATGTCCCAACTTAGGGCTGGTGAGCCAATCCTGCCATTTCTATTTCATCAGACGGTATTAGTACATAATCCTCAAATTACAACCAAATATAAAGAGTCAGTGGTTGCCTCGTCAATTATATTCTTTGTTTAAGATTGGAATTAAATGAATTCTGAATAGAAATATTTTGGTTTCAGGTGCTTTAGAGCAGTTCATCCCCTCTTCGGACCTGGTGAACAGGAAGCTGCCCTTTGGATTGGCTGAGAGCGGTCTGTGTTTCCAGCCCTCTGGTGGCAGGTGACACTTTTTCTACTCTCATTTTTCCATTTTTTTAAATGACATTTTAGAGTGGGGCAAATACATGTTGCACCTTATTATATTCAGTGCTGCTTGATGTCATTACATTAATGCCACCTGAATCAATATTCAGACCAGTATGTGGTTGTAAACAGAATTATAACTATTTCCAAAAATATTTCCCTGTAAATTATAATCCAGGAATAAATCAGGGGTAGTTTATGTTCCCAAAAACTTTTAGTTGTCAATTAAATGTCCCTTGATTTAAATGATCCCTGTAGGTATTGAAGTCTTTCTTGTATCATCGGGTGAAAACCAGCCAACTCAATTCCGTTTTAGTAGTATAGGTATAGGTTATAACAAAAAGTTATCTCAAAGTCATTTGTAGCAGGGAAAGACATTGTTACAGAACCCTACTTGTCCCACAGCTCTTTGCTGATGGATGCAAGAAAAACTTGAGCAGAACCCCAGACTCATAGTAGGTGGCCAACTGCATTGACTGCTTCATGAGAGAGTTTCTTTGGTAGAAAGGGTCTCTCAAATGACCCGAATCACAGAGAATAAAGAATAAATAAAAATAAAAGTAAATACATAAATACGAAAAGAGAAAAAGAGGTGGAAACAGAAGTATGGGGAGACAAGAACAGCAACAGAGACAGACAATGACAGAGAGACAACGACACAGAGCAGGGGAGAGAGAGAAAGAGAAACTGAAAGACAGAGAACGTAATGCAGGTATTAAACTGCAGGTTACGTCATTGTCACAGACTGACTTGCAGAACAACCAAATCCACAGCAGCACTTGTGATGACAACTTTTTTTCTAGGTAACAGCTTGTCTGTGTTTTTGTGAAGTAATAGACCTTTGTTATTAAAGATCAATTACCCACAGTACATGTTTAGAGCTACTGTGTTCCAATGGAGTTCTATTTTTCCTGCCAGTTCAGCTGAGGTCACCCAGACGTCTCTGGTGTGGTTCTGCTCTCCTCGTACCTCATCCCAGTGGTTGGATCACTGGGCGCGGCAGAGGCTTAAGTGGTGGAGGAAAGTGAGTATTTTAGGCAATGTTTCTCAAATTAATAGTTATGGTTGGGGTAACACCAATATATACTGTTCCACACACCTAGCTTCTTTTTTATAATACCTGGTGCAGATCAGGGGGCCTTGGTAAACAGTCTTATGAAAACAACATCACTGATGTCTTCTGTGCAGCAGTAGCATAACTCTATAAAGGGCTTATTATGTTTAAGAGTTAGTCAACGGATATGTGTAAAAAGAGATGATCACCATTATTTAAAGACATACATTTGAATGTACAGTATATGTATTCTAGTGAATTACAGATTTTTGTGGATGACTATTTATTATAATAAAGTAACAGTTTTTAACATCATTTTTGGGGGCTTTTTGTGTTTAGTTTGAAGATCTTGTGACTCTCCTCCTGATTTAATTTAAGATGCACTTGTTTGTTTGTTTTTTGCATTAATCAAGTCAAATGGTATATGTTAAAATTATTCCTCCATCAAAATTGTTGGAGTTCCATGTGATCAAGTCAACCTGTGTCTTTTTAGTTTGCGTTGTCTCCATCACACTTCAGCAGTGTTGATGTGCCAGAGGAAAAGCTTGAGGAGGTGGCGTCTCGTGGGGTGAAGATCATGTACAAGTTCCCTTGGGGACAGGAGCCTCTGGAGACGCTGTGGAACAGAGGAGTTGCTGAGCTGCTGCAGGTCCACAAAGGAGCCCATTCCAAACTGCAAGTCAGTCTGCATCATCTTTTGTTTAGTGTCCTAACATTGACACAGAATTTTCTTTTGTATGCAGGCTTTCTATGTTAGCATCCAAATTATTATTTGGACTTGAAAGCAGCCCTCCGATTGCAACATCAGTCTTGCAGTAACACTTTTGTCTTCAGAAAGATACTCCCGGAAAAACGATTGTGAATAATAAATAGCAAGCGGACAGAATACGATGTGGTATTTAAATGGTATATACGGTATCGCCTAAAATTGCAGTTTGTTTGAACGCTAGTGACAAAACAAATTTGTACTAAATTATGAGCCATGCCGAAGCCATTCGTATCGCCCTGTAGTGAAGTGTCTAGTGTAGGGCAGGAATCAGGGCTACACATGTATGATAAAATTAAATGATACACGGCTTGTTTTGGAACAGGAAGGGCTTTTGTTTACCATTACTGTGTGTAGTTTGTCTGGGTCTAACAAAATTTGAAAAATTGGAGGCTTGTGTTAGATGTCACAAAGTCGCCATATTTTACACAACGAGGACAAGTACGTGGCCAACATGCAATTAGGTGTATTTTGCAGAATGTGCCTTGTTCATGCACAGTGTGTTTGTCGAAATGCTCAGGAAGTTTTTGAATTTTCATATTTCCTAAATTTTAAATTGTACTGAAGAACAGTTTAGAAGATAAACTTACAGCTCAGCCACTGAGGTGAGGTCATCTGTGAATGTTGTATTTAGACAGGAAAACATATTTTCTTTAACGTCGTGAGTTGGTGGTTAAATTTTATATAGTAGCTTTTACCATGCTAAATGTTTGCATTAAACTTCAGTTGTCAAGTCATGATAAGAAACACAACTGGTTTCAGTGTACCATAGATTTACGCGGTGTTATTTGCCTTTCAGTATGGAGATGCTCGCAAGTCAGTTCCTCACGTTGTTTCCGTAACCGCAAACATGGACCGCGGATTGCTGTCCTTTCTTTCCAACTCACTCCAGCAGCTCAGGAAAGGTAACAGCAAGCAGATGCTGCGGCAGAGAAAGGTGAAGAACCAACAGTTTTCTGGTTCCCATTTACATCCTCACTCTGCTCTTTCTTCTTTATTGTGATGGGATTCTCTGTACAGATTTGCTTTACTGTTGACCTCAGGTTCTGAAGTTGCATCCGGTGTTGGCTCCAGTCAAAGTAGCATTAGACATTGGAAAGGGACCCACTATGGAGCTGAGACAGGTACTACAAACATGTGTGACAGCAGATGTGACTCTTTCATTGAATTTTACTTATTGGCTAAATACATTATAGTAAAGTAGTACCTTCAGATACAAGCTACTCGACATACAAGTTTTTTGAGATACGAGCTGTCTCTCTGTCCATATTTTTGTTCAAAATATGAGCAAAAATCTGACTTACTAGTTGTGCTTTGAGACACCACCGCTAGTTCATAATTCAGAGGAGCTTTTTTACAAGGCTGGAATGGATTAAAATTATTTTAGTGATTTTAAATGTGGAAAATGTATTTAAGTTACATTTTGACTTACGAGCTCAGTCACAGAACAAACAAGGCAGTCACAGACTGCAACATCCCGCGACATCATCACCTCTGGCTTCATGAAAATGTTGCTTTTTTGTTTTGTGATTACATTTCATCAAGTTTCAGAGATGTGTAATAACACTGTAGTATTTAATTTAACAGATTTTCTCTTACTTTTAGGTGTGTGAAGGGCTCCTGCTGGAGTTCTTGGAGGCTAAAATTTCTGCGTGGCCTGGGTACCTCAAAACTCTGCCAACATCATTGGAGCAGCTGAACACAAAGTAAATCCATCTTTGGGTTGCCATAGCAGTATCTTGTATTACCGTCACCTAACGTGCCTGTTTGTTTCTGTGTCAATGTGTTTTAGATATGATGAGATGGGAGTGCTTTTTACTGTGGTGATCAGTGAAAACTCGCTGGAGAGTGGCCTTCTTCAGGTCCGCAGTCGAGACACCACCGTCAAGGAAACGATGCATATCTCAGAGATTAAAAACTTTCTGTCCACATACATTTCTGCTGCCTATAATGGCTGACTGGACTTTTGGTTTTTGCAATAAAACAAACTGAATATTGTGCTGCTTCATTTTTACATCCTTCTACATACAAATATATAATCCCAATCCCAAGTGAGAATTTTTGTAATTGAGCGACCAGTTTCAGTGACGTTTTATTTTTCTTGAATGACTTCCTGTCAATGAAACAACGCAAGGGATTTGTCGTTAATTTGCTCCAAATCTACGTTCTCGCGAGATTTGGATGATGCTCCGCCCCTTGCTGCTGCGTCACCGGCCCCTGGCTCTACTCGTCACCGGGCATGTGTGCCTACACCTAATTTAGCATCAGCGATGACTACCGACAAGCAGAACGAAGCTAAAATTCCCTCTATGGATGAGAATAAAAAGAATTTACCAGACGGAGGCCTTGGACTGGAAAGTATCCTTTATGAAGCGATGTGTGGGGGAGAGTTCCGTCACCGTTTAACGGTCCGGTAGAGGGGGAAGCTCCAGTTTGCTAGCTAGTTAGCTCCGCTAGGAGAAAATTAGCTACAGTTAGGCTACGTGTCACTGAAGGGGGCTCTGTGTCCGGCGTTAAAAACAGATTTAATTATCAAGTCACAGTTACCAGTCGGGTATTAATATTGTTTGAACGGTGAATATATTTTTAAGTGCCTCATAAAACTAAATGTTCACGTGTTTCAACTGTAAATATGAGAGTTTAACTTAACTACTGTTAGCTGGATCTAAAAGGTACCGCAGCACCGCTGCTATACTGTAGTTGAGTGTAAAGACAGTGCTAACCTGACGGATAGCCTTACAGTAGTATAAAATACAAATATTCTTCTGGAGTATCCTTCTATGTAATGCAATAAACGTTGTTCCTTAATAATTTATTGCAGTCTTGCAAATAATCAAAGAATCCCAGCAGCAGCATGGTCTGAGGCATGGCGATTACCATAGATACAAGTGAGTGACTTGATCACGAGTAGTATTTCCACTAAGGTGCTTTTTTCTGTCATCAAAATGCAGACTTCTGGCAGTTCTCAACTTGGATTTGATAGATCGATTAAATAATAGATTTACTAAAATATGTCGTTTCGTTACTTCACGTTGTGTTACGTGAATTACTTTTACTGCCCTTTTGGTCAAAGAGTAGGATCTCTGAGACTGATAATGTTTGGGAAAAAAATTACAGAAGTGTTCAGAGTGATTTCATTAATAGGGTTGGGTTTTTTTTGTATACTATAGTAATCCCTGAAGGGAAATTAAGAGCACACTCTAGTGTGCATATGCATATGTATTAGTTTGTACAGGCTCCTGTAACACACACACACACACACACACACACAGGGAGGCCTGTAAGCATACAAGGGGAGGTAGAGTGGTGGGCAGCTCCTTCGTGGTGCGCCCCAAGTGAGAAACTTGTAAGGGGGACGGTGCCTGGCTCGAAGGCGCCTCGGCAGTGCTGACACCTCCCACTGTCAGCTCACACGGGAGCGGGAATCGAACCACCAACCTTGGGAACATTGGGCGACCCGCTCTACCGCTGAGCCACTGCCGGCCCTCATTGATCGAGGAAATAAATTTTATTGCAAATATCACTCAAATGAAATAAAGTACAGCAGCTAATATTGGCATTGTGGGAGGCTGCTACAAATGAATCAGCACATGGGAAAAAATGACAGTATTATTGCACTTCAATGTAACCGTGTTTGTGTCACCTCTCAAGGAACTACTGCACCCGCAGATTGCGTCGCCTGCGAAAGGCTCTGGGTTTCAAGCTGGGCAACCGACACAAATTTATTGGGAAGAAGATAACGGTTGAAATTCTGACGGACAGCAGGTGAGGAATGAATCATCTGAGACATCCAGGGGGTAGTTCATTTACTGATGTTTGGGAAATTGTTCATGTACATAAAATTTTGGATTGATGCAACAGAGCAGTTTGATGCAAAGTAATTGACATCACAGAATTTGATTGAATCCTTCAAAACGTAGTTGCCTGTTGCCGTTTGGTACACATCACCCTGAACCACAATTATAAATACGCCAAACCTTTTATGAAGTGTTTTTGATGAAGATAATATCTGATTCTGCTGACTTTGAATTTGACTCTACAATATTAAATGTGTCCACTGACTGCTACTAAACATCTTATACAACAACCCCCGACACAGATATCTGTTGATGGTTGTGATGGAGGCAGAGCGTGCATGGAGTTACGCCATGCAGCTGAAGCAGGAGGCCAATACAGAACCGCGAAAGCGCTTCCACGTGATCTCACGGCTACGCAAGGCTGCCAAACACAGTGAGAAGCTGGAGAAACTCTGTGAGAGCCCCAAAGTTGATGCCAAGACCAAACTTGAAGCACAGGTACACAAAAAGCAGGTGTCTTTGGTCTGCTTTCAGATATACGAGTATGAACGATTGCGTTATTCTTCCATGAAAATAATGTTTTGTTCTAATTTTTACTATAGTTATGGACTGAAGCTTGTGTATTTTTTTAGGCCTACACTGCATACCTGGCTGGTACCGTCCAGTTTGAACTGCAGGAGTGGAAGCCTGCCATGGAGGCTTTTAACAAGTGCAAGTATGAACATCATTTTCTTGTCATGAAGTGTTTCTTAATGTGTTCACAAATAAAATGGAAGTGTGATTCTGATTCAAGAATTTTATGACACTTTGACAAAAAATAACATTAAAAAAATGTTTCATCAGAACCATCTATGAGAAGCTGGCTAGTGCATTCACCGAGGAGATGTCTGCTCTGTATCGCCAGCGTGTGGAAGAGATATCACCCAATATACGCTACTGTGCTTATAATATAGGTGAGTAACACACATAAATGGGCAGGCTGGGGAATTTGATGTCTGTCAGCATAATTGGTATGTAAGACAAAAAAAAGGCATCCCCATAAGTTGATGCAAAATGTCACAAAGCTCATCACTCCTACACAAGCTCTTCAATTGTATTTATTGTTCTGTCCGTTTTCAGGTGACCAAAATGCCATCAATGATTTGATGCAAATGAGACTAACTGGTGGAGGAGGAGGTATGATGGCTGAGAAACTAGAGGTGAATATGCCAAAATAAGTCAAATTATATTTATACATTGTGTGCAGAAACAGCATTAAAAACAAGATGAACATGATCGTAGTGCACTGTTATTATAACCTTACAAAGTTTTTATAAAACAAGTGATTTTACCCATCTTTAAATAGATATAGATATTTATTTTCATCGTCAGATTCAAACCTTTAGGGCTGCTCCACACTTTTCACTTATGTACGAAAGCATTTCTGCTGTTGTAGACAATACCGTTATTCAAGTCTGTTTTACGCTGACCCCATGAAAACAAGGGTCTCAGGTGATGGGCAGGGCTTGAATGATTCTTGTGTGTTTTTGTTTCATATATTAATTCTTTTCACCTTAGGCCCTGATCACTCAGGCAAGAACCAAGCAGGCAGCCACTATGAGTGAGGTGGAGTGGCGAGGTCGGACAGTACCAGTCAAAATCGACAAGGCTCGCGTCTTTTTGTTGGGTTTGGCAGACAATGAGGCCGCTATCGCTCAGGTCAGTATTTTCTCCTTGTTGGAGGAAATTTTCTTTATCTCAAGTTGGTATTTTATAAACCCCACAGCAAAATCAGCTCGAAGCATTCAAACATTTTTTGCGAAACAAAAAATAACCAGAAAATATCTAGAGATAGTTTTCATTTCTAAGGTGGTTGAGACTTTTGATTCCTCCATGCAGCTTCATGTGTTGCAACATGTTTAACATGTTGATTCCTTCATTTGAAGCCTTCAATATGCAATTTCTAAAATTTTCAGTAGGTGGCACTCTCCAATTTAAAAATTGTCACTATCGTCACGGCTTTTGAGCATTCCTACCTTAGAAACCTTAGTACAGACCTATAATCTGTAATGGTAGAGGTCATCTAACCTTTCACATGTCCTTCTAAAAGAAGTGTTTTCAGATGCAGGTCTGGAAGGGTAGAATATAGTGGTAGAAAATCCCAGAATACTTTGTAAGCAGAGGCACCATAAATTGAAGACGATAACCGTTGCAGTAAAAGAAATGTCTAGATGTTCTATATCTTTGCAAACGACCGTACAAAAGTGTCAATTTTAGGAATATGATATTCATTTTGATGCACAATTGTAATGCACACCACAGAAAAATAGTTATGTTTTTTTTTTTAGCCCACACTATTCTCATGTTAATTGAGCCCATTGTTCTGTCCGGCAGTAATCCCTCTCTAGGACCACTTGCAAAAAACAAAATTCCGTGATGTAGGAACAAACTATTATGTACGGTAATTTAAGCGTTTATGAACCCTCCCCATACTGATATTAAACCACCTTCTGTCTGTATTATCTTTTCCCACACTCTTATAGTTTAAAGTGCTTTTAAGTGGTTCTTTAATACACAAAAGTGCGCTGCGTTCCATTTGTCTTGGAACGAAAGAAATCTGAAATCAAACTTCTCTGGGAATGAGTGACCTGACAGTTGTATTCTTTTTCCAGGTAGAAATGTCCAGTCTCGATCAAAGCCTAGCTTATCTAAGGATGACGACGGACCCCTTGTAACACCTTAGGGAGGGAAAATCAAAAAGCAATGTACATATAAAAAACAAACAGTGGGATTTAAAAAGAAGAGGATTTAGGATTGGGTCCAAATAGCCAGATGTACATCACACAAACAAAACAGAGTTCCCTTTCTGTTCTTTAGGACTACCTTGTATTTCTTTATAAGGGCAAGAAACATGTTATTTGGACATAAACTTTGTACTCTTGAGAAAGGCACTGCTAGCTCCTCCCTTCTGTAATCAGTTTATCTAACTAGCTATTCCTCTGAACAATAGAAAGATGCTTGGCTGGTTGAGCCAGTCCTGTTAGGCGTATCCAGGGTGTTGCCACGAGTATGTGCCACTTAGGAACACGAGTTTCTGGGTGTATGTGAGCAGCATGTCATCAGTCACCACTACCAGAACCTTCTTGTAACATTCCTACGAAGCTTCTCTTACGTCTTTTGAAATGAGTCCATATTCTATCAGTATCCACAAAGGTTTAAAATATATTTTACATGGGTTTAAAATAAAGTTAGATTCAGTCAGTCAATAACGCATAATTCCAATATGACCTTTTTTGCAGACATCTTAGAGTATTGTGTTAGTACAGTGAGGAGCACAGGCCTGTTTGTACAACTGATAAAGATAAGTGAGGTGAAGAACAGTCCTGTCATTCACAATGACCCCTGACCCCTGAAACTCCAGTGTCTGATTGCTGATCTGTACAGGAATGTGTGAAGTATGTTGGGCCACATACTTGTGTCTGCTCTGTTCGACACACCTTCAGTGTCCATTGTTAGTTTGAATTAAATTACTACAGCTCCAAAATGGATAACTTGTGATTTTTTAAAAATTATTTTCTTGCATGTGATTGATTATAAATATGTGTTAATATGAAAGAGATATTGCTCTTTTTCCACGTTAATGTTTATAACATATCCAACAGTCAGATTTTGAATGTGGGATTTTAAAAGTCACTGTTAGAAATTGTCACTGTAGATCACAATAAGTGTTCCTTTTCTCCAGGCAGCCAACGAGGAAACCAAAGAGCATCTGTATGAGACCCTGCTGGCCGAGTGCAGAGACACCATCCAGGCTGTGAAAGAGGAACTCAAGAATGAGGTGGTAAAATCCTGCATAATAAGATACCCATCCACAAAGGAAGTGGATATGACTGACAGTTTTAGTGTTTTTTTTTTGTTTTGTTTTATTGAACTACTGTTCATCTTTGCAGAAACAACGAGAGAGGAGCTGTGATTCTGACAGTGGAAAAGTGTCCAACCTGCAGTTCCTGCACAGGTAAACGGAAACCCGACATTATCCCTGTGAATGCCCGCATCACACTAGAAGTATTATTGCCTGTTGAGATACATGCTCTTAGATGCAGCTATCAGTTCATCCTGTAGTGTCTAAATGGTATTTCATGCCACTGTGATGACTGAACAGGAATGGCGCTGCTACACATGAATATTCTACCACATGCGTGTTAAAATTGTCTTGCAATTGATATTCACATGTAAGAATTTGTGTTATTTACCAAAACACAAATTCTTACATTTGTTGCACATCTCTCAACATTTTGACGACAACTAGGAGATTAAATTCTGTGAGTAGACACATCTGTCGCTCCGTAGCCTGTCGTAAGCTCATCCAATCGTTTCACTTGGCCCATGTCATGTGATCAGAGCTTTGTGAATAGATTTTCAACAGAGCTCTGTGAATAGATTATTATTACTAATAGACAACTATTATCAAACTAGTGGTGTAAGAATGACAAATGCAACTAAACCTTGCTGGTACTAACCTAGAATGACTGCTGAGCACTAACTGTCACTTTCTTTATGTTGTTGAGTGTTTTCTAACATCTTAGTGAGACACAGTCTTGGTTGGTAGTAAATATTATAGATAATGATGACGGCAGCTCAGCAGCGCTAAAACCGAGCTGAGCCGAACGAAGAAGAGCGTGGGTGTGGCTGAGAAAACAGACTTAAAGAGAGCATTCAGCGTTAAGAACACACCCACAGCGGAGAACAGTAACTGTGGCCCAGGGTAACCTTCGACTCATACATTTGTGACAGATATTTACTTGTTGATTGTGATAATTGCCAGTGTCAAGAATTTAGGCCGGCATTCATTCATTCATTTCAGAGGAGAGGCTTTGGAAGGAGGACTGAAGGGAGGGGTTGAGATGTATTTCAGTCTGATAGTTTAAAAATCTAGCTAATCTGGCTGGTTTTAATATTTAAACTGACCTCAGCTTCACTTGAAACTACATTTGTGAAACAGCCACGGCATGTGTTTGAATACTTTCTTCACCCAGGCAGTAACACTAACAGAGAGGTGCTTCAAACAGAACCGGTTAACCCACAAGCACTGCAGCATTTAACAGTCTTTTTTTTTTTTGTAAGCTGACTGGTTTATAGCAACACAGCAGAGCACAATGCCCCCGCCTCAGTTCATTAAGTTTAAATTTATTCATTACTGATTCAACTGCCGCCCCTGTCTTCAGAATTAGTGCAAGGAATGACGTCGGTTTGTTTTGCAATCAAAAGTATGAGGGACCTCAGCAAGAGTCATTGTGTGCGAGCCGCGTCTATTAGTCACGGATTATTTCAAATATGCCACATCTATAGTGACACTGAGAAAAAAAAAAATTAATCCGATTACAAAAGCTCCCATAAAATCCTCTGGTTTTAATTTAAAAGGAACACGTCACTTGTGCATTTTTGGGTTCGATATAGGAAGTGAATAACGTGTGTCATGTTGGTGTCCACCCAGCTACCTGACCTACATCAAGCTGTGTACGCTGGTGAAGAGGAACGACAGCATGGCCCACACTCTGCAGGCTAAACTGAAGGAACCCGAAACCGACGAGAACAAGAGAGGGGCTCGTCCACAGGACCTCATCCGTCTGTATGACATCATCTTACAGGTGAACGTCGGGACTTGGAAGTAGTTCACTCTGCCTTGTCTGTCACTTCCCTCTCACAATGAAACACTTCCCTGACCTTCCTCCATCCGTCCAGAGTCTGGCTGAGCTGTCCACCCTCCAGGGTCTGGAAGACGACCACAGCTTCAAGATGGAGGTTTCCCTCAAGACTCTGGTCTACAAGGCCTACAGGTGACTGGTTAAAAACACGTCTACTTGAAAACACTCTGAGCAGTCAGGCCTGGATAAATGCAGAAGTTTGTGACAGGAAAAAACCAACAAAAAAGTTTCTGGCCTTATACAGATACATGAAATCCATTCAGTGATTCTGAATCTACAATATGTAGCTACATACCAGAGGACGAGTCATATCTCAGCTCTGTCCCAATGTACATTTTAATCTGTCACAGCTGTATCATCATCATCATTATCATCATCATCATGACGACTTAAGATCTTTGGATTTTTCTTCCAATTTTTAACGGAATTAAAAAACGTGTTTCAGAATCTGCATCCGCATCAGAGATTCACTGCCGCCCAAAATTTTTATCCAAATACATTTAAAACCTTTTGAGATCTTTAAAATGAACTAACAGACAAACAAGCAAAAGAGAAGGAGTCAGTTCTTTTTCTTTCTCCAACTTTTTGTTTGAAGGTTTTTATGTCTTTATGATAATCAAGCATTTTGAAGTTTTTTTTTTATGTGCATATTTCCATACATTAATAAATATGTGTGTGTTGTTGATGTTGTCATTCATTCTGTGTTCGTCTCAGGTGTTTCTTTATAGCCCAGTCTTATGTGTTGGTGAAGAAGTGGAGTGAGGCTCTGGTTCTGTATGAAAGGGTCCTGAAATACGCCAAGGAGGTCCAGTCCGATGCGAAGAACCTCAACAACCTCAAGGTCAGTCCTATAGAAATCAACACACACATTGACATAAACGCAAAATGAGGAAAAACATTCTGAGATTTCGACTTTTTCTAGGATCTGCCTGACGTTCAGGAGCTCATCGCTGAGGTCAACGCTGAAAAATATTCTCTTCAAGCCGCTGCCATTTTAGGTGAGAACCATCATTTTGGAACTGCTTTCATGCCAGCTCCTTTAATTTCTATACAAGAACCAGTTTGGAGCGGTTCTGCTGCGCCTCGTTCACAGTACAAGTGTGTGTGTGTGTGTGTGTGTGTGTGTGTGTGTGTGTGTGTGTGTGTGTGTGTGTGTGTGTGTGTGTGTGTTTCAGATACTGATGAGACTGCTGAAGTTCCTTCTC
Source organism: Antennarius maculatus (assembly GCA_013358685.1). Classification (NCBI taxonomy): domain Eukaryota; kingdom Metazoa; phylum Chordata; class Actinopteri; order Lophiiformes; family Antennariidae; genus Antennarius; species Antennarius maculatus. Next base: position 22,595,889 of record CM023612.1, read on the forward strand.
AGCAGCAGGTGAAAGATAACACGGTAAGAGAATGACATCACTTGAGAGGTTTCAATTAATGTTATTAATGTTGTTTTTAATTATATTTTATTTCCACAACTCCTCCTTTCATACAGCCACTCTGCAACCGCCTTGATAGCTTCCGCCTCGACCCCGCCCTGGTGGGGAAACAGCCCAATCTGGTCCCGTTCCCTCCTGAATTTCAGCCAATCCCCTGCAAGCCTCTGTTCTTTGATCTTGCTCTAAACCATGTGACCTTTCCATCGTTGGACGACAGGGTGGAGCAGAAGGGCAAGGGAGGTCTCACCGGCTACATCAAGGGCATCTTCGGCTTTGGCAGCTAAATCCCCCCCAGACTGGAGTCTCTACAGGAGAGCCCCCAGGCTCTTACTGTACCACCAACGACCAGCCTTGGGTCGCTTGTTAGTTAGAATCATTTAGGTAGATTTTATGTTTGATTTTTAGTGCATAAGTTCACAGTGGGTGGATTCTGCAACTCACGGAGAGCAGGGTGACTTCAGTCATCCAGAGAGGATTTTAGAAACCTACTTGAAACAATTTCAAATAGTGACACAGTCCAACTCCACCTGCCAGCTCTAGTGAGAGCAGCTGGCTGTGTGGATTCCAAACATACCAGCAGCTCCTACTATGAGCTGTGAGGGTGTCTCTGTGGTTTCACAATCCTAGCAAAGCAAACTGGAACACTCGGGCGCCTTTTAGTTTGATGAGGTTTTTTTTTTTTTTTTTTTTTTTTTTTGTGGGTTATGTAAACATCTACATGTAATTATGTTAAATTGACAGACATTTCGATCATTGACCTCTAAAAATTCAATTAAAACATCGTGGAGTTTTGCTTTGGCACCTACTTTGACTTAAAGAAATAAAGAATAATTTTCCTGTGAATTTTTTTTTTTTTTTTTTTTTAACAAACTGGTGAATTTCAGCTGCATCTCTACATCCCTTCACTCATCCTCACCTTTGGCCTCTCCTCTCTGTTTGATGGAACATTACGTCACTTCATTGTATAACAAGTCAGTCCTCCGAGGTCCCGTCTGACAAACAATGTCATTATGTGGACTCTAATGCTACCACAGGTTGTTCAAATGGATGATGAAAAATGAAGCCAAGAGTCAAAATGGGAATTTTTTTCTGTTTTGGATGTTACAAGTTTCAGTCCGTGATGACTGCACAAATCACACCATATTTGCTGCTTGACATCTGACACTGAAGCTGCCTCAGCTCAGCTACATTTTTGACAGATTTATAATTCATTTTTTCTACAAAAAGTATAATTCAGTGTAATTAATTGAAGAATCTGAAACAACAGTTCTAACCTTGAAGTCTGAATTGTATTTATTCAGCACTTTCTCAGCGTCATATAACATGCATCATCAAAGTAATACAGATTGGAGGAAGTACTCTGCACATATTACTTAATCTTACATACAATTTTTGTTCACTGTAGTGAAAATGGTTCCAGTTACTTATGCAGCGGATGGTGTGATGATACATAAGGATAAAGATCATGAATTGGTATTCACTGAACGAGCTCAAATGATATGCTAGAAGATGCTCATCATTTTTGAGGGCATAAATCGGACTATGAACATAAATACATCAGGATGGATGCACGGGTTCTAAAGTTGTTACACTGACAGACTAATAAATAGTTTTCTAGCCTTCAACCACAAATTAGAGGAAACCAATGTAATATTCTAATGTTTCTTCAGCTGGTGATTCTACTTATCTCGATAATCACAAAATACTTCGTACTATTGTCGCTCAGTTACGTATAACTATTTCTGTCATGTTTTTTTCTCTTGTTTTTATATGAAAGAATTAAAAACAAAAGTACTGGTATGTAATTCCAAAACCTTTCCTCAATCAGCCTGGAAAACAATTCATGTTCGAAATTTCTAGGCCTATGATTAAAATTCATTCTGTCCTAAGATGAAGAATTCAGTGACATCAAGGCTTCACATTTTGCATGGATGAAATTCTGAAGGAATGGTGTATGACTGTCATGTGTGGGTGTGTTTAGAGTATGAAGGATGCCTCAGCAGGGCGTGAATGTGTGTATTCACTGTACTGTGTGTGTGTGTGTATTCATTGTATCACTTTGCTCTTTACTCAACCAACTAGAACAAGCCCATTAAAGATTTTTTTTTTAAGACGTGCATTACTTGCTGTCCATCATCTGCACACATGCTGTTCAACTTATCTGATTATCTGCAGGAACAAGTCACAAACTATCACTAAAGTCTGCCACATCGTGTTAGTTAACCGTTGCATTGTCTGTCTGTTTTGCAGTTGTGAGATGAGAAAATGAAAGTTTAAACTTTGTATTTAATGACAGCTTTTCTTTAGTGAGTACATTGACAAGCTGTAAAAGCCTAAGGCTTGTTGAATGTATCAAAGCTTTGTAAACTGCTGTGTGGAATGAGACTGACACACCCTCAGGGACACGCTTGTTTCATTTCCATATCTGGGTTCTGCTTTTTTGATTTTAAGTTTTTTCCACTTTTGTTATCTTTAAAAACACTACATGGTCTTACCCCTAAATGCTTTTCATATAAGGCACTTCACATCAATTAGCAAATAGCAGCATGATAGCAAGCTGCGCTAAGATGAACGTTATCAGCCTGATAGCATTTTTTTTTTTTTTTTTAGTTATATACATTAAGAGATTCGCTGCAGTTGGTTCGGTTCCCTGATCATGTGACATTCATCATAATCATTAGTCTGTTCAGGACTGGCGAGCTTTGTGTTTTTATTACTCGAGGGATTTGAAAAGTGTCTCAGAAAAGTGAGACACCACTAACAAAGCGTGTCACCAGGCAGCTTGTGATTTAACACCACAACAATCAAACAGTCATTGACAAAACAGTCTTTTTTTTAAGGGTGGGGAGCTCGTGCCATCTCGCTACTTTCAGGTTGCATAGTGTTGGGACTGTGGCGAGTCAGATATGACAGATATGTTCTTATTTCCACCCAGTTGATCAGACAGTGTGGGGGGACAACAGGTCTCATCAACAGTGTGAAAATCCTCCACAGATTCTGGGAAGTTCTATTTGAAGAGTGGGTTATCGTCCCGTGTGATGACATCATCTGGAGGTTGTGTCAGTCCATGAGGAGGAGGATTACTGGTGTGATCAACACGACTGGGATACACATTGGTTACTGATAGCGTAAAAAGTAACAACATCCAGTTGTGTCACTGGATGTGCAAGCATTTTTCTTTTTCTTTTTTTGTTACTAATGGTATTTAAATGATCAACAAAATGACTTATTTTCAAAATTCCACACAACAGTGTGTTGTCATCCCAGGCGGTGTATAAATACTCTATTTGGGTTTGTTCTAGAGCTTTTTTGTTTTTTAATATGACCGATTTGCCAATTTATATTTTCTAATTTTGATTTCATTTTTCTCAGAGTTTTGCTTCTTGTCTGAGCTGCCTTAATAATAATTTGCATTATTTCAAGTTTTGAAACAACAACAACAACAGAAATTGCATAAAATTAAGATTAAATAACACTTAATTAATCCCCAGAGGGGAAATTCTCTTTTCAGATCCATTAACTAAATCCATTTAGTTAATCCGTCAAATTTTAATCAAGAAAATATGGACAGAAATACTAAGAAAAAAAATAGAATTTGAAATTTGTACAAATGAATGATAACTAAGCAAACTCACCTGAAGAATTACTTTATTCAATGAATTGCTAAAGCATTGCTTTGTTATGTCCATTTTGTGTTGATACATAAAATTAAGTAATGAAATTTTACTTTTTGGAGGAATATACTGGTTAGCAAGACAGAGAATTTGTTTTTCCAGACAGGTGGAGGTGCCCAGGACGGTAGAGTATGACTGAACTGATTAAAAATGCGCGCTGGCTGAGTAGTTCTCTAATCTGCTGAAAGCAAAGCGGTCCCACTGCATTCCTCGCTGTGATGATACCTTGTTAAGAGACGCCCTTAGCCTGAATGACTCGCACACCTTTAGATGCCACAAATGGAAGTTTGCAACATTTTAAATGTCTAACATTGTGAAATGAGCCTTTCGCAGGCACATTTATTTAAAGAAATTAAATTAAGAGATAAAAAGTTCCAAAGCCCCCCAATGAATCAAATGAGACTTATAGTCAAACTACAAGAGTGTGTACCTTCACCAAAGTGCACACGCCAATTCGGACATTCTTTTTATTTTCATCTTGTATACATTCTTAGATGAGCTGGTACCCATCATCAGTGATGTTTCCTGAGATCAGCGGGTGTTTCGGGGTCTCGAAACATCAAACACACTCCCTCATGCAGGGAGGGAGTGTGAACTGTCAGTTCACCTCCCAAGCACTACCATGGTGGCCTCTGCCTCATTTCACCCCTCTGCCTCCTTCCTCCTGGGGGCACTTGTCTCACTGCTGTGATGCTGTCCTAACATTCACTTCGTGAAGCTAAGAAGGACCTTCACTTCCTGGCTCTCTCCATTCTCCATAACCTGTGCTGCCCGGCTCTCCTCGTCCAAACGTTGCCACAGACGGTGCTGCTTTACTTGAAGCCACTTGATCTGATGGTTCTTGACTATTCTGCTTGTAGTTGGAGTGCTGTGCACCGGGATGCTCTGGGCTCTGTGTTGTCTCTGGACCAGGCTCCTCCTGCATCTCACCAGACACTGTGTGCTGTGCTGCAGCCTCCTTCACCCAACATTTCACCCGACCCTGATGGATTCAGGTCAATGGGTTGATCTGTGGCTCACATGAGACTGGTTCGAGTCAGGTCGGGCTGCTAATACGTGGGTAATAAAGACGGGTATATCTAGCAGAATAGTGCATGAACCACATTTTATGGGCTGAACTCCTGCCCCTGTATATTTTTCTTTTTGCCAATATCTGTATTTGTTTTAAGGTATTCTTTGTGTTTTGGGGTTTTATACATTATTGTATTTTATTGGCATCCTCTGAAAATAAAGATATCAGGAGGAAAGAAAATTAGCCCTCAGACAATGTATGAAATATCATGACTTCCTCTTCATTTCAGATGTACCTGTATGTTCCACGCGGTGTAAAGTTTCAAAAATGACTAAGTGAATATATGTGATATATAACATATCTGCAGCCTTTGGATCAAATTGCACAAGCAGTGTTTGACACATGACATCCATTACAATGAGGACAAGAAAAGAGAGACAACAGTCACTGAATTATTTATTACTCAAATGTTGAATCACTATTTTTTTTTCCACTTGCACATTTCATTGTTTGCTCATCCCTTATCCCTAAAGGATTCCTGAAGCCCTCCAGCATCACTAATTTATGCACTGGTAATGATGAAAGAGCCCAAGATAAGACTGAAGAGTGTGTCAGGGAGTCAGATGAAAAGAAATGCCAGAGAGGGGGAATGCAGGGAACTGGTTGGTCCAGTCTGATTCCACTATGTGGAAGTGGGGGCGGTGACACACCTTGCTAACCTGCCTGGGAGGGGCATCGGCTACGTTGACATGACTGTGAGTGTGTTTGAGAGTAACCAAAGGGTGAAGAAAGACAGTGGGAGTCACAGTGTGAGGAAGTCAGAGACGAAGAAGGAGTAGGAGAGAGAGAGTGAGAAAATTTTTTTTTTTTTTTTTTGTGGGGGGGGATCTGTGTTCGACCTCAAGATGCCCAGGAGAAAGAGTGACAAGGAGAGTACGCTCAAGTCATCGACCAAGAGCAACAAGTGAGTCTTTCCCCGGGGATTTGATGAATGTGATGTATGAATGCATCTCGGTCATGTTTCCCCCTTGCTTCCTGTCCCTCCCCAGCTAGAAATTGTGTCATGTTCCCTGTACATGCTTCTGTCTGTGATCTGCTTACTTCTTTGAAAGAAAAGTTATAAGAGAAAGTTTTCTCGCCAATCCCTCTTCCTCTTCTAAATTCATCCTCAGGAATTGCAAATCAGTGGTGAAATGTTTCCCAGCTTGTTGACTGGACAGTTTCTGGACATTTTGAATCAAAACTGTTACTGATGATCGTATTTCACGAGTTAAAAAAAGACTTCTATGAACTGTCAGTGATGAGTGTCAAGTGGAAATAAACGGCTCACCTGTTGTTATTAATGCAGACATATCTGTTCTCACACTGCATGTAAAATAGTTAATGGTAACCAGTGCTCTGGTTAGTAGTGGAAGAAAACTGAATTCAACTTGATGAAGAAAGTCAAGCAGCCACTGTTACTTTCATTTGCTGTGTGTGAATTGTTTTCCACCTCTAAACATATTGATTGACAGGACCACCAAGTGTGTCAGACAGGATCTAGATGCATTCAGTTACTAACTACCCCCCCCCCCCCAACACACACACACCTGTTTGAGGTCACGTTACTAACAGGGGGGTCACAGATGGTGGTGATGTGGTCCTGGACGTGTCCCCTCCCTGCTGAGGTGTGGTGAGGATCGGCCTGTCGGTGCAGCTCAGCTGGTTTCTTTCTGTCTTTTGGGTGCCGGTTCCCAACTTTATAGTTTGACACAAAATTTGATGCTCAGTTTAGATTTATTCATCACCCATTAAAATTCAATGTACACTGTATAAAATAGAGCTGCTGCAATAAATGATTATCAGTTAATTGTCGGGGTATGTATTTTGAAATCATTATTAATCAGCTAGTGTAGAATCACAATAATCTAGAGTTTGAGAAGTTTACGTTTTGTCTGACTGATGATTAAAACGGACAATTTAAATAATTACAATTTAATTTGAAAGGTTAGGAAAGAGAGCGAAGATGCAAATTGTTGCTACAGATATCTCACCTTTTGTTGACAGGTGATTACTTGATAATCAGTGTGGCTTATTAGGAACTTACTATTGGTTATCAAATAGAGGTCATTGTTTCAAGACTAATTTAGAACGTCGGCATGACACTGATATTTGACATTTAAAGTCTATTTATTATTATGACAAAATTATATTTATATATTGTAATAGAAAACATGAATTACTAGTGATTTAATAATGACCACTGACGGCTGCCAGCATTCAGTCTTGTCCTTTTAATTTCTCAACGCTTCATTTGACCTGGCATGTGGAGTTATCTTCTTTTCGTGGTATGAAAAAGTTCACACATTGTGCCAACCTCCAGCCTCCCAAGGATGGTAAAGTTTTTTTATGCTCTGCAAATTCAGCACAATCAATGGCACTACTGTTACAGACTCCGAGCTGAAAGGAAGTTTTTAGGGCTTGACTTAAACATACATTCTCACAACCACCTAAAAAATGCAGACAAGCCCTTCGAAATTATGTGGACAATCCAGTTATCCTACATTGAAATCCAATGATTTTTAGCTGTTAACTGCTTGTGGCTTTGCTGCTGAAGTCATTCATAAATACAACCAAATACACACTATTAAGTCTTATTCACAATGGGATTTACATTTTTAAGAGTGTAATCTGTCAGATAGAGTGGGAGAAGTTCATGAAGGGCTTCAGTAAACAAGGCTGCGCAGTATTCTGGGATATAAACGCTTTCTCCTCCAGCAGGAAACAGCAGTGCTGCTGGTGAGGAGCTCAACATCTGGGGTTAACGCTCCAACTTCCCATTTGCTCCCATCACTCAATATGTCACACACACACACACACACACACACACACACACACACACACACACACACACACACACACACACACACACACACACACACACACACACACACACACACACACACACCCATGCGCTGACAGCGATTAGAGATATGTGGGTGTTTCTCATCTGTCATTTAGCTCCTTTGTTATTTTTAATGAGAAAAATTGACAGACAAACCATCAGTTATTTCACCCTTAACAACCTCCCCTGCACAATCCAGCGGATGTGTTGATGTATGATTAAAATCTTTATATTTCTACATCTTTTAGTGCATTTGAACAAGATGGAATAAAATAATTAAATTAAAAGATTTTTAAGTTGAGGATTTTTTTTTTTGTTTTCAAGTCAGGAGTATATTAAGTGTAGATAAGGCAGTTCATTGCTGTTTACATATAATGTATGCATAACATAATATAATAGTTGTATCAATGCTGTGCTACTGTTTTGCCTCCTGATGCTGCCTCTTGGCCAGGTCATTGAAAAAGAGATTTGATTCTCAACTGACTTGTCTGGTTAAATAAAGATTAAATTTAAAAGAAATCTGACATTTTTCATTATTGCCCCCTGGAGGTAGACAATCCATCAACCTTTATCAAGATGAAGACATGCATTCAATGTCTGGCATGGAATAAAAACAGAAGAATGGGTGATTTAATAAGAAAACAATTGCATTTTAATTCTTCTGATTAAAAAAAAAAAGGCCACATAAAACCATTAATGTGGTTAAAGCCAGTTCTTTAAGATTAAGAACTAATTTTTTGTGCACTTCATCCATCTGTGTCTACACAGAACAAACCTGTCTCTCCAGGCATAGGGAGGCCATTGTCAGAGCAGCTGCAGAACCAGATCAGCTTGCAGCTCGATGAGTCAGAACAGAAGAACATGGCTGCATTCCTCCACTGTTCTATCATTAAACAGACATGCATCTGCATTAGGCTTGCCATAAGGGCGTTGCAGTCATTTCATGAGGGTGCAACATTTTTAACATACTGAGCATTCATTGGACTTTTAGTTTTGTCATTGCGCTTCGTCATCAAATCCATCCAGCTCATTTATGAAGACAATAATTAAAAAAAAAGAAGAATGTCCACATTTCTCAGTGACTTGCCAGGAAGCCTTAAACAAAGACAGAACAAGGAAAGGGTGAGGAAATGGGAAAAGAAAGATGTTCTTCAATTCTTTTAAGTTTAAATTAGTTAATGCATGTTCCACAAACAAGTTGAAATAGACACCACCAGTTAAATGTTCCAATAGACAACTTCCTACTCTCATATTTGACAACATTCTTTGGTTTGGTGTTACACATTTTAACGCAACAAGGAAAGAATTTATCATTCATTCCATTCCAGCAGTAAAAATACTCAGCGAAAAAATTACAAATAAAAGTGGAATGTTAACATTGCATGCCATTGGTCTTACAGAAGAAACTTGAAGGGTTCTGATTTATAAAATCCAAATGTATGTGGCGTCAGTGTAGAATAAAGTTTGAGGGAGAAGGAGGTGAACCGTACCAGATGAATCAGGTGTGACAACATGCCAGGATGGGCCAAACCAAAAAACACATGAAAACATGTCCGGTAGAAGAACCGCCATTTTAATAGCACTGTATCATGAAAAGTTACATAAAATATGTCCAATACATAAATACATAAAATAAATTCTGGTAAATCTAACAGCTTTAAATTTTTATTTTTTGTTTTCTCAGCGTTACACTCTTTAAAAAAAAAATCATAACAGAGCTAATTTCATCTGTGACTTTTTGTCCTCGCCTTGCAGGAATGCTGACAGCGGCCTGATCCAGCTGATAGGTCAGATGCAACAGAATGCCGACCAGGTGGAGAAAGACATCCTCCTGTCGGAAGACCTGCTGGCTGTGGTGAGAAAACACAAACACATCATGGAAACCATCACACAACTCATACCTGCACCGACATTGTCACTAATCAGTGGTTGGTCAGTGAACCCAGGGCATAGTGCACATGATGTGATGTAACCATAGGGATATCATCACCATACTTTGACCATTAGATACTGATCCTCACCAAAGATTTGTTACATAGCAAGATTCGTGGTTGAACGTCAGGATTTGTCTGTGTCTGGGTATTTATATTTACACATCCTACTCCCATTCTCATGATAAAACTTCTCTCCAAAAAATGACCCCCTAACATTTGACATGCTCTCGACAGGATGCTGAAAACGACAAGAAAGACTTGCCCGTTCAACATCAGGATGAGATATCAACCAAGCTGGGTGAGGCTGAGGGTCTGCTGAAGACCCTTTTCATGGATGTCGACAAAGCCAAGAAACTCAGGCACCCGGAGGCGAGGGAGATAGAGAACGAGTGAGTCGTCAAAGAATGAATACAATGCGGAGGAATTACAGTATGGCTGCCCACTGGAGGCGGTGAAGTGTGTGCACATTCAGGGTCCACAACAATTGAAAGTAAAGCTAATGTAAATATACATGTAGACCAAACACGTTATGTAAAGTAAACAAGACATGTTTATGTTCACAATGTCATTTTCCCCACAGCAATCATACAGAACGGGGAATTAACATAGTAACATAGGTAACAGACTTTGAATAAAGGGAATTTTAAAATAAAAATGACATCCAATAAACATTTAGGTTGGAAAAACTGCAACCATTTTTAATTTCTAGATTATAATATTCAGTTTGTATTCAGAATTTATTCACACAATTATTTCAGAATGATTTATACACTGCAGGTCTCCATAAATAAGACGTGGTTTCTTTTTGTCTCTCCTGCTCTCTGCTAACTTCAGTGTCCTCCACCTCCACAACCGCTGGTTGAAGGACTGCAGCTTCTATCGGGACATCTATGAGCAGCTTGACGACGTGTCGCTGATGCCCAGGATTGAATGGGGGCCTATTTTAGGCCAGAAGCAAGTATGACTACAAACTGTCTGAATTTAAAATTTAGCCTTAAAAAAAGCTTATAAGTAGTGTCATTTTTCAGGTTTAAAGAATAACATCGCTCACTTCATCTGTGGTGGATGTCTTGTCTCGACATTGCTGTGGTCTGTTTTTGTTCTCAGAAAGAGGTGAGCACAGAGACGTACGGTCCTTCCATGGCGGACCTGGAGAAGCAGATCGCTGCTCACAACCTCCTGCACAAAGAGCTTGAAGTCTACAACTCCCAGCTCTGCGTCAGCTCAGCTGGAAGCAAGGTGATCACCTGTGTTTACATGAAAACACATTCAGGGTGTAGTCCGGTGGCTTTAAATACACAAAACACTCAGAAATCCACCTCAGCAGCTATACAGAGCTGTTACTGTCCAGTCACGGTTCAAATTGTTGTTGGTTTTTTTTTACAAATGATTGTCCCCTCTTGTCTTTAAGGAGCAATACACCGCAATGAAAAAACTGTACAACAATCTGCTGGTAAGTGGAGTTGGTCACATATAAAAAGTGCATAATTGATTATTGATATTTCTGATGAAATGTCGTGCTGTACATTGCATTTAATCATTTTAAAATTTTTGTGAAACACAATCAATCCTTTATCATCTTAGTGACTTAATGTACTGATAATAAAAAAGAATACATCAATTTTCTATTTTTTTCAACAAACAATAGATACACTTCTCCCTCTTTCCATGCAAACTTCTTTGTGTTCCTCCGGAGTTAAAAAAAAACCCATGACACTAAGATTGACTGTTTTTATCCCCAGGAAAATTCCAAGTGGCGTCGTCACTACCTGAACAGCCTGTATGAATACATGCAGAGCTGCAACAGGGAATTAACCTTCCTTGGAGAAGAACAGAGTAAAATCAAGAAGCAGGACTGGAGCGATCAGATGATGGACCCACCTGACGTCCGCAGGCAATATGAGGTCAGCTTTATTTTTATTTTTTTTGGATCCCCATTTGCTGTCACTGCAGTAGCAACAAGACTTCCTGACGTCCCCACACAACGAGACGTCTTAACAAAAAATATATCTGACATCTCAAGCTGCATTCTATCACAGTTCTTCCATTCTTCATCAACATTAAAGTTATTTATTCCTGAATCCACAGTAAAAGATAGCAACTTCAATGTCATCGCATCAGGAATAATGACATAGAGGTGCTTGACCAGAATGATTGATAACTAATGGTTTCTACATACACAATTTAAAAATTCACGATTGAAGATACCCCCCCCCCCCCCCGAAAATAATATTAAGTTAAAGCAATTCAAATGTGAAAATGTGAGTTGTTTACATGAATATTTTCATTCACAAAAAAAAAAAAAAAAAAAAACAATAACTGAGAAAATATTCAATTCACACGTGACGACGTCCATGTGTGAAAATATACAATCGCGCAAACGCTGTAATTGATAATGGCATCTTCACGTACATGAATGTACAAATGACACCACTTTGTTTTAATCTCACCCAGAACTTCAAGAACAACAGTCTGCTGCTGCACGAGACGGAGGTGAACAAAGTCCAGGAAGAAGGAGACAGACTTGTTGACATCAAACATCCTGCTAGTGAGACAATACAGGTAGCTGTTATTACCCAGAGGACACTGCTTTCAGCAATGAAGGCCCAAATCATTTGCTTAAAAAAATCTCTCTTAAGTTGATTAAATTAGCAGAGGTTGCTTAGGTAACGACACTACATTACATTTCCAGGCACAGAGAGATGCAGTGCGAAATGAGTGGCAGAAATTCCTCAATCTCTGTATTTGTCAAGAGACACACCTGGACAATGTGGAGGAATACAAAAAGGTAAATATGTGACAGCATACAACACAATTTGTCGGGACCACAATCTGCAATCTACGTAGAATATATGTCTACATGTGGTGATGCCTCTGAGGTTTTATCCACATTTTGATCATGTGTTTTTGCACTACTGTCCAGTATCAAATGGATTCGGACCAGCTGTCAGCGACCCTGACCCAACTCAACAAGAGCGTGGATCCCACGGCCATCAGCAAAATGAGCAACTCTGAGACGATGATGCAGCTCGAGGTACGGGGGAACGTTTATGGTCACGATTATAGAGATCAAATACTGCAAGTCAGTGAACATCAGAAAGTATGCTTGCATATGAAGAAGACGAGGAATGATTGGGAAAACGGGCAGGAGAACAGGAGAAAGAAGTGGAAGTTAGGGAATATTCATATTTTTGGTTTCTTGCCACATATTCATCATATTTTTTTCATGCAGTAAAAAATGTGTCAGGTCTCCACTGTGCTTATTTTATTTAGTGTTTACTACGATGAATCATTTAAAAAAAAAAAAAAATTCTACAAGATGGCAGCTGGGACACCCAAAGCACAAAAGAAAAAGTACAATAAGTTTTGATAAATAAATGTTTGAGGTAATTAAGCCTTAGACTGCAAATAACTAATGTTATTCACAATTTTTCTGCCTCATTAATGCTGTTGTTACAATTACAGCATCTAGATGCCACTACTATACCTCTTACAAAAACCTTATGTAGTGAACATACATTGTGACTCATGCGGTGTTCAAATTAAACTGGCTTCTCATCCATTACAACACAACAACAACAAAAACAACAATCTTCTTCTTTTTTTTTCGGCTTTTCCCTTCAGGGGTCGCCATGGCGAATCAATCGCCTGCATCTAACCCTGTCTTCTGCATCCTCTTCTCTCATCCTCTTCCCTCATGTTTGATTTGGCAAAAGTTATACGTCGGATGCTCTTCCTGACACAACGGGCTTGGGGTTCTGTTGAAACAAAGCTTGTTAAAGAAGATGAGTATTTGCTAACAGTCCTAATGATGTGAGCGTTTCTCCCTCCACCTCCCCCAGGCTGACGAGAAGACTGTTCAGAACTGTGAGCAGCAACTGGCCGACCTCAGGAGAACCAGTACCTCCATCGCTCCACTGAAACTGCGACGCACCAACCCCAGCAGACCCCTCATAGTGGAGTCTCTATGTGACTGGGAGACGGATAAGGTTTGAGCTTCTTCACCTTCAATCATTTTGAACAAAAAACAAACAAACAAAAAAAAACCCAAGATAAAGCAGAGAGAGATAAATATCTACATCCAAGATGTTTGAATCTGGTCTAAACCTTTGAGGATGTGTTCCACACGTGTCACACAGGGTTACCTGTCAAGAGGGGAAAAGTTCTCCTTGAAATCCAACTCAAACACTGAAGAATGGGACATCATCGCACCTGATGGTTCAACAAAAACCTTCCCGGGAGTTTGTTTCCAGATCCCACCACCTGACGCAGATGCCATTGACAAAGTGGACCTGTAAGTAAAGCAAAGCTGTAATGTTGTCTGCACAACTGTACGCAAAAAAATATGTCACTAACACAATATCTATTTGTGTCTTCCTTTACACGTGTGTCTTTGGGCATGTTTTAAATAAATAGGTTGGGTAATGAACTGGCAGAAATCAAGAGGACAAGAGCTGCCCTGGCAGAATCTGTGAAGAATCACAAACCACAAGTTGTCCTTCCACAACAATCAGGTTAGATCTTAGACAACAACCTTGAACAACCTTGAATTTTTATTCAAGTTGATACTTCCAATCAATTCCACTAGTATTTTTTTAAACTCCAATCAGATAAATAAAATTTGTAATTACATTTTCCTGTTTCCTCATCCAGCCCCAGTGTCATCTGCTCTGGATCCCAAAGCGTTGGCCCTGACGCAGCAGGTGGACAAACTGGATAGTGACTTGGCCAAAACTGAACAAAGCCTGCTGAACAACATGCGGACCCCACTCAACCGCTCTGATCCCACTGGAGACCTGTTGAAAAGGCTAAGGGAACAACAGGTGAGAGATCACATATATAAATATTAGCTCTGATATACTAGCACACACATCAAGCAAAAAAGTCCATAATTTTCAGGACCTTGTAAAGTCGCTGCAAATGAGCTAAAAACTTTTTCGTGTTTATGTTGCAGCGTTTTGGTCTTCATTTCAAGTTATGTCGCTCACTGTCTATGCCGGTCTATAATCACTTCAATAATTACAGGAAGTAAAACTATCATAAAATTTGGGGTTCACGTTTTCACAATGCTGCAGCTCATTAACATAATATTAACATTAATATTAACATAAGATTAACATAATAAATAATAAAAAAACTCTGTATAGTGTGGCCTTCTGTGATGTTCACAAATTAAATTCTTAATTACTTATAACTATCCAGGATCTGCATTTTCTACAACAAGGATGTCTTAATTCCAAAAAAATCTTATAATCTTTCTCTGGATTCACTTAACAAAGGGACTCAGGCGTCTATCAGATGTAACATTAACAACTCTTTTCATTCATCTGGAGTTGTCACCTTTCCAAATCTGACGCACTGAAGTTGTTCATTATAGCACAGTAAACAAAGGGGTCTCCAAACCTTTTCCTGTAAGGGCCACATAACTTTTCTCTTCTCTGATGGGGGGCCGGGTCTGTTTGTAACAGAAAAACTGTGACAATCACAGGGGTGCCTAAATGTAGACATGTATTGTCTTCCAGAACCAAATATCAATAAGTCTTTGCGTTTATTATGTCATTTGTTAGGGGGCCATAGAGGTCAATGAGACTGCTCTATAGTATATTAGTGTCAGTCTCTAAAGTGTCTTCACATGTCCCTTACAGGAAGCTGCCAAAGCTCTGCAGGGTGCAGAGCAGCAACAGCTGGCAGCTGATCTGCAACCTCTGCTGGCCAGCAACCCA
Source organism: Antennarius maculatus (assembly GCA_013358685.1). Taxonomy (NCBI): domain Eukaryota; kingdom Metazoa; phylum Chordata; class Actinopteri; order Lophiiformes; family Antennariidae; genus Antennarius; species Antennarius maculatus. The sequence goes on from CM023612.1 coordinate 22,611,176, forward strand.
TCTTCTGATCTGCCGCTGAAGCTGAATGCTGCAAAAGACAAACAGGACAGCCTTGCAGCACTTGCTGACCTCTACGGCAAGAAGTAAGTGCTTGATTTGTTTTGGGAGTTGCATTAAATAACCTAGGGGACATTACTACATAGAATGAAAAGACAAATAAAAGGGAAACGTGAGGCCAGGACGTGTTATATTTTCATAGATTCAGTATATATTTCTCCCTGTTTCTCAGCCCAATTATCTTGGTTCTATTTTTTTTTTACTATTCTTTTAGAGCAAATGCATCCCTCAACCTTCAGAATCAGATTCATACGGTGGATGGCCTGGTGTCTGGTTTTGAGAGAAAACTGAGCGACGATGGTCCGATCCCTGATTCACCAAATGCAATTAAAGACCGCATTTGGGATGTACAGGTGAGATAGCTTTCAATTCGACATTCCTTTTAAATGTTTCCTCAACCACATACCTGTAGGCTACTTTCAGTGGCGGCTCTCTGTACGTGGTGATCATTCATATAAAGTACTATGTAACTAACCCAGTAGGTGATCATTTTCACTGAAGTCAATGCAAAGATATAAAAATCAAAACAGATGATCATACAGATTATGATGGTTCTGTATTTCCTCTAACACAATCTTCTCTTTTTGTCTGAAGTGGATAAATTAGCAAATCAACAGCAACCACCCCCCCCCCCCCCAAAAAAAAAAAAAAATCTAGTATAGTTTAATTTTCACATGGTTTAAGCAATCTACTCATTTGTGCGGCTTATAATAAACTATTAATAATTAATTAATTAATCATAATGAATAGGTCACATGCAAATACGTACATGATGTCTCTGTTATGGGTGTCAGAAACTACTATCACCTTTTAACAAAGATTTAAATGTAAAATATATAAATATAAAATATTCTTGGACACTTTTTGTCATAGTTTATCATAACATGCAACACTTTACAGAATAGTTTCCATTGACCGTCCATTCATTATTCTTCAAAGATGTGAACTGTGAGCGAACCCCTGGAAATGAAAGACACAAGTCACCGTCGGTTAGTTCACAGATTTTACATTGCATGTCTTCTTTGCTGTATTCAGACTCAGCAAAAATCTGTGGCAGCAGCCAAGGGTGACATGACGAAGCTGAGTCAAGATCTGGAGACCACAGAACAGCTGTGCAGCTCTCTGCAACAGAGCTACAATGAAAGCTGCCCAGACATCCAGCGCCAGAGGTCAGAGGTCAAGCAGCTGCAGACCCGTTATGCATTCGTGGCCAATGAGCTGAATGACAGGTGAGACTCTGTCTGCAGACAAATCAGTTCAGTCACATGAGATCATCTCACTCTCTCTCATACACAGACATACAGTGATAGATTACAGTATAGAAGTCAAACAGGATCAAAGGAGTCACAAAATGATTCAAATGGAGAGAAAAAAATTAACATGCATCATATTTTGTATAAGATATATTCTATAGAAATAGGGTTTTTTCCTCCCCTTTTATACCTGCCCTTAGGAGTATGGTACAACCTAACTATGAGGACTCATACACAACAAATGTCGCATTGAGATATTATTTGTTCTTTTGTTCAAGAAGTCAATCCATGTTTAAAGGTTTATGTTAATTTTGTTTTAAAGGAGCACTTTAATTTATTCAAATTGAATGTAAGTGCATGCAAAATATAGTTTTCAGTAGAAAAGTTATTAGGATCAATGGGGTATAGTAGTGGTGAGCTTTGCAACCATTATGAGCTGATTCCCTATAACTGTAGCTTCAGAGATATTAAAACAAATTATCCTTGAACAAAGTTGGATGGCCACCTTAGACAGTTATACAATCCCGGAAAGGTTACAAGGCAATCAAAAGAAAAACCTATGCTAAGCAATCTTTTAAATGTGAAAGTAAGGCAAGGACGGATTTTAAAATGTTAAATGTCTGTCATACTTAATTATCCCAGAGAAAACATCTTAAAAGAGGCTGACATCAAAAACCAGGAATTCCAGAACACAAGCAGATCATTAAATTCCTTCCTGGAAAACCTGCCAACAAACCAGATCAACAGCTATGACAGTTTGTCTGAGGTCACTGAGAAGCAGAAGTCCCAAGAGGTAAGACTGTCTCTTATACAGAAGTGTTAAGTGACATTGAGCTAATGACATTTAAGCATTAATATGAACAGTCAGAACATCCACTGCTCTTTATACTTTTCATCATTAAATCATCTATTATTATATCACAGATGATAATCAGCAATTATACTTTTAAACATCTGTTAAACCGTTCTGTCATAGAGGGTGATGGAGGACCTGAAGAGGAAGGGAGATGACATGGACAGGGTGTCTGATCTGTCCTGGGATCTGCAGAATTTACTCAATGTAAGACTCATGGATGACAATAATAATATTTATTAGAAAGACAATGCATTATAAGAAAGAAATCAATCCCTAATGATATTATTAAAAGAAATATGATGGCATTTCCATCAAATAATTTATTAAAAAAATGCAATTTCCAAGTACCTTTTTATATGACTGATACACTGAATAAATGACTTTATGTTCAGTCAGCAAGTGTACCCTTTTTTTCCCATATGTGCAGGGATATGAGTCCAATACAGAAAGATACAACAGTACACTTGAGGATGCAGGAGTCAGTGTTGCAAGGAAACCACAAATATACACACTGGCTGAGGCTGTTAACAAAGAGGTAAAAGCTCCTGTCTTTAAAGAACAATAAACACTACATTTGTTTAATTAAATAAAAGCTAATCAAAGCTGATGTAATGTGTTATTTTTTTTACAGGAAAAGAATCTGACCAGTCGTTTAACTGAAGCAACAGCTGAAAACACCCAAAGACAAAAACAGATGGGCTTAGCTAAGAATATACTTTTCCAAGTAAGAAAACAAGTAATATATTTTAGTTTTCCATCATTTAAAATATTTTACTATAAAATGTTTTCTTCATAGAACTACCCAAATTTATGGCACAACACAAATCACTTTGTGACAGCTTGTTGTAGATAAAATAATTTGCTCTTCCTACGACAGAATGAAGAGAAAGTCCAAATGGTGGCACAACAAGTGCAGCTTGAAAGCCAACAAAGGAGTATGTCTGAACTAAATATTCTGAAGAGTGAACTGGATGAAGAGAAGGATAGGAGAAGTCATGCTGAGGCAAACCTGAGAAACTTTAAAGAAAGGATGGCTTCACTGAAAAGTCGTAAAGGAGTGGAGCGTATTGTAGAGAAAGAAATACTAGAGTACTACCGTGACCCAAAACTGCTAAGTGATCTGAATGATCTCCAAAGCAAAGTGAATGAAGAGACTCTGAGACGAACAATCATACAAAGTGAGGTTGAAGAGATTAACAAGAAAATCTTTCTTTTGGAGGACAGCTTGAAAAATGCTAAACCTAAACTGGTCACCAGAGAGGTAACAGAGTTTGAGAGGGATCCTCAGCTGGATTTGGAACTTGTTAGAATGAGAGATGAAATATCAAGGATGAGAGATGAGATTGTAGTTAGCCAGGGGCAGGAAGTTCAGTTGAAGACAGAAGTCACAATTCTCCAGCAGAAGCAGCGTCCTATCAAAGAGAGGATAGTTAAGAAGGAAGTGTTGAAAGTGGAAAAGGATCCGGTAATGCTGAAAGCAGTTCGAACATTTGAGACAGAAATTTCAGATGAGAGCAACAAAACCAAGATTATAAATGATGAAATATTCCAAACACGGAGCATGATTAATTCTCTTGAGAGATCCATTCCCAACATCAAGCCTCGGGTTGTTACTAAGGAAGTGACGCAGATTGAAAAAGATCCTGACCTCATCATTGAGTCTCAAAAGATTCAAGGAGGTATTCAAGAAGAAATTATTCAAAACAACTCTTTGTCCAGGGATCTGACAGACCTACAAAGCCGCTATCAAGAAGTTCAACTCAGAAAGCCAAAAATTGAGGTGAAGGAAATAGTTAATGAGATCTACCGCGTGGATCCTAACACAGAGTTAGAGATTGTGCGGATCAAGAAAAACATACAAGATCTTGACAAGCAAATCTCTGATCAGAACAGGGAAATCTCATTGGTCATGTCTGAGCTAAATGTCCTTCGTAATGAGAAGCCAAGGGTGGAGCTGAAGGAAGTCACTCAAGAGGTGATTAAAGAGGAACGAAGCCCCGAAAATGAAAGAGAAATTCAGAGGCTAAATGATCAGCTGAACCATTCACACACTGTTTACAATTCCCTCCTTGAACAAGTGAGGAAACTGAGGAATGAGAGAGATGAATGGAAGGTTCTGAAGTCCAGGATAGAGACCAAGGTCGTCACCAGAGAAGTTGTCAAGTATGAACCAGATCCTTTGAAGGAGAAAGAAGCTGAACGTTTGAGAAGAGATGTGCGGGATGAGGCACAGGTGAGGCGCACCACTGAAGATGTGGTATTTGATTTACAAAACATCTACATCCAGTTGGAGAGACAGAAACCTGAAGAGAAAGTGGTTGTACAAGAGGTGGTGCGTGTTCAGATGGACCCAGTGCAGAAAGTTGAGCATGAGAAGCTCAGCAGAAACTTGGATGATGAAATAAAGACACGGCGTCAAATCGAGATAGAGCTGCAGCAACTGAAAGCAAGCCTGGAAGATAAATTGAGGCTCCTCAGAGAGAGTGATGAGCACCAAAGGAGGGTTCAAATCGAATATGAACTCAGGGAGATTCAATTGCACATCACACAACTGGAAAACGCCCCACCGCCGGTTGAAGAAAGTATTGTTGTTGAGGAGGTGCTGAAGGTTGAAAGAGACCCACAACTGGAGAAGCTGACAAAGGGGGTTAGATCAGACATGGACCAAGAAACCAGCAATATTCTGCGACTCCAGAGAGACATCCGTAGTACCAACATAAAGCTTGAGATGCTACAGAGAGAGAAGTCTGGTGAGAAGACAGTGTACAAAGAGATTGTACGTGTTGAGAAAGACCAGGCTGTTGAAGCAGAGAGGGATCGCCTGCGGGAGCAAGTGTCTCATCAAAGATTTGCTAGACAGGATCTGGAAGATGAAATTAGACGTATTAATGATAGGATAAGATTCCTGAGGACCTCCACATCCAGCACTACAAAGGAGGAGACTAACCTTATTTTAAATAGAGATAGTTTACTGAGGGAGCGGGAAGACCTCAATCGTGAGTTCAGGGCACTGGAGGCAAGGAAACAGGAGACCAGCCTGTCTTTCCAGCAGCAGAGCAGACTAATGAGTGAGAGGGTGCAAATGAACAGACAGAAGAGCCAAAGGATGGAAACTGACACCCAGTATCTGGAGAAAGAAATCCTTGATGAAAAAGACAAGATTCATCAGCGGGACAGCATCATCCGAGATCTTCTGCAGCAAGTGGAAAAAGAGAACCTAGCAGAGACAAGGACCAAAGAGACCAATGTCTCCACCAAAATCACCATTCTGGATCCAGAAACAGGAAAAGATATGTCCCCTTATGATGCCTACCTAGAGGGTCTGATTGATCGTCAACAGTATATACAGCTGCAAGAGCTGGAGTGTGACTGGGAAGAGATTACTTCCACTGGACCTGATGGGGACACGTCTCTGTTGCAGGATCGCAAGAGTGGAAAGCAATACTCCATCAAAAATGCTCTGAAGGAAGGCAGGCTGACAGAATATGATGTGCAACAGTACAAAAATGGAAAAATGTCCATCTCAGAGTTTGCCTTGCTGGTAGCGGGTGACAATAAGAAGAAAACAGAACTCAACTCAGTCATCCCAAAGTCCACCACATCAGTAACATCAAACACTCCCACAGTTAAAGAAAAGTATCCAATTGCTGGAATAATGGACACAAACACTGACACCTGTTTTACAATACGCAGTGCCACCTCACGAAAACTCATTGACTTCACCACTGCCCAAAAACTACTGGAGGCTCAGGCATCAACAGGCGGCATCATTGACATCAGCAACAAAGAGAGATACACAGTTCAGAAGGCAGCAGCCAGAGGCCTCGTCGAGGACGCTCATCTCCAGAGGCTACACAATGCACAAAAGGCCTTCTCTGGAATCGAAGACCCTGTGACCAAAGAATGTCTGTCTGTGGGAGAAGCCATCCAGAGAGGTTGGATGCCAAAAGAAAATGGCATTCGCTACATGGAGGCACAGCACCTGACCGGAGGGCTGGTCAATCCCAGAACCGGCGGCAAAACTAGCCTCTTGGATGCCCATGGGTCCAAAATGATTGACAGCACAATGCTAAGGGAGCTGCAGACTGACTCACACTACATCAAAGACATTGTAGATCCTGTCACAAAGGAGAGGATCAGCTACAAACAAGCTCTGGATCGCTGTAAGACAGATCCAATTTCAGGTTTACCAATGCTGCCCGCCTCTTCCAAAGAATCCAGCTACATTCCATCATACTATTCAACAACAAGACCTGCTAGATTCTAGTTATGTTTCCAACATACTCTGAGGTGTCTGGTATGTGGAGTGATGTGGTAAAAATTTTACTATTTGATTCCAGAATATCCATATGAAATCAAAGCATTAATTACATTGTACATTCTGACACAGGGAAAAGTACTACTGCTTCATTGTCTATCTAGCCAAAATGATTGCTGCTGGGCTACGTTTGTTTACCAAACATGTAATGTGGGCAGTTTTTTTGTTCAAATTTAAACAACAAACATGTATGTTAGGTATTAGGGACACTGGGACATGGTGCAATGCTATTAACTAAGATTTTGTTTTTCTTTCTGTCATGTTCATGGGTTATTCTTGACGTTGTTCCCTTTAAACTCGGTCTATTTTTGTTACTTTATGAAGAAGCAAATATCAATAAATCTAAATTATACTGGTTGAAGACCATTTTAGTGCTGTGCAGTCTTTTCCATAAACATTCCATAGTCAGTGTGGAATACACTTTTTTTAAAAGTTTTTTCAAGAAAGTGTAACCAAATTGTAGTACAGCTCGGGCCTCGTGAATGCAGCATTTCTGAAGCTGTTTTTGTAACAGTTGTGGATACAGAGACAAACTGTGTTCACAAGCAATGGTTTTGGAAGTGATCCTGAACCAGTCCTGTGTTGTCCACTTCAGAATTGTGTCCCCCTCCTCATCTTTACCTCAAGAGACCTCAGACTCATCCTTTATGGGATGTTTTATTTATCCTGATTTATATTACAAACCTGTATCCAGTTAATGTGCTAATTTTGAGATTTTCCACGTAATCTTCGACAAAATGGCCACCAGGGGTGGAAAGGTGGCACAATGGGTAGCGCTCTTTCCTCACTGCAAGAGGGGTTCTTCAGCTTCCTCCCAACTCCAAAAACATACACCATAAGTGGATTCCAAATTGCTCGTAGGTGTTAGTGTGAGTGTGTTTGTGAGTGGTTGTCTTCCATGTGGTTCTGCAGTGCAAGGGCGTCATGCTCGGAGTGTCCCCCGCCTGTCACCCTGCATTTCAGCTGGGATTGGGTCTAGCAATCCCCGCAACCCGCAATAAGTGGGACAAGCGGTAGAAAATGAATAAATAATGGCCACCATGCTGATTGCAGGAGCAGCAGTGGTTTTATTATGATCTAACAGCTGCATAGAACATAAATTACAGCTTTACAAATAGCAAACTGACACTATAATTTTTGTTTGACCAACAATCCATAAACATAATCATAGGAAATAAAGAAATCCGGCAATTATGAAAAAACATTGATTCATATTAGATAACATTCTGTAATTTTGCATCTCAAAATTTTTCATTGTTGTGGAACTAATAATAAAACTAAAATTGTGTTTACTTTGGAGACAAATGTAGGGGTCACTGTTTAAGACAGACATGAACTCACATAAACCACTAATGAAACAATGCAGTAAAACAATAAAGATTAAAACAAAAAAAACCAAAACAATAAATAAGTTTGTGTGAATTTTTGAATTCTTTGTGACATCTCATCATCCCCTGACCTTTAACTTTTGCCCACACCCTTATTTCATCATTGATTGCGATTGGCCATGTGGATGTCCTGTATACACCAAGTTGTTCTTGAAACAAATGGCTGGATGAATTTACAAATAAACGGACAACCCAAACACTTAATGCTTTCTGTTACAGCCATTGTCAACAGAGAAGCATGAAAACCAGTCTTTTACACTTCACATAACTGACTTAAATAGAACAAAACAAAAAGAGAGCACCAAAGAGTCAGCTCTGTAGGCGTGCTAGAGAACAAGCCTTCTGGAAATCTTGAAGACTCTGATTATGTTATATCTGTAGGTTGTGCTGCATCACCTGCTTTGCAATCCCTCTCTCTGAAGAACTGTCTTTGCTCATTGATGGCTTTCTGCAGTTGAGCAATGTTTACACCATCAATACAGTTCAGCACACGAGCACGGACCATCAGACCAACTCCTGCAAGATAGAAAGATACAGACTAAGAGCGGAGATGGCCATAGTTTTAAATGCAATACATTTAAATGAACTCAGTGATCAATATTAAATACATAAGAGTAAAATTTTATCAGTGTAGTTTCAACGGCAATGTCACAGGATCATGAGAGTGGTTTACTGCATTGTTAATAGATCACGATTGGAAAAGAAAATATGATGTTACTCAGGCAGGAATGTTCAGGAATGTTTTCATTGACCTCTTTTTTTCTCTTTCATGGCAGTGACAGCAAAAGGCATCCTTCCACATCCAAAAACATGCATTTCAGGTGCATTGGCCAGTCTTAAATTGTCTGTAGGTGTTAGTGTGTGCGTGTGTTCGTGTGTCTTTCATGTGGCTCTGCGGTGCACCGGCGTCAGGCCCGGAGTGTACCCCGCCTCTCGCCCCAAGTCTGCTGGGATAGACTCCAACAAAGCCGCAACAGTGGAAGTAACGGTTAATGAAGATCAATGCATGAATGAATGAATTATGCAAGCGCAAATTAGACTAAATAATTCCTTTGATATATAAAATGGTGCAAAATACAGAATTGACTGTATAAGTTTCCTTTGTCCTAATTTATAATATAATTAAAATGAACTTATTTGATATTTTTCAAACATAAAATGTTAATACGTTTTTTCTTACCTTCAGCATTTTCTACCTCACCCAGCACTAAGTACTGAGCGCCAATTATTGGGTTGAAGGGCTCCACAAGTGAAGTGTGGATGACCACGCGGTGCTCTTCTGAAGCATGCTGAGTTGACAATGTGGCCCTCGATTTGTCAGGTTGATAGCAGGAAAGTCTGAAAATTTTAAGTCTTTAGTCAAAGACAACCTTTTTTGAGGGGCACAGTATTCCTTAATTTTATACATGATGGCTGTGATAAGATAGGATTTATCTTATGGGATGCCGGAACGTGAATAGCTCGATACACAACAGGCTGATTTAAAAAATGATTAATTAAATAAAAAGATATATTCTTCCTGGGATAATAAAGTTGTATTTCATTTGATCCTATTCACACTACTGTACTGAGGAATAGGATGTAAACATATCAAAGAGCACAAGTAACGAGGAGTTTCAAGTCAGGAAATAAATATCAGATCAATATCTTTATGAAGTTTGTTAATATGAATCAAGTTCAAACTAATAATGTACAAAAATGACAATGAAGCTAAGAAATGTTTAAATCTCGGTAAAACCTGAGCTCATAACACCTGAAAATACTGATTTATTAAAAGTGTGTTTCTCTTGAATTCAGATCAATAATATTTCCTTCTTTCAGATGTCAAAACAAACCACTTTTATAGTTTTTACCAAAGTTTGTAGAAAAACACTAATTGCAATCTGCTAAAGCAGTCATAGTATGGTAATAGTGATTGTAATTTTGAGTGTAAACCTCAGAGCGAACCTGCCAAATGTTCGAATTGAGTCCCCTTCCTGCACTGCTCCAGAAGTTACTTCCCAGGGGAAATGGTAAATTGCCGCTGCGGGAAGCATCTTGTTATGGAAGAATAAAGACAAGGACACATAAAATGCACTAAGAAAGAAGTAATGCAGCCGCAAGTATCCCGGAAGTGAATTTACGCGTGTTACTATGGTATCGCCATGTCCCGCCTCCTTCTGTCTCATTGAGGGGCTCCAGCCAATCACAGGCAGCGTAGAGCTGGCTCTAACGTATCCATAGTATAATTACTCTATTCAGTAAGTTTAGCACTTCCGGGTTCGTGTTAGATTTCGCATCAAGTTGACAAAAGTTCACCAAAATTGACAGCAAACGCAAACAATTTGTTTTTGAAGGAGCTTGCTGCGCATTTGCCCTTGTCGGCCGCCGTACTTTAGTCTCCACCTTCACAGGCTTCCGTGCGGTTGTGTCTTTGATCAGCGGGCGTTCAGGTGGACTCTTGAGCATGAAGGTTTAGGAGATTATACAATCTCGATATTGTAATTCCTCGCCATACAACCGGTTTTAAATCGAACATAGAACCATGAATCCTGATATTTTGAAAGAACGGCAAAACGCCACCTTCGACGTCGAAAAACTAACCAATATATTGGACGGGGGTCCGGAAAAGACCAAAAGAAGAAGAGAAATCGGTGAGTTGTCGAGCATCTGACTGCCTCTGGGCTCGTTTCGTGGGACCTGATATTTTGCTAAAATTACAGCAACGATAGCGCAGAAAAAACAATGCTTTATGCAACTGACGACAGTACAAGATTGTCGCTGCTATGACAACAATCGGTACATTCTTGTCGTACATTAACTAATAGTTTGAGCTTTAAAATATCATTTCACATCTGCATTATGGCCAGGTTCAATCGTCCCATAGCAGGACCACGTCCAATGAGTCATATTGCACCGCAACTTTTTTTTTGCTGCCCGATGCATAAGGAAAAATTTATATTCACACTTTTTAATGATAAACCTGTTTATCTTCATCACATATATGAACCAGATCATACTGGATAACCAGGGGTAAACAACAAATTATAGTATTTTCCGCACTGTAAGGCGCGCCTGAAAGCCTTTAATTTTCTCAAGACCTGACAGTGCACCTTATAATCCAGAACACCTTATTCTGTACTGTATATGAAAAAAGTTTCATAATTTGTCATTCATTGAATGTGCGCCTTATAATCAGATGCACTTCATAATCCAGTGTGCCTTGTGTATGAAAAGGTTTTAGAATAGGCCATTCATTGAATGTGCGCCTTATATTCCAGTGCGCCTTATAGTGCAGAAAATACGGTACATGTAAACACCATAGTTGTGCCACTTAAGTCCATTTAGAAAGTTTGTGAAGACATGTGTTTTTTTTATTCCAAGCACCATGTCCATGCTGCTTTAGTGTGCACATTTTCATGCATGTACTCTCAAACATAACTAAAATACAGAAGTTCACTTAAGCTTCTTTTGTGTGGACTACATCAGCTGTCGGTGTTTAAAAAAAAATGCATTTCTGAATTCAATTTTCACTATTCATTATAGAGTCAATGGTTCTGAGTGACCCAGACTTCAAGGAGGAGGACCCCAACTTCCTGTCCCGCAGTGAGCGCTATGACCAAGCTGTTAGAAAAAGTGCTCTAATGATCCTGAAACTCAGAGAGTATGGCATTGCTGACCCAGAGGAGATCTACTGCTACAAGAAGTATGTGATAAAGGAGTAAATGTGTTAAGTGGTTTACATACTAAAATCAGAGAGAACCACACACAGATGTACTATTGGCTAAGAATTGATGTTGTTGCACAAGCGCTGGTGACAGAAGGTGGATGTACTTTGGATCCAAGGTTTTATCAAGGGAGCAGAAAGTCAGGCATGTCATTTTCATCCTGATTATTTAACACAAAGCAAAGTGCAGGTCTGTCCTCTATTTTTACTGGGGTTATGTGAGGCAGAGCAGTTCTAAAGAAATCAAATCCACTGTTAGGGGGGGGTGAATATATGTGACTCAGGTACACAAGATATCACACCGTGAGTTTCGAAAAACTCAAATAAGTATGTATTATTAGTGAGTCATTATATGCGTGGACATTGACAAGTGTGTAACCTGTTATAGAGGGAAACAATGCAGAGTGAAATGCTGCCTTCTGGAGCTGCTATTTATTACAGGTGACAAATGTAGTGTGAAAATTACTTTAATCTTATTGATTTCAAGAGAAACATTGTCGCCCATCTTAGAATCAAGGAAGTTGAACTTAAATTATTCTTTTATGTATGCATGTGACATTTCACCCACTTTATTTATATGCTATTAAATTATAAGTGTACTTTACAGCGCAGATCGCATAATATAAGTTGTTCTGTAACTAGTATGGAGTAGTAATGTCAAGTGATTTGGGCGCCAACATCTGAGCCCAGTCATTAACATAGGAATGTTAAAATACTTGAATAATCTTTTTTCTTTATCTTCATGTTTTTGATGAATATTTATTTTTAGCATGGATTTAACCATTATAACATTTATGTTCTATAGCTGTGTTATACCTTCATCAAACTACTGAACTATAAGTCAGGTCAACCTTATGTTGACAGTATAAGATACAGGGCATTGTTGTGAAAAAACGTGTTCTTAAAATGTTTTAGACAAGCCTTACGACTGACAAACTGACTCAGAGGAAAGCAATAATTTCCAGACTTGTAGAGATTTTTGTCAAACTGTCAGTGGGGTTTGTTCCTCCACTCAGGCATTTTGCTTGCTCTTAAAAGTTAATATGGCATTCCAAGTTTACAAAAAGCACCTCAAATAGGAGCTTTTTTTTCTCTTTGAGTCTTGTTTCATTAAATATCCAAACACTGATCAGGCACCAATATCCCAGACAGAAAATACATCACAGTTTAAAAGTCAACAGATTCGACCTTAAGTCACGTGTCTTATACTTTTCCTTCACCCAGCATGGCTAGGGGCACCAGTCATGAGGCCTTGGGGCTACACTTTGTCATGTTCATCCCATCCCTGCACAGCCTGTGTGACCCTCAGCAGGCCAGGAAGTGGTTACCCCTGGCTGACTCCTACCAAATGATGGGCACATATGCCCAAACTGAGCTGGGTCACGGTCAGTGAACTTAGCCTGTAACTTATTTCCTTCTTTTTTAAGGTCTTCAGAAACAACTTCATTGTGCTTTAAATGGAATAAAGTGGTATTGTATGCCATTGAATGTTTGGCTAGAATGATATCTGGAGCAGGAAAAGAGGTCGTTTTGGAAACCTGTTACTAGGAGGAGATCTGCTGAATTGTTGTTGGTGTTTGACAGATCTGAATTCATCCGTCCATCCATCCACCATCCATTTTTTTTTGTATACGAGATAATCGTAATCGTCTCGTCTGCCGCTGTTTAACCGCCTTGTGGGTCACGGGTCTGCTGGAGTTTATCCCAGCTGACTACATGCGAAAGTCAGGGTGACACTCCGGATGAGATGCCAGCTCATCGCTGGGCCACAGAAAAGACAAACACCCACTCACGCCCACACTCACACCTACGGACAATCTGGTTTGACCGATTCACTTACGCTGCACGACGGATCTGAATCACAGAGAAAATGACATTTTTCTCCGCTATGGGGTAGTGGTTCCTATGAAGGAAATGCAGTTGCTGCAGTATCAGGGCTTGTTCCTGTACTTCCTGCAGTTGTTGACCTTCAGAATAAGTTGGTTTTTTTTAAATAAGATCGCTTAGTTTTGTCTCCATAAATTGAAAACACATCTCGCCAGCATTGAGCAGTTCTGCTGATTTTCTATCTGCAATGCTGTTGTAATTTTTTTTCACTAATGATGAAGCTTGTATGCATCCTTCCTGGGTGTTGTGTCCATTTTAATTTCAATTACTGGGACTAATTTATATATATATATATATATATATATATTTTTTTTTTTTTTTCAAATTATTACTCATTCAACAATCAGTAATTTATTTCTGATCATTGAGTTGTTCTTATGCTTGGCTGTGTGTATCCTGCTTGAGCTGGGATCAATTTCATTAATGGTTTTAAGGACAATGAATATAAATGTGACAACTGGCTTGAATGAGACCAACAATTAGGGCTGCCACAAATGATAATTTTGATCATCAACTAATTACTGATTATTTTCCAATCACTCAACTAATCGACAGATGAATGTAAAACATACACATTATTGCACCAACATGAAGCTGCTCTTATATAACATTAGTTTACAGCTTGAAGTGTTAAAGGTATATGCCAACTACAAATAAAGACCATTCAGATGATAGTTCATTAAACCTTTAATGAAATAGGCTTTTAGCCACAAACAATTGTTTAACTGTGGAGCATAAAACTCAAACAGCAGAGTAAAGTAATGAAAATGCATTTGCCTAAACAACACAAAAATAAATACTACAGGTTTATTTTTTACACACATGGGTGTCAAAAGAAAAGCAGAATCGGCAGTGGAAGGTGCAGCAGCAGTTTAGAGGAAAGACAAATATTTTTAAAAGAAAAAACTGACAAATTGATAAATACATTTGTTGTCGACGATTTTAATAGTCAACATAATCGTGACTAGTCGACTAATCGTGGCAGCCCTGTTAACAATTCAATCAACTGAATTTAAACTATGTTGAACTTGGATTATGGAAACAAATGAGGTGAAAATTAGGTAAGGAGAATGAGCCTGGTGCTCCTTGTGAAACAGGCCCTGTAAATATGTAGTCGTACTGGTGTATGAATTAGTGACAGACTAGATAGACCAGAATCTTTATCTAGTCATTATATTGTGACTAGATGGAATCTTATCATCAAAAGCAAATGAGTGACATTAGGTGCACTAAAATATTAATGGTCTGACAGTCACAGCGAGGCTGAGTTCTAGCGTCTGAATGTCTCTTTGTAATCTGAGAGGCTCATCATATTGTGGTGAGAAAGAATTTAGGCCAAGCTTGCTCTTATTTGGTGCCTTGCTGTGGAGCCAAATAGGTTTTGCAGTGAGTTTGTATTTCATCTCACAAAAGTACACTGGAAGTTTAGATTTGACTGACCTACCTTTTAATGAACATTTTGTTCACTAATGTTTAGAACAGAAAGCCTGTGTAGTCATCACATGACTTGCATACAGCGAAATTGCGAGCGCTTATGTGTTTATTAGTCATCTTTGCATCATTACTGGGTCGAGGTCCCATAGCTTGTTTTTACCTGTTTCGTTATGAATTGAAGAAGCCTCTTGGATGTGAGGTTAAATATCTTCAGGCTTTTCCCACAAAACCATCCATCCATCCATCTATTTTCTTGTTTGCAGCCTCCTTCCCACCTTACGGGTCATGTTTCTGCTGGAGCCTATTCTCACATGGCTATAGGCGGGGTACACTCCTGATAAGACGCCAGCTCATTGCAGGGCCTCATGAAAGACAAACAACCATTCATGTTCACACTCTCTAGTGGACAATTTAGTGTGACCAGTTTACCTAAGCTGTGTATTTCTGAAGGTGGGAGGAAGTCAGAGAACCCGGAGAGAGCCCAGGCAAACTCAGATCCTTCTTTCTGTGAGGTCATGGTGCTATCTTCTGCACCGCTGCCTTCAAATCCAGTTAACTTTATTCAGCATAGAGATCGACCACAATCTGGATGATTGAGCATCTTTGGATTCGTACCTGCTCTTGCCAACAATCTACGGTCTTATTACAGGTAGACAGCTCATAATCTCCCTCACCACATCTCTACGAGTCACAGTTAACCATCGCTTCACTCTATACTGTTAAATAAGTATTGAGTGTTTGTATTGAAATGTGCAAAATAACTCTGGAAAATTTTTAATTTTTTGTGTTATAAATTCTGAACTGTATGCAGCACATTAAACTGTTTTCCCCTTCTGATAGGCAGCACCACTCCATAGCTCTCTGTACCAGTCTGAACCAGTCCTTACTCTGTTTGAAGTGTATCCTACCTGCTCTAATTTAGCAGAGCAAATCTCCAGATTCTCTCAGAAAATCTGTTGTGTGAGTTGTTTAGTCTTCTGAATCAGGGTAAAGTTCAGAAACCCTGTGTGTGACAATAATCTTTAGCTCGAGGTAACATCTTTAAGTGTCTCGTCTGCCAGTCTCTCTGTTTTCATATTTATCCTTCACTGAGACATTAACAACTTTCAAACTGTAAGTCATCAAATTTGCGGAACGTTCAAGCAGTGAATCTTTATGCTTTATTTGATGGTGTTTCAGGCTTGTGGTCAGAAATGATGAGCAGCAGACTATACATTAAGTACTTTCTAAGACTTCAGTACTGACTGACTGAACCTATAGAGTTGATGCTAAAGACAGGTTTATGGGGACTTCAAGAAAGTAAAGTTTGAATCCAGATTCTACCCTTATGATCACATTGTCAGTTCCAATATGCATGATTTGCTTACAAGTTGTTTGTTTTTGCCACTCCATCCTTGCATTTTGCTTTCAACTTGTGTCTGTATCTCGTCCATCACTACTCCTTGATTTGACCCACGTAAATTTGCACCCACATGTCTCGGCCTCTGTGATTTTTGTGAAGTATTAATCCAAAATTCTCTCTATGCTTCTACATTTACATGGATATTCAAATTTCACAACCTTCCCATCCTTCTCTATCCCCATATTTTACACATTACGACCTACTTCTCTTTCCCTTTTGTCCACGTGCTGCGTGGGTCAGCTCAGTGCACCCCGACAGGCCCGAACCCTTGGATCTCCATCTGGGGATGTTCCTACCCACACTGCTCAACCAGGCCACCCCAGAGCAAATGGACCGTTTCTTCATGCCTGCCTGGAACCTAGAGATCATCGGCACCTACGCTCAGACTGAGATGGGCCACGGTAAAATGAAAACAGGAGCCCAAAATACCAGGCTTGTGTAGTTCTTTGTCCTTCACAACAAAATCCGTTATTTATGGGGTAATGAAGACTTGTGAAAACAGTTCCTAAAGATAAGGTTTTATTATTTTTGGGAACAGTTTTCTGACAAAAATATCCGTTATTGGTGGTTATAGGGGTTTCAGTGACGATGCCATGGCTGTTACAGCTTTGCCTAGCAAAATGTTTTACTTAAGACTTCAATTGTCTATCATTATTATGTCTCTGCTCTTGTTATGACACACAACATTTTTCTTTTTAGCAATCGAAACGCCCAAATATGTAAAAGATTTAACTAATCATTATGTGATTAGCGGTCATGTCGATGGGCTTGAATTGAACGCAAAAATAAAATTCGCCCATTAACGTGAAAATGACAATCGACGCAAAAGGAGACTGGTGCTATGTTTTTAAGGATTTAGTCATCACTTTTTTTGCATTTACTGCTTTAGTCGTCTAATATCTAACGATGCATGAATAGTTATCTGAGAACGCTTGTCTGGCATGTAAATATTTCTTAGAATCCTTACCTTCATTTACATAGGAAATGAACAAATTCAGCCATGAACAGAAGGTTGTACAAGTAGTTAGATTGGCATTTTTGTGCTGCTTAAAGTCAACATCATGGAGAATGTAACCAAAGTACCAGCTTTGATAGTATGCTGCACACACAGTATGAACTGAGTAATATAAAAAAGATTCCATTATTATTTAGATCTGTCAAACACCCACAGAATGTTTTCCTCCTTTATTTTGGCCTCTTCTGTCTCTTAAAGGATGTAGGATAATCTATTTCTGTTTCTATCAATCTTTTTAGTCTGAAACATGTTTCCTCTCACTTTACTAATTATTATATTTGATCTTGTTAGTTCTGTTATTTGTTTATATGTTTTTTAATATTACAAATGACTGCTTTTTCTGTATATATTTAATGTTAATGCTTACTTTTGTATTTTACTGAGATAAATGTTAGCGTGCTTCACTGCTATGGGATTTTTTGTGTGTGTATTCCGATGTGTTTGGTGGGGTTTGATTGTTTGCATGGCTCTAGGCACTCACCTCAGGGGGCTGGAGACCACAGCCACATATGATCCAGCCACGCAGGAGTTTGTCTTAAACAGTCCAACCATCAGCTCCATCAAGTGGTGGCCTGGAGGACGTAAGTGCATTCACACTGTAATGTCTTCACAGTGAGTTCACAAGCAACATTACAATTTGGAATAATCAACGGATCAGATATCTGATGAATTATCCTCAAAACCAATGCTTTAATTCCTTTTTTTTTCTTCAAGTCTGGGAATATTTCAATAAAATTAGAAATAAACTCATTTAAGTCTCTCTTTCTCTCTTTTTAGTTGGAAAGACCTCAAATCATGCTGTTGTTCTAGCCCAGCTTCACACACAAGGAAATAATCATGGTCTACATGCTTTCCTGGTACAAATCCGTGACATGAATACACATCTGCCCCTGCCAGGTAACTACTGTGTGCTGTGGGGCTGATGTCTCCCTCCATTTGTGTATGTGTGACCCTCTTTGGTCTTCAAAGAATGCAGTCTCTTCTTTTTTTTTTTTTTTTTGCCATCTCTTTCTCTCAGGAATCGTTGTTGGAGACATTGGTCCCAAATTTGGTTTTGTTGAAGTTGACAATGGCTTCCTGAAACTAGAGAATGTACGAATCCCACGAGAGAACATGCTGATGAAATATGCTAAGGTGACAGAACATTATTTTCTTACATACACTGCATATAATACAGAAGGACAATTTACAAACAAGTATTTCTGTAAATGACCCTGCAATCATTGAATGGGTTGTACAAAATTATAGAAACACCTGTCAGAAGGTAAGAATATCTTTGTCTCCCTATTAGGTGGAGCCTGATGGAACTTATTTGAAGCCACCGAGCGCAAAGCTGACCTATGGCACCATGGTGTTTGTTCGGTCCATGATTGTCGGCGAGTCGGCTCGGGCTCTGTCTAAAGCCTGCACCATCGTTATCCGCTACAGCGCGGTTCGTCACCAGTCTGAAATCCATGCAGGGTGGGTCGACGCAAATAAATACATGTGAACAAACATGTAACTCTGAGAAGCTGCACGTTAAAACATTCTAAGGGCTTTGCTTGCACAAACAATTCACTCCAAATAAAATAGTAAGTTCAGAAGAAGTTGGGAGTTCACAAAATCTTTTTTTTTTGAGTTGTAGTCACATGCAGAGAAGTTTCAGTCTAATTGTTTTAATCAACTCCATGATATACCTGCCATCATCATGTACTTAAAAATTTATTTTATGTGTTGTGTGAATAATGAAGCTTACTCACAGCTCAGATATTAAATAGCACTAAGACAATTGAATTTCCTGTTTACAAATGCAACATTTTAGGGAAGTACAGGCGGCTGTGAGCGAGACAAAAAAGACAGAACTATGCAGCAAGTGCACATTTCATTTTCATTTTCTGAATACATTATATATACTGTGCTATATAATTTCTAGGTCTTGTATTACTTGACTTTCAGTCAAATTGTAAATGAAATTTTAATTTGCTTATAGACACAGACAGACAGACAGAGAGAGGGTCAGACAGCAACAGGCTTCCAACTAAAATGGAAATACTAATGGTCTTGGTGTCTTAAGACAGCCCTCCGTATGAAAAAGAAGATTATGAAATGAAATGAAAACTCAAACATATGTGTTTCTGTCACACAGAGAACCAGAGCCTCAGATCCTCGACTATCAGACGCAGCAGTACAAGCTATTCCCTCTGCTGGCGACTGCCTATGCCTTCCATTTTGTGAGCCAGTACATGAAGGAGACGTACCACCGCATCAGCGGAGACATCAGCGGGGGAGACTTCAGCGAACTGCCTGAGGTACTGACGGGACACACACATGTAGGATGTGATCCACGTTTACTTGCCTCACCGAGGGAGCTGCGTTGCGTGTTGACTGACTGGGTTGGGCTGATTGTGTAGCGCTAGCAGTTGAATCATTTAGAGGGTAAATACACACCCATGTCCTGTCAGCTCTCTGCCTCTCAGCACAGCTCCAAACAAGGCCTACACTGTAGGCATAAGGCCTCATTGCACAAATCCTGCATTGTACTATGTGCTGCAGAAGCTGAGACGCTGACAGTGAGACAGACGAGGGGGGTGGGGGTTAGGTTCAGTTCCGCCAGCATTGTTTTGTTTTTTTACCCAAGTAACTGAGTTTACAGCTCAAAAGCATTAAAATGTGCAATACCTCATTGAAGGTGTACTCAGTGGCTTCTATGGCAACCTACATGCTTTCTTTCTCTGTCTGCATGGTGTCAGGATCAAGTTAGATCTCACAGAAAAAACGTCCAGGGTGCATTTTTAGGCTACAAGTCGATTTTAATACCAATGCATTTAAGGACTAACATGTGAACTGACTCTTTCTAGACTTGTGGGAGATATTTTTATCATCTTTTAATCTACAGCTCCATGCTCTAGCTGCGGGATTAAAGGCCTTCACCACCTGGGTAACCAATGCTGGCATCGAGGTGTGCCGGATGTCATGCGGTGGCCACGGCTACTCGCACAGCAGCGCTTTGCCAAACATCTACGTTGATTTCACCCCTGCATGCACGTACGAGGGAGAGAACACAGTCATGATGCTGCAGACTGCAAGGTGACTTACACACAGACATGTATGACCATGTGAGGTCTGAACAGCACCAGTTCTGAAACAAACACACATTAGAGTATTCACACAGTTGGAACGCAAAAATTGACTTTGGGTTAGACGTGTGATACGAATAGGGAATGTAAAAAAAAAAAAAAAAACCCAAAGAAAGGATGTTGAATCACCAAATCATTGCTCTTTTGATCAGAATTATCTGTGAAAAGTCAGCAGTTCAGTCTCAAAAATACACTTTTTGTTTTGTAAAGGGCTACCACATTCATCAGTTGATTTATTTACAGAATGAACTTGTACATGAAGTACACACTGTGACCCAATGAAGTGTGCATGGAAGTAAATTAATAGACTGATATATGAAACCAGATTTAGAAATTTGTACTGTGTTGATTAGGTGTATGTTGTAAAAAAATTATTTGGACACAGGTTTTAACTTGTGTATCCATGTTCAAGTGTTCTCGTTTGCGTGTGTCCTTGCGTCTTTGACACACATTTTTTGACAGGGACGCCCAATCATCAGACAACGTGCGTCCATGGAACGCAAGCTTTAAATACACGTCCAATCAACACAAATCTTCAGTTTATCCATTTCTCCACTTAAATTTCGAACCCAGAAATCATCTCATTTTCATCCCCTTTGCTGCCCGAGTAATGTGCTTTTTGTTTTATCTTTCTGTCTGCAACGGTTGCAAATATTTTTGGTGGACTAACAAAGGGATGAACGGACTAACACACAAACACTGACTGATACATCACCACTTTGAAGCGGGATGTAAAAATGTGTGTGTAGAAGGCTCTGTCAGCTTGGTGCAGTGTCCACAGGAGAATATATGAATTGAAGGCAAAGAAAACTATTGAAAAGCAAAAGGGAAAAAAATTGTATGATATCTTTCTTTATTTCTTAAACTGTTTTTTTTTTTAAATGACTACCAGGCTTTGATAAAAATAATACTGTATGCAGTTTTACTTTTTTTTTTCTTTTTACTAAAACAGTTATGACATCGTTATTAATAAAATTGTTAAAATTAACAGTTTGTTTTGGTTTTATATTGTACTATTGACAAAACTCAATCATTGTGTACGCTTCTACTGTAACACTCTGTTATTACATTTGGGGTTCATAAATGCCTTGTTGGGATGCACAATTTTTTTGTTGAAGCGCATCCCAGGGATGCACTACTTTCTTGAGGTAAAATGAACTCTGCATGTTTCTTTGTGTAACTATTCAGATACCTGGTGAAGTGCTACCGACAGGCTAAAGCAGGCCAGCGGCTGAGTGGCATTGTGTCGTACCTGAATGAAGCAGACCATCAGAGCGTCCGTCCTCAGCCTGTTGCTGCCGGGACAGCCAGTGTTGACATAAATGACTTGGCTAGTCTGGTGGAGATCTACAAACTACGAGCTGCTATGTAAGAGTTGAGAGCAGTAGAGAAAATGCTTGCTTTACTTTGGACTACGATCTGTCATGTTTTTTAGTTGCATTTATTACTTTGGATACTTTTTTTCTTCAAGTTGTAACCTAGTAATTTTAAGTTAATCATTCTTTAGTGATATATCTTAGACTCAGGAAAAGTACTGCTGATTGTTTGGATGTGGATAGTATTTTATATTGGATATACATGCAAATTGTCAAGTGTGTTCAGTCCATGAGTTAAATTAAAATTCCAGTTTGGGAGGCATGGTAAAATAAATGTGTAAATGTCCTGAGATGATAAGATAAGCCTGTGAGGAGGAAATACAGAACCAGTGTTAGGAAGTCGTAGCTACACTGATCAGCCATAACAATGGTTGTTCAGTTCTATAGCAGGTCACTTTTGTTGTCCTTTAAACCTAAAGACAAAGATAAGTATGTCTGTCCAACAATAAAAATGGTGAGGTGTAAATTATCTTAAAATTTCCAATTAATTTAGTGGATACAAATGATGACATGTGGCTGGTTTTTGTGTGGTTGTAGTCTAATAGAGCTGGCAGCCAAGAGCATTCAGCAGGAGTTACAGCACAAGAGCCAGGAGGAGGCCTGGAATGCAAATGCTATTGATCTGGTCAGAGCTTCAGATGTAAGTTTGGTTTGAATGTAAGCTGTGTAAACTGTGAAAATAAGACAAACTTTCAATATAACCCAAATACCAGAGCTCACAAATAATCACATTTTATTTCTTTTTTTTTGTCTTCAGGCACACTGCCACTATGTTGTAGTGAAGCTCTTCACAGAGAAGGTGGGGGAGATTGAAAACACAGAGATCCATTCGGTGCTATCGGATCTGGCTCTGCTCTATGCCCTTCATGGCATCACAAACAACTCTGGGGACTTCTTACAGGTCAGAAAAAAACACAAAAAGAACACATGGTGCACAGTCAGTACTTCATCTAATTTTAACTATTACAGACCTATGACAACAATTATTGAACAACTTTATTTTTAACTTTTACTTCAGCTTAAGTATGAAAAATTGCCTCAAATGCCTTGTCGTGATAAAAAAAAAAAAAAGGTTATGCATGTTTGACTTTCATGACAGGGTGACAGTAGTAAAGTTTTAACTTGAAAACGAAATGTGACATGAGAACATTTTATCAACAGAGGCAACCTGTTGTCTCTTCTGATTATTTCCTCATTGTTTATTCAATTTGGAGAGGTCCAGCATAATGTTTTCATCTGTTTATTTTCAGGCTGGATTGCTCAGGGTCCCGCAGGTGCTGCAGATCTCTGGTCGCATCAAGCAGCTGCTGTCTCAGCTCAGACCCAACGCCGTGGCTCTGGTGGATTCCTTTGACTTCAATGACAGGAAGCTGAATTCGGTCCTTGGGCGATATGATGGGAATGTCTATGAGCACATGTTTGAGTGGGCCCGCCGCTCACCCCTAAACAACACAGAGGTCAGTCAGAGCCAAAGGGGACAATGTGATCGTATCAGTATCACCGTACAGGGAGCATTAGGTCTGTGGGGCGGCAGTGGCTCAGCGGTAGAGCGGGTCGTCCAATGTTCCAAGATCGGTGTGAGCTGACAGTGGGAGGTGTCAGCTCACCTCCAGAACACTGCCGAGGTGCCCTTGAGTAAGGCACCATCCCCTCCTACAAGTGGTTCATTTGGGCGCACCAAAAGCAGGAGCTGCCCACCACTCTACCTCCCCCTGCATGCTTACAGGCCCCTTGTGTGTGTTTGTGTGTTCAGGGCCTGTATGCATTCATATATATATATATATATATATATATATATATATATATATATATATATATATATATAGATATATATATATATATATATATATATATATATATATATATATATATATATATATATATATATATATATATATATATATATATATATGAGAATTACTAACGATAGAGTGTGCCATTAATTTCCCCTAGGGGGTCGTTACAGCGTTTAAAAGAAAAACAATTAATACAAGTAATTATTTTATGGACGATTGTCTTTAGGGGTACCTTTTTTTTAGACCACAATAGAGTACCTTTAAATTTAAAAGCCAGTTTAAAAAGAGTATCATTATCCTGGTTGGAACAGGTCCTACTTGGCCAAATTGTGCTGAATGCATCCAGATGCGATCCATCACGTTTGTCAGTCGAGCATATGACAGAATTTTAACATGGCAGTGGCAGTGAATGGCTTTCACTATCTAAGGTTGTGTTATGTGTACACTATATAGCTATCCACATTTGTTTTAGTATTAAAAATGGTGTATAACTTCTTTCCTCTCCAGGTTCATGAATCTTTCCACAAGTACCTGAAGCCCCTGCGGTCCAAACTGTGAGCTCTCCCTTCCCACCTTAATTCCTGGTCGCCACCCTTCATTTCTTTGTTCATGAAACAGTATTATATCAGCCTCATGATGGTTTTCAGTCAGGTACAGTGTGCCACTGTGAAGGGATTTAGCATTCCATCTACGTGTGATTGAGGCCATGACATAATGCAACATTTTGGACCAATAATAGCAGCAAATCACAGCAGGCTGTAAACAGAGGGGAACATGATGTTAGTAAAGGAGAAGGAAAACAAAACCAGGAATTCAGTTATCTAAAACTTCTTATGAAGTCACTAGTATGAGCCCAAAAAGTAGATTTTAGAGTATGCAAAATAACAATTATCACCAGTTGTACTTTATTTTAGCTGTTGGTTCATTGTTAAATTTTCTAGATATTCTAAAGTGATACCTTACTCGATACTCTACTTCCTGCTGTGCCTAATAAATCTCCTAGGTGAGGTTGTTAAGGTAGAAATGTTATCTTAATTTTTTTCCCTAACAACAGAATATAGGTAGGTCGAATGATAGTTCATTTTATAAAATCAGAAGTTGTTTCTCCCGGCCACAAGGATCAAAAATTAATTTTGAGAAATGCTGTACTTCTTGTCCTGATTGTTATTATTGAGGCATTACAGTAATTTATCCATGATCTTTTATGGATTGTCTTCAACATGAAGGAATTGTCAGTCCTAAAACCCTTGATCACAGTTCAGCTTTAAGCAAATCCTTTAGTAATTGAATTACTCAGCCTTAAAAGTCACAATTTTTTACATTTTAAAACTGATCCACACAGCCTTAAATTAATGATGTCCAAATCTATGACTTTTAGCAGCAAAAATGCCTTTTAGGCTGGAAAAATAAGTTTACCTTGTATTGAGAAGTAACAATATATTTCAGTGCCAACATGAACAATGGCCAAAAGCTCCCAGTTGTTCTTTCTGTCATGAAGATAGAAGTATCTTCATTTATTCACATTTGCACCATGTAGGATATATTTTTAACTCCAAAAGCAATGTTTGTTACACCATAGAATGATTTGTTGCTTTTCAAAGATTTGTTTAAGTTGAAA
This sequence comes from Antennarius maculatus, assembly GCA_013358685.1. Classification (NCBI taxonomy): domain Eukaryota; kingdom Metazoa; phylum Chordata; class Actinopteri; order Lophiiformes; family Antennariidae; genus Antennarius; species Antennarius maculatus. The sequence goes on from CM023612.1 coordinate 22,636,398, forward strand.
TTGAACACTGTGGTGGTTTATTCTGAAATCCTCAATCTCTGAGATAATTAGCTGTCACGATATTTCATGATGTTTGATTCTTCGTTTGGGTACTAAACTGTGTAATCTTGAAATCTATCGTCAGAATTAATGATTACTGTGTGACTGTGTGGTTTTGAATAGTGATAGCTGGTTAAGAACGGTCACCGCCTTCCTGATCACACAGCAACACATCACAAAGAGTAATAAATTATACACATTGTTAGCATTTGTGCATTTGAAACATGGAATATACAGTGGGCTTGTTTGACATATGATGGACAATAATCTGTGTAAAATTGCTGCTTTTTCTCTGTCCTGTCTTTTTGCTTATTTCAAGTTCAGCTATGGGGTGACAAAGCATCGCCCTCAGCAGGTGGGATTATGTAGTAGGGCAGCACAAGTCTGAGAAAAAAAAAAAAGATTTTTGCTTCAAATTGAGATCATGATTGTATGGAATAATTTTTGAAATGCTGAATGCACTTTCTCTGTGTCATCTGTGACTTCTCTCTCTCCTTGTCCTGTCAGTGTCTTTTTCTTTCACTCTTTGTGTGTCTTAGTCTTTCTATCTTGCTGTCTCATTTGAAATACTACTACTGCTGCTACTACTGCTTTCCACTTCACTAAATCACATGGTGTAAAGCCACATTGTCATAGGTTGAGGCAAACAGCAATGCTAGTACTGTGATCATGGGCTTCTGGATTGTGGAGATGAAAATAAGAGAGTTTGTTTGCATTGCAGCTCATGGAATAATGCAGAAGAATTTTTTTTTTTTCTTGAAATGACATCATGATTTTATGACAATTATTCATGCCACCCTATTATTTAGTTGTTAAGCCAATGGCTGATTCTGGATATAGATGGATAACATTAGAATCAATCAATCAGCATCCTCAAATCAATTAGCTCCGAAATACTGACTCTTCCCTCCTCACTGCGTCAAAATGGCTCCACCTTCTGGATAAAATAAAAATGAAGAGTTCGTAATCATCACTGCAATCTAATGTATGTTTGGAATAGGAGCTTGTAATAAATAATTATTTAATTGTGGAAAAATTTGTGTTTTTGACACCACTTTTTTATCTTTAAATAATACTGGGGTGTTTGTTAAATTGGTGGGTTATGACACAGTCCCATAAACATTTATACCAGCTGACACTGGTTTTGAATATGTTTGCAGGAGAAATAGCTTCCTGCAGAAATTACTGAGCTTGTCAAATGGGTTAGATGTTATATACTGAATAACTGAATGAATACTCTCCATCCCTGCTGTGTTGACTTGATATAAAGCTTCCTAAAGATGCTACTCAAGGAAACTTCAAACTACACACTTTGAAACTAGAATGACACTCGATGAGATACATACTGTACCTTCACCAAAGCCAAATAGTCATTAACATGTCTGTTTGGATTTCAAGATCCCTGCCCCACCCCTCCACAAAATGTTCTGGAAGTCGGTTCAGTGGTTTTTGCATACTTAAGGAAAATGCTTTAAGAAAAAATAGGTTTACGATCATAAAGAATCATTTAGACTTGGATCTGTGCATTTTATCAGGATCCACAGAAAACATTTTGGAGTCTTTTCTGTCCTAATCATGGGTGGAAACATAACCTTCTTAGTGGAGGTAATCTATTATGTTTTCATGGTCAAATCCTGCTGAAACAATCTAACAAAAAGAGGACTCACTAAAATGGAGCTGATACTTTCTTAAGAATAAATAAAAATAAACAAGGTGGACAAACCCAGAACTCCAAATTATTACACGCCTTTAAAAAAAAAAAAAAAAAAAAAAGAATAAAAACAAGAAGAGTTAGCACCCCTATGCCTAGTGTTTTCTAACATAGGTTTACCTACTCGTGACAGTTGCGACATCAGTTTTTGGTGTCTGTATCTTCACATAAATCCTAAGTGCCTCAGTTAACACAGGCTAAGTTCATTCTCACAATATCGAGAGGCATGTGGCGAGCTGTGTAGCAAGATTTCAACCTCCCCGACTGTCACTCATGGAGCGCTTAACTTAGGTTTCATCTCATTGATTGGTTGACGGACGAATCCAAACAGGCCGAAACACTGCGGAGGGAGATGCCGAGATCCACGCCCCCTTCATCTGGAGCCAATCACGAGCTCGGGGTGACACTGTAATTTACATACCACAGACTACATAAACAGAGGGTTGAACAATGAGTGCTCGGCGGAGGCCGTAACAATTATGTTTGAAATGCTGTAATCAAAACTGAATACGGTACTGAAGTAGCTAAAGAACAGTGGAGTGAGACTTTTTGCCTGTATGGTGAAAAGGGGAACTTCAAGCCTGACTGGGAGCTGAAGAGAGAAATTGTTGCTTAGATCATGTGTTTCCACAAGTTGTCTTTTCATCACAAGGGTCAGAACTTTTTCTGCATTTGATTTTAATCACCTGATTTTTGATGTAATTTACAATAATGAGTATATACATGTTTGTGTTGAAATTTGTTTTATGTTTTAGTGATATTGTTTTAATTTGACATGTAAGTTATATTAATAAAAATGTAGAAGTGTATTGTATTTACCTGTCTCAATCCTATCCCAAAATCGAACTGATAACCTCTTTCAAATACTAGCGTGTCAGTGTTAAAAATCTATCGGAGGAACCTAACTTAAAAACTAACACAGAATTATGTACAACCACTCGAATTAAGTAGAATTGTACGGTAAATAAATATGGTACCATTAAGCTGAAGATGACCTTGGGAAGTGCTGAGTATTAGAAGAGTATAGTGAAAACATTTGGATTTTTAGGAAATGCTAGAAGACATGTTGCCTCCCATTCAAGAAGCTTCCAAAAACTAGAAGAATCTCCAAATTTTTTCCTACAAATCCAATAGAATTAATGCACCACAGAGAGCTACCATAGTTCAAGGCTCATGTGGACTAAAAAGTGTAGAGTGAACTGACAGTGGGAGGTGCCCGTTCATCTCCAGAGCACTGCTGAGGTGCCCTTGAGCAAGGCACTGTCCCCTCAGAAGTTGCTCATGAGGCGCACCATTATTCATTGCCTGCAGCTCTACCTCCCATTATTTGTATTCCTACAGGCCTCCTGTGTGTGTGTTGCGGGCCACATATATATATAATGTGTTTGTGAGTGTCACACACACACACACATTCATGTGACAAATGAGAAAATAACGAGTTGAAAAATAATTTCCCCTATAGGGATCAGTAAGGTTAAATTCTTCTCTGTCTTCATTAAATAACAATGATATTAAGAGCTACTTCTGTCATTAAAAATGCACCAAATATAAACATCAAACTAGTGCTTACCATTTACATACTCTGAACAGTATATTCTTGGAATCAAAGATTCTTGGAATGTGTGATTGAGTTCAAGACTTCAATGTTAACAGAGGACTTGTGTTTATGGGACATGGCCATTTACCCGTGGGGCAGTTCTAGTTAAAGACACAACCCAGATGCATGGTAGAAAATGTACAGTCATGCATTTCAGGATGTATCTCATGCTTTGTCTCTTGCGGCTACATTTTTAATCCTTCTGTTACCTATCAATTGAAATTGATCAAATACAAGTGATTGCTCATGACATTCCACAAGTGTAGGTGAACTTTGATATCTTCAATACATGAGAAAAAGTGTTTATTATGAGCAAGTCCAGGCCTGACCCGGCAGACCATATAAGGACATTTCTTTCTGAAGAACGAGATAAGGTTACATAGGACATAAATCAAGCTTGAATACTTGGTTCTTGTTATAAATATATGACTATTTGTTCAAATATTTGTATTATTTTATTTCTGGATCAACAACGTGAAAAACTAGAAATGTATATGAACGTACCACCCCGCGCTATCTCACCCGGCCGGCGCGGTGGGGGCGTTTGGCGCGGCCCTGCTCGTCTCGTGCGTGGATAAGATCAGTCGTAACTCCGCCCCCTGCTCCTCGGTGGACTCGCGACAAGGATGTGGGAGAGAGAAAGGGAAGTACAGTGAGACGCTGCTGGACAGTACTCAACGGTCTCAATCCAATTTGGACTTCTAATGAATTATTACCCAACTTTTTCTCCTTTGAGGTGAGTGGAATAAGATTCGACCGACCTTATACTTGTTTTTGAACCATTTAAAGTTGAAATTAACTCAAAATATTTACGTTTGGGCCATTATTGAATTATAAATGTGAAACGACGTAAGGTGTCGTAAACCGTTTCCACGCTGCTGAGGACAGTTTGAATGCTAGCTGCGTCCAGCTAAGTCAGGGGTTTCTGAAAAAGACGTAACTAAAATGACAGCATGCCTCGGTCGCATTCATCTGAGGTCAGACCAGCCCAAAGCGTGCCTCGGCAAGCCCTTTGTTGGGTCTGCCCGCCGGGACAAATACCATTATTCATCTCAAATTTCTCTCTGTAACCCCCTTCATGTTAATTATAGTCACCATGTGTCGACAAATCAGCTCACCTCACATTTGTTTTCCAGAGAACGCAGGAGGGAGTTTTCCCTCAGTGGCTGAACGGAATTTATCCAGGAGGACTACAATAGCTAAAATTTGTATGTCAGACTTTTATGTATTTTAGTATCAATGGAAATAACTAATATGTAAAATAAATAAAATTCCCCCTATCAAAACATACCTAAATCGAGACAATTCTAAGCAGGAGTACTAATTAAGTTGAAAACTTTTAGTGTATTCATATAATTTTTCTCAAAGAAAAACATGGTTTTGGTTTACTTCTGCTATTTTCCCGTTGGACTCAAGGAGATCTAACTGTGTGCACACAATCACTTTAACGGCACGGTTCCTTCTGCTGTAACTGCTTTTTGAGAACATGACAGAAGACTGAATGTGAACGTGCAGTCTGTCACTGGACGCAATGCTTTTGGTCATTTGTTTACATTGGAGCTAAGGGGTCTTAAATACAACCAACAGCATCCGATGTTCACAGCATCCGATGGTCACATATCCTCTAAGCCCTGCAAAGATTTGTACAACAAATGGTTCAAAGTTTGACACATCCTCCATTCATTCAGTAAGTTTAGAGTAATGTGTGGTTTGGTGTTGGATATGGGGTGTATTAATGCAGTGTTTTATTCTTTTTTTGTGTGCAAATGCTTTCTAATTATTTTTCATGTAGCATATGTATTTTGATGTGTTTTGATTTTTTCATGAAACCTGATATAAAGTAATTGCTTTTAATTTGCTGTTACTATGTCATACTGAGGTTTTTGCTCATTGTCACGGGGAAACAATTAAGGTAAAAATCTAATTTCTTGAATGTTTAAGAACTCCTTTAGACCCATTTATAGACAAATTATTAGATATTATTAGTTGTCTTTATGCCACAACTTGTCAGAGCCCATATACGCTGCAGAACGGATGAAAAACACTTTAATTCCATCTTGCCATGGAAAGCTCAAACAATTTTTTAAAGAAAAATGTAAATATTGTTGGTCACAACAGATTATCGTGAATAATCAGCGTATAAAGTTTGGTGATGGTGGAATGTATGTTTTGCAGAGATCCAAAAACATTAATTAGCTCATCTCAATCAGCTGTGTCATCTCCATGTAATGGTAATGGTTGCCATGGTGATGGTTACTGCTTTAGTTTTTCTTTGGCCAATCAGTGACAAATTAGAAACTGTCTCAATTCAGGGACTGAATCTTTAGTGTACTGTATTTCTAGATTGAGTGTAATACGGTGAATGTTCTATTTCGAAGGTTTCTTCAAATTAACACTTAAAAATGCATGTGGTCCCTGAATCGAGATACAATTTGAGTCTAATCTACAGATAAGTAAGGCAGTTGTATGACTTATTGTTGAACTGGCCAAATTGTGAACATCACAACTTTCGCTGAACAAGTAGTTTGGTAATTTGTGTGTAATAAATTATTAATGAGCTTTCAGCTCAGTATAAAACTAATATTTGAATCTTTCTCCCTCATTTATAATGGGATCTCAGGGGACAGATGGTTTGTACTCCAAGTCTTTTTAAAGCCAAAAATCTCTTTCCTGAACCAGTTCAAATGTTTCCATGGTTTTAGGAATGTTTTTAGAACATTTTTCCATCTCCACTTCACACTAGCGATGTCACCCAGTCTGTGACTGAAAAAAGTGTGAGTGAGTCTAGGAAATGTTGAATTTGAGAAGGTCTAAAGATTATGGTATATGTAGTTGAAAGTGTAAGATGCAACTGCAAAAGTGTGGTATTTTAAAGTATTAGCGGGGAACAAAGCGTCAAGAGGTAAAAAATAGTCCTGGCATGTAAATATACACTTTGCCTAGGAACACTGAACGTTTTATTGATGGAACACTGAACATTTTACAAGGAGAACGCTGAATGTTCTGTCTTTTTGTGTGGTGATTTGCCTGACTATACCTAAAGGCAGCCATGCTAAAAACTAACAAGGCAGTTCAGCAAAATTATAATTATATAATTATAATTGGAACTGCAACATACTTGGAGTGAGAGCTTAGATTTTATTATTAGCTTTATTAATTTTGCCTTGAATAGGAATAAATGTGCAGAAAAGAAATCATCATTTTAGATTAATTAATCACTTCAGGACCTCACCCTACATGCAGTTAGTTGTGAAATACCCCTCTTAATAGGAATTTTACCACAAGTTAATTCCTTCTATGATGTATTCAAAACCTGAATGCTGTAGAGGAAGCACTTATGCAAGAGTTAGATTTGCAAGGTTGAATTGGCATGATGTTTGCACCACAGGCACACCTGTTCCTGAGTTAACAGTCTGTGTCAAGGAAAACTGTGACCCAACACAAATGAGAACAATTTCGGTCACAATTAAACAGATGTTTATACGTTTTAATAAAAGGTCACACACCTCACCAGCAAACGAGCTCTGTTGATGAGCTGCTGGATGTAAAATACAAGTTAAGAGATTTTGTGAGATTTTAGGTGCTGTTGTTTCTTCAAATATTAGCTTTCTGGCCTAGATTAGAAATGTGGAATGTTGAGGCTTCTTCCTGGATTAATAGTAGACCCACCGGAAATGATTACCATAAATATATTGTTACCATTTTTGATGGAAGTTCAAGTGCTTTAGGATTCATTCGTGCAGACGTTTCAGTTTCCTCATAATTACCTTATCAATACTTTACTACAGCTTTATCTAACATGAGTGCAGTGCCTGAATGAGGTATCTTATTTCACTTCTCTTTTCATTTGGAGGTAGGCAAACCCTCAGCTTGTCCACTTGTGTTGAGGCTGCCATTCTCTCACAATTGAATCCTGTCATCACTTTCCTAGAACAACTTGCCACCCATGATCTATCAGCACTTGGTCACACCACGGTCAGAGGATATTGCAGGATGTTCCTTTTTGTAATACCAAGCAGCTTCAGTCCCAACTTCTTTGTCGATGCAAAGACCTGACCCCCCCACAGTCCCAACCTTGTTTCTTGGACAAGCTATGAAACCCAATGACTAATAAGACAGATGACAATTTTCTAATGATCAGGTGTTTTTGCCATTTTTAATACAAATAGATCAATTCTGAGAATTGTCTAAATGTGTGTTGGGGGGGGGGGGTACTCTGGCTTTGCTATAAAGCCTGTTTATCAGTCCTTTTTAAGGTGATTGTTGCTTGGAAATAAAGTAAATTCTTTTTTTTCTCTGGCACTGATTTGCATTTGTGAGAACTGCTTTGTCTTTCTCAGTTAACAACCAGGCTGGTTCAGTTGACACATTTTTCCTTTGACACATCCTCACAGAAGTTAGCTGTTTCGGCTAAAAACAGACACGTGCACTAATATTTCATGACAGGGCAGCTGTACCTTAGTAAATGCATCCACACACCAAATGAGCATTAGTTAAGACACATATTGAGGACTGTGAGAAACTCTTGAGCTAAGAACTATGCTATGATCTCACCCAGTATATTGTTCTTATTCATGTCTGGGCATGTGGACTGTTGGAAAATACTTTAATGTTTCAATTTGTCTTTGGAAGGATGAGGATGAATCTGAGGGCGTTTCATCTTTGTGCCTTCATAGCAGAATTACTACTTATGAATTCAAAATGAAACTATTGATTTGTTTTGAAGGATTAAAGTGCCATTATCAGATGATGGTAAAAAGGCTGTGTTATGAACTGAGGTTTAGCTCAGAGTCTTCATTAGCTTTCCCCCCAGATTAATGAGTTAAGAAAAGGCAAGACTGATCAGGGAGGATGGGAGACTTTCAAAATGAAGGCGTGTTCAGTATAAATTCACAGACACTGTCTGGTCCCCCAAAAAAGTCTTCACCAACAAAAAAGTCACACACTCGTATTTTGTTGGACTGCCTTTAACTTTGATTATGGCATGCATTCCCTGTGACATTGTTTGGATAAGCTACTGCAATATCACAAGAGTCATTTTCATCCAGTGATACATTATTTTATCATTTTGCATTGATGATGGTGGGATCTGACCACTGGGCAAAGCCTTCTCCAGCACATCACAAAGATTCTCAACGGGGTCTATGTCTGGATTCTGTGGTGGCCAATCCATGTATGAAAATTATGTTTCATGCTCCCAGAACCACTCCTTCACAATTTCAGCTTAATGAATCCTGGCATTGTTAACTTGGAATATGCCCGGTCAGGTCAGGTCTAGGTTTAACAACAGTATGTGTTCAAACAATGAGGTCACCTGATTACCTGAATATACTGGATGACCAGGTTATTCCATCAATGGATTTTTTTCTTCTCCGATGGCACAGGCATACTTTTTGGTGTCAACTTTTTTTTTGGCCTGGCAGTGCATATATAGCTTTAAGATGTATGATGTAATTAAATGTACATTTTTATGTACTTTTGTGCTGAATCCTACCCATGTTAGAGCCAGGAGTAGTGTTTCCTCTCAGACAGCCCAGATGGGTTTGTCAGGCTTGTAAGTGGGTGCAGCAGTGTCAGCCACCCTCCAAATGAATGGCGAGACAAAACACTACTGTAGTCATCAAGTGATATTGTGGTTGATGGTCATTCCATTGTTGCTCTGTCTGTAGAAGCAACCCAGCACCATACTCTCCTAACCCCACAACTGTCTGGTCCATCATAGTGAGGTCATTTTTTTTATCCTATAGAGTAATAGTGCTTACAGACCATATCAAACATGTTGAAAACCTTTTGAAAACATATGTGTAACATTTATTATGTTACACATAAAACTATCCATTTTAAGCAAAAATGGATAGTTTTAATCAAAACTGTCATTTTTCTCTAAATGTATTGTACCTGCTGGCTGCTATGCTACCTACAGCATTTTCCAGCAGTGCAGGAATTCAGGAAAACTGCAATCATAATACATTTACAATTGTGTAAATACGGTTTGCATGAATCCTGCTGTCACTTTGAAATATTAAAAAGTGCAAAGCTTTGCATATGCCTAAATCAAAAGAATATAATCACTGTGTTTTGTAGTACTGTATTTTCGGTGACATTCTAAGCAATTTAAACATAATTTGATTTCATAAAATAAGGGTAGCAAGCAGGTTTAATTGAACTGATAAAGGTATCTGACTGTTGGATCTATCATAAATTTAGAATTTGTGAAATCTACATCTTACATCTGATAGGGCTTTGTTGTGAAAACACCTTTTTTGACATTTACCACAAAGTAGGGATCATCACTTCTATGTCATGATTATACTGTATAGTGATTTAAAAAATAGTAAAGAAGGTATGCTGTCTGAAGTACACCCTTCATATATTTAAAGTCATTAGCAATCAGAACTGATCTGCCGCTGGAGATCATTTTTATACCAGTATTTCATTACTATATTTAAAAAAAAAAATTTGCAATGTGCTTTTGGGAAGCAGTCATTGTGACTGGTAGAGTAATTATATAATATCTCCTCATGTTACTGTTGAAGCCCACACTGTTAGTGTGGGCAAGCCCCACTTACAATTTTACACTTGTAGTTGTCCACACACTTGCAGTGCGAGACGTGTAGTCTGTTAAGATGTAACCATTGTCTTATCGTTGTCTCTTGAACTGCTTGGTGCTGTCAGTCTGAAAAATGAAAAAAACCTGCAAATATTCTTCAGTCACTCCTCAGTACACTGATGCTTCTTAATTATATTCACACATTAAGTCTCTAAGTAATTGCATGTGTGATTTTACATTTAATAGGTTGTTGGGTTGAATTATCTTTGCATATATTATACAGATATTTTTTCATGTACTTTTCCTTTTCGATGTATAGATTTAAGATAGATTTGAGAACTGTACAGATAAAACTTGGTCACTATCTTTAAAAGCACATAGCAAACAGTTCTATTGTAGGTTAGTAACAGTTTCCTTTGTTGAGATGTGAGAAGGAAAAAGCATGTCATGTGAACCTTCAAAGTAGGCAGATGGTTGTAACTTGTGTCTCATATTTTTCTATCTTCATGTTTTTGTGTGCTGTGCAGAAAATATGTGGCTGTAGTGTTACCTAAAGCTCCCATAATAGCAGCAGTTCAACCTGCAATAAAACCCAAAATGAGTGTGCCATTTTGTAGTTGCCATGGTTGTTATGACTTTTATGTTTTGGGCAGTGTCAATCAATACAACTGTACTTCTGTTTTAAAAGCTTGATGAACGTGGACAAACACTTGTGTTGCATGTATTTTTTATACTTATGATAAGGCACAGTAAGTGGTGTTGGTCAGCTGTTATGTGGAGTCAGTGTGGCATGTGAAACAAATGAAACATGATCCTTTTGCCACACCCCTTTGTGGAGATATGTGTTGAATTTGCAAGACTACATGATGGGAACATATTGTTCAGATTTGATTTGCAACCTGTTGCATGTATTTGAAAATAAACAGCTCTGAATATATGAAAACAGCCCAGCCATTTATCAGGTTTGCAGGGTGTAACACTTCAGTAATCATAAGGGGAAATATACACCAACACAGACACATTCCCTAGGAAGGCCTTTCTCTGGAGGAAGTGATTGCACCACAGCGACTTTCTCATCAAACCCAGAGGATTTACAGTACAGGCCAGTGACTGGTCAGTGGAGTAACTATTGCAATGAACCAGGGAAAAATTAGATCCCATCAGACATGTTGGGGCAAGTGTTGGAAATTGTTCTTTCTATGCCATGTATTGGCATTGGATATAAATGGCTTTGCAGATTTCTTGCTCTGACATCAAATCTGTGGCCACAATGAGTAAGCTGAGTGATCTCCACATCTGACAAACAGGAAGCTGCTGTTGAAATCTCTGTCCCAACAGTGGCTCATACAGAACCTTGATTTAAGTATTGCTTTATATCACTGTTGCTCTTAAACGGCCAACCCTGCTGCTGGTGATCTGCAAGGGTCAGTCTGTCACCCACTGCTCTGCAGGCTATATGATAAATATACATGCAATGCAAAACATGTAACGTTTTATCCCCTGAACAAAATAGAAAAACAAAGCATTCACATGCCAAAAATTAGCTGCATTCTTTTTTTAGCACATAATTTTAACACTCTAGCTATATTTTCAGTATAACCAAAATGTAAACCATAGTAAGGCTCCACTTGTGTGAAACCCAGGCTGCTGCAACATCAACGAAAATATGAACATGTTATGGGTCGTTCATGATCCTTTTATGTGTGAAAATAAACACTCTTGTCAAGAAGAAATTAGAAATCTGTATGTCGTCATACGAATACAAATTTGCCATGTCACCAGTGAATTCAGGTGGAACTGATACATTTGGTCTGTATTTGAAAACCTTTTTCACATTTTCTGACAGCCTAAATATTCTCATCATTTTTGTTGTGTTTAGCATAAATGAGCCTTTACGTTGAAATAATTTCATGTAATTCAAAATTAAACTGGTCATAGTCCATATTAAAGCTGTTTGACTTTCTGATTATTAACTCATCCATCAGTTGATGGATCAGGTCAGGTCATCAGATTGGTTTTAATGCGTTTTTGCCATGATCCCATTCTGTGGAACCAACTGTCTGCTGATCTGAAGTCTGTCTCCGCCTCCATCAACAAACGCAAAGCTTACCTAGTCCTCAGGACACTTACTCCCCCCCCCCCCTCTCTCTTGCTCTCTCTCTTTCTGTGTGTGTTTGTGTGTTGAGCAAGTGGTGGTTAGAACATGAGAGAGAGAGTTCATGTGTTGTCAGTGATTCTGGAGACTTGCTTCAAGTTTGTTCAGCAAACATGTTCCTATGGTGCAGCACTGTAGTTTGAAAATAGACCTGCAGAAATGACTGTCATTTTTGTCTGTGTCACGGAGCCTTGATTTTTGTATTTGTCAACATTGTTGTGGTTGATACCAGTCCGTAATTTTATAGTTTATTTGACCTACAGAATCAGATTGTTGTCCATATCCATTGTCTCTGATTTACTGAATAATAAACTGCTTGACTCCCAGACCTCTCATCCCTTGGAGTTGACAGAAGTATTGAAGTAACTGTTAAATAAGAATGATTCTACTTGCCAGTGAGACAAAAAAAAAAAAAGAGTGGCTTCCAGTAATTTGTTTGGTGCCATCTGTAGATCATGCTTTGTTTCTGGGATAAGTCTCAAAATTATTTATTTTTTCACAAATCTCTGCAACTAATTACAGTATTTTAAAGGACTGAAGTGATGTATTTAGCCATTAAGGGACAAGTCATGTTTGTGCTCATTCCGTGAACAAGTTTGTCAGATTCTTTCCAATATATGGCACCAAAGTCGTTTACTCTATGTACGCATCTGCCATGTGTTGAAGAGGATTTATTTATTGACACAGATAACTTATTTTTGTTTTTCTGCAAAGAAAAGTGCCCTTGGTGAGGGATCCTGAGTTTTTTTTGCACCTTTTAGCTGGAGGGTATTCCAGGAAGAAACTAAGTCAGTCATTCTGAGTCATTCACCATGGTATCTGAGTCTGTGAACATAACGTGCTCACTGGCAGAGTCCCTGAGTTTGTACCCCTCTCCTCCCACTTGAAGGAAGTCGTCAGACATAGATTGTCTGTATATTCCTGACCTGTGAGATAGCGAAGCGGAATTAAAATGAAATGCTTTGTGTTTGGAGAGAATTTTCAGTCCCGGATTAATGTCATTCCCAATGAAATCCGCAATTTCCTGTTTCATTATAGTCATTCAGGTATCTTAATAACATTTTAGCTGAAACTCTTCTATCGCACATTTGAATACATGTTAAATTGGGTTTATAAGAATTTCATGTTAGACAATTTCACAAATTCACGTCTTTGGACAAACTGTGCTGAGAAACTGTTCTCTAAAGGGAAGAGTTATCTCCTTACACATAAAGATACAGGCACAAAGTTTAGATTGAAAAGTTGAACAGTGTTGGGGCTGTGGGCAACATTGCTGTAGTGTTTAGTATATTTTACACTTAGACGGCTCAATACGAATTCATTTACACATTGTGATAAGAAACAGTTTGTTGTTCACTCTTATTTTTTTCTAGGTGTATTTTAACACCTGCCTGTCTGCATTGATGAACTGTGGTCAGCAGTCCCTCTGCCTAAGCACCATGGCTGTTAGCCAAATTCCTGCTACTTCATTATCTAAATGGGTGTATTCCACCCCTTCCACCCCCTGCCCCTTAGGCTAGATTGCCTGTAGCACTCTGTGTCTCCAGAGGACTGAATCTGGCTTAAAATATTTATATCACATAATCGAAAACACTGGCAGCAGAAATGAAATATGTACCCATATTAATGTCAAAGTAATATAGAAAATTTGTTTTTAGCTTTAGGGTGATCAGATGTGGTCAGTTTGAGTATGTATTTGGTCTGCAAGGGAAGCTATGCTTTTTTGAGTGAGATGGAATCAGTTTCCACCATTTTGTGCAGACACCAATGGCCCAGCATTGATTTTGTAAGCCACAGTCCCCTGACACTTTCAAGGCTTTCACAACCATATTGACATAATGGATGGTTGGCCAAAGTTGGTGTCATTATAGTATGTGTCTGCAAAGCCCATCTATTTTTCTAGAAACGATGTGAGATGGTTGGAAGCTCCAGGAATAGAGTGGGTGGTTTTCTGATGGTTAGTGCAATTGGTTAAGTCAAAGCATTGGAAGTTTTACAAAAACTCATTTACTAGACAGATAAAAGGCTAATGATGAGTGTTAGTTCATCGGCTCAGATGTGTTTGAGGTTGGAACAAAAAAATATACAGTAGTTCCTGAGTCGGTTAATAACGTTCCTTGCAAATATAAATAGGTAGGTAGCTTTAGGACTCTTAAATTCGGAACAGAGGATGGAGAATCAGGGGTAGAGGGAAAAGCTGCGTCGGCTTATGATGCAACAAAGTTTGTGTATGTCAGAGCTCACCGGGGAGCGAACACGTGAAGCTCTGAATGAAGCATCTTGTGATCAGTCAAGAACGGAAAAGAAAACACAGATTAATGTCCGGAGCGTTGGGGGAAGTCCACCGAAGGAGATTAATTGCTATTAAGCTCTGGCAGTACAGAGACATACTGCACTGAAAATGACTGGCAGCCAGTGAGTCAATATCTAAATCAAACACTTTTTAAGATTGACAGACTGCAGTGTTTACCTGTTATGAATATAATCTAGATTGGGAGACTGCCTTTTCCTTGACTGCTGGTGATATGCCTCAATTGCTCTCTGCTCTCATCACACATTGAGTGAATTACAGGAAGGAAAACACGAGGTCAGATATTTTTTCAAGAAGGAAAAAAAAAACCCAAAAAGCTTTTGTTCTTTGCAAAATACCAAAAGTTTCTGGTTTTCGTTTTTTTGTTCCATGTACCTGTTCAATGCCCTGGTGAAAACTGTTTCAGGGCCTTGAGATCTCAAAAGTAAAAGTTAAAGAGCAACCTTATACCACTTTCACAGGCATGCACCATGTCTGGTTGAACACTTGGATATCAAATGAGATGACAAAGGGCCAACTGTCTACTCTACGTACCCTAGGTTGCGTCACATCAGAGATTGCTCTGCTGAACTTGCAGCAACATGTGACAAAATGTTGCATTTGACTACCTGTTTTGGATTTCAGTGCCGCTAATTTTGATTACACTATGAGCTGCTTGGAGTCATGTCATGTTTGTTCTTGGTTGTTATTTCATTTGTTTTAATCCATGTCCTGATGCTGCTATAAAGGTTTGCTCTGAAACTTGAGATAATTACAGAATTCTGATTTACTTTGTTTTTTTCCTCCTCGTCTCCAGTACCCTGACAGGATGGCATCACATGGGGGGGAGGAGCCTCCTCCAAACAGAGGTCAATCAGATAGCCGTCTGAAGAGCAAGAAGCCACCCAGCCTTGTAATAGCCATCCCTCCACCTGAGGAGATGATGCCCCGTGACCCTGCAAAACAGGTAGGTTCACCATGTGGCTCTTGATATACCCTGCACTGCTTGGCTACTTAACTCCTGGAAATTGGTTATCAATATGACTAATCACTTACTGTTGGTCTGGTGTTGGAACACTCCACACAAAAATTTGAATTTTTTTTTTCTTTGCTTGTTTGTTCTTTTAATGAGTATTCAGGTGAAAAGTACTGTAATTGCCATTCATTGCTGAGTTAGTAAAGCAGCACATACAGCACATACGCATGTTAAAGATCCACCTGTGTCATACTTTTGTTGATGGAAATTCACTTGACTTTCCATCAGCATGGAGTAAGTTAGTGACTGAATTATCATTTTTATATGAACTGTTATTCTACATTAAAATAAAACATGCCAATGGAATTGATAGAATATTAAAAAATTACTCTGCAGCTACCGTTTTTACATCCCACTTACAAGTGGTGATGTATTGTAATTGTCAGTGTTCATGTGTTTGTTCGTTCGTCCATTCGTCCATTAGTAGTATGTCCACCAAATATCTTCGCAACCGTTGAAGATGGAAAGATAAAACAAAAAGCACATTACTCGGGTGGCAAAGGGGAGGAAAATGAGATGATGACATTGAACATCATCCATTAACTCCCCACACACCAGTTAGATCATCTGACTACGCAATCAGGTGTAATCAGATGTAATCCAGTTACTTTTGGATTTTACTTCTATACTTTTTTTCCCATTAAAAGGATTTGAAAATGTACCAAAAACATTAAAGATTTTACTCATTTTTTACACCTGCAATTTTTCTTCACTGACAACAGATGCTTCGTGGCAGAAACCAAGACAGCCTGTAGATCAGTCTCAACAAACTGTAGTCGAACTTGAACATGCAGCTCACTTACAGCTTCTTTTGAGCCCCATTAACTCTCAGAGTAACGAGACCATTAAACTCGCCAAATGCAGAGTCACTCTAGGTTAAAATGATGGACTCTCAGAGAACACTATAACAGCATACACAAGTAGGTGTAAAGGAGAGCATGTAGCGGGCGTGGCCCTTTTAGCAATACCCAACATACAAAATATAGGCCAAGCTTAAGTAGGTCCACATTTAATGTACACTTATTCTGGCTGATGTGTTCTTCTTGCTTATTGAAAATGGCCTGAATTGACGATACAACCCAGAGAGGGAAAGTAACTACACAGTTAAAGCCTAACAAAACACGAATGGAGCCAACTGACAAAGAAAGTGGCAAAATGCTAATAAGCATTTTGGATATGGAAACAAGCAATGCCACAAGGACACAAGCTCTGCTGAATCTGCTAAAAAACTTCAGCAGATTTGTGTCCTTTCAAAAGGGCAAGTATCTTTTGAAATAATAAAAACAAAATAACAAAATAATTGTCATCTCTGTCTCGTTGTTGTTGCTCTGTTATTGAAGTTATTGTAATATTCCTCTGATGTAATTGTAGCAGTGATTAATTTCTGAATTGCATGCAGTGGGGGCACGATTGATTCCTGTCACATTTTTGCATCTTTGTTTAGCCACCGCGTTCATCTCTGAAAAAAAGCATGAGTGTTCAAGCCGC
Source organism: Antennarius maculatus (assembly GCA_013358685.1). Lineage (NCBI taxonomy): Eukaryota > Metazoa > Chordata > Actinopteri > Lophiiformes > Antennariidae > Antennarius > Antennarius maculatus. The sequence goes on from CM023612.1 coordinate 22,653,264, forward strand.
TGGTTCAGTGTCAGAAGGTGGAGCCGCAGACCGGAGGGCAAAGTTTGGTAGACAAACTTCACTCTCTCAGAGCATCCGCAGGTAAGACCAAGAGTTTGTTGATCATGTGTTTTTGTTTATTTTGCTCAACATTGAGGTTTCTAGTAAAATAATTGATTTAAGCTTGTTAATGCACCTCTTCCCCAGCAGTGTGCATTATGCTTTCCATGTCAGCATGGACAACATAAGGGACAAAGCATGTTTAACTTTTATCTATTATCTAACATATACATTGTGCTCCAGGATAGGAACCATGGAGCACACGTCCATCTTCTTCCTCTTCCTCTTCCTCAGTAGGAAGATGACTCTTAGAGAGGAATTTTAAATAGTGAAGTGAAGTCAGGCCCTGAAGGGAGAAGCTTCCTATGTCTCTTATGTCAGAGGTAGCACAATGGGCAATCAAAACGAGCAGCTACACTGTACTTATAGCTGATGAGAATAAAGGATTCACGGCCCCATCCCTTCAACTCAACCTTTTAACCATTTAGACATTTAGGGAGCGATAAAGAGTGGCAGAAGTGGCAAAGACCATCAAAGCTCCGTTGAGTCAGCGGGGAAGGTCCATGGGGCTAGATGTAGCTACATATTTGTACAGGAGTGTGGATCCCATCTGTTCCACCAGGTTCATGGATCTGAAACCAAAAGTAATTTGTGGCAAATCATGTAAAATACTACCATATTCATCAGTGCATAAATTTTTCTCAGGCGTATTGGCTCTATCATCTACTATAGCACATTTTCAAATGTTAATAGAACTGTTGTGCACATTGGTTAACATGGTCTCTTCCCTTGCCTTAGACGACCTTCCTCTTCTTGTTTCTTCTAGGAATACAGCCCAGTGGTTTGGGGTGGGGGAGGACAGCGAGACCAAGCATCAGGTGTGGCACAGGAAGAGCCTGCGCCATTGCAGCCAGCGCTATGGCAAGCTGAAGGCCCAGTATAGAGAGCCCGAGACTGCCACCAGCATCGACCAGAGTCTCGAGTCCCCAGCCACATCAAAGATGCCAAAGGTATTCTGCTTTCATACAGACAAATGGGCATTTAATTAATTGAGAAACATTAATATCCTGACCCTATTGCATGAATAATCTATTATTCCCTGCCATGGAAATAAGTTTCACCAAATGCAAGAAGAAATAGGATGAGACACAACAGACTCTGGTCATTGAGAATTCCCATTTCCACTCAATTTCACAACCAGTCAAAAAGTAAAATGACACTACAATAGCTTTCTGAAAGGATAAGGAACAAAAAGAAAGAACTGATGAGAGAGAAAATGAAGGCATGGAAAATGTGTTTGGAATATTGTACAGTAAGATTTGTTGATCTTGTGCGTCCTGAGCCTGTGTCACAGCTGTACTCATTTACTAAGCATACAGTACTAACTGTTTTTTGTTATTCTGGGTTTTGAGTTTTGGTTGTTTTTATTCTTTTCTCTTCTTCTCACTTTCTGAAAACTGTTTTTGAAAACCTTGAAATTGCCAGATATAGAGAGTTTGGGTAGTTGGGCAGTTTGCACAATAATTAATTCAGTCAAAATCAAGTCACCCCTTTGCTAAAGGAAAGTCCGGTAATGTAACACAAAACATTTCAGGAGTTTCAGGACAAAGCAGCATTTTCCTAATTAACAAATGAGGATGGGAACTTGTTTTAAAATGTAAAAGATAAAATTAAAAAAAACCCTGCAGTGTGTAATCAAAGTCTCCAGAAGATCAGAGATCACAAACTGATGTGAAAATACAGTATTTACACCCTTTTCTGAGCTACAATCTTCGCTATAGCTTTTAGGCTATTGACTTGCGTCCCATTTGGGAAAAACATGAGCTCGACCATGTGTACAGTACATGTGCAACGTAAGTGAGATCGAGAATCCACAGTCTCTGCATATCTCAGTGTTTACCTGCAAAGATTTTGAGTTCTTGATTAACTCACCTTGCAGCAAAAGTACACAAATTTGATCTCAAACAAAGATTTAAAAAGGGTGTATATATTATTTTTCAAATCAATTGGGACTTCTGGAGACTTGGATCACTTCTTGTGTGGTATGCAAGTCATGTTATATTTTTGGTTGTTGGTTTATTTATATTTTAAAACAAGTCCCCATCTTCTTTGGTTGTTTAGGAGATCGCTGCAATACTGTTTTGCTGTGAAGCTCCAGAAATGTTGTGTGGACTAAGGAACTTCACTTGAATTTTCCGTTGGCATGGGGTGAGTAGATGATGATTGATTTATTCACTATTCAGTGAACTTTTCCTGTAACGTTATGGCATATCTCAAATGTTTATACCCTGTTGATTCTAATCTGTTTTTTTTTTTTATAGATTGTGGATCCCCTGGCCAGAGGGAGAGCCTTCCGTTGCCCAGATGACATGGAGGCGCGGTCCCCCAGGACGCCTCACATCCCTCAGGGGGGCCCTGTTACCCCGGGCGTCACCTCGCTCAGCTCCTTCACCAGCCAGCGTTCCGGTCACAATCGCCTTCCCAGGCGTAAACGGGAATCTGTTGCTCGCATGAGCATTCGAGCTGCATCCAATCTAATGAGGGTAAGTGGGGTAGCAGATAGTTTATTGGCAGGGATCTTTTTTTTTTTAACTTATTTTTTGCATGAGGTAAGTGGTTTCAGTTTTATTTCTACTAAGCAACTACAGCTTTTAAAAGATCCGCTTCTTTTTGTCGGTTTGCACACATTTGTAAAGGCGTTACATTTTGGCCATGACCCATCTTCCCATCATGTTTCCTCAAACCAAATCTGTCATTTTTTTAAGTAATCAACAAGCAGATACTTATACACAGATGTACATATTTACTATTATACTAATACAAACTGTTCTGTCATAGAATGGGACAGTTATCTTCCCATCTGTTTGTTTGCATGTCCCTGAATATGTAAGACACTTTTAAAGCTTTGATGATTAGTTTCTTGTTTCAAATAGCTGAACATATATAAGACAAAGTATTCATGTGTTGTTCAGGGTCGTAGCGGTTTGGCAGGGTCTCAGACAGGTCGCAGTTTCCCCAAGCGGAGCTTCGTCAGACCCAGTTGGATGGATGAGGACATGGTGGACTCTGATGGCATGTCTGCATCAATCTTCTTCAGCAAGGTCAGATACCATTTAATCAAAATCTGTTGTCCGTTTGAATCGTTTGTCATCCCTGGACTCCTGCATTCTATTTTTGCTGTTGATGTGTTTCCCTCCATTAGTCTCCTTCAACAACCACTGTCTTCTTTCCTTATTTTGTTATATCCTTTTTTGAATAACCATGCCATTTGTGCTGTACTATATGACTTCATTTCTCTTTTATGCTTCTAACATTGTCTCCCGTTGTCATGTCAGTCAGGAAGGACTGTCATCATTTCTCCTGTCGAAACTGTCTCTAAGGTTCAGAGTTTTTTTCTATCCTTCCCCTTTTCTCTTTTTTATTTCTAATTTCACATCCTAGATCTGACCATTGCCTCATGATAAGTTTGCAACATGAAGAGTGCAACGTGAGCATCCATCTACAGTACAGTTTTGTCATACATATTTGTCAGAGTACATATTTTTAAAACCTTTTAATAAATAGGAATGTTAGAGGGGAAGCTGCTCATCATCCCAGATGTCCTTTATTTCCTCATTTCTTTTTGATTTATACTTGGTGCACATCCTCTGTGACACCATTTCCTTTCTTGTGTAGGTTGATGCCCACGATGAATCATATTCTATGGCTGATGACGTATTTGAATCACCTCCCATGTCTGCATCTGTTGCTTCCAGTGAGCAGCCGGACCAGAAATTCCCAAGTCTGTGAGTAAAGGGCCAGAAACACCTGGAATACAATTAAAAAGTCAGAGTGTTAGTTGTGTGTTTTATTCGGAATATTCAGAATCTATTTTTTGATGCTCACAGAATTGTTTTTTATGCTGTTGATGCTCTAATCGCTCGACCTGTGGTTATTAAATTTAAGATGGAAGGAGTTTTTCCATAATGTAAATTTAGCTGTTAGTCATGCTCATTTTTTAAATTTTATTTTTAATTTTTTTAAATTTTATTTTATATACTTTAATAATCCCAGAAGGGAATTTAAAAGCTTAGGTGGTTAGTTAATCACACACATGCATATGTAGACAGCAGATTGGAAAGTATATTGAAATAGATTGGAATATTTCAGATCAAAGCATATTAAATGTTTCCTTCTCCCCCAAAAAACTGAAGAATATGGGGATAAAAGAATAAAAGGGTACAGCTCTTATAGCCTAATTCAAGTCTCCAGACATCCAGGCATCCCCACTCTATTTGAATACTGTACCTTTATTTGAATACACAGTGCAGTCAAACATTCAAATGTCACATAAAATGGTTCATGTTTGTCTGTCAAAGTCCACGTGAGGCTCTGACCCTTTTCAGGAGAGACTCAAAAAATGTAAATTATCACTGGCCTTTTCTCAACTTTTTTTTCCCTTAATCTCAAAGCTAAAAACAAAAATACCTCCAGAAGGATTTACAAGACAATTGTAACAGACAGGAAATGTGAAACAAATCTGACTAACAATTTTGCTGAATCTTCAACGGAGCTTTGTGTTGTGTGTAAATAAATTCTGTGTAACAGGTAAATAATGAGCCATGCAAGGAATGAAGTTCTTGTCAATCTCTAAGAATGACTACATTTTCATTTGTGTACCAACTGTATCAACCAAACAGATGTGGTTGTTGGAATCAAATGAAACTTCTTTGTCTTTAATGAAGAGTAATATTATAATTCAGATAACCTTTTTTTTTTTTTTTTACATTTTTCTTCACCTGTCAAAACCCACATTTCTTCCAGCCATCCTTTTTCTTTCTTCTTTTTCCATTGCTTTAAATTGTTGTCACTACTCTCCTGTCTAACCAGTTTTCTCCCAACCTTAGGAGGGATGTCTCTAGAATGTCCAGGACCCTGGTGGTGGATGAAAAAAGCCATCCTCGTCGGGGTCGTCGCATCGCTTCTCAAGTCAAGCACTTTGCATTTGACAGACACAAGCGACAGTATGGCATGGGCGTTGTGGGGAAGTGGCTGAACCGGCATTACAGACGCAGCCTCAGCAGCAATGTTCAGAAGCAGCTGGATGACTTCCACAGCCACAGGTTGGGAATGAGTATATTCTGCAGTTTGTAGACACACTTGCAGATTATTTACGGACTTGATTTTAGTCACTTGTAGTCCAAAGTCAAAGAGAAAAAATATTCAAATGAAATCAGGTTTTGTTTTTGTTTTAGCAGTAAAATAAGCTACTGTAGAAATATTGGATATGCCGGTTATAATAATCTTGATAGGTTTATAGCTTTAGAACTTCATTTCATTTTTCATCCCATGTGATGTTATGTATTGTCAAGAAATTATTTACATGTTATACATTATATATTTTATGTTTTTCTTGTTTCTTTGCGGTGTTATTTTTTTAGGCCCTACTTTACCTACTGGATCACATTTGTCCATATAGTAATCACATTGCTGGCCTGTTGTACCTATGGTTTTGCCCCAGTCGGTTTCGCACAACATTCTACATCTGAATTGGTGAGTATACTTGATTGAACTATTATCAGAGAAATGTGTGTATTATTTCAGAAATGTCTTTCGCTTCCAAGAACCTACAAATGAATCTATGAACTATTATCTTTGCATGATTCGCTACTTGTGCCATGTTTTTATGCATACATGCACACACAGGGCGTCCCAAAAAATGTATGCACCCTTTAGCAGCTAACGACTACATTTTTTATGGTTTTCTTGCAGATTAAATTGATTACAGTGCTAGTGAAAGTATGAAAATAAAGTAAAACTGCAAAGACAATATAGGCGGGAGTTTTAAAAAAGAACCACTGACAAGAGTTACCATCACTCAAGTTAGGAAACAGTTTGAAGCTGATGGAACAGTTCAGAACACCCACAAGAAGCGTTCCGAAAGACTGCTGACATCGATGAGCTCCACAAAGAAAGAAAGAGTCCTGGGGACGTTTCAACGAAGTCCAAGAAAGTCTGTGGGGCAGGTTTGTCGTCAGGAAGGAACTCCATCCTAAATTGTCTTTGCATTAAACTGCGTTTTCATACTTCCAGTAGCTTTCTAGAATGAATTTACTTCTTTTGTGTAGTCTAGCTGCCATTATTGCCTTCAGGGCATTTAATATGCAAAAAACCCACAAACAGTTATCAGCTGCTAAAGGGTGTATAAATTTTTGGGACACCCTGTATATATAGTGATACCTTACCAACTGTGTGACTCTGTCACCCTCTGTAGGTGCTGAAGAATAAAGGCATTTATGAAAGTGTCAAGTATATCCAGCAGGAGAACTTCTGGATTGGCCCCAGCTCTGTGAGTCTCTTGCTGCTGTATTACAATAAAAGTTCTAGAAAAATAGTTGTGTCTTGACATATAATATCCAAACTGTACTACTGTATTTACAAAAAGGATGTGCACCAATCCTAAAAGCGACGGAGTATGTCAGATTATTCTGTTGTATAAATAAGTGATACTACTGGGTGACAGAAATGTTTTATGACTGGTCTTGAACAGGGTTAAGTCCTTCTTCGTTGATTTGTCTCTGGAATTATCACTTCCCACATTTTCTGTTGTTTGCAGTTTGACTGACAAAGCTTGAACTTGTTGTTAACCGAAGCAGCTTTATCAGGGAATCTGCTACGTCTAACAAGCTTCCTTTCGAAAATTCACCCAGATTCACAAATTCCTTTTGTCACCAGCAAATATCTCAAGGGATGAACTTACAGAATATTAACAACTGATTAAAAGACATCTACATCCAGGAGTAATTAATACATGGAATGGGTTCAATTATTTTTTGTTTAATTTCTTGAACCATTTGAAATTAAAATGGCTTTAGTCATTTTTCTGTATTATTTAAAAACCAGCAACAAGTGAACAATAAGGAAAACAACTGATATTCCTCTTTCAGAAGTCTGCGTGATGATGATTCTTTGTAGCCACTATTTTAGGATTTGAAACCCTAAACCTAAATTCTTCCAAAATTCTTTCCAAGGTGAAATTATTTACACATAAATGAGGTACTGTATAAGAATAAAAGCACTAAGGACACTGCTCTGTAACGAAGTTTTAAATTGTTTATGTTTAAGTCCCTGATAAATGGGGTAATCAGTTACCCCATACTGTACGTACCTACTGTATGTCTGTACTTGAACCATCTATCTAGAGTGTATCCACTTAAATGAAGTTAAGTTTAACTCGGTGGTTTTCGTGTCTGTTTGCTCACATTTTAGATGTTTTTACACTAGTTTTTTTTTTTGTTTGTTTGTTCTTTACCAGTAGTGGGGTATCTAGAGTGATATCTGTGGTTAAAGAAAATGTCTCAAGCTATGTATGCCATTTATCGAAGACCATAATACTACTGAATTTTTTTCTTCAGTAGTTTTTGCTTCAGTTAATGTATTTCGCATGGTTTGTCATGATTTCACTTCTTTTCCCATCGTTTTCTTTTACTTACCAGGAAGACTTGATTCACTTGGGGGCCAAGTTCTCACCGTGCATCCGTCAGGATAGCCAGATCGTTAGTTTGATCCAGAGGGCCAAAGACCTGGAGAAGGAGTCTGGCTGCTGTGTTCAGAATGACAACTCGGGGTGTGTGCAGACCCTCAGACCTGACTGCTCCGTAAGTGGTTTGTCCTACGTTATCCTACTTTGTTAGCTTGTTTGAAAGATTGTTGTGCTTAAGAGCCAAAAAAAAAACAATGCTATGTGTGTACGTACACAACAAATTGTCTTTTATAGTGGAAAGGAATTGAATTTGCTTCTAAAACTCAGAAAATAAACACCACACAGTCCTGAACACACACTCACGTGAGACCTTATAAGCATATAATCACCATCCTTTATACACTTAGACTTACATTTTATCATTCACTTATGCCAACACATTGCTTTCCTTGTGATGTATCCCATTATAGATACACTGAACTATTTGTGTCCACACTAAGAATAGTGATCACGTCTATATTTTTCTCAGTGTCATACATAATGATTATGTTTATTTACTGTTTAATTTTCTTGTGATTCTATGAAATAAATATTAAATTTGAATGTTAAAATATCTGTATATACAGGAAACACTGGCCACCTTTCTTAAATGGAACAATGAGCCTTTGGACATCCACAGGTCCTCTGGTTCCGTCTGTCACCAGGATCCCAGGTGAGAACATGTATGTGACTAAAATGATGTCAGTATGGACATAAAGGTTTAAACTGGCAAAGGTTAAATCTTCCGATCTTTTCTGCTGTGTTGTTTGTTGTTGCAGAGTGTGTGAAGAGCCTGCCTCTGCAGAGCCTCACACATGGCCGGATGACATTACCCAGTGGCCGGTGAGGGGACACTACTGCCATGTTCCTTCTTTTTTTTTTTTTTTTCCAGTGTAGTCAACTTCCAGATTTAACATGTTTCTTGCATTTCATGGATGAAATAATTACATGAAATAAGATGAAAGCTTGGATCAGTAATGCGTTAAAACTCATTGCTTGTCCTTTGATAGATGTGCACTCTACCTAAGCAGTGGAACCATACAGGTTACAGACACATGGACTGTAACATCAAGGGACGGCCTTGTTGTATAGGAACCAAGGGCAGGTAAGACTGGGGTTTACATTTTCTTGCATATGTTATTTATTGGCGTAAAGACCTACTTCACTGTGATCTACTGCCGACGTGTCATGTCACTGCTGACTCGTGGAGAATTTTGAAGTGAGGTTTGTTAATCCCCTCCTGTAGATGTGAGATCACAACCAGAGAATATTGCACTTTCATGCATGGTTACTTCCATGAGGACGCCACACTCTGCTCACAGGTAACATTTGCATGATTTCTGGGTCTGTATCAAGAAAGGAAGAAAGTATACTTTATTGATCCCCAGATGGGGAAATTACTTTTTCCACTCAGAAGTACATTTTTGTGTTAGTTACGGTGTGTGTACAGGCCCCTGAAACACAACCACAGCACACAAGGGGCCTGTAAGCATGCAATTAGTTCACACAACATCAAACAGAGCAGCTTGTAAGGGGGACTATGCCTTGCTCAAGGGTGCCTCGGCAGTTTAAAACATTTGTGAACTTATTTACTGTTCTTGCTCAGGTCCACTGTCTGGATGACGTGTGTGGCTTGCTGCCCTTCCTCAATCCTGATGTCCCCGATCAGTTCTACCGTCTCTGGCTCTCTCTATTCCTCCATGCTGGGTATGCACAAAAAGCTTAAGGCGAAGATACATTTTCATGAACAGATTTGAATGTGTCTTAATTCAGTTATTTTAAATACCGTAGTTGTCATCATTTGTCTGTCTGCTTGTACAAGTGAAACATGTATGACTTGTTTCAGATGAGTCAGCCATTCAGATATTAATGTAACACTTTAAATAAAGTGTTAGAGCCAAAAAGCAGTAAAAGAATTTTAAATATCCTGTGATGAGGTGTTAGCTGGGTTAGGGAGCCGTTTCATATCTAATTGCTACATCTGATTTGTAGATTATATCTCCTTCATGATTCAAACCTAATTTATACAGTATATTTCTAAAGGGGAGACCCTGATACTTTGAGCTGTTTGCTCACATGACTACAAATACTTAGTGTTAATACGAGGCACGTGGGAAATCCTTCATGTCTACATTTAAAAACCAGCAAAGTAATAAGCCAAGGAAGCTTAATTGAGGAAAGTGTGTGTGTGTGTGTGTGTGTGTGTTTGTGTGTGCGTGTGCAGGCTGCTACACTGCGTGGTGTCAGTGGTTTTCCAGATGACCATACTGAGAGACCTTGAGAAGCTGGCTGGTTGGGTTCGCATCTCAATCATTTACATCCTCAGTGGAATCACCGGAAACCTGGCCTCAGCCCTCTTCCTGCCTTTTAGAGCTGAGGTATGATCCTCCCTTTAATACGTGTGTACACACAAGTAAAACATGTGCACAGACATAAACTCTGAAACAACTTTTGCATCGGTAGCAGTAATATTAGGTACTTTTACACATACCTATCACACAGAGTGGAATGCATTGACTGTGTATGAGACGTTTTTCACGTAGGGTCAGCTTTTTGTAACAGGACAGATTACGATAACACAAGAAGTGCTGAAGATAAAGGGGGAAGATGTGGGACAAAGGGCTACAGGTGGAATGGAACCTGGGCCAACCGCTGTAAAAGAATTGAGCCTTGATTTGTGGCGCTACCTATACTGACTGCGCTAAATGAAATTATATTCTAATATTCAACATATAGGATCTACTATATGCAACCTACTGCATAAAATATTATATATGTTGTTAATAGTAGGAGTATTTGCTATGAAGTATACTCAATATACCTTTCATTGCATCACATGTAATAATTCTGTACATTAATGATCTTACTACACTCATGTCCCAGCTATTCTGCTCTATAGTGGTAAAGCACAGTATGTGCAATCTTTTCTAAATAAACTCTTTTTTTGGCCCTAATTACAACTGCAATATCTTCAATCTGTTGATTTAATTTTTTAATGTTATATTGGGGTTTTTACTTATTTTTTTGATGTTTGAAATTGGTGAAAGATAAAACCCAGTTTCTCAGTTGTAGATACTGTGCTTTGGCTTTTTAAGGCAGTATTGTCAAAATGAAAAAAAAAAAAAAAATGCCACATGCAGAATGAAGGCATTCACATGGTCAGTATATTTTATTAATTCCTGAGTTGATAAAATATCTGAGAGTTTAGAGACAGGTGTGAGATGTGTACCTCTGTTGTTGATCTTCAGAGTCCTCTGGCGTACTTGGAATTATTTGTTGCCCAAATACTTTGACAGTCCTTGCCACAGATGTATTGTTTACCTTTACTTAGACCTGACAGTACCAAAGGACTCAGCAAACACCTTTTCATTTTTATTTGTCATTTTTTAAGATACAGTATTACAAAATTAAAAACTAAAAAAGAAAAAAGTTTGCGGCGTCAACTGGCCTGCCTTACCGCTCAATGCCTTTTCTCACTTACTGGAGGAGAGTTTCCCATGTTGGGGATTACTAGGGTGGACCTGATGACCTGCATCGAAAATGGCCCAGAGAGGAGCTTAGAATTTTGCATTAAAGGGACAGTTCACTCAAAAATCTGAGATGCATATTTTCGTCCTTTACTTTCTTTGTTCCAGTCCATAATGATCTCTAGGATGTGCTCATGGAACGTTGAAGCAATCCCCTCAACATGCAAGATTTATTGTTCCTATGTGCATGCGTGTGTGTTATTCTGAGTCACTTACACTAACGCCATCTCAGGTTCATATTTTAACTCATATAAAAACGGACAAGAATGAGTACACTGATATAAAAGAAAACACTCTATTTACCGAAACATTTAACAAATAATCTTTGATAAAATATATCTAGATGTCTTTATTAGCAAATACAGCCTGAAACACCTGCTCAACTGAGTATAACCTTTTCTAAATAAAATAAAAGAAAAAACAAGACTGCTTTGAGCTGTACAAATTACTCGGCATGTGAAAAGAATGGATTACCTACATTTTATTGGCACATCTCTGGATGTCTGTCTGTAAAGCCCACTTTCCCCTTTCAGAGATTAGCCTAATACAATTGTGTTTTTGACAAAAGAATTTAGTGAACAGGGTTACATTTTCTCTTTCAAACAAAAGCAATTGTTCCAAAGTGTCTGGTTGTGCTTCTGGTCTGGACACTTAAATGAACACTGGTTTAAACCTGTCACACTTAAGTACAGTTAATTGTATTTTTAAAGTTCATCTTTCTATATAATGAATATTTGTTGTTGGTAAATAAATAGAATACATTTTGGTTATATATTTAAGAAGGGCCAAATTTTTTAAATTTTAGTTGACTTCTTCCTTTTGTGTTTGTCGTGTTGTTGTGATATCTGTCTTCGTCTTCATAAATGGACCCCCAAACTTTCCCATCTGGCTTCCTGCATATGGCGTGAGGTGATCCTCTGACGTACCTTGACGTGGGTGCCAGAAATCCCCCCTTCCAGCTCTCTTTAACACTGAGCAGCTCACGGGTCTTCACGCACCAGGAATAACCAGAGGAAGCACATGCAAGGCACAACATAGCCGGTCAAGCCACTTAAGGATGCAGTTTAAGTGGATTATCCATTAACTGTCGAGTTAAGGAGGCCCTGTGGCTTGAACTTTAATGACTCAACAACAGCTACACTGCAGTAATATTTCTCACAGCTTAAGAAAAATGTAAAAAAGAAAATGCAACCTTAATAATGTGTACTTGCATCAATTTTTTTCATTTTCATCATGACCTAATCACTCTTTCACTGATGGTAAAAAAAAGTCTTTTGTCATCCTTTTATTTGCAACCAAAAACACATTCTTAGGAAACAATACTTTCCTCACCATAGTGTATCACAATGAATCATTGTATTTTGAATCGTAACCCCTTTATTGTGATAAGTATTTCATCTCCAGATATTTGTCAATAAGCAATCCCAGAAAGAGATCAGTGTCTGATGAATTACTTGTATGACTGAGGTTAAATGTTCCATCCATAGTCAGAGTCCATCCCCTTCAAATCATGTGTGTCCAGCCAGCACATGAACCAATGGTGGATGACCCTGTCATTCATTAGGAACGTGTCTGTCGGCGTGGGTGGGAGCATGTGGGTGGAGTGCTGTGCTCTTCATGCTCTTTTTCTTTTTTGTGGCAGTTTAATGTCTTCACAGATTAGCCACCTGCCTCTGATCAAGCCAAGCCTCCAAACTCAGTTCTTACGTCACTCTAATCTTCTCTTCTTTATTACCTGACCCACAGCTTCCACTGTCGTTTGTCTACAGAACCAGATCTAAACTTCTCTCACACCTTAAAGTTCAAACTGAGGTTTGGGCTTTTGTTACAACAGACACATTTACTCATTAAATAATGTTTTATTTGACTCCTATATCCTTTAATTTCCTTGTACTTCATGATTGATTACCCAGAATACTGTCCAGGGCATCACCCTCACGTTTGGATACAAACTGCATTTTCTGGTGGCCCCAAACTTTTTTACATACTCGTGCCATAGTTTTTCTAAAGTCAGGTGGTACTGGACTCTTGTCCTCTTGTATCTGTTATTTCTTCAGAATATAGATAAAAAATTTCAGCTTTTAAATCTTTTTTCCTCTTGTGAGACCACTGAAATGCTTGTCTCTTCCTCTGTCCATGTGCTTCTAGTCATGCTTCTCTGGTCTGTTTTTTGTTTGTTTATTGTGATACTGCTGCTGTTTTTCACTTCCTGCCATTAGTCCAAAAGTCTGGACCATCCAAAACAAATGTTTTCAAACTATGGATATGGTCCTTGATTTGGTTTGTTTTCCATGTGTCGAGTGCTCAATCATACATGTATGTTTTTTATCAGAATTATTTTCAGTTAGGACCAAGCGGCATGATAGAATGCCTCAGCTTTTTGTCAGAGCTGAAACCAGCTGCCTGTCATTACTCAAGATGGGTTCAAAAACACAGAATAAAAAATGTGTTAAATATTAATTGTTGCTCTTGTATCCCTGCAGGTGGGTCCAGCAGGATCTCAGTTTGGACTCCTCGCCTGCCTGTTTGTTGAGCTGTTTCAAAGCTGGCAGGTGCTGGAGAAACCATGGAAAGCACTTCTCAAGCTGTTTTGCATCGTCCTCTTCCTCTTCCTGTGTGGCCTGCTGCCTTGGATTGACAACATTGCACACATCTTTGGTTTTCTCAGCGGCTTGCTGCTCTCTTTTACCTTTCTGCCCTACATCACATTTGGGACTTTTGACAAATACCGAAAACGCATCCTCATTGCTATCTCAATGTTGACCTACATCGGGCTGTTTTCTTCCCTTATTGTCTGGTTTTATATCCACCCCATTAACTTGCACTGGCTGGAGCATCTTACCTGCCTGCCCTTCACAAACAAGTTCTGTGAAAAGTATGACATAGACCACAATATTGAAGGAGTGGTGCACTAGATTCTAGGCTACTGATGCTAAAGATGGCCGCAGCTTCTACACTACTGATCCGCTATCTTCAGGCTAATGTTCAGATCTGCTGTTTAAAGGTCAGGCCTTTTAATTACTTTGCTGTGTTATTACTTTACCGATGAAAGGGCCTGAAGACAGAGAGTTGAATCTCTTCTGTGAGACCATTTGATTAAAAAAAAAAAAAAAAAAAAAAACCTCATTCTTTTTAATCTTCACTAAGGCCTGTCACTGTCTGGCATGTTAATGTACTAATGGTCTGGCCGAAACCGAGAGTAAGCAGACAGAAAAAGATACTCAGGATTTGGGTGGACCCAAAGGAAAATACCTACAGAATGAGACGCTGTCTGATTCCTTCACTTCATGGAAAGTCATTTTGAAAGGAGCCAAATAGCGGGGAAATCACCCACCCAATCACTTTTCCCTGCTAACTCTGAAAAACACTGACTGATATTTTAATGACAGTTAAATCCATTCCCTCCTACAAATTTTCAGTAAAATTCAGGCACTCCAAAGCTTTGATATAGTTCTACGACTTCTCAAGATCAGGTACAATGCTGTGGACATTAAAACAATTTTTTTTTCTCTTTTATGAATGGACTCTGCATGTCAACGTTGTTTGGAGCAATGAATTATGTTTAAGATAATGTGTTTCAAGTATTGTCTGTAAAGATGAAATGATGAAAGTCAAGTGTATGTGGTCTATGAAGACAATCTATCTTACACCACTTGTTGCCTTTAACAGACTATGCTATTTTATGAAAATGTATCATGTTACCTTTGCATACTGCCTATGATCAGTTTGCTAAATGCAGGTGAACATATCTGACCCGAACCTACCAAAGCAACGTCACATTCTGCTTATACACATGGTTTTTTTTATCATTTTCATCAGCACAGCATTTAATATTTACGTCACTTGAGCCTTAATGTTTGTGGAACATACAATTTTGCCATCTATACCTTTTGAATACACCCCTCTGAAAAATTAACAAAAAATTATCTTAACCTGATAGGACAGGAGTGTGGCTTTAAATATACATGGAATTATTTTGTCAAATAAACCCAAACAACAGAGTTTGGGGGTGTGTGGGGGGCGGGGGGTCCAGCAGATTGCTTCTGTTCTGGTGGGCCCCAGAGTGACGCGCCTTAACGCTTTAGGTGAAACATTTCCCTCATGGGTTATCCAGTCTCCGTTATTGTTATTCGTAATTCACGTGTCACGTTGACCCCAGCTATTCAGAAAGCCACGGCAAAGACTGTTGTGTGGAGGATTATGTGCTAAGTGAGTTATGAGATTATATGTTTGTCTGTGGGGCTGACTCACGGATCATCCGTTGTTGTTGCAAACATGAGCTGTTAAACCGTGCAGAAAAGGTTGTTTTTCAGACAATCCAGGTACTTCAGTTAGAATTAACAACACTATTTGTATTGTAATTGGACATTTTTGTTATTTCAAGTCCGGTTTGAATAACAACAGCATGCATTTTCAGTCATGATTGTATGCAGCTATAGTTTTGCACAGGGACCAAATAACATTTTTGTAATGCCTACTGTAATCAAAATGGAATGTTTCAAATGAATACCAAGTCATCAAAAATGTACTGTTATGATTTAATCATAAATGCAATTCACTCTTTGTCTGTTCAACCCTTTGCCTTTAAAAAGTCTGAAGTTTTTTTTTTCCGCAAAGCATTTCTGAAGCGTTACAGAAAAAATGAATTTCAGCTTCTTATACACAACTTGTTTTAAAATGTAACAACAAAAAACAAACCTCTCCTTGCAAATTGTCGCCTCTAATTAGAAAATTTGTGTTTGAAGAAGGTGCACATGCACAGACACGTACATGTGAATCAGTGGCCACCTATACTGAAATATTCATAGAGAGATTTTAACATTGGTATAAATAGCATTATTGGAAATCAATTTTGAATCTAGGGACTTCATACTGCATGAGCTTTTTGGATTCATTAAAAAAAATATTTTTTTATGTTCGAAAACAAGTCCCCATCTTTTTAATTTTCTTGAGAATGTGCAACACCATTCTGTAGATCATGAAAACCTCATGTTATTTTAACATTTTTTACGTGACAATCTCTGTGTGCTAAAGCATTTGTGTAAAAATAAAGGCCATTGTAATAAATTTATTGTGTCACAAATTTTATTTAATGTTAGTCTGATTGTATTACTCATTGTATTATGTATGACTTTTGGAGGCAGCAGTGGTAAATGTCAGGGGAAAAGACACACATCAACCACCATGGAGAGACTTGGAAGTCTCATGAAGGACGTCTAAATCTAAATATAACGGTGATTGCCCAACAGTCAAACATAATGTACTATTGTGTTTAGTTGTTGAAATTCCTACCTTTAAAGATTGATTCCACAGTCATTGAAAATCAGCTGTTTAGTTTGACATATGTCTTTATAGTTGTACCATTTTCACAGTAAAATCAAACGTGACAAAGACGTCAGCTTCCAATCCAGTTTCCATTGTGTTCGCCAGACTAAACAGGACAGGCTGCACTAATAATGATCTTAAAATGGTCTTTTTTGAGTTCATTCAGAAGTACAAACCATGTTAGACTGGGTGATGAACAAAAAACAGGCTAATTAGAGAAACAAGGAATCTACTGAGTACTATGATAAATATATCAAAATAAAAATATAACTTTGTACAAAAAACAAGTGCTTATATTCTGCAGTGCTGGATTTTGCTCTAATGATTTGGGTTTGTTTTTTTCTTTTTACGCTAAACAACAGTACATTTGTTTTTTTCCAACCCAAACAGCTGTTGGCAGCACAGAGGTAGCTCTCTGTTGTCAGGTCTCGGCAGAGGAACACACACTTGACTGTCTTCTGATCACAGCGATGATCGCAAACACTCTGCTGGCACTGGAGCTGCTCAGTCATCTCCTCAACCTGTTACCAGGGTGGTGAACCCTTCTGAAAGGCAGGGCGAAGTCTCTGTCCTCAACAGCCACTGTTACGACGCATGAAGGCATGGCCCCTGACTGGGTAGAACATCTCAATAAAGGTGAGGGGCCCCACTGTGATCTCACTGGGGCCCTGCACTTTGAAGCCTGACTTCTGGTAGAAAGGAACTAAGAAGTCTTCGCACATGAGGACAGCCCGGCGGACGTAAGGCAGGCAGCGGAGGTACTGCAGGTACCGCCACATGAGAATGGAGCCTTTACCCTGCTGACGGAAGGTCCGATGGACGGCCAGCACGTGGATGTGAACTGTGGGACCGTGGGGCTTGTGTAGAGTCAAGGCATCCTGGGGGAAGAAGGAAGGAGGGGAGAGGTCAAAGAAGAAAAGGTTTGTGCTTCATTGTTGAGAAGCTTTTTGATAACTTTGTGATACTGTAGAGAACGGATGGAAAAAAAACTTGCCATCAGCTTTTCGCTTTGCTCTTTGGGAGTCATATTGAAATGAGAAAGTTTGCTGATCTCATAATTCTCCTCTTATTGCACTACATTTCTCATATCATCAAAAGTGATCAAAAAAGGCTTCAACGATTAAAAAGTTGCTATACTCTTCTGACCTCCTTCATTTTGTGTGATCTGCCCTGAATAACTTTTGTGACACGAGCATGAAGATGTCTTTCTGTGGTGGCTGTGGATCTTGAGTAATTCTGAAGTTATAAACGACAGAAGAGTGATCACACCATGTGGTGAGTCTGCATGACATTTTTGTCTCACCCTCTGGATTTCCACACGCCATAAATGTGTGCTTAAATGTTTCAAAGTCACTTCTGTTAATCTGTTCTGAACCTCATCTTGATTCTTCCTTTTCCGTGCCAGTCAGCCTGAGATAAATCACTGTCCAGGTGTCCTCCGGTCTGTCTTACCGTGGTAAGCCTCTCCTGGTCCCACAGTGAGCCGATAATGAAAGCAACCAGCCGTCCCTCCTCGAACCAGCCAAGGGACAGCTCGGGGCACAGCGTGAGGAAGTGACGCACCTCATCCAGGTGGAGCGGGCACTCACCCGAGACTGAGATGAAGGCTTCATGGAAGAGGAGAAATGGTGTGATCAAAAGTTTAATGTCAATTTTGCCAGCATGACAGGAGGTACCTAAACTCATCGCGTTAAAAACGAGTTACAGCAAATTACATTTACTAGTAGTAGTAAATTACAAATTAGTAAATTAATTAGTTGTAAATTACATTTACTTGGAAATAAACTTCACACTAAGCGAATGTCACTTGCCTGTATTATTGTAGAACCATTGTTCAAAGAGAGAATCTGTATTCTTTGGTCAACCACTGAATAAAATATTTTTTTTTGTCTGTATAAGAAAACGTTCCTGCGTGTTTTCTACTCTAGCAAAAATTCCCAAAGTTAGTCATCCTTCACAAAGAGTCAGTCTGGTTACCTTCTCTCTCAATTTCGAACACACTGATGGCATCTTCCGGGCTGAGGGAGCGGAACTCGCTGGCCGGCAGCGTGTGGCGGCGGCCCCGTGGCACAGGAGAGCGCATATGGAGCGGCTTGATGAACGGGACGGCGCTCACCACCGACATGGTCTTGGGTGTTTTTTTCTTTCCAAAAGATTTAAAAGTCAGAAAATTATGTAAAAAAAACAACAAAACAAAAACATATATATATATGTGTGTAAATATCCACACTCTCCCCTTCTAACACGTTGCTGTTTATTAAGTATTTATTCGTCTTCAAACCCGAACCGTGCGTAAATACGCGCAAAGACTGAGCGGAGCGCCGTGCAGCGTCAGTATTTATACCCTCGAAGGTTTTTAATCCCGCAGTGAGCTGGAAGGCCCTTCCACTCCCCGTGAGTGAAATAAACACTACAAAACAGTATTTAGTCGGGATCAGGAGGGAAATTTGTTGCGATTTAACCGCCAAAAGTCCAAAAGTAAATGTCAATTTTACCAACTGTGTGTACAAATTCTCATATGACCATAATGCCGACTTCCGAAATCGTTTGTAACATTCAATAAAAAGACCCATCTGGGGTTCAAATTTATTCGGGGATGGAGAAAAGCGTTAAATACTGAAATCAACCATCAATGTTAGAACATTGTTGGTTGGTTCATTATAGGCTCTCTACCTGAGTTACTTGAAAGATACTTCACTGAACTATGTCCACTGGACTCCAGGTCAGGAGCTTTCCACTTTTTTCTCCAGATCTGTGAGAGGATTAAAGTTGTGTAGGAGTTTGTTTACCACCCTTAAATACACTATGTTAAGAATATCAAGAAGTAAATTGGTTTTATTGACAACTGTTGTCTATCTGGCCAAACATTTCACACAAGATGCAACTCCAGAAAAAACAAAAACAAAACTGTAGAATGAGTGTGTTATGACAAATTTGAAGAAATGTCATAAACGTGCAAAATAAACAAGTGAACCCAAGTTCATATTTCCTGTTTTAGCTTGTCAAAATGATAATGGTCATTAATAAAAAAAAAAAAAAATCGAAACAAAAAGAAATCATATTAAAATGGTAAAAATTAACTAAATATCAACCCAAATGTTCCTGTTTTGAGGCCTTTAAAAGATTTTGTATGTCTTGTTTTTTGTTAGTGTATTTCTCCTCTTTCTCTTTTTATTGTTCTGATGTTGTTCTGTAGAAATTGTTGCAATAATTGTATAGTCAAGGATTATATATACTGCACACTGTAAGGCAGACAAGATTCTGTCCTATCCTTCCTGCCAAATCAAACCAGAATTGTTTCAATTACTCAGTACAGATGGTGATAGCTTGGTGAATTTGCTTTACATTGTTGATCACAAAAACTAGGAGTGTATAGAGGTACAGTATATCGATTACATTTACAATTAGGACATTAAAAAAAAAAAGATATCTCACCATCTATGAGGATGCTGAACTTTGAGCATCATTGGACATTCCCCTGCTTTGAATCCCTCAGAAAGGTAAAGATGGGACATAAAATAAACAGTTGCAATCACATTATTATTACAAAACCGGAGGCCTTTACCCTTGAGAAAGCAAACAAGATTCTTCAGGGACACTGCCAGAAGCTGGGGTCTGTTTATGCATCAAGTTTGCAGCATGACCTTGCTGTAAACGTATAGTCTATCAATTACTGGTTAAAGGTTAGAGAAGTAATTTATTGGTATAACATTTCAGAAAACACTTCATGTATGATCTATTTAAATATTTAAATTCGATGAAGTTCAATAAACATGACATAAATAAATAATAAGGAAACAATGAAGGTTCAATAGTCCTGGGTGAAGCTGTTGGACCAGTCTCTTTTCATGCTTACGCTCAGTGGTGAGGATAAGCATTGCGCGATGACGTCATCACGCTGCGTTTGTGACGTTGCTGCTCACGTTTCGACGTAAACACGTGCGACACGCTGCGTCCAGGTCAGGTTTTTTCATTCCACCGTCATCCTAGCGTTGTAGCATCACTCCCTGACAACAGCAGCCATGGCGGAGCCCGCACCACCAGATGCGGCGATAGTGGCACCATCTCCGAACCCAGTCATTTCCCCCACAACCAGCCCGGGCTCCGAGCCCCCATCCACGGCTCTGTCTCCGACGGGGGACGGCTCCCAGCGGCTGCTCTTCTCCCACGACCTGGTCTCCGGTCGGTATCGCGGCTCAGTCCGGTTCGGCCTGGTGCGGCTGATCCACGGGGAGGAGGATTTCCACTCCGACTCAGACCTCGATGATGGTGGAGGGAGTGGCGGCGGCGGTAGCAGAGGGGGTGGCGGCGGTGGCGGTGGCGGCGGTGGTGGAGGAGGAGGAGGAGGAGGAGGCGGCGGACGAGTCCCGAGTGATTCGGACAATGAGAACGACGCGGACACCCCGAGCTGGCCTCTCGGTCGGGGATTCGTCCGCGTCCAGTGGTACCCCGAAGGAGGAAGGCAGGACATCAGTGAGACAAAGGTAGCGGCTAATATCGCTCCTGACTGGGACTGTGCTGTCACCGGCCCGGCTAAATGTCTGAATAGTTGTGCCTGTTGTGATTCTTGTTTTGGCAAAATAGTTGAGGAAAATCTTCCCACAAAAAGAGGCTGAATGGCGGAGCATCGCCCCAGCCAAACATCTAGCTAGCATCAGCACACATGAGGCTAATGGAGGCTAATCAGGAATGTTTCACCTGATGGAAAATATATCAAAAATAAATATAGTGACAAAATATAGTGACAGGTTTTGGCAGGTGTCTGCTCTGCTAGCAGCTCCTTGACTTACTGGAGATCCTAACTGGGTGTGACTTGGCCTCACATCAAGAATCGACTTTGACTTTTTTAGAACACCCATCAGTATTTTCTGGACTATAAGGCGCACCTTCAGTGAATGGCTTACTTTCAAACTTTTTCCATATGTAAGGCACACTGGATTATAAGGTGCATTGTTGGTTTTTGAGAAAATTAACAGCTTTTAGGTGCGCCTTACAGTGCGGAAAATACTGTATTTGTGTAATGATATTTTCACCCTGTCTGATCCCTGTCGGGACAGGACAGATGGATGAAATGGAAGCTCTCATCAGATCAACTCAACCTTTTGCTATCTTGTCATATTTTTCGGTAATTCCCAAAGGGCTTGCAGCTGAAAACTGATTCCAGCTAAATAAACAGAGCCGAGTGACCAGAAAGTGAGGTTGTCAGTCATCTGATTGTGTTGTTCAAAGCTGTAATTGTGTGTTTCATTCTTAAAGTTGAAATGACAAGCAATCAGTGGTTTCCTCCATTGAATTTTATCGCCGTCAGACATGTTTAGGTTATGAATTTCCAATAAGATGAGGCAATTGAAGACAAAACATTTAAATCGGTCTTTAGTGAGTTGCTGTTTTCATAAAAATGGTTTATTATGTGTTTACCTGTGCAGGTTCTGTAGGATGACACCAAATGCATTTAACTGTAATTGGTAAAGAAAGTGGGGCTCAGGTGACTTGTGTGTACCCCCCTCCCCCCGGAACTAGTCTGGAACAATCCCATAGAAATGACACAAAGGTGACCCAGAAGAAGCCCGTTTTATGACCCATGGCTGCCTTGTTTTGGTTGAGCTAAATGAGTAAAGTTCTGGTGTCACAACAAAGGCTCCGTTAAACAATGACGCTGCAGTTCACCCCCCACACGGACCGATCGTGCTGCATCTTTACGCATGCAGGGATCTCATTCTGTGGAATACTTAGGTCTGTTGCGTTACAATATAATTTGTCTTGTTTTTGCTTAATCTGGTGCAAAGTATACCCTGTCTCAGCAGGCCCTGTTAGTTGTGTATTATTCTTGAGAGAATGTTGAAGATTCTAATCAATAATTCATGATGACTTCCTGTAGTGTACAAAGTTGTGTATCTTCAGGATGATATTTCCACTTATTTTGTACTTTTATTTATCTGCAGTGGTCACCCCAGTGGAAATGATTTGCCTTATTCAGCAGAGGTTTAAATAGTGCCAGGTTCTGTCCTGAGGTTGATAAAAACAGCATTTTTAACAGTGAAAGAATGATCTTAAGAGACATTAAATGAGCAGCAGCAGTTTGGTGAAAGTTATCCATGACTATACATTACTAGTTTCTTCTTTGGTTCATTATAATGCATTAAACTGGATTGTGCATTTTCATCTTCTATGTCTTCTCGATGAAGACGATTTGTACATTTATTGATAACTCGGTGTGACCCACTTCTGTGCCAAAATTCAGTTTCACACAGAATCAGAAGAGATGAGCAACATGAAGTACTAAAAAATAAAACTAAAATGAATTAACAAACAGTAGTTTGGTAGGGATTTAAATAAAAGGACATTCTTTATACATACATCTGATAGTAAATTACAGTCTTTAAGTTATCAAGTTAAAATTTCTTTGATATCCGTTTCTGAAATGAAAATTTAATTATAAAAGTATCCATAGACCGTGAATATAGAAAGATAAACAAAGTAAGAATCTCAATGGTGATAGGTCAGTGAGAACATTAACTTTAATAAAAAAATCGTTTGGTGGGCTGATTCAAAACGACTGAGAAGGACGTTTATTTGTGTCTTATCTCCTTTAAAACAGGAACGTCATTACATCTCACTGCAACAACATTTCAGAGATAGTCTTTGTAATGAGGGCAGCCGGCAGTATGAGGAAGCATAAATAGCATTTCATTTTATTCATTTTTGCAGAAAAGTTGTAATATAATCAGTCATAACATGTCTAGTTACTAAAAAAAAAAAAAAAAAAAAGGATGTTAACAGACATCAGTTTACACAGAGTTTAGTGATATCTTGACAACTTTCTGCAAACAGTAGGAGCCAGTAGAGGACATATCAAAACCTTTCTGTCACATTATTTTTTTCCCCATACTCGAGTCCATTTCTGTCAACAAATTAAACACATTAAAATAATCGACAGACCTCTTAAAATGACATAATGTAATTCAAAAGCACCACACGTTACGGTCTTGACTCAACAATCCTCAGTAAAAAAACAAAATTTGAACAATAACCTTCAGAGTCTGAATTAGTTTTTGTTAAAAGCACCTAAATATGGCTTTTCCCTTATTTTACTCAGGTGTTTGCACTTTAAGCTCCACAGTTAAACACTTGTTTGTTGCTAAAAGCATATTTCATTAAAGGTTTAAAGAAGTAGCATCTTAATTTCCTTTATTTTTAGTTGGCATATACCGTAAATTCTTCAAGCTGAATACCAATGATGATTATATAATAAGAGCAGCTTCATGTTGGTGCAATAAGGTGCATGTTTTACATTCAATTTATGTATGATCAGATTAGACGACTAATCAAAACAATATCAGTGATTAGTCGACTATCACAATAATCGTTTGTGACTCATCCTTTTGGTTGGAGATGGCATTCTGCTGTCATGCCAGCAAAAGTGTGATGTGATTTTCCAAATTGCATTAGTTTTTGTTAAAAGCACCTAATTCAATATGGAATTCAATATTTCTCATGATTTCATGACAGTGAACTTATGTGATATCTAGGGTTTGTACCTTGAATTTGTTTGCTGTTTTAGGATGTTGTCCGTTGGTTCGTGTATAAATGTTTTCTGAACCTTTTCAGTGTATCCCATGAAAGGAACAGTAATAGATACATGATTTCACATGGATACAGATGCTGTGCAATATAACTACTTCAGTAATTGGACTGCATTTATCTTTGACCTTCAAACTAATCACAACAAGTAAAAGTTACTGGAAGGCCGTTTACTGTTGTTTCCTTGCTGGAAATTTAAGCATCATTATCCAGAGAAGAGATTACAGACTACGTGGATTATATAAATTTGTAATATTTTTGTTTACTTGTTTTAGTGAGATAATAGATGGGAAATGTAGAGAAAACAATGAAAGCTAAGAGTCCGTAAAACATCAGATGTGTGCAGAACACTATTGACTAATATGACATCTTACTGCTAAATAGAATCTTCATCTTGACGTTGTTGCTTGACAACGTCAAGTTTATGATGCCACAAAAGCACTTTTGTGGCACCATAAACTAAATGACCGTTGTATTAAGACCATTTTTTTTGCCTTGATATAATTACTATATAGTAAAATAATATAGCAGAAATTATTTTCTACAAGTGTTTAAGTATCCTAAGTAAATACAGCCCTGAATAAAAAAAACTGAACAAATAAAGTAAAAAAAAAAAAAGTATTAATGTACTTTAAATTAAAAATATTTCACAGAAAGATTTTTTTTTCTGTTATATTTGTAGATGTCTTAACATCATAATAGCAATAAGTAACTCAAATGTCAAAAACATCTAAAAAAAACAAATTTTTTTACTGAGGTTTTTCCTGGGCAGGAATGAACTGATTGGATAGCTGACAGGAGTCCTTGTCACCCGATGATGTCATCACATCTAACCAGAGGCAGCGGTAGAAACAGCTGCACAAAGACACTTGCACAGAAACGTCACGACAAAAAGGCAGTCAAAGTGTTCCACCTTGGCTGCTTGATGGAATAAAAGAACAAGACCAAATGAGGGCAGAATTAATATCTGTTGTCTTCATGAAAACCTTGTCTTACTCACCTATTAGTATTAGTATTGGATGATTGCATTAAATTTTTTTTAGGAAAAATGAATGAATTCCTCTATTTCTGTGCATGTCAGCACAATAAAAACATGAGATCTGACGTTTAAATCCATGTTGACGTTTACTTTTTTTGTTAATTCCATCATTAATTTTGTTACCTGACACTGATTGAACACCGAAAATTATTTAAAACTAATTTGATTTGCAGAAAAACTAGACAATCCCCGCCTCTCCTTTTTTTTTTTTTTTTTTAATTTTTACCTTTGTGAAAATCAACCAGAGCTGTGACTTCAGTATTAACAAACACAAAGAATCCTGTTGCAGCAGCACAACCTTGAGATTTCCTTTGGAAGACAGAAGTGCACTGCAGCAGGTAGCAGGCGGCGGGACGCGCCGGGGGAATAGCACTGCAGGGCGTGTCGGGTGCTTCAAGCACTCATCTGTAGACTTCTCAGACTCTCCAAGTCATTGTAAGGTGACTCCTGGTGCACGCTGTCGTCATTCTGTAGGTCTTCATGACAGTGAGACGAATGGGTGTTAAGGCAGAATTGTGATGCAAAGAGACGTGGAATAATGAGAAAACGTGTTGGAGTGGATCAAAGAACTGGACAGTAAAATCAGGCGAAGTAACTCTCCTAAACAATTTTCAAATTACTGTGCTGGCTAGTCCTTGAAAATGTCAGGTCCCACCTGCAGCTCGCTTTAAGTTCGAAGCCGCTTTTTTAACAGCAGCTTCTTTTTTTCAGTGCAGCCACATTGAGATCGCTTTGGATGTTTTTTTTTTTTTTTTTTTTTTAATTTTATGGTGAATTTATTTTTGCTGTGGCGTTTGAAAAACATTTAGTTCTACTTTAAACTGCAATTGCCGAACATCCTTTGACTGAGGCGCAAAAAGGTTTTGATAATAAATGTTTGTCCTGATGTAAATCAGATATCATTGTAGTAAGAGAAAAAAGTTTCTGTTTTTATTGTTTTGTGAAACTTGTGTGTATTTCCTGCTGACAAAATGACAGCTGACATGTGGTTAAAGGTGGATTTAACCACATGTGTGTTGACTGAATCATTTAACGTGTTTTTTTTTCATTCTGTTCTACTAAATATCAGCTGCAGTGTTGAAAACGTTTAGCTGTGTGTGTGTAGCAGTTTTTTTGGTTACATCAAACTTTTAAAGGTTCCATCCGAGAGAAAAGCATCCGCTCATCAGCAGTTGATCACTTGACCGTTATTCTCTTTTTTGCTGTTGTTTTTATTGACGTTCTTTAGACCTGGACAATTATCAGTTCCATCAGTTCGACTGTCGCTCCCTGTGCACAGCATTAGATCAGACAGAAATTCTTCACTTCTCTATATACTGTATAATACGTCTACTGTATATACAGAATTTTCCGCACCATAAGGCGCACCTAAAAGCCTTTAATTTTCTCAAAAACCGATAGTGAGCCTAATAATCCAGTGCGCCTTATATATGAAAAAAGTTTTAAAATCGGATTCATTGAGGGTGCGCCTTAAAATCAGATGCACCTTATAATCCAGTGTGCTTTATAAACCAGTACACCTTATATATGGAAAAAGTATTAAAATATGCCTTTTGTTGAAGGTGCGCCTTATAGTCCAGTGCGCCTTATAGTGCAGAAAATACTGTTCTATATAATACCTGTACATGTTGAAGGCCAACTGGGTACTGGGAAGGTTTCTAACCAGCTGTACTAGCAGGAGGGTAACACATATTATCATCATGTTATGGAAAGCTATGATGTCATCGATTAGATATCGACGTCTGGAGTCAAAGCTGAGCTTATTCCTATGGTAACAGTGAAAATCAGCTTTCTGCACAGCGTTTTTAATGCCTTATAATGTATAGAATGAATTGTTGGTGCAAAAATCCATATAACCGTTACTCTAAGTTAACCCGGAGGATTGACAGCTCGGTTATGTTCATGACTTCCCCTCAGACCCGTCTTCTGTCCATGATTACAGAAATGTTTTTTTATTTCAAGCCTTTGCCCTGAAAGAGTTGGGCCTCTGAGATTAACATCGCAATCCAGAAAGTGGTATAAATTAAGAGAAAGACAACAGACCGACAGCGATTAGGCAAAGCGGTTCAGAGAATGTCTCCCTGGCACCGCTTCACACCCCCTCAGGTGTTTGCTTCTTTAGTGTTGTTTCTTGTCTACTGGTTGTGTTTGGGCTGTGGTGTTCTGTGGTGATTGGTACCCGTCTGTCGTGTCGTGTCCAACAAATCTCAGCTTGCCAGTGGATTCCCAGTAGGACTCAAATCAATTACCACTTGGTGGATGATGTCAGTGGCTACGACAAACCTGCTCGTCTCCGCCTTCTGAACTCTCTTCACTTCATTTACTCCTCCTTACTTCCATTTTTATCCATCACTAGATGCACGGTTTACCATGCAGTCTCCTTCATTTCTGTTTTCTCCTCAAATCTTGTTCTGTTTTTTTCCTTCCTTTCATGTCTGGTGATGACCATCATCATCATCATCATCCTCATCCTCTCAGTGTCCCAGCAGACCCGTGTTTGAGGCGGTTGACGTAATGTGGTGTTGCTTGGATGGTCGACCAGCTCCTTCCCTGAGATAATGGATCTCACTTGATCCTCTCTCTCTCTCTCTCTCACACACACACACACACACACACACACACACACACACACACACACGTCTCTCACGCACTTATGCACGCACTCAGTGACTGCTCCTCTCCCAGAATCCAGTCTGTTCTACCCCCTCCTCTATTGTTTCTCTGCAGTACTGGCCCTGCCCAGTGTTGTATCCTGTTCTCACTCCCTCTCCATCCCCTCCTTACGTCCCCCTACGTCTCTCTCTGCTGTATTTCGTTCTCCTATCTCTTTCTGACTCTCTTTTGGTCCCCCTCTCTGAGATCTGTCTCCATCTTCCACTTGTTGGGCTGTCAGCAGCGCCTTCTCCTCTGCTGCTCGTCACACCCTGTGCAGCTCTTCCTGCATCCTCCTCCCCTTCGCCGTCTTCTCCATTATCCAGTCTTTTTCCATTTCCATCCATGCTTCACCTCCATGATTGACTCTTTGAGTGCTCCTCATACCCTCCGTCACCTCCACATCTTCTGTTCTCTGCCTCCTTGTGACTGTCAGTGTCATCCTTTTAATGTTTAGTCCTGTGTCTTACTGGCCCTTTCATTTCATTCTTTTTTTTTTTTTATAAGCTTTTTCCACCATTTCATTATTTTAACTCTGTACTACACGGTGAAATTAAATTGCTCTACATTGGATTCACTCTGCTTTTTGTACTCTTGTCATTCCCTTGTGGGACATCCTTGGAAAAAGCCCCACACCTGCTTTCTTTAAATAGAGCTGTGCACCCTTCCTGTGAGTCCTGGAAAGGATAGTAATATGAAGTTACTATATTTTACTAATTTGCTCTTGACAAGATATTAATTCTGCAATTCTGAATGTGATTGTGGAAACAGGAAGCTCTCCATGCAAACTATTAACTCGAGACCTCTATCAGAAAGAAACCCCCCTCATGCTTTAACGCCTTCATCCTTCCTATTGCTCCATGAAGTTTGGAGTTTCTGCATGTTTTTGTGTGGTGATGATGATGATGATGATGATGATCCAGAAGGCCTTCTTGTTGAAGAGATGACTGAAATGTTTTCACCTCCTTGGATCTAATGATGCAGCACAACTGTGGTTTGCCTTGAGGCTGGAGGCTGGGGTGGGGGCTTTCGCGCTGTGTGATGTGAGAACCTTTCATTATCATAGATTGATCCCAAACTGAATGTGTGGGTAGACTCTTCTCTTATTAGATACAGGCAGGTTATGCGTCATTACTACAAAATGTTTTCCTTTTATTTCTTGACATCATCGTCTTTCATACGTCAAATTCCTTGTCGGGACGAAGATGAGTTCAAAAGACGAGAACGGCTGCTGTAGAATGTAGTTGTCTGTCAGAACGGAGGCCCGGCTGAGACCGCAGTCCTCTCCACGTCTCTCTGTCCGCTATCCTGCGTCTTACATTAGCTCCTGAATAAAGACTCGTGTTCATTAGGCCTGGGTGTCCTCCATTGATTCCTCTAATCAATCTGGTCCCTGATATCTCTAGAGAGTTGTTTTGTGTCTCAGAGCAAAGTATCGCTCACACACACACACACACACACACACACACACCTACGTGTCTCATATCTTCTTTTGTTGTCTGACTCAACACCTCCCTTCCTCTTTTCAGTGTTTCTGAACTGGTTACCACATTGGTGTGTTGCAGCACGATGCATGGAAAGAATATTAATGACAAGCAATTCTGTGTATGTGTGTGCCTATGGATCCATAAATGTTATGTGTATATGTGTGTGCGTGTGTGTGTGTGTGTGTGTGTGAGTGTGTGTGATCTGACCCCGCTGACATAGGAAGTCGACAAGCTTTGGTTTAATAGATTACAAGCGAACACGGGGACCATCGATTGTATCCAGTATAGATGTTCCTCTCCCAGAATTCAGTAGTGTAGGGTTACTCTGAGACAAAGCAAAAGCTCTGCCAAGGACTCAGCTGTGTGTGTGTGTGTGTGTGTGTGTGTGTGTGTGTGTGTGTGTGTGTGTGTGTGTGTGTGTGTGTGTGTGTGCCTGTTTGTCTGTGCACACACCGAGTTGCTTGTACT
The DNA here is from genome assembly GCA_013358685.1 of Antennarius maculatus. Lineage (NCBI taxonomy): Eukaryota > Metazoa > Chordata > Actinopteri > Lophiiformes > Antennariidae > Antennarius > Antennarius maculatus. Next base: position 22,682,883 of record CM023612.1, read on the forward strand.
TCTAGTCATCATAGGATATCTACATAACCTGGCCCAAACAGACAAATTCTTTTATATTTGATGTTGCTATTATTATTTATTACTATTTTTATTTGAATAAAATCAAGTAAAATGAGACGATGTTACTTAGCCTTGTTTGCATTGTCTGATTTCACAGTACATTTTAAAATTGGATTATCATTCCCTGGTATTTCTTCAGAAAGCTGCTGTCTGAACGTCTTTTACTCCTAATTTCAGACTGTTTTTTTTTTTAAATTTATTTATATATTTTGATAGGTTAGGAAAAGCTTAGACTTAAATATTATAATACAGGATGAGCCATGCAGTCTTTAGTTTAGAAACTTTAACTTAATCCAACTTTCTGCTTCAAGCCAGTGTAGTTTAAATTGTTTCCACACATTCCTGGAAGGCAGATGTGAATATCGTGAAGAAATGATAATGGAGTTGTAAAATCCTTTCTCATCATTGCGGACCAAAGCTCAGCATTTTGTTTCTGATCAGTTTTCAGTCAGATATTCTTCCTGTTGATGCAGTAAAAACAAGGTTTCCTTCTAGGAGCTACATTTGTGCCAAAATCTATGCTGTTTTCTGCTCTTTGTCTCTCTGGGGTGTAGGACGTGATCAATTAATATTATAATTATTCTTTTACAGAATCTATTTTTATTTCAAAATGTGGATTATTAAGTGACTGTGACAATATGATAGCTTCATTTGTAGACAGTCCTTGAGCTTTCCAGCTCAAAGAAAAGTGTCTTTAGGTGGTAAAATCACCCCATCTGTTCTCAGGCTATTTCAGAGATCATTGCATGTTACAGGGGAAGAGGTTTGACAGTCATATCAGTAAAGTTATGGTCTAAGTAAGGACGTGATGCGTGTTTAATTCCATCATTCATTCTGCAGTCAGTGTGTCATTCGATGTCACTCTTGTAGAAAGAATTAACATTAGTTTATGATCCAGTGTTAGTCAGTGTTGGATTTATCATCGATGATGTCACCGGTTCCGTCGTTTTTTTTTTAAACGTCTGTGTTTTTTTCTTCACAGTTGAAACTTGAAGATCGCTCCATCGTCATTAGAGACATCGTGCGACGAAACAATTCTAATGTAAGTGGAGTGTGTCCTTCTCGGTGTGACTAACCACTACTTCAACGCTCTCTTCTATCTTTAGTTGTTTGTTTTTTTTTTTGTTTTTTTTTTTACAATCAAACCTTTCTCTTTGTCAGTCAAGTCACTGTTCAGAGCTCTGTTCCATTTACTGCATCGGACATGACTGGAATTTTATTGCAGGCTGACACTTAACCAAAGACCAGGCATAGAGTTTTTCTATCAGGACAACGCAGCAGCAGCTCCCAGTCAGCCCATAAATTCGTCACCAGTATCACAATGGGGATTATTTTGCTTTGAAATCCAGAATGTTGTCTCTTGATAAAACTGTTAATGTTGATCCTTCTATTTGTGACATTTACAGGACAACCAGTGTGGTATTGTGACCAACATTGACATTGACTGTGCCGTTAAGCTTGTGGGCACAAACTGTGTTTTGTATCCCGTGAACAGCAAAGACCTGCAGCACATCTGGGTAAGAAAAGGTTCTGACATTAAAAACACAAGAAAGCAGTTTGAAACAAGTTCTGTTTGTATTCATGATGGTGAATCCCATATTATTAAACTTGAGGTGAGAAAGATGGGAAAAGTATTCAAGATTCAAGAAATTTTTGGAAAAATGGAGCTAGTAACCACCAGGATAGATACAGATTCATTTCTTAGATTTTACAAACAATTTATCAAAGTTATAAAAGAAATAATGCATGCAAATGAGCCACGTAGGAAAAAGATTTACTGGTACAAAAACTGATTGTTCGCCTTCTATCCCTTGTGTGTCTGAGGTAAAGCTTAAAAGTAATATGTAAATTTACTAAATATCAAATTGATGGTGTTCTTGTTGTGTTCTTTGCAGTCTTTTATGTATGGCGACTACATCGCTTACGACTTTTGGCTGGGGAAAGTCTACGACTTGACTAATCACATCATACTCAAGCTCTCAAATGGAGCCAGGTACTGTGTGTGTGTGTGTGTGTGTGTGTGTGTGTGTGTGTGTGTGTGTGTGTGTGTGTGTGTGTGTGTGTGTGCGCGCGTCATGTGCAGCATCATGTGGGTTTTTTGTATGCAAACATGCATTCATCTTCAGTAAATGCTAATAATGTGGCTTTTTTTTTTTTTTTCCCTTCAGGTGCTCCATGAGTGTGGAGGACGGTGCCAAGCTTTACGATGTCTGTCCACACGTCAGCGATTCGGTACGTAGCCGTGAGCTTTTGTTTGGCACCCTGGACCAATCAGCTGTTAGTCAGAGGTTAGGTTAGAAACGACCTTGTTTCTTTACGGTTTCTACAGGCTCTCAGTCATATTGTGTCCATGTCATTGTGTTTGCTCCTTAGGGCCTGTTCTTTGACGAGGCGTATGGTTTCTATCCAGGCCAGGTCCTGATTGGTCCAGCCAAAGTCTTCTCTAATGTACAGTGGCTGTCAGGGGTCAAACCTGTCCTCAGCAGGAAGTGCAAATTCAGGGTGGTGGTAGAAGAAGTAAGATGATATATATATATATTTTTTTTTTACACCTCATCGTTCGTCGTATGAGTGTCAGAAATCGGTGTACTTACAGGCATTCAGGCATCACCTAACTAGAGGACTATTTCAGCAGTGCTAGCAGGCTGCAAATGTCACTTACATTTGAAAAAGGTGAAAAAAAATTGCAGGTTCACATTTTACATTGCAGGTGAAATTTTTTTTTACATTTACAGGTGAACAAAAGATTTTTACAGGTGAAAATTTTTACAGGTGAAAAAAATTTTTTACAGGTGAAAAAAAAAAATTTTTACAGGTGAAAAAAAATTTACAGGTAAAATTTTTCCAGGTGAAAAATTTTTTTTACAGGTGAAAAAAAATTTGTGCAGGTGAAAAAAAAATTTACAGGTAAAATTTTTACAGGTGAAAAAAACAATTTTACAGGTGAAATTTTTTTTTTTTTACAGTTACAGGTTTACATTTTACATTGCAGGTGAAAAAAATTCACCTGCAATGCCGTTCCAGTGAAAAGACGTGAGGTGTTTGACTTCACCAAACCGTCACAGGAAAACAGCATTTTGGCAAAATGGCAGAAGAAGATGGGAATTCTTTAAATCGTGATTCGGAGGGACAGGATTTACTACTAGCTCTAGATGAGGTTGGCGAGAATTTTTGAGTGCTGCACACCACGATGCTAACACATGTTCTTGATCAGTGCAAATGCATTTAGCTTAGATGCTACAGTGAAGATTTCACCAGGCTTCTTCAAACGTGGATTTTTCCGTATGTGGGTTTCGTTTGTGTTTGCCGTGCCCAGTCGTTCCTTCCTCGGGAGATCGCCAAGAAGTTGTGTAATTGGTGATGTATTCAGGTGAAAGTGGTCGAGCTGAAGGTGACGTGGATGACCAAGAGCTATTCTCCCAAAGGCTCTGACAGCGTCTACCCTCCTCCCACCACCATCACGCAGGAGAATCTCTGCTGGTCAGTGGGGTGACGCCTACTCTTTAGCTTTGTTGTTTATGCTCATGTGAAATTATTTCATTCTTTTCTTTTTCCTATAAAGATTTTGAATATAATAGCAAACGTGGTGTGGTTCTACCGTGTTGTTTTAGGGTGAGGCGTCTGGGATACTACGACCACACTCAGAGGCAGCTGGGAGAGAGGGCCCTGTATGTTTTCCCTGCTAAGGGTGATGCCACGCGCATCACCTGTGAAGGACCTGAGGGTGCCCCCGTTCTGCCTGAAGATCCTGTTGCCAGAAAGGTATGGATAGAACTTCACACTTTGTAATAACCGTGCTCTTTTACTGTGTCTGAAGAATTTGTAGCTTGAAGCTGCATCCCGTCTTCTCAGGAGCACATTGAAAACTATGGTGCCAGATGTATCACAAGTTGTTCTTGTTATAAATCTGGTGGTTCTTATCCGTGAGATCTGAGGGTTTCAACAACCTGGGTCTAAACCTGAACCCTGAAGTCTGTTGCTGTCGCTGGTCTAACATGCTGAGTCAGCCTTCAGTGGATCGTCAGTCTTCGTGTTGTAGCCGTGTGTCGTGTTACACAAACGTGGACACGTGTGTAACATAGAATGTGTGTCGTCTGCAGCTGAAGAGGATGTTCAAGAAGGATTCAGGGAAGAGGATGGAGAACGCCGAAACACAAGGTGCCAAATCAACAAGAACACACACACACATATGCATGCACGTACACATAGTATATTATTCATTTATCAACTAGTCCACATAAAGACAAGAATGTGTCTTGAGAATTATTTTTTTCCTCCTCTTATATTAAGGTATTTGTTCATAAATGCCACATTTTTAATTTCAGATTTGAAAGTGTATTATTCTTGTAGAGAAATTGATTTTTATTGATGCCCTGTAGGAGAAATTATTTTTCCACTCCAGATTATTATTATCAAATATTTTTTGGTCACCGTCTGGTCCCCACCTCAAGATTTAGTGGACTGAGCTACTGCCGCCCCCAAAAGTAAAAAGTGTGTGCTGGTAAAACTTCTTTAAAACACTTTTACGTTGAAGTAAACCGATGTAGTAACATTTTTTCACATTCAGATTTTATCCTACAATTATCTTCAGTCATGTTTAAGCTAAATTTCACAGTATGGTAAATGTAAAGACTTCAGCTCTGTTTGTCATTCTTCCATTCCAGCTGCTCATTTTTATCTCCTGGACTGTTTTCAGTAAGAAGTGAAACCGAGCGCAGCTCATTTTAGGGTTTCAATGAATATTTAATCTGAAATGAGCACGACAAAGGGGGGAATGTGTTTACATGATCTCTTTCTCTCCCACGCACGGAGCACTCAGTCACTCATCAGTTTCAAAAAAAGTCAACCCAAACCCAAAATCAACCCAAACATAGAAAACAAATCAAAACCCTTCCTCTCCCTTTTTATCTCCCCCCCCAGCCGAACTGAAGTCAGAGCAGACGGACTTGTCCCACTCGAACAACAACGGGCCCATTCCCATCCAGAACGTTCCAGAACCACAGAATTCCAACGACTGCTCGGCTGAACACGGAGAGCAGGACGCCGACGACGAAGCCGCTGAGGACACTGATGACACGAGGTGTCTTTGTTTGAAAATGTCATTGACGGGGCGTGGTCACCGTGAACGTTCAGCCCTGGAAGACATCTGCATGAATGAATAGTGCTACCTTGAACAGTTTCCTAATTAACTTTCTAAATATAATTTCTTACCGTCTCAATTTATCATTCGCAGCAAAGTTCTGATGGGCCTTCAGTCGTTGATCTCTGACTTGTCATTAATCGTTTATAAGAGCGTAGCTAGCCGTTGTAAATGTGTGCAGTTTCTTCCTTAAATGAGATGTTGTCCATGAATAATTGATGTGACTGTATAAACCTGTTTTCAGCTCTTTGACATCATCAGCCAGCTCCACGGCCTCGTCTCAAAGTGGAGGCCTGGGAACCAACCGGAAGAAAAGCATCCCGCTCTCCATCCGTAACCTGAAGAGGAAGCATAAGAAGAAGAGGACTAAATTTTCCAGGGAGTTCAAGCCTGGAGATCGGTGAGTTAAAACACCAGGGGATGCACAGGAATACACAGCTTTATTCCTGCCTTTCTCCCACTTCTCCCTGCCAATCCATTATTCCATTATTTTTTTCACATTAAGTAATGTTTGTTGCTTTTTTATTTATTTATTTATTTATTTATTTAATCAAAAGTTGTAATTATTACCACCAGTACACATGGGCAAATCTGTCAGATTACGCAAATGTTAAGCAAATTATTCTACTGATCAGTGTTTAAAATGAATAATCCATTCATATAGAGCAATGACATTTTAATTCAACCGGGTCATATGATGACAGCATATTTGGTAAAAATGATTTCTAGATAGATTGTATTTCAACATGAGATGAGTTTTGTCTCAGGAGATTGTGTCATTAGAAACTGATCCATACTTCCAGTGCCTTCCTTGTGTTAATGAAGTCACAGGAACAACCGGAGTGTTTTGACATTAATCACGTTCATAAAGTCAGTGGGTGATTTAGATCCTCATCACCAGTGCAGACGTCTGATTCTGTCATTCCCTGGACCGGACGCTGTCACGTCTATCCTCAGTTTACTTCACTGTCTGGAACCGACTGTTACTGTGTTATTACTGTGTTTTTGATATTTGATCCACACATCAGTGCCGCTGTTTTAACCCAAAGTAGTCTCACAATGACTGCTTTCTTTTGTGTATTTTTGACTCCAAATACTTATGTAATTTTGCTTGGTTTCTTTTTATTTATTTATTTTTTTTGCATTTCACTTTTTACATGCTAAGTAAAAAGTGATGAACGACCAGAGTTCTCACTTTGTGTAACATTGAATTCCATCGACGTCAGTGGGCTCAAATTTTTAAAAAATTCTTTAATTCTTGTTCTAGCTGAAGAAGATTCTGTTTTGTTCCATGTGGTCTTTCTCATGCCACTATTACCCACAATGCAACTCATGCATTGGCAGTTTTATCATAGATGTACTTACATTGGGGTATTTGTAACTAATGTGGGTAGAAGCTGAGGAAACTCAACTAAAGTGAAGACTTTGCACATCTTATGTCACTTGTAGTGAACAGGCATGGATTTATTAAATCAGCCAGTTGATCCTTTAAGAATTACTTCTGTCACATCCGAATTTCTTCTTCACTCAGCTTTTTGCAGTTGTTGGGTTAAGTGAGAATATATTTAATTAAGGTCTTTATAGCCGTCAATGTCCCGGGTGTTTTAATAATCCACCACTGTGAACAGAATGTTTTAGAAAAGTGAAAACAGACAACGCTAAAGGACAAATTGTCCCAAAATGAACCAAAAAAAAAAACCCCAAGTATGAATACAATGACACAGCGGATCAGGAAAAGAAGAGGGAAAGTGTCAGAAATTTTGTACATTAACATTAGATTTCATTTTCAGACAAGTGAAGGAAATAAAACCATAAGAGAAATGATTCTCTCATAAAATAACACAAGGGGACTCTAAGCCTTCCATGAATCGCTGTTTGCTCAGATCCAGACACAAATCAAAGTGTTCTGTTCTATGTTTGTTTTGCACAGGGTTGCCGTGGAAGTCGTCTCCACAAAGACGACAGCTGATGTCATGTGGAAGGACGGGCGGGTGGAGAAGGGGATCCGATCAAACGACCTCATCCCCATTCAACACCTGGACAGCCACGAGTTTTGTCCCGGGGACTTTGTAGTCGACAAACGACGTAAGGACAATCGATTACGTGAAATATGTTTTTTATTTGGAAGGATTTTGTTGTATTTCTCTTTGCCCATAAACACGTGTCAGATTTGTGTCCCTGTGGACTCTGATGAAATCTTTTATTTAGGCCGTGCTGCCACTCAGCACAAACAGTATCTGGGTCACTCTCCCATTCCGTACAAAGTTAACGTGCATGAAATGGACTGAAAATGCAGATCAGTATTTTAACGCTGGGATTTTATAACTTACAAAGAGAAATGACAATATTTTATTTGCATGTTTCAGTACAAAGAAACACAATGCTATTTCCACAGTGGGACAAAAAGCCGTGCTCAGGAGGTGAACTGACATCTCTTGACGCTCCAAATGTTTTTGCCCACACGGGTCTTGAACCGGCGACTTCCTGTTGAAGGGGCGGCTTGTGTGTACTTTGTGTTGTGTGTGGCTGTCTAATCCGTTTGCGTTGTGTGTGCGTCTCTCAGCTCAAGCCGTCCAGGACCCCGGGGTGTATGGCGTGATCCAATCTGGGGATCACAAAGGTAGAACCTGCGTCGTCAAGTGGATCAAACTCAACTCATCCAGTGACGATGTGGAGGTCAGTTAGAAAAGCAAGACCTAAGTGTGTGTGTGTGTGTGTGTTGTGTCGCTTCTATATGTGGTCATCAACCTTCAAGTACAAATGAAATGAGTTTGTATTCCTCCCCCCTGTTATTCAGGTTATTGGTGTCGAAGAAGATGTGAGCGTGTACGACATCGCAGATCACCCAGATTTCCACTTCCGCACCACCGACATCGTCATCAGGATATGGAACTCAGAGAACGGACAGGACGACTGTGAAAATGAGGTGAAAAATAGAACCTGTTGTTCCCAAATACAGACAGTCTACCATCGGTGACATCACAGACACACACAGCCTCGGGGGAAGCGACATTAAAATTACAGCTTTGCAAAAAAAAAAACCCGCTTCGTCTACAGATTTGTTCGGTAACAGCTGGTGAATAGTTTTAGTCTGTCCTCATTTGGTTAAGTCAGAGCAACATTAAAAATCTTACATAATTCAACCAAATCTGGTTAAGTTTTACTAACGGTCGTGTCCCCCCCTACATTCCTGTTCGCTCTCAGACGTCAGTCGGCCAGGTGTCCAGGGTGGATGTGAGCAGCAAGGTGGAGGTGGTGTGGGCCGATGACTCCGTAACCATCGTCCTCCCTCAGGTGTGTTTCTTTCTTGATTCCAAATCAATGAAATACTACTTGTGACATGAGACCGGTTACCGACGGCGTGCTGATCGTCCCACACACACGCAGCACCTCTACAACGTGGAGTCAGAGATCGAGGAGACCGACTACGACTCGGTGGAGGAGACGAGCAGCGTCCAGTCCACCGAGGAGTGGGAGGACGAGAGCGACAGCTGGGAGACGGACAACGGCCTCACCACGGAGGACGACAGTCACGTCAACAACGCAGAGGGCACCGACACGGCCACGCCCACGCCCACCGGATCCGCTACGTTCATCATCTCACCTCAACAGGGCAGCATAGCGGGGGTGACGAGCACCCCTAAAGGACCCTCTGGAGAGGAGGGAGAGGCGTCCGTCACTGTGGCGAGTCCTGCGTCCGGAGGAGGTGGGAGCTGATGTCTCTGTGTTACTGTTCTATTATTTTTTTCATATTCTGATGTAGTGTTTTCCTCTGTTCCTTAGAGTTCAGTTGTCCACAAGCAATTCAAAATCGATAAAGAAGCCCCACATTATCCTTCATTATAGCAAACGGTGGAGCTTAAAAAATTATTTAAGTCAATTCACATAAACCACTGCTGTAAAAATTCACTGCAACATCATAATCTGTATTAATTTTCTGCAAATAATAAACTTTAACTTGTGCAATAATTTCTTTTTTTTTAAGGATGTGCTAAAAAACTGCTTTTTTTAAATTCTTTTTTGATGAATAAGACATGAACAAACACATTTTAAGCAGGAAGAAAACAATAAGATTATAATATATGTAGTGACAGTTCTCTAAATCTACTCCTAAAATGATTAAAGTCCCCCCTGCTCACTGCAGGAACCACTCCGGGGGCCGTTAATGGCGCAGAGAAGCCGGGTAAAGACGGGGCCTCTCGAGGCTTCAGGGATTTAAAAGAGGCCTTGAAGATCCTGGAGAGCCTGAAGAACATGACGGTGGAGCAGCTGTGGACCGGCGGTTCCCCGACTTCCCCGACCTCTGCAGAGCCGGCGTCCACCACACACGTGGTGACTTCGGTGACGCCCGCGGCTCCGGAGAAACCCACCAAGGAGAAACGCTTCCTGGACGACATCAAGAAGCTGCAGGAGAATCTGAGGAAGACGCTGGACAACGTTGCCATCGTGGAGGAGGAGAAGATGGAAGCCGTGGTGGAGGCCGGGGGGAGTGGAGGAGCAGGGACAGAGGTAAGCGTCTGATTCTGTGAGTGCACTCCAAAGAAATAAGCGATTAGGTTCCATATTTTGATGTTTTCTGTGTTACCTGCTGATTTGTTGGTGATCAGGGAGAAAGAACTGGAGAGGAAAAGCCCCAGCAGGAGCCGCAGACTCCAGTGGGGGGGCAGGAGTGGCCCAGCGAGTTTCTCAGCGACACACCTGTGCTGTGCCAACAGAGCGGCGGCAAGCCTGGGGTCACCTTCACCAGCGCCAGAGGAGAGGTGTTCTCCGTTCTGGAGTGGGCACCGGGTGAGGAACGGGAACACTGAAGGTGGAACTCATTCTGTTCCATGTAGGGTTTCACATGTGCTGACATATCAGTCATCATTTGTTCGTCCTCTTTCCTTTCTTAGACACGCACTCTTTTAATAAAATGGAGTTTCAGCCTGCAGAAGCAAAGAAGTTCTTTAGCACAGTCAGGAAGGAAATGGCTCTCCTGGCTACGTCTCTCCCCGACGGCATCATGGTCAAAACGTTCGAAGATCGCATGGTGGGTGTCTGTCGTCAACGTCACGGGAAGAAAAAAACTCACATTGAGTCTGAAATGAGCTAAATAGTTCCAGAGAAATGGACGAAAGAAGGACGATCGGATGCGTAGAACACCGCTGAGGTGGATTTCTATGGTACAAATTAAGAAACTGGAATGAACACATTTCAAAAGCAGAAGTCTGAGACACCTGCAAAGATTTAAACACACATTTTCACATCCTGCTTGTGGTTGTGAAGGTAAGGGGGAACTTCTGAGAGTGTGTGTTGTGACGTTGAAGGCCTGGACGCCAACAGTTTAGACATAAAGAGAAGTTTGAACCTGCGTGGTAAACAATTCTAAATAAAGATCATTGTTTACTCAGTCCCATGTCAGTGGGAAGTTGAAACTTGGATTATGTAATTAGGATTTGCCTTTTGGATTTAACTGTTCCTTTAAAAAAAAGCAGGGAAATGGAGTGTTGGTATTCAAAAAGCTCATTAAATGCCAACTTTGAAACAGAGGTTTGACGTTAAATCTCCTTTCATTTCCACTGCCTGCACATTTTGTGAACGTAGTTTTTGTGGTTTTGGTGCAGGACCTGTTCTCGGCGCTGATCAAGGGGCCGACTCGTACGCCCTATGAAGACGGCCTCTTCCTGTTCGACATCCAGCTACCCAACATCTACCCCGCCGTGCCGCCGCTGTTCCACTACCTGTCGCAGTGCAGCGGCCGCCTCAACCCCAACCTGTACGACAACGGCAAGGTCTGCGTCAGTCTGCTGGGGACCTGGATCGGAAAGGTGCTTCATTCATTCATTCATTTATTCATTTATTCATTCATTCATTATTTGTGTAGTTAGTTTTGATGTCTTTAAATTAGATTGAATTAGATTTAGAGATACAACATCAACCTGCCATCTTGAGGTACTCTGCCTACATAAATAAACCAAAAGCTGCTTGTTTGAACCAAACTTGAAATTACATGAAATTAATTGAAATTACCTTAAACTAGTTGAAATTAAAATTGAAATTAAAAAATAAAAATTATTATTAAATTATTACTCTTATTATTATTATTATTATTATTGTATTAATATTATTTTTATTATTATATAATAATAATTATTAAAAATTTAACAATTAAAAATAAATTAAAATGACTGTAAAATAGTTGAGATTTCAACCAGATTTCATCACACGTTTCTGCTCTCTATTTGCTCTCTATTTGTAGGTACAGTTTGATGTTTTTTTGTTTTTTAATAATTGCCATAAATGTAACTAACAGTTATGTAAATAGTTTGACTTCAACACACAAAAACTAATTGACAAATCTTAGGTCTGAATTTATGGCTGGTATTTGTTTTAAACACCAAATGTTGAAAGAACTTGAAAGACTTCACCCCAATTTTTAAAAATTCTTTTCCGTCATTTTTCTGTCATTTTGAGATAACGTTAAATTAGAAATAAATATTAATGGTTCATTAAAGTTGTTGTTGGTTTCAGGACATCATTTTCAGGGTAAACAGCCTCACTTCAAACCTGCCGCTGTTGAATTCATTAATTAACCAGTTATTGTTTGTGGTGCTGTGATCCTCAGGGGACCGAGAGGTGGACCAGCAAGTCCAGTTTGCTGCAAGTCCTCATCTCCATACAAGGTGATAATTCTCACACACACACACACACACTTCCTCCTCTCCTCTCTGCAGAACAAAAATGTTTTATTCATGTGTTCATTTGCTCAGAAGGGCTCCAAGTGGAGTTTAATTCAAACAAACGAAGTCTCAGACGTCACACCGCTTCCATAAAACACCCAAGAGGAGCTCAGACTTTCTTCATTCAAATCCGTACCTCATTAGAAGCTTTACGCGGTAAATATGCACTGTATACTGTAGTGTAAACGAAAATACATCCGATGCCTTTATTAATTAATACGTCCTCCACAGTAACTGGATCCAACAAAGACTCTTTTTGTTTTCCCTGAAAGCCTTTTTTTTTTTTAATTGTTTGTCCAGAACAACAAGTTTAAAGTGATTTCCAAAAAAATGTTAGATTCCAAACTGGTTTGAAAACACACCATTTGTTTTTCTTAATGACATATTTATAGCGATGCCGCCAAAGTGTGCGTTTGTGTTCTCCTGCCAAGTTGGTTAAAACTGGTCATTATTTGGTGTTTTCAGCCCCCCGATTATTGCCTTTTGCAGCAGCTGCATTTGAGAGCCCAAAAGAATTTTTCCACTAATTAAGACTAAATCAAGATCCGCAAAAAAAAAACCTGAACCAAAATATCTGAAAATTTATCAGAAGGATTTACAGCGCGGTTCAGATTTGCCTTTAAAAACTTAAACTGGCAAATCCCAGAGTTTCCTTCGAGAACAGAACTCTCCCCCGATGGAGCACAGACTATCTTGTGGTCTCTCAGGAAACGTCTTTTCCGATATTTTACCCTCTTCCTGCTGACTTGCGTCTCTTTTCAGGCCTCATCCTGGTCAACGAGCCGTACTACAACGAGGCCGGCTTCGACAGCGACAGAGGTCTGCAGGAAGGTTACGAGAACAGCCGCTGTTACAACGAGATGGCCCTGATCAAGATGGTCCAGTCTATGACGCAGCTGCTCCAGAACCCGGTGGAGGTCTTCAAGCAGGAGATCCGGGAGCATTTCGCCTCCAACGGCTGGCGGCTGGTCCAGCGTCTGGACGCGTGGCTGGAGCTCAACGACTCTGCGGAGCGGGGTCACGCGCCTCAAGTCTGCGCCAGGGCTAAAGACCGCTCGTTCGCCGAGCCCCTGGACGAGCAGCTGCCCATGGCGGTGTCCCACAGCAGCCCCGCTAAATCTGGGGGGGGGGAGGTCGTCGCCGGAGCGGGAGTTACCAGCATTATGGAGGAGGAGCTGGAGGATTCAGGGCTCAGCCCCTCCCCCACCGCCGCCCACAACTCAGACTGCGACTCCACCCACGGGACGACATCTCAGAGCGTTGACGGCAGAGGCGGCTCCGGCGCCGCCGTCGTCCACGGCGGGACGTCAGAATCGGGTCCGACCGCCGCCGCCGTCGGTGGCGGAGGGACGGCGAGTCAGCCGGCGGTACGACCAAAGAAACGGAGAAAGAGCTACCGGAGTTTCCTCCCAGAAGGCGGCGGATACCCGGATATCGGCTTCCCACTGTTCCCGCTCTCTAAGGGGTTCGTGAAGAGCGTTCGCGTGGTGCTGCTGCAGTACCGACAGGCGCTGGCTGCCGCCGGCGTCGCCGAGCACACAGAGGACAAGTAAGTGCCTCCACACCGCTCCTCCTCCCACAGCGCGTTCCCTGTTCTGTTCCTCCTCCTCCTCCTCCTCTACGTTTTCATCTGCCTCAAGTTGTAGAGGAGGATATCTTATTTGTCTGGGGTGGCACTGCCCACATTTTTTTTGTCCCGTACCTCACGTTTGGTTCCACCTTTTTGTTTCCTGCGATCCGTCTCGATCAGATGAAGACCGCAGGAGAACCGTCGTTCTGCTCAGGAGGGGGTTTGAAAGGGTTCTGCTTTGGATTTGACTTCATGATGTTTCTGTTCTCCTTCAGTGTCTCCGCAGACGAGAACGATGAATAGACTGGAGTGGACCTGAAGTGTGTGTGTGTGTGTGTGTGTGTGTGTGTGCGCGTGCGCGCGCGCTCACACAATCCAACGGAACCCTGTTGTCGAACGTAGGTAAACACACGGAGCTTTTTATCAGCGGCAAAGTCTCCCTTTTCGCCTCAGCAAGGACTTCAAACGGTTGATGCAAAAAAAAAAAAAAAAAGGGAGCGAACAAAGATGAAGAATCGATGCCGTGAACCCCCCCCCCCCCGCCTCGACTTGCCTCACCTTTGCTTCCATCGGCATCTTCTCCACAGGTGGTGGGGGGATTTGCTGGAAAACTCAACTCGTGATGGGTCACCTGGAGCGCTGCTGATGTCATCGCTGTTCAAAACCTACACCGACAGGAAACAAACCAACAATCTGGTCTGAGAGACGTGACGGATAAATATGCTGACCAGGAGAAAATCTCATTAAAATAGAAAACAATGTTATGCTTTCTGCCAAATTCTCTCTGTTCCACAAAACACACAAAAATATTCAAGTAAAAAATTGTACTGAATGTCAATAAAACTGCCAAACACAACTGCTTTCCACTGCGACAGCTGTTTCGTTTTTTGTTTTTGTCCCCTTAGCCAATCACTTGCACTGAATCACGCAGCAGACGTGGAGTGACAAAAGTTTACACACCAATCGACCTCCGGAGGTCAGACCCCGACGCAGGAGCTCCGCTCCCCCTGTAGGATTTAGCGGCGCGGCGTTGTGCTTTTGGCTTTTTTGGATGCATTTGAGGCTGAGCGGGACGTCGGCCTGCGATGTTCCCGCTCAGCCGTTAACGAAGGTCAGTCCGCCTCACCGCAGGATGTTTAAATCGCACCATTCATTCCATCATCTGACGTCAACGTGTTGCCTTACTTGAATTGTTCCTAATGATCTCGGACCATTGTGTACAGAGCTTGTGTCTTGCTTTACACATTAACCTATACGGGCATAGATGCACACTATTAACTATTTAAAAACCCGCTCTCAGTGTTCTCGCCCCCCAAAAATGTTGCTGATCTCTGATCAGTTTCCTGCTTGGTCATGAGTTTCACCCGCGCAGTTTTCCTCTCTAAAATTGCACCTGCAGAGTTTACTCAAGCCCTACAGTACGTGGGATGCTGAAGGTATTGATAGAATTATTTAGCTGCTTGTTATACTTTTTTTTTTTTACTTGATTTTTTTTTTTTTGCACGGAGGTAACCGCTAACCCCGCCTGTGAGGGGAAAAAAACCAAATCACAGCCCTCCAGGCAGGCCTTCAGCTGTTCCGACCAGTGGTTGTGTTTTGTATTTTTCTCCACGTGTTCATTTCTTTCTATCCTGAATGAATAAAGGTTTTTCATTTTCCAGGTTACCGTGGAACTCATTGTATTTTGTTCACCTGTGGGGTCCCTCTCGTGCTTCCTTGGGAAATCAGAGCAGTCTTTGTTTACATCTGTTTGAATAAATTGCATCCCAACTTTAAAATAAGTTCTTTTAAAGATAGTTCTATGATTATTATATATTATAGTTATTATGATTATTATATATTATAGTTATAACAGGTCAGACGAACCTCCTTGTGCTTTGCTGTAAGAAGTTTGCCTCTGGTATTCTACCTGAACAAAGGACCTTGATGCTCATGAGTGTTCATGAATGAGAACACACTGATTGTGATGGCAGAGGTTAAAAAAAAAAAAAAAAAGACAAAGCGAGAGTTGCTGCATTTTTGAAGAGACTTGAAAATAAATGGGGGTCATGTATGAGGGTATTTTGTTTGTCTTCCATTTTTGCAACTGAAAACGGGGATTCCACTCTGTTCTGTGTGTGGATTTTTTACTTTTTTTTTTGTTTTGTTATTTGCTGCCTTTAATGCTGTGGAGGAGAGGATGTGCTATGTAGCCTTGTTTTTGCATTTTTGTTTCCACATGCTCCCGTTCGTGAAAATGTCACCTTTTACAATTCTGTGTTTTGAAATAGTCACAGACTGTAGTAAGTATTGGCCTTGGCTGCAGACTTTTTTGGAACGCTTCACCAAGAGTTGAGAGGTGATATCATTCCTCCGTCTTTCTCATGTGTCTCTGAAACAGAAAAATGTGAACCCATCTAGATCTCAGAGCAGACATCTGACAGAAAATCAAGCACACGATGGTATGTACAATTTCCTGTGTATGTATAATATTCAGATTCAAGTCATTACGATTATATTATTATTACTGCAAGATGTTTCTTTTGCAGCCAAAGCTTGTAACATGTTGCTTTAACCCTTTTGAATGGGCTGAACACAAGACTTGACTGTATGATGTCTACATTTCCACAGTGGCCTGTTATTGGTATATTAAAAAAAAAAAGAACTAATAAAGTTATAATTTGTAGCCTGATTCCCTCTGTACAGTTATCCTTCCTGTGTATAGAATATAAATACATCCAGAAAAACAACACAAACTTGAATTTGTCATGTGAATGCTTGGGGCATATATGTAAAAAAAAATCATATGTGCTATTAAACATCGGATTTAATTTTAAATGGCTTATTTTATTGCTTTAAACATTTAATCCAGTGATGGTTTTTAGGGTTGTGGACCAAAGTGATCACAAACTGGACTCAATAACAGCAGAAGAAGTTTAATCTTCACTCAGAAACACTCCAGCAGAATGTTTGACCTGGTAGAAGAAGATTTACAGACATTTGTCTCATGGAAAAATAGATATTTCTGTCAATGATCATTCATTCTTCAATGTGCAACAACAAAACAGTTTCTCTTCACCATAAAAGTTGAACACAAAGCCAGCAGCAGTTGAGAAGCAGCAGATAAAGACATGAACAGCAAATAACTGAGACGAACAGAGAGTCTTTCATTGGTCTCCAGGTGAATGTCAAGTAGCCCCGTCCTCCTTCTTTGTCTGGTTTAATAGTCAATCACAGGCCTACAGAGTAAAATCGTTTTCAGGCTGCCACTCCAATTCTAATGAGAATGAATATTGAAGATCTCCCCAGAAACCGATGGCGTCAAAATGAACAGTCTTAACATTTCTACTTTAAATGCAGGGATGCAAGTTTTACACAAAAGGCAACATACTTACTTACAATATGGCAACAAGATAGAATTTTTTTCTAACAAATGGAAAAATGCTGATGATTTCAGCATTGTAAGGAATGTTGGCGAATAATAAAGTAATGTCTTTTTTTATAAGTTGTATTTTCAGTCTCAAACTAGAGTAGAGGGAAGGGAAGTGAGTTCACTTCCGTGGTCCCACCACAAGGGGGCAGCACAACCGACTCTTATTAAACAGCTATAAAGGGCCACTGCTCGAAAAGAACAGAAAATAATGAAAAGGTAGTCTTTGCTAATACGTCTATCCAAATTTGTGCATTTTCAAATTAAATTTATAGATAATTCTATCATTTTATTTCAAATCCAATAGCCTCAACAAAAATCTATCTTTGGTTAAGTTTGGATTTATTTAAAATGTATTTCACAAGGTCATAGATGGAAAAAAAAAATCACTAGGTTGGCTGTTCTAACTTCTTCAGTGCCTGGGATTAGATTTCAGTGTTTAAATAAAACAAAATCATACATGTTTTCAAGTAGTTTCCATTTGATGTGCTGCGGCTCATCAGCTGCTTCGTGAGAAAAACAATTTCTACCATATAAGGGCCAACAAAAGTCAAAAACTGACACTGTTCTCTTAAAAAACTTGCATTGTGCCAAAACATGGTGATCTTTTGATAAAATACATTTGCATGTTTAGTTTGATGATTGCACATTTAAATCTTGTAGGCAAATATGGATCTTTGCTGTTATTCATGTTTCGGATAATGGGTGGCAGACAGATATTACTTTTGCATCATTACCTCAATGAAATAATTCTTTATGATGAATGGATGTCCCTGTCAGGCCGCTATTTCCCCTCTCTCTCCTAATTTTACAAATAGTTTGTCTTTTGCCTTGAGGTGAAATGAAACCCATTATTCATTCTTTTTCTCAGTGACAGGATGGTCTGCTAATGACCCCAAATGATTTCATGTGGTGAGGATGGAGATAAAGGCACCCTGTCCAGAGCTCAACGCCTACTTCACGCGGCATTTAACAAGTCAATATCACTTCTTTCGCCCAATCTAAAAGCGAACCCCCAAAAACCCTTCAAGACCCTTGAGCTCATTGATTTTTAGCCTTGTGTCAAGGTGTCACTTTTGTAAAAAAAAAAAAAAAACAAACCTCTTAAAGCACGATAAAAAACAAACATATTCATCAACAATGCAGCTAGAGACCAAAGCCGTCATTGTCTCCACGTTGTAAGGCCACCCAGGATCTTCCATATTGACAGCCTGGGTGTGTTTGGCTCTGCAGTGCAATATGGAGGGAAGATTTCAAACAGAGAGAAAGATGGTTTATTGAGAAGAAGTTGCAGCAACGGAGGCACTAAAACCATTGATCACATGTCCAGGACCAGAGCTGCAAGAGTTTACACTCTTCTCATCAGTGGAGAATCTCTTTGCTGCTTTATCTGCATCTAGTTCAGCGACAGAAACGTTGTCACTGAACTCACTGATGATTTATCCTTTTGTTCACGTGAGCAAACAAATCAGCACCAAACAATGAAATGCACTTTGTGATAATGTACAGTGCAATGACCTGATTTTTTTTTTAGATTTCTGTTTGAACACATAAAGCTTAAGTCTGAGAATCATGTATTTGAAAACCTGTTAAAAAAATTAATTACTAAAGACTACAGAAGGTTAAAAAAAAAAAAAAAAAAAGGCACATGTTGAGAGGAATGGGAGAGAAAGGAAAAACATTTACAGAGTTTGAGACTCCAGGACTCAAAGGATAAAGGAAATATAAGAAAAGAAAAAAAAATCTTGTTATATTAAAAGCTGCAATAAAGAGATCTGGACATTTGAGTGCATGCAGAAGAGATTAATGAATGACGTTTTTCTCTGATTTTTTGGTGAACTGACTTTTTCACTCAGTGGAATTTACTAAAAAAAAGGAAAAGGTATGTTTACATTCAGTTTGTCTCACACAAACATCGATCAGTATGAATCCTTGAGCTCTAACATGCTGAATGCACGTCCTTCCTCATGAAGCTTCTGCAAAGCTGAAACAATCAATTTAAATCCAGCATTGTTAAAATCCACGTTCACACACACACACACACACACGGAATAAATGAGCTGCCATCTATTTATGTATTCACTGCTGGTTTTAAATGATGTGGCATCACGTCAGTCTCCCTTTGGCACAATGCTTTTCTAAATAAATCTGTAATGGAGCTCACTTCCACAGGATCCCGATTCCCCTCTCCTGGAAGGAGAACTGATCAAAATCCTGAACTGTGGACCGGTGATAAAACCGGATCACCACCAAAAATGTAACAACTCCTACCTTTATTTGTAGTTTAAAATATCATAATATCAGCATCCATTGTTGTGCAAAGCTGCTTGCATTTATTTAAGACTACTAGTCAAAAATTTGGTGAAGGGCACAACAAATAAATGTAACCTACAACCACCACTGGTAGCTATGATACGAGGAAATAAACCTGCAACATTTACTGACGTTCTGCCCTGTGTGCCTTTTAGTGTTCACTTCTACAGGAGCTTTGTGACAACAATAGAGCATTCAACGTTTTCTACATCCCAAAACATCTGCTGCAAATTGGACAATGACAGCCAAGCTACCTCATTGACTCACACACATAAACCAACATAAGATGCTGTGGATTCAAGATATCTCAGCTGCAGCACAGAAAAAAAACAACAAAAAAAAAAAACAGGCTACAGAAATAAGAGCGTCTGTGTGTTTTCTCTATGAAGTGATTTTTCTATGTATTTAATAATGAACACTTCGGGTCTATATATATGATTTTTCTTCTAAAGATTAAGATCTAATCCCACATCACAACATTTTTTTTCTCCTGGGGCTGCTTTTATTTTATTTTTTAAGACGTTAACATTTAACAGTGAATCAGAACTGCGTCCGTTGTGCTGCTCTTGTTCGTGGACATTTCTGATAAGAAATGCTAAAACATACCAAGACCCATCTCTGCTTGATTCACCTCACCCTGTAATTAACCTCGCCAGGCCTCTGTGTACCTCTGCTTGCACTGGACCATAGTCCACCACTTCTCCATCCACCGTTATCACCCCTTTGGCTGAAGATGGCTCCAGTCTGAGTGCCAGCACCTTCACATGTACCAGATACTGACAGCTGCTTGTCATATGAGCTCCCTTTTCCATAGCTAGGAACAAGTTTAGCAGCGCAGCGCGTGATATTCCCGCTTTAACGTAGAAAAGATGAATGACGCCGTCGTTCAAGGTGGCTCCCGGCGCCGCCATCAGGTCTTCTGCCAGGTGGGACTGGTACATGGCCAACATCAGGACAAAGTCCTCCTCTGGTACAACCACCCAGTTTCTGGGAAGCGGCTGGTCCAGAGGCAGCAGCACGGAGTCAGGGGGGCTGCCGAGGGGTTTGTTAGCGTTTCGACAAGTTCTAGTCTCCGTCCTCCTCGCTTTGAAGCCGTTGTTGGAATGGGAGGAGTTGTGGAAAGAGTTCTCGCATAGAGGGTCGCTGGACGGTGGATGCTGGCCTGAGGGGGCCTGATTGTTGCAGCGGAGGGTTACGTTATTCGTCAAACCCTCGCTGCTGACGGAGTCCTCAGTAACAGGCAGATAAGACAGTTTCCCCTTGTAGATCCGGAGAGAAACCAGCCTCACCAGCGTGCCCAGCGTGAAGCGGGCGGCTCCCACGTGACGGTACTTCTCACTCTCGATGTCCACGTCGGCTACGAAGCCCCAGGCCAGCGAGAGGAAGGAGAAGAGACGGGGGCTGGAGGGGAAATGGATGGAGACCAGATCCACGTGGGACACGATTCCTTTACACAGCAGAAAACCACAGCTGACCAGAAGGTCCTCGCTGGACGCCGGCGGGCCTCTGGTGGGAAGAATCAGGAGATGAAAGTTAGTCACCTCATCAAATCTGCATCGACCACTGATGTCTTTCAGTCCTGATTAACTTTCTCTGCGTGCCAAAGTCAGGCCAAAATAAAACAAAAACAGGAGGGGGCGCTCACTATTTTAGGATTTGGAAGTGGGTCAAAGCCTACGGCCGTTTTATGGTGAGATCTAAGAAGAGCGTAAATACTGGAGTAACCGTGACCTTAATTGCGGACGCATATGCAAATGGAACACAGAAGAGAGAGCAGGAGTGGATGAGGAGGGTGGAGCCACGATGGGAGGGGGGTGAGGGTGGGACAGGGTCAGCTTATGGGCCTTCAGACATGACAGGTCAGTCAAACAAAAACAACCCCATCTGGGAGGATGGAGACAGGGGTGAAAGGTCATGAAAACACCCGCTACACACACACACACACACACACACACACACACACACACACACATACAAACTGATTTTCCAGTCCACAGGCAATTACAGTGATGACGGTCCGTCTCGGTGGACTTCACCAGCGGCGGTCCTCCATATTCATCCTCATGAATTTATGCACCAGTCGGCTCATCCCAGCACCTCAACTTCATTTCTCCAGCTTTATTCTCACCACTTTTTTTTAATCACTGCTTGTTCAAATACCAAGAAACCCATAAATTGAAGTGCACATTTACTTTTGCACCACTTGTCACATGTTTGAGCAACTAAGAGTTCTGAGTTTCTCCTGTTAGCTTTTCATTTGTAAGCCTGATCTTTTTTTTTCTTCTTTTGTTGCCATCTTTACTTTTTGATACCTCATTAATCTTAATTGTGTGCATGAATTTATTTATATATTATATTTATTATACTTATTATATTCATAATTATATTTATAGTATTTATCGATAACAAACAGCAGTCAGGCAGAAATGCGGCTGAAACTGACTACAGTTCATTTTAGCATCTAAATTGATGTATCTTCAAAGGTTAAGGAGCTAAATCCTGACAAAATCATTGATATATTCTTTGTCTTGAATAAGTATCAAATTCATACTGATATAATTTCTAGGGGGGAGTCCATAATTTATATTTCCAAATCCCAGGCTGTTTATGCAGTATCAGTCAGGCACCAGTGGAGGGAGATGCATCCACATCAAAACGTCCCATCCTGTCAGGGTTCAGCCTCACAGATGCTGGTTTTCAGCTCACACACCCCCCCCCCCAGTGAACCTGCCCACTGTATCCCATGATAGCACGCTCATTCTAGTTGTCGCTCATTTGATGCCCGTAGCCTCAGTGAACTATATTTATCAGGGCCGGTGTGGGACAGCCTGCTGCCACTAGAGAGAGAGAGATTTTCTGGATACCCCTGGTGTGTGTATGTGTGTATGTGTGTGTGTGTGTGTGTGTGTGTGTGTGAAAGGAGCAAACACAATGCAGACTCTGGTCCCTTCCTGTCATTGCTGCCGTTCTGGCTGGAAGACCATTGTTTGATGAGATGCTGATGGGCAAATGCCGTGGAAGTGACAAATGAAAGTGGCTCTTTGGTGAAGACAGAACCATTGAAGGGTTTTTATTTCATAGCATTTTCATTTATCCTTTTCCTAGTCAGGAATACCACTGAGAGAAAAAAAAATTGTAAAATAATCAATAATAGTAGACATCACATGCGTTCCAAAATAAATAGATTTGTGAAAGGAAAGTGATCTCCTAGAATAAACAGTTTATTTGCCTCTGCATTGGTTTCTTCTGTCCTTCAGCTCGTCCTGCCTCCAGCTCAATCATTCAAATGAAAAGATCTGAATAATTAATAATTAGATGAGTGCTTTTTTTTTTTTTTTAACACTGGAAAAGGACCAGAAGTCAGGCCTGAATCTATTTGGATTATTTCCACACTGGAAATAATGGAGGTTGACTGATAACCGATTAAGGCCAACATGCAGTAATAATAATAACAACAGGTTATAACTGAAAAAAAAAGCTCATCAGTGACTAGCTGCTGAGGATCGTGGGACGTGGACTTTGGAGGAACTGATCAAACAGCGGATATCAGAGTCGCTGCTGATACCAACAGCAGGAAAATTGTCTTAACAGTGTTGATTTATCAGTCACACTGTTCCACCTCTTTAGCACCATGTAAGCCTCGCAGTGAAACTCACAAGCGCTGCACTTGGAATGTTGCACGCCTGAAGAGTGTGTAACTAACTGGTTAGACTGGTTTCTGTGGATTCCAGGTTGTCATGGTGGAGTAACACAATCCAAGACCGAAAGTCATTCACATTTATTGTAATTCATGAACCAGTAAAGGTTTGGAGCATTTTCTTAACAAATGATTATTATTATTATTATTTTTTGGATTGTCAATGCAGTTATTGATTAATGAGTCAATTCAGATCAACTGTTCAGTGATATACAGATCTGACTCATCTTCCTTTTTACTTATGGGACATTATCTGTCCGCCCACGTTTAGTGTGTCTGTCAGTTTGATTACATGAAAGATATTTTAAGAAGAATTTGATGGATTCCATGGAATTAGTCAAGCGTTTGCTAGATTTTTAGACAAATGTGAATCAGACTGACAGAAACCAGAAACTGTTTTTTTATTCTGCTAACATTATTATAAGGCATATTTTGACATGATTTAATATTTACATCCTATCACGATTTTGCGCCTGCATCGCTACATTTATATTACAATTATAAAGCAAAAGTGCACTGATACTCCAGTCATAACCTCTTGGAATTAAATATCTGTTGATCGACTTCAAGACTAATCAATCGACTTAGTGATCATTCAGTCTCACCCAGAGTAGTGATGTATGGATGCAGCCAAGGCGTTACCAGATCCACCGGGAAGGATGCCCAACGGGGTCCGGATGGCCTCCTCCCAATCTGGTCTCTCCAGCAAACCATTGATCACCTGACAGACACACAAAACCCAGATTTGATCAGGTGGAGAAAAGTTTAGATGTAAGTGGAAAAACAAACTCTTTTTAAAATCTATCACTAAAAAAAAAAAAAAAAAAAAGAAACACAAAACATATTTCAATTTTTCATCACAATAAATCCACTATCAGACATTTCTGAAGACAAAAAAAATTGAAATTCTGTTCTAGTTGCACATCTTCTCTTCCAAAAAGATGGACGTCATCTGAACTTAATGACTTAAATTTCATTTTAAGGTGAGCTGTTCCTTTGATATTCTGTATATCCAAATATGAGCACTGCAGTGTGAAAAGCTAGAAAAGAAACAGTTGAAAAAAGATTTTTTTAACCAAAATTTGAAAGAAAAAGTCTGAGCTACTTTCACATGACCAGTGATCAGTGATGATCAGTGACTTCATGCTGTTAACGCTGATGTTTTTGCTTCAGTGGGACAATCGTTTCAACCATTCCAATGCAAACTTCTGATCTTTTCTAAACGGATTAGAGGCACTTTCACACATAGTGTCAGGAACATTTGATCTGTGGCCCATGCAACGTGAACGAGAACGATCAGATCTGACGCGGTGTGGCTTCTGCATATACAGTAAACACGGGTTGATCAGCACAGGAAAAGGCAAATGCGATGCAAGTGTTTGTTGTGCGACGATGATGAAGATGTGTCTGAACGGACGCGTTCAGATGATCGTACAATCGAGTGCGAACGATTCTGGGGGGGGGGGGAAGCAAATTCAGCAAAAGAAGCAGAGGATTTTTCAAATCAGGTACTTTAAGGAAAAAACAAAACATTTTGCTCTATTGTAGTGACAGAAGTATGAAGTGTAAGGTGAAACATCAACAGACACACATCATGACTCAAACTGACAAAACAGTCTCACCTCAAACAGAAGTCCATCTCCAGACATGATGACAACAGCGTCCCACTGTGACAGGTCAGCCTCTCTCACGAGCTCACGGGCGTGGTTCTGCCGCTCTGCAGAACACACACACACACACACACACACACACACACGCACATCAGTGGAACAAGTTAGCATGCAGATGTGTCTGTCCTGCTCATACTGATCACAACGTGTAACACTCAATCATCCCATAATGATGACAAAAGATGATAAAGACCTTGAATCGTCGTGTAATCCTGAGCTCATTTAGTTGACAAATTTAAGTTGAGTTACCGGAGAAGTCGATCTAGTGTCTAAAGTGAATTGTCTGCTCTGCTGAGGATCGGATCAGAATTAGCTGGAGGCACTCCTTTTAATTAATCTGGAGAGTAATCTGATGAAGAGGGGCTTTGGTGACGGTCTCTTCTTACAGAAGAGTTAGTTCTTGAGTCACGGGAGAATTGGTGTCCCACCATCAGCGAGCACAAGGACGACAGAAAAAAGAGTAAGTGAATATGAAAAAGAGGTTGTGAAAATTCAACATAATAATCAAGCTGTTTATTTTATTTCATGGCTCTTTAATGTCCTACAAGTTTCTTGGAAACAAGATTGAACTAATGCCAGAAAAAAAAAAAGAAGCTTTTTATTTGGAACACTTTCGTTCGATCAATTTCGATTAATTGCTTGCAGAACTTTGGGAATTTAAAGACCCGACTCAGCACTAATCTGACTTTCTACAGGATATTGAACAACTGCTTCCTGTGTTCCACCGCCTTTAAACTGCATGTGAGGCTCAGTTGTGCTTGTATCACTTAAAAATTCAACACATACAAGCAATCTGTCATTCCTATACAGATGCAAAGTAAATCACACTTGTTTCAAGTTTCAACCACATACTGTACGTGCTTGAAACGCTGGCATGGGAGAAAAAGAAGCTCCTGAATATTTCTTACAAATGCACAAATGTAATTTGCCATTTTAAGCGATGCTAAAATGTATTCTTGATTTACGTGGAGAGCAACAGAAAAGAGAGTGAGATGAAAACTTTTTCTTACAGCGGTCGATAAAAACATTAAAAACAGTTGTGACATGGTTTTGCTTTATTCGATTAATGAATTACTGACTGTTAAGTACAGAAGACCGACCTCAGATCTGATTTCTACGACACTGGAATGTTTTGATTGACCTATTGTTTCCCAAACCATTCATCTATATGCAATAATCACATTCCTACACGAGGGAGGATATACAGCATCTGATTTGATTAATAATGTCTGCACAGTTGTTCAAAATAGATTTTTTTTTTAATTAAAAGTTGTTTATCCAACAAAGACAATAGAAAACAGACATGCGAGCTGTTTTTCATGCAGTATGTATGAGTTGTATTTTTGGCCAACTGTAACCCTGAGCTCAGATCACAATCTGTGTGCAGCCGGGCTGAACAGATATTTCTGCTGCTGATGCTTATGAATAGACTGAGCTCAAACTATATGTGTGTGTGTGTGTGTGTTTACATTTTAAAGCAGATCTCCTTGCCCACCAAACATCGCTTTACTGTGATACTCCACAAATGTCTCTTTCATGGCTTAGACACATCTTAATATCCTTTAAATAATATCTAATAATAATGTTTGAGAAGTCAAGAATATGACTATACAATTGTTGAATAAAATATTTTATTATTCATGAATTATAATTTTAAAAATCCTGCATTTAGAAAATTCACGGTATATTTGAGAGACGATGAATTGTCATCTCTCAAGGAACGAACTTTCATTTGCAATTTCATTTTGCCGTCGTCTTATCATGAGTGAAATCAAAAGGACTGACCGCACGCATTAAGGTACGCATGCACACACATACACACACACACACACACACACACACACAGAGCAGACACTGAGTCCAATGGAGTGCGATCCAATTCCCAGCTGCTCTTCTTCTCTTTCGTCCCTAAACTCTGCAGAACAAAAGAATTGATTCGTCCTTATCGGCCCAGACGGATCACATTTCCTCATATATGCAAATGCAATTCACTAAGAAGCCCTGAAGAACCTCAATGACTGACAAAAGACACGCAGCAGAGACGCTGCAACGTGGAGGGAGGAGGGATTTAACACGCAACTCTCGCCATCAGTTAAACTGGAGATGATAAACAACCAGGGAGTTGAGGGATGGAGGCGTGCAGCACAATGATGGTTCCATCATCCATTCATTTTTCTGTACCGCTTTTATCCGCTGTCGTGGGTCGTGAGACGTCAGCAGATCAGATCAGAACCACAGCAACTCTTCTAATGGTTGTTTTAGCAGTACGGTTCACAAATTTAACCCGAAGTTTAAACAGCGGACCCACTGACTTTACAACTTAAAATGTCTCTAAAAAAAAAAAAAAAAAAAAAAAGGCACCATCTTTATATAACTGACTTCTGTGCTTCTGGAGACTCTTATTAATTTCAGGTGAATTTAAACAACATTCGAAACAAAAAGATCTTTCCTGAGTCAACAGGGAGGAATACTGCTGTCACTGTGTCATTTACACTGACATAAAATTTAAAAAAGGATGATTAGACCAAAGAACCCCGAGAACAGTTTTTCAAGCTGTCATATTCCAAATGGTTCCATCATGACGGTTTGAGTGTGTGTAAAGTATGAAGAGACTACCGTCCTCCTGATGACCTTCTCTAATCCCACAAAAGCAGGTTCTAGCTGTGTGTTCTAACCCGCTGTCACACATCCTGACTGCAGATCTCCTCAAGCAGCGTCATAACTGGACTTCCTCACCGATTGATGACATTTAAAGCGTCGCCTTTTGAATGTGGGTTTTTTTTATTTCAGAAGGAAAACGCATTTATACACAATCAGATCCACAAAAAGAAACCTAACCAAATTAACTTGATCTTCATTTATGAAAGTATAAAAAGCCAACGCAGCTTGCAGTCAGATAAATAATCCATGTTTCTTAAAAGAGCACATGGATAAGATAACCGTTATCTTATCAAGAAAGGAACAAAAGACAAATTAAAAAAAAAAAAAATAGAGTAAAGATGCTGCTGGAGGATCGTCTGCCTCAATTTTTCTGTTCCACTGAGCGGATGAGTCCAAGCACAAAGGGGGGAGATTAGCATGCTGCTGTTGTTTCATTAATACTTCTTGACAGACATCTTGCCTGTGCAGCGAGGGGAGGACTCCCGAGGAGCAATCAGTGTCGTCCTTTACGACCAACAGGGACAGAAAATCACCGACGAGCACTCGAGCACATTTGTCTGCCTCTGCAGCAGAACCCGGCGGCGGTGCAGTCATCCTTCATCCGTCCTCCACACAGCCCTCACGCTGCCAAAGATCCGACCAGAAATCCGTCTCATTCCGCTCAGTGTGGGTGAGGAAAACTTTTGCACGCTGGTTTCACCCAAAAACGAAGCAAGATCTCATTATGTCAGGATGTGAATTAGTATGAATGTAAGGATAAACATCAGGCATTTGTTTTTCGTAAAAAAGCTAAACTCATCTATTGTTATCATCAGTGTCCTTCACTTTGAATCAGATTGACTCTTTAGAGCCAATTAAAAATAAAAATGCACCAGCTGTAGGTGCTGACTCACACACATTTGTAATATAGTTGATTACAAAACCATCATCGGGATTCAAAATGTCTTTTCTTGACAAACGTTTAGATCATTCGCTATTCGAGTATTCAGAGGGAGACGGAGGCCGATGAATTTTCATCATGTTCTACTGTTTGCACCAGTAGAACGATTTCTCCGTCTTCCTCTACGTGGTTCTTTTTCTCTCTCTGTGGCCTCTCGTCTTTGTGTGTCAGTGCAACTCGCACGGTGATGAAAAAAGTATTATTTGACTGTGATGTGACTCTGTTCTCCGACTGAGGAACAACCCCTCCCCTCCCCCCCGGTTGAGGCTGAAACTCCAAATATAAGATGGAAGGAACCCAGATAGAACAATTAAAACCATCATGGAGAGTTTCTACCTGCCCTCATTTAGTTTGGACACATTCACACAAAAAAAGAATGAGTGAATCTAATCATCAGTTTCACATTTATTATCTCGGTGAAGTTTTCTTTTAGATGACTGCATCCAGAGAAACAAATGGTACCAAATGTGTTGACTGGCATAAAACAAAACATATCTTTTATTCCATGAATCCTGACTGAAGGTTAACTTGCATGTCAGTGTTCTATGTTTTAATCTTATGCATTTAATGTTTTAATAAATCTTCTACTTCTTGATTTAGGAGTTACGACGAATCAGAAATCATTAAATAATAACATTTTCACCAGAATTAGCCTGGTTCTTACCAACGCTCAGGAAGGTAGGGTTCCTCCTCACGCTGAAGCACAGATACACTGAATACCACCTCATCACAGTAAAAAAGGGATTTTTATGCAAACATATGAGTTAATATGGAGGTGTTTACATCCCTATGTTTTTCTATCCGTGTGTTTTTGTATTTATTCATCACATAAAAGATCTATCTGGATCAGAGGCAGTTAATGATGAAGACACAAAGAGGATTTAAAGATGACGAAGGGTCCTGGAGCTGAGAGAAGCAGGCAGAGCCGGGATGTAAATATTGTTATTGTTGTGACCTTTGTTGAGCTGAGTGTGTAATTGTCCTTGTGTGTGTGTGTGTGTGTGTGTGTGTGTTCTTGACATTGTGATCATCCATTTTCCTTCACTGCTGTGGTGAGGAATGGGTTTGCAGAGATACAAATGGCACAGAGGATAATGCGTTCTCTAACTGTATTAATTTTTGACCCTGTGGAACAGGTAGGACTTCATATCACGCCCAAGGACGACTGAGCAGGTACTGTATGTACTCTTGGGGAATTTAACCCACTCTCCTTGGCGGCTTCGATTTACAACTTGTTCATCCTGCATCTCACACGCTGATCAGAGCATCGAATTGGGGCTGCGATCTGTTGTCAGCATCGTGCTCACGTGTGGCAGCCTCGTCACAGGATGTCCAGAGTCAAGCGATACAGGTGGCACTTTTTTTTTTTTTTTTTTTTTTTTACTGCTTGATCCAAAAGTAAAATGTTCTGGTTCTCATTTATAATGCCTCACACACATGAGACGTCTTGTCTGATAGAAGGTTATTACTTCCATTACAGTATTCTTGGAGCGTTATTTGCTGCCATATATGCTCCACAGTTTGGACAGAGTAGGAGAAATACGGTTGTGTTGGAATATTGTGTCGCCTGACAGCACATATAAATGTCTCACTTGGGGTGACAGAAAAAAAAATGAGTACGGTATTTTAATAACACTCTAAATTGAGATGACTCTCTCTTAGGGAGATTCAGTGCACATAGACGTGATTGACCAGTATTGTGCATATTGGTCCTCTGACTCACCGGTGATGATCAGAGTGTGTGGGATTCCTGCCTCCTTCAGCATTGGCTGGATGTGTTGGTTGTAGAGACTCAGAGCCTGTCCTTTCCCACTCTGTGGGTTCACCAGCAACATCATCCGAAAAGGCAGAGGCAGCGCTCTCTTTGACCCCCCTACAGAGACAGAGAGACAAGACAGATGAGGACGATTGGAAACAAAAAGAGAAAGCACAACTGGCTGAATTAACTAAATAAAACTGTGGTTTAGACGGCCAAAAGAACAACAGAACAGAGGAGTTGATTCTGATCATGAGACTCTACATAACAGAATACATTTAAGAACTAAAGGAAAGAGAGCGAGAGAAATTTGATTTTGATTTTTAACATCACGTTTATTCCTAAAAGTCAAATTACAAAAATAATCACGTTGACACAAAATCCAAAAGAGATTCACGTAAAGAGGATTTTCAATAGCACTGTGGGTTTTCTGAACAAAGAAAACAGCTAATCTCTTAACATTTATCATAATTAAAATAACTTCACGCAGTTAAAAAAAAACAAACAACTAAATGAATAACAACGAAACAAAAATTAAAATGCAACTTAAATGTAAATAATGTCACTTTTAAACTTGTTTTTTTAAGCTTGTTTTCAGATCGCAGAGGGGTCATTAGAGTATAAGCCACTATAGCCTGAACATTACTATTATTATTTTTTCCAGGATATGTGGAATGATAGAAAAGTGAATGATCACAGGACAGGACAGGATGTATACGGTGAGCAAAGGAGCTCCTGAAACAGTCCAGAACATAGCAGCAGGGTGTAGCCAATCAATGAATGGATCAATGGGACATAACCAAGAGGCTGGGAAGGTGTGTGGGTGCAGCTATAGATTGAAGTCCCAGAATCCCAATGGGAGGCCAGACTCAGTGAAACCACAAGGTTTGGCTATCCAACCTAACACAGAGGTGGTTGACGCTGAGTTTCCTCCTCCACCATGACCTAAAGACAGTTTGCTAAAAGGCAATCTAGACATTACCGAACATCTTGTGTGTCCTGCAGTGGATTTTTAATGAAAATGAAGGTATTCTTTCTTCATTTGGGACTGCTGGTTTATGACGCCAGATTACGTGTCCAGTTCTCATGACTGGGATGTGTAATCCTGATGCTCAACTGAATCTATACGGAGACATAGAACAAAAAACAGACAAAAAAAAAAAAAGAAAAATGGAATAGCTTAAACACATATAATTGCCTAAAATAAAAGAACTTAAAAATAGTCAAGGATTACTGAGACATTGCTCACCCTCACAAACGACTGCCTGGTTGAAAGAGATGGAAACAGAGCTCTGCATCTCAACAGTACTTCCTTGATCTATGATTACAGCCATCTCACTGGGTGCCCCTCAACCCCAGAGCATGGGAACTGTCCCAGCTCTTAATAGAATAATGACTAGTCCGGTTTTCGCTGTAGGAAATGACACCCTAAATAAGAGGGGAAAACCCAGGAGTTACAAAAAAAAACACATTTTTCCAGCAAGGTTGCCTATTATCGCCATCTGAGCACATATAGTCTGAAAAGAGACCGCGTTCTCGGCTTTGTCTGACAACGGTCCAACACATTCAGCAGGATGTCAGCTTCTATTCACCAACTGCAGGGACCAAGGCTTCACTTCAAACAAAATGTCATCTTAAACACACGAGGACATTACAGTATATTTCTAGAGCATTTGTATTTACTCAGGTCATAATAAGTCTCTCACTTCCCATCCATGATCCATCGCCTTATGTCTTAATCGTTCCCATTGAGGATGTACAGACAGACGAAAGACATCATGCAAAGACAGAACGGAGAATGATTGCAGGAAAATTAAGAAGGTATTAAATCAAATCAACTGGACTTGTAGAAAAGTTCCTTGTAGATGTTTCACCTCTCATCCCAGACGATTCTTCAGTCCTCAAACCTTCTTTTCCCTCCAGGTAGGGAGACCCAGACATCAGTGACAACAGGAATAAAGCCTCACAACCAGAGGAGGTGGGCTGTAAACCGGGTTGACATAAAAGATGCTGGAGTAAACAGGCTAAAGCAGGACGTCGTGTTTGAGACTGAACTTTCAGAGAGGAACCAGTTGAACTGTCAGCTGGGATTGTCGGTTGAGCTTGACTTCCACGGCCTGCCTGAACTCGTACTACGTATCACCTCTGAAACCAGGGCTGTGTTTTCTGGCTTGAACACCTGTCACCTGTAGTTCAAACACCAGAACTTGAATGACAATATGAATTCTGTATTTACTCTGTGTCCCGATCAGAAGCATGGGAGCCATCTGTACACAGAGAACAACTGACAGGACATCTTATTTTACCTTTCAGGCTACATTAGTGGACTCTTTATTTGATTCCAAGGGGGGGGGAGGGAGGGAGGGAGGGAGGGAGGAACTTCCCACAGTTACAATTAAATCTGAACTTTATGGAAAGTTTCCATAACTTGTATCTGCTTCATGTCCGTTCTACAATCTTAATATTTGATCCTGAACAACCACCGCAGTATTTGGAATCATTTCTTTTTTTTAATTAGAATTAATTGATCAATTGATCACAGGCACTTTTTTAAGTGTAATAGAATTGTGGACCATTTCAATGAGTATGAATTAACATGTGGTTCACTCCATGACAGAAATATATATTTTTTAACTGACTTTCACAAAAATGTGCCAAAATGTGATCTGCAGTTTGACTTATTCTAGCACAAAAACTGTCCTCATTTAAACCCAATAAGGTTACTTAGGATAAAGTATTCCAAAATCACCTACGGTGGTGACTGGCAAACACCAATGGTGTAAATACAGCTATAAAAAATTGTGTAAATAATGAGACTCCTTAATTTTTAGAGTGTGGAGGATGAATCAAGGAGCGTCACAACTTGAGGAAAGAAGCTGCTCTGTAGTCGCATTAAGTTTTTAATCATTAACAAACATGCAACGGGGGGATCCATTTGTCACATTAAAAAGAGATAAATTAACATGTAATCGACCTGCTTTTGTTCAGATATCTGTTAAACATCAAGAGTAGTCGGATTACTTGTTTATTAAGACAAATATATTTGAATATTTTGTGTCTCTGATCTGATCAACAACAAAACGTGGGCCTATGGTTCCGCCCTGCTACACACATAATATATCAGAAAACATTACATTTATATTAAACCACCTGTCAGTAACTTGCGCTGATGGGAACTGATTTTTAGGGGGGGGGGGGAACTCTGTTGTGTTTTACAGCTGAATCCCACTCAGATTCACCAAACTGCAGCACAGATTTTGGTGCAGAGGAAGGCGATAACTCTCGTCCGTCAGGCCGTCTGTAAATCAAACAGCGGAAGCCGTTCAAGCACACAGCAGATTTTTGCTGAGCGAGAACCACAAAGGGTGTGGAAGGAGAAGGAGGTGGC
Organism: Antennarius maculatus; assembly: GCA_013358685.1. Taxonomy (NCBI): domain Eukaryota; kingdom Metazoa; phylum Chordata; class Actinopteri; order Lophiiformes; family Antennariidae; genus Antennarius; species Antennarius maculatus. The sequence goes on from CM023612.1 coordinate 22,716,206, forward strand.
AGCGGTTAGCTCGCTGTACGTCTAAATTAGGAAAAAAGGCAGAGACTTTACGACAGTCTGGTTTTGTTAAAATCATCTTCTGCTGTCTGTCAACCACTCGTCTACAGAGAATCCTTTGCACTGTTGTAATAAAGAAACATCTTTCTCTTTGTGGAGCAAACATATCCATTACAGGTATTTCAGGCTGCAGTGTCAGACACAGGGAGGGGGGAGTTGGGCTGCTGCATGGAAAAAAAAAAAAAAAAAAAAAAAAAACTTTGGCTGGTTTGTTTGTTGGTCGTCTGTCTTTAAATCCAAAATTTATGAATGGATTTAAAGAAGTAGAGATTATCAGGAAGAAAGTTCACTAGTGAGATTACAAATATAAGATGAAAATGTATGTATAGAGTGCTGATTCAGCTACGTCACACGTTTGATAGATTCACGTTCATTTAATTCATTTTTTTGAGACGGTCACGTACCACCTCGACTATATTTATTTCAACATTCGCTCATTCGGTTTTTCCTTGACTTTCTGCAACGCTGTCGTTTTTCAAAATGAAGTCATGAGACAGAGGAAAACATGAGATCACAACTGTACACAAATAATGTGTCTGGTGTGTTAAGCTTGGACAAAAATGGACTTCTTCCCATTAAAAAAAAAAAAAAAAAAAAAAAGAAATGGGGATAAACATATGTTCTTTCACCACAGAAAGCAAAAGACTTCCTGTGTACTTGAGAGGACACTCTTGAGAATAACACCGACTGCTTTTTTTTGTTTGTTTGTTTGTTTGTTGGATTGATGGGGAGTGTAATGCGCAGAAAGTTGTGATACAGACATTCTGCACAAGAACATGAGAACGCTTTCATGGGGCTTATAGTCTGGCGCTGGTTTTCTTAAACTTCCCATGTTTACTCACATCTTTTGAAATTTGATCGTGGTGAGAGGGAGCAGGGGAGGATCCTGTCATTACAGATACAGAGCTGCTGTGATTCCCAGGCCGAGACGACACGTCAAACTCTATCGCTGCGCAGACCCGACGAAGAGGAGTCCAGAGGCAGAGGATTACTGCTGTCACTGCAGACTACACACACACTCACACACACACACACACACACACACACACACACACACGTTTCTAATAGCTCAGAGACAGAACATGTAGGCAAGACCCTGAATATACACCTCAAAGATGAGCTAAAGAACATTGTGGTGGAATTATGTCACTGGTGTTGTTTGACATTGACAAAAACAAAAATATTATTTTCAATAGATAACTTGAAAACTTCCATTTGTAAAGAATCAATTACAATAGACCTAATGCTTTTAAATTAAAACTATTCTCTCTCTTATCATCTTAAATAACCATGAACCTCATAACAACCCCAATTTGACAGATTCCGGAGAACATTTTCATAGTGAAGGTTTCCTATTTTGCAAGTCAAACTGTTTTACATAACAGGGAATCCCAGCTGCCTCGCTGGAGGTTTTGATGGCAGAAATCGGTGCAGTGAGAGCATTTTGGGATTACCCAGATATTCTAATTAATCACACTGGATTATTCCGCAGTGGTTTGCTTTCGTGTTGTGATTCATTGTCGTGGGACAGCAGCAGCTGCAAGCTCAAGCAACACGACAATCAGGGTAGGATTTAATCAATAGTGGTTATCGCTCTGCTTGCAGCCGTCACCTGCCTCATGATAAAGCTGTCCACAGCTGAACTTAATCAATTTATTGATAACAGAGAATCAATGCTGTTTAGATACTATTTGAGAGGGTACCTCAACTTTCAAATCTCATTAGAGCTGCAGGGCTGGAGAACAGGCACCAACACTCTCTGTGTGTGTCACCATTCTCTCTTCTTCTGTTAAAAGTTGAACTTGAGCCATGAGCAATCTGACCCCAACATGCAGTATGTAATTTACTTCCAGTGTCTGACGGCAAAAAAACTAGTCTGTAATGAGGTTACCTATTAATTAACCACACAATACTTCATAAAGCTGTTGTCTGGACCACAACTTGGTGCACTACTGTTCATAGATCCTGTAAACAAGAGTAGGAAAGTAAACAGACTGATTCAATGAGAGGCCACAAAATATGGTGTGTTTATGTATACTATATATATATATATATATAATTATTATATATATATTTATTATTATTATTGTTATTATTATTATTATTATTTATATATATAAGAAGAAGAAGAAGAAACGTTATGTTTGCAAACTAAATCTACTACTCCTATGATTCTTTCTTGAGAATCAGATGTAAACATACATTTTCAAGCAGGCGTCTCCCTTCGGGGGTAAATGTATCTGGAGCAAATACATCCCACAATAAAACTCTCTGAGTGCACCACAGGTCAGGCTGGTGGCACACACAGCAAGAGGTCAGACAAGAAGCCCTGACCTCATTCATACTAATATTTTGGATCCAGGGCTCCTGAACACTCAATACTTATTTTGCATTTTGGTATTCTGGATACAGTCACTACTATTCAAAATATATTCATACAACTAAATACACCTTTTATTCAATCACATCTCAGCTAAATTTTCAACCAGAGACTATACAGCTGCTTCACGGAAGCTCAGAATCCGGTGAGTTTCAGATGATAGTAGTTTACAAGCAAAACTTTTGAGGTCTGATTTTGTTAAACTCTGATGTGAAGAACATTTAGAATCAATTTTACACAGTGACAGTTAACTAGAAAGTCAGTAGAGCGCATTCCTCCACTTTAATTCAGTCAAACTCACCCAAAGTCAGAATGTAACGTTGATTTACTGGGGAGACTACCTCCCACAAATAATATTTAAATCTGGGATATCCAAAGTTTTCTATGTGCCCCAAATACACAAACCAATGTCCTGATAAGTCTTTTCTTTTTCCGTCCAGACTCAAGCATTACTCTCTGTGCATTAAAAAAGTTTTTAAAAAAAGGCAGTCACTGACTGCAACATCCCGCAACACCCCTAAATTCAAAATTTGACCTTGACCCTCTTGCATAGGTCAAAGATCAAAGCTAGTGCTCTGACCTACTGTCATAGATCAAAGTATTAGCTTTGATCTATGGTCTTACACTGGCCTTCTCCTTCGTCTTTCTGTCTTATCCAGTTCCTGAGTGTACGGACGTTGAAATTTGACCTTAACCAAGTTTACTCAAGGTCAAGGTCATCATCTCATTTTCATCCCCTTTGCTGAGAGAATAATTTGCTTTTTGTTTCATCTTTCTATCTGCAACGGTTATGGAGATATTTGGTGGACTGACTAACGGACGGACAAACACACGAACACTGACAATTACAATACATCACCGCTTTGAAGCAGGATGTAATAAAACACAGTTATGTCTCATAATGTTAGGAATAAAATGGATCCTCACCTTTATCCACATCTGCATAAAAAATGAATGCAAAACATTTATGGGGTTCTTCTCGCATGTCATTACCTACTCTTCCTCTGTTCACTGTCACTCCAAAGTTGTGCTAACAAGTAAAGCAATAAAATGCTGAATATAATAATAATAATAATAATAATAATAATAATAATAATAATAATAATAATAATAATAATAATAATAATAATAAAGTCTGTTCTGGCCTCATCCTTCCACAAAGAAAATCTGTTCAGTAATTTTTATTCTGCTGCCAAACCGGCAAACTAACAGACTTGGGTGAAATTATAACCTCAGAAGAAACTAAATGGAACCCATGCAGCTTTGTTTTCAACAAAACAGCAGAAATAGGAAATAAAACGATTGTTCCAAATGGCTCCACAGCAAAGACGTTGCTTTTACCGGGTAGATAAACTGGGTGGCAGCAGAGGAGTACTACGTTCCAAAAGAAATGATACTGCATCTAAACAAATTAGCTCATTTCTATTCTGACAGTGACAAAGAGCAGGAATTGAAGCATGTTTTTTCATGTTAAAAATATATTTGTGCAGATGGGTATTAATCTGGGTCACAGAGTTTGATACCAACTACAGCTTTTTGAAAGAAAAATGAAAATAATCAAAAAAACAAATACATTCAAAAAAAAATGTTAATGGAACCAGGAAGAACATGGTGATGAGGAGGTCAAATAATGAGAAAGTTTGTATCAAATTATCGTGGGAAGATGCCCCCTGAGTATTTATACCTCTTGGCCTGACATAAACTCAGTACTGTACATTATGTACAGTACTGTTTCTCAGGTCCCTCTCATGTCATTACCATTTGTTTGCATACTAAATGGTGACTCTCTGGGCTACAGCAGGCCTATTGTTTAATTCACTGGTGGAGTGGGTCAAAGGTAATGTATGATAAGTCTACTCTACACGCACCTGATGTGAACTCAGTAACAGTAGTGTGTTTTTCAGGTGCCTTTTATGTTACAAGGGTTGGTGAATTTTTGACTTTCTGACATTGATTTACCAGACCACTCCTGTTAACGTTACAATTAAAAAGACAAAAGGAATGTAAGAAAGTTTCAACACAAAATGAGCAAAGCAAACTAATTAAAATCACCTTTAAGGTGAAGTGATAAGACAATAACTCACAAAAGGTATTTTTAAAAAAAAATAAAAGCAGACTGGAACAGCAAAATCTGTTGGTGCTGCTGTCTAAAAACAATGACTACAAGAGTCTAGTGACGCTGTTCAACAATCATGTACTCCGGCTACAGAAATGTGATATTCAACAGCCATTGTGTTCTCCAATATCACTGTCCTTGTTCTCATGTTGTGGAGTGTCTGCCCAAACATTGGTTATTGAAACATAATAAGGACTTCATGGAAACTTCCACAAAGGAGTGGAGCCAATTTCTATAAGGTAAGCATGAAAGAGCAGTTGAGACTGTTAATCTAATCGTCTGTTAGGTAATAAATGTACAAGGTAATATATATGAGTCATTGTTCAGTTAACCTGCCAAAGATTCTCAGGTTCCAGCTCCTCATTTGTGAGGATGTGGAGCTTTTGTGTCTCATGTGAGACCGTAAGCTGATAACTGTCAAGTTTCCTCAGCACATTTTATAGACTAAACTTAAATTGATTTATTTTGATAATGATTGGTCCATTATTTAGTTGAATAATCATTACAATTGTTGTGAAAGAGCTTATCATATCTCCTAAACAATTTGTCAATAAAGTTTCTCAGCCTGCTTTGAAGTGGGAAAGAATGCTGTAACGGAGATATTTATGTCAACGACTTTTGATACTGCGCCTCGATGACAAAGGAAGTTGTATCTATAAGTGACAAATGTTCATTTTGATGTCGTTTACAAGAGGTCAGAAAACCTCATCTTGATATTTTTTTTTTGTCTATGCTCAAGTTGTTCAAGTACATGTTTTAAATGTATTACATAATAAAGTGGCTTGAATATTAAATGTATATGTAATATTGTTAAAAATATATATATCACATGTGAATTTATAGAACCTTTTTTGGGGGGGTTTTGTTTGTTTACATACGGGATGTGCTCAAGACCCAATATGCAAAATGTGGTCTTTTTGAACTACTCCTGCTCCTGGGAGCCTCCAGTTTGGCCCTGACGGTCTGTAACGTCTACGGTTTGACACGAATGACGCGTCAGGTCTGATGAAATGAGAATAACATTAATGACTTTATATCTCGGGATGTTTTCATCACTATCATCACTTCTGCAGTCATGGAAACATAAAAACAAAGACAACAGAACCAACCCTCACCGTCTCTCAGGTGTTGCTGGGCAGCGCGCTCCCTGACGGCGCAAGCCCACATCTCCGCCACCTCCAGGTTGGCGCACGGCTCCTGGAGCGCGGCGAGCCGAAAGCACCGCTCCACTCTCTGGCGCGTCACCCCGGAGCTCACCAGGCGTCGTCTCAGCGGGTAAAAGTAGGCTGTCAGGTAGGCAGCCGGGTCCGAGCTGTCGCTGTCCCGGTACGCGCGGCAGCCCACGCAGTCCTTCAGGTTGAGCACCAACCGGTTCCTCCAGGCGTGCGTGGAGGGGAGTCTCTGGACGATGAGGTCCCTCTCGGTCAAACTCACCGCGTACCTGACTTTCCGGTTCCCGGTGAGTGTGAACTCCCCGTAAAGAGACACCGGCTTGTTGTTCCGGTCCAGTTCGGCGATCCTCTGATCCATCCTGAGCCGCAGGCACCCTCTCTCATCGCCACCCGGCCGGACGGTTGCGCACAGTGTGGAGACTCCAAACTGCACTGACAGCCGGCTGCTCGGACCGGTCCCGCCAGCCACATGTGACGTATCCGGTTACATTTCAAAATAAAAGATGGGCGCTTTTTTCCCCTCCAGTCCTGTTCAGTATTTTCCGCATAATAGAACTAAAAGCGCACCTAAAAGCCTTTAATTTTCTCAAAAACCGACAGTGCGCCTTATAATCCAGTGTGACTTGTATATGAAAATAGGCCGTTCGTTGCAGGTGCGCCTTATAGTGCAGAAAATACTGTATTTGGCCTTATTTAGTCTTCATCCATGCACCTCGAACTGAAGTCCATTCATTTGTAAAGAAATCATGTTCCTGAAGAATCAGCATTTCGACCACTCTGAAAAAATCTATAATAAAAACCAAGTTGTGGGTGATGTAAAATCCACACAGTGAGTCTGAATCCGCATCATATTGCTGGTAATATTACACCTCTATGACACAATACAACAGAAAAAAAAAAATCTTTGACAGATGAGCCATTGCTACACAAAATTTCATCATAATACATGGACATTTGGAAAAGTGTTGCAAATAAATCATAATTCCTAATCACCTCTACTCTGTACTAGTCAATGCCAGATAAATCAGATTAATTTAATTTGTAATAAATGTATCTGCCTGTGATACGTAGCAGGCATATTCACAATTAAAAAGGTGTGTGCAGGTATTTGTTAAGTACAAATTTCCCACAACCCATTCTATAATTCGATTCATGAGTTGTGTGTTGGCTCAGTATCAAAATATATAAATATGCTTACAACAACTTATTTTAACCATGGTTTCAATTCCCATACTCACTGCCCATAATGTCAAATTACCAGTTTGTGCTTTTAATTTGTTAAAACCTCTAATTTCACTGAGTTGTGGTGAATCTGCGCCTCAGTACTGAACTACTGGAACCAGTTTTCGTGGCCGAAAACAAGTGTTGTGCTGCCATCTAGTGGTAAATCGACGGAAACAGATGTTCTTTGTTCTAGTGGCTCTCATGTCTGACTGGTGAAGGTGCAGCTCACTGCTGGAGGATGGAGAACATTCCCCAGGAGTGGACGCAGATGAACCTTGTTTGAGTTGGTGGTCTTTGTTCCTGTGGAGAGAGAAAATTTTATATAAAACTGTCTGTGCTGTTACACTTCTTGTACTTACTTCTTTGACAACCTCAGTAGCGATCGTCATTGTAATACTGCAGTAATACTGCAGTTGTTGGGAGAGGTAATGACCTCTGTGTTCCACGACCTTCACAGTTTTATCTACAACTTGCATGTTTACTGTGAAATGAACTCACATAATGTGGTGCAAGAAATGAAGTCACTCAGTTAAAACAACGGTTAAACAAAAGTTTGATTGCTTATCATTTTAACAATAAAACCTATGAGTAGCACCATTTGTCCTGCTTTATCAAATTTTATTTGCATAGCCCAAATTCACAAATACCAATTTGCACCAGAGGACTTCACGGTCAGGGTAACATTTCCTGCCTTTGACCTTTGAACAGGGAAAAATTCCATAAAAATCCAACACAGGAAAAAAAAAAAAAGAGCTATCCCTTGTGAGAACCACAGCTGATAAATTTCTCCCTAGGATGGATAAATGTTCAATAGATCTTACAAGTATATGTACAGCAATCATCATCAACAATCAAAGTCATTCTGGACATCCTACCTGTTCATCCAAGTCATATTGTGCAAGAACAGTTGTTTGCGGTACAGATGAGAGAGATACCTTTCTATATTTAACAATGTAGCATGTACATAATTTAGAGTGTTGAAATGAGTTTAGACTTTTATCTCAAGGTAACTAATAGTGACATGTTTTGATATATCCCACTGGTGCAATAAAAATGAATAAAATCTATGCTGGCAATTAGAATTAAAATCCATGTAGTCCTTAGGCTGCTTTGATACAAAGGACAGTAATTTCTTTGCGCTTCAATTATGGATTTCCTCCTGGATGATTCTTATATATTCACAAAATATAAAATCAGTGACAACATTAGTACAAAATTAGATCAAACACTGCAGCAAATTACCTCTGATGATTAGAAGCAAAGAGAGCAGATCACTTCATTTAAATGAGTTCTCCCACTTGCATACAAATGCACTTTAATTAGTGTTAAATGGAACCAAAGTGAACAATGAACAGAAAGAAGGGTGATTAAAATGTGCATTTTTTTTGTCTTGGTTGTTCACACATTCACACAGTGATGACTGCTGATAGAAGAGAAAAGGACTGATTCATTTGTTCTGAAATGATTGATGGAAGTTGATGTTTCATTTTCAATTCTTTATTTCATATTAGCAGACAATGATAAGTATTACTTGTGTAGCACAGAGAGAAATGTCAACACCAGAATGCAAATCCATTTGAACGAATATCACGGCCTGTAGGATACTTTGTTATTTTGTGATTGATTTTACCCATCTTAAATTATAATATAAACTAGTATTGAAAAACACATTCTGAATATTTTGTAATCAAGAAGATGTGACATAGCGACATGGTAGTTAAGTCATTTATTAGTGATTAAAACAGCTGATATTAGTTTGTTGTCTCTGATCTCTCCATTTTTTCCTTGTCAGCCAGTCAAAATCGTTTTCCTGCAAGACTGCAGCTTCTGTCAACCACAACTGAAATTAGGTTCGATATATTCAATAAATGCTCCATATCCGAAGAAAGAATAAGGCCCACAACACACACACGAACAAACAAGATGTCTACATTGTCTGTATATTTTTTTTGCAAAGCATTCAGCATCAGTACCATTTCTTTAAGAGTTCCAAACCTTTGGGTAAGAATATGCTGATGTGGTTCTTCAGTGTCTGTTACTCTTGTCATTTTTGTTATCTAAATGTACATTTAGACGTTCAGATTCTATATAAGGAAGCATGCACTTAAGTCAACCAGCAGATGGTGCTGTTGGATCCATAATTAGACACCTTGGGACACAATTCACAAAGAACTGGTTCTGAAATAAACATGAAAGTGACCTCAAATCCTACTTGGGGAAAAAAAAATCCAATGCAGTACATGTCTGTGCAAAGTAACACAATACAATTTCTCATATGTTTTTTTGTTTTGTTTTGCGTGACATCTTATGTTTATACCAGATATTTCAGTGGGTGAAACAGGAGTTTACACCAACATGTGGTAGATTACACTCAGTGGTGAATGATTTACAAGCCCACAGCACTTTGGCCATGACTTCTCTGAAGATATTCATAAAAATGTGGATATGCAGTATAACATGAGAAAATCAAAGGCATGTTAGCATTTTTAAATGGTAAATCACCCAGCCCTCTGATGTGGACACTAATGATAGAAAACATAGCTCAGTATAGATCATAATAGATCTTGTTAAATTCTATACATCCCTGTATTAGAAATCGCATAACCTACAGGTGCAGGAACTTCATCAACTCATTAAGCTACCAAAAGTGATAGTTTTAGCCGCAATTAAGCAGTTAACGTGGCCTACCTTTTGCCAACATTGGCTAAATTTATCATATAAAATCCCACTTAAAGTAAATTATTTGATTCATGTTCCAGCATTGCCACTGTGTGCACTGTAAATATCTCTTCATATTTCATTATTAGTGATTCGCAGCGTAATTTATCATCATTATCAGTTCATCAGTTATGTACAGTATTTCAGGAGTGTGTTCCTGCAAGTCTGACTTCTCCTTCAAAGTCCTTCTTGCATTCTTGGCTAGCTCCAGGCGCTGGCACGTGATCTACAGACAGGAGAAGGGGAGTGGGAGGAGTAGGAGGAGGTAAGCGTATATGCAGATGGGAATTATCGGTCCCAGTAAACACCTGGAGCCAGAGGGGAAACGAGATTAACTTATTCACATGTGAGTCTGGCGCCACAGAATTTAGTGCTGCTAAAACGCACTCCTTTTTATCCACTTCACACGGAAGATAGGTAGGCTCACCTTAATACCAGCTTTAGCAGTGAATGTAGCTTTTTTTTTTTTTTTTTTTCTTCAAGCTATTCAGCCTTTACTTTGAACATGAACATATTATGTAATTTGCTGCAATGGGAGAAAATGCCTGTGAAAAATGTGCATGTGTCTTCAGCATGGGATCATTATACACACTACGGGATTCACAACAAAAGAGGCCTTTCATTTCGAACTGCAGGGCAGATGCTGATTTCCTAAAAGCTATTGATTTGAAATGGCACAGCTGAGGAGCGATGGAGGAGCCATGAATGATGACAGTGGTTTCTCGCTTCCACTTTCTCCAGCTGTGAGCTCTCTTGCTTGCCTGGCCTTGAAGGGAGGAAGAGGGCTGTCCCTGCACATGGTGTTTTTCATTTAAGACAGTGCTGTCACTCCAAAGGCTGATGAAAACAACCATGCCTTCACAGCTTACTTTCTGCACACATGCCCAATCTTGGCACTAATTGCCAGCACTGGCATGCTTCACTATGTGATTTCATTTCTGAGCATCAAACTCATGACATAAGTTTAATAAATGATAAAATGCATTATTTGCTATTAGGGCCAACGATGCACTGATGTCAACTCAGTGCACATCAATAGGGTTGTAACATTAACCTAATTATTTCTTATATAATATACGACTCACTGAACCTGCCTCAACCCAATCACCAACCCACACTCTGCACACATATGCTGAGAAATAACTGAGTAGGAGGCAGCAGTGTCATATACCTCCACATTTAGTTAGCATTGGCATCCAACATGACAGATTGCCCATATGGGTCACTTAGCACTGATAGCTTGCAGAGAAGGTTCGCCTGTCTGCCTAGCTCTCCTTTACTACCACCTTAATTCTGCTCTGTTTCTTCAGATGCCCATCCTCTTTGTCAAGGCACTATAATTATGTACGAATTATGCAAACCTGCCTTTTGCAAGCAAACAATAGAATCTTTCTTGCGCTGAAATTATGGGTTTAATGGTAATATGTAAAAGAGATATATAGCTGCATATTGTGAAATTCATCATTTAGAACTAATTAAGTTGTCGCCGCAAGGAAGCTATTTGGAGACTAATCATTTTTGTGTATAACTTTCAGCTAAATCATTGTCATTCCTTTGTAGATTAGCTACTGTGAAAACTGAAAATGTCCTTTAAAAAAGTAATATCATTTGTTTTACAGATGGAGAGGGCCTATTGTGTATAAAGAATTTTAAATCTGCCATCCACAAATCCTTACTCTCACCCTTTTTCTGACAGTGCAGGCTCATGCTGTGCATCTTATGCCTATCTTCCTCTTTTTCTTTATTATTACATCCCGCTTCAAAGCGGTGATGTATTGTAATTGTCAGTGTTGACGTGTTCGTCCGTCCGTCCATTCATAAGTCCACCAAATCTCTTCACAACCGTTGCAGATAGGAAGATGAAACAAAAAGCACATTACTCGGGCTGCAAAGGGGATGAAAATGAGATGATTGATGATGATCAATTTTTGTACACTCAGGAACCAGATAAGATAGAAAGACGAGGGAGGGCAGTATGAATAAGACCATAGATCAAAAATAGTGCTCTGATCTACCTACGCACTAGCTTTGATCTATGGTCAAAGCTATGCACTGGTCAGGTACTATCAGGATACCCTGACCTAAGTCGTGGGATGTTACAGTCTCTGACTGCCTTCTTCTTATTATTATTGGTCACATCATGTTTTATGAGGTGTTGTCTTTCAGCCCCCTTAATATATGGTTGTCGTGGCCGAGTGGTTAAGGCGATGGACTAGAAATCCATTGGGGTCTCCCCGCGCAGGTTCGAATCCTGCCGACAACGACTTGTTTCACAAAGTTCCCCACTGTGGGACAAATTAAGGGTTACCTTATGGTTCATGTTTTACATGAGATTTATGAAAAACAATGCCTCTGAACTTTGCTGAAATGATATTATAATAAGTCCTTAATCATGAACCTGTTAAAAGAGCCACAAAACATCAGGATTATTCCCATTTGGGGTCTTTTGTCACCTTGAATAAGACCAAGAATTAGCTAATATCGTGAGATACTGTCAGACAATGCAGAGAGAACTTTTCCAGAAATAATGGGTTAAAATGGATTGGATTTCTTCCAACACTAAAATCTCCCAACATTTAGTGATGAAATTATATTTTAAGTGTTTATTACTCAACTAGTTCATTCATCAGTTAATGGATATGAAAAGTGAAAGGAAATGTTCTTATTCTCCTTGTTTCATTTGTGATCAATACTTCTGTCATAATTAAAATATGAAAGTGGATCCAACAGTTATCCAGCTATCCTGACTCTGTTTTTGTACAGTGGCAGAATAGAGTATAGGTAATATCTGCTAAGAATAAAAACTAGCCAGCACACTCTTATATGACCGTCTGCACTAATATTTCAACTTCCGATTTTTTTATGAAGGGTGTTTTATTTGTTGTTACACTGCCTCCACTGTTGGGACTTACTGGGTATTTTTTCAGAAAACATGAATAAAACAAAAAAATGGGAGCACAGAATACAGATAGAAATTTCCATCCATTCCCATGTCAATATCTGTCTTAATTAATGAGCATAAAAGAGCCTTTAGCGATCTTGTTGGATGTATTGACTGAATACACAGCTTCTCTTTGTTATGTTTTATTACGTTATGCGATGCTATGTTATATTATGCCAAGATATGTTATACTATGTTATATTATTATGCTATCTTGTGTTTTGCTTCATTATATTAGAATTATGGAATCAGTAAATACTTCAGCATCTGTCTGGCTTCTTAATTCTTTTGACACAGACACAACGTCCATGAAATCAGCTGAGAATATCTGCTGCTGCTTTTTAAAAAAAATGTAAAAAAGAGAAGGTGGTCGAGGTGACATTGCTCACACACAAGCTTATAGACAAGTTCAGCAACTTGGGTGCGGAGTTTCAGTCCCAGTGTACGGTTGGTTGCACAGAACTCATTCACAGATTGCATCGTCCTTTAACAACACTATCTTGTCCTCGGGTCGTGTACCATATTAGACACTGTCTGAATCCTTAGGCTATTATTATCGCTGTTATTATTAAACATTATAGTCTTAATCATCACAGATTTGCAACCTCTTTTGATTTTCAATATTCTGATTATTAGCTGGAGAGATATGCCACCCAGGGTTGGGGTCATAGAGGTTCCAGACAAATTCACTTGACAATTATCACAATCGTCAGCAGATTTAAGATCGAGATGACAAGAATCAATAACACCTTTCCTCCGGGCAAGGTAACCTTCCTCATTGACCATAGATCTGTCATCTTGAAAATTGTCCCACAGATAAGAGCTAAGCAGAAAAATATCAATCGACACTGAGATGATGATAAGAACAAGGATGGGTACAACATAGAATATATGTAATGTAAGATTTTCCTAACTGGGTAAACCACAACGATAAGAGCTGTCTGCCTCTGGTAGAGATATGATCACATAATGCGTGTAAAGGATAATGTTGACAACATTGCCAAAGTAATCAGGAATATAGAAACGAGACATTCCTGGCATCTCACACACATCTCTCATTTTAGCCGTAACATTGTCTAACACTGAACACTGGCTCTCTGTTCTCTGATAGCTCTCAGTTCCTCATTAAGTGCTGTCAGTGCAGATTCTGTTTTGTTTGCTAACATGAGCAGCTGATATGCCAAACCATTTATCCTTCTAAAGGAGCAGCTGTGCCTCCCCCAGGAAGACTGACCACCCAGCAGTAGCAAAAGGAGTTGTCTATGGATCTGCTAAAACAACCATTGCAACCTCAATTGTTTTTAATTTGGTGTCCTGCGCATCAGACCTGGAGGAAAGAACGGTTCATTTAACACTAGAATTCATTCTTCATCATTTAGTCCTGTGGTTTTTGAGTGCACAAGGAATAGTAGTGGAGTACATCGTGGAACCCATCTGGTGGCAATCAATCATTCATGTTTTCTTCTTGTGGGTGTACAGCTAGGGCACACATGACATTATCATTACATTGCAGAGAGTTTCTGGCTGGTAAAATTGTATGTTTCTGTATGTTTCTGCTCAAAGTAGTTCAGTGAGTTTCTGAATGGGATTAAAATGTTGTGTTTGTACCCTTACTGACTCATTCCTACTCAGGCAATGCTATTATTTGTTCTACGTTGCTGTCATAATTGTCTTTAGCGTATGGAATGTCAGTGCATCACAATTTATTCATGTCGGAAATTGTGACCCTGATAAAATTGTGACCCTGACAAAACAAAAAAGTCATTTCGTTTTGTCTTTCTTACACTCATTCACTTTCCTACTGTGTGATAAGTTTATCCACTTCAAGAGTGTTACCCTGTAAATTGTAAGGTCAATTGTATTGTAAGTATGGAGTTAAATAAACTATTTATCCATTCAAACCCATCCTTCAACAATAGATTTACATTTTTCAACACTTCACTCCTGGAGTGGCAGAAGTCTGGAGTGGCAGAGAAGTATGTTAAAGCGGTGCAAGACATCAATCAATCCACTTTTATTTATATAGCGCTTAACCACATCTGGAGATATTTCAAAGCGCTTAAAGATAGAAAGCCAACAATGCCCTCCAGAGCAAGCATAAGCGACGGTGGCGGGGAAAAACTCCCTCCTTGAGGAAGAAACTCCGGGCAGGACCCAGGCTCTGGAAGGCGGTCATCCGCCTTGACCTGTTGGTTGGGAAAAAGAAATACACTGGGGAAAGAGATAGGTAAAGTAAAAGAGATAGAGAGTGTGTGAGAGAGAGAGAGAGAGAGAGAGAGAGAAAGAGTGGCAAATAGACCAGATTGAGTTCAATTGAGCTGTTGCTGAATTGGGGGCGGATTTCCAGGCCTTTGGATATCCTGTCTTACATGCGTGTTTCCCATTTGTGGAACAGAAGCACAAAGACAGCGGCAGTATCTTGCAGACAAAGAGTGTGATTTAACAGTAGTATTAATTCTAGAAGCATAAAAAGATAAAGAGATGTGACAGAGACATGTATGAGGACTGTAAGACAGCGGTGAGGTGTGCTGTAGGTGTGACAGAGGAGTTCAAGGTGGAGGTGGGACTGCATCAGGGATCAGCTCTGAGCCCCTTCTTGTTCGCTATGGTGATGGACAGGCTGACAGACGAGGTTAGACAGGAATCTCCATGGACTATGATGTTTGCAGATGACATTGTGATCTGCAGTGAGAGTAGGGAAGAGGTGGAGGAGAAGCTAGAGAGGTGGAGGTTTGTCCTGGAAAGGAGAGGGATGAAGGTTAGCCGCAGTAAGACAGAGTACATGTGTGTGAATGAGAGGGACCAAAGTGGAAGAGTGAGGTTACAGGGAGAAGAGATCAAGAAGGTGGAGGATTTTAAGTACTTAGGGTCAACAGTCCAGAGCAATGGAGAGTGGGGAAAAGAGGTGAAGAAGCGTGTACAGGCAGGATGGAATGGGTGGAGAAAAGTGTCAGGTGTGATGTGTGATAGAAGAGTTTCAGCTAAAATGAAAGGAAAGGTGTACAAAACTGTGGTGAGACCAGCGATGTTGTTTGGTCTAGAGACAGTGTCACTGAGGAAAAGACAGGAGGCAGAGCTGGAGGTAGCAGAGATGAAGATGCTGAGGTTCTCTCTGGGAGTGACCAGGAAGGATAGGATCAGGAATGAGTACATCAGAGGGACAGCACATGTTAGAGGTTTTGGAGATAAAGTCAGAGAGGCCAGACTGAGATGGTTTGGACATGTCCAGAGGAGAGATAGTGAATATATTGGTAGTAGGATGCTGAGTTTTGAACTGCCAGGCAGGAGGCCTAGAGGAAGACCAAAGAGGAGGTTTATGGATGTAGTGAAAGAGGACATGAAGGTAGTTGGTGTGAGAGAAGAGGATGCAGAAGACAGGGTTAGACAGAGGCAATTGATTCACTGTAGTGACCCCTGAAGGGAAAAGTCGAAAGAAAAGAAGACCCCATGGCTTCATAGTGGAGGTGTTAACAAACTTTATTACCTCCTTTGAAATGGATCTTTTGGTGTCTACTATCTCTAATACAAACATTCTCTCACAACACCCAGTCACCTCAGTGTTCTCAGTATTATTAAGTGAGCCATGAATTGGAGAAGAGGAATGTGTCTTTTTTTTCCCCTCTGTTAAAGCTGCGAACAGGGTCAAGGTTGGTAAGTTAAAAGGTTTTCTGTATACTTTTTCAAAAGCAGATAGACCCCTGACTCCTATAAGATGTGTACGCTCAACACTTTTGAAGGTAAGCAGTGCATCCAAACTTCATCTGATTAGATAGATAGATAGATAGATAGATAGATAGATAGATAGATAGATAGATAGATAGATAGATAGATAGATAGATAGATAGATAGATAGATAGATAGATAGATAGATAGATAGATAGATAGATAGATAGATAGATAGATAGATAGATAGATAGATAGATAGATAGATAGATAGATAGATAGATACTGTATAGACTTCATATAGACTTCCCCTAGAGAAATTCAGTATATCATCTGCTCACAATAAATACACATAACAGTTACACAACATCGACAGAAAAAGACAGTACAAAGACAAATGAAGTCAGAAAGTATTAAACACAGATGTACAGAACTGTGAACTGAGGGCCCACATGGTGAGCAAGGCACATCTTACACCATCAACCAATCACAGATGGCTTCAGGTGACATTAGATACCAAGGAATCCCACAGTGTTTCCCTGCCTTCACCACCCCGTGTTTATCCACTCTTTGCTGACCTCGGTGACCTTGCAGCTTAACCCCCCCGTCCCTCTGACAGAATGATTGCACCCCCTGATGGCACGGAGCACAAAGGAGCTCCTGAGGCCCCGTCCAGATGTAGCCGGGTCTTTTTGAAAACACATCTTTTCTCCTACAGTTAGGCCTATCGTCCACACGAAAGCGCATATATCCGGGACAAAACCGGAGGTTTTTGAAAACGCCGGCCAAAGTGAAGTTTTTTGAAAATACCTGGTATATTTTTTCGTGTGGACACTGAACCAAAGCTGTTCAGTCTGGATACATCTTGCCTGCGATGAAATCTGCTGTTATGTCATGTGTGTGACCCATGTTGACATGTACAAACAGAATGGATGGAGTTAAAACCGTGTTGGCGGCAACAATTATCCAGTCGTTTTTAGTTATCTTTTTGTTTCAAGCCCAAGTGCTGTTGCTGCACATCGAGCAGAAACAAAAGTTGGATATTTTGTAATGCGCTGCCTGCTGGTGGAAAAACTCAGTGATGGAGGTCGTCCTCTAGGAGGAATGACATGAATTTGGTGGGAAAACTTTGAGGTAGAAGTCTTTCTCCAGGAGTAACGGCATGAATTCCCACATGTCCCGGGTCTCTCTCCTGTCATTGGCGGAGTTGTTACGGAGCTGTTCTGCTAATAAACGTGTTGCTCAACATACTTATGTTGTTACTTGGGGACGGAGGTTTTTTTAAGACGATATCATGTGGACGTGAAATTTTTTCTATGCAGAGTGAAAAAAGATGCGTTTTCAAAAAGAGCAGACTCCGTGTGGACATGGCCTAAGTCTCTCTTTGGAGGAGCTTGGTGGGGTTGGCTGGTGTTACCCAGGATTGATCTAAGCTTGGACATGGTCCTCATCTCTAGAACAGCACCACCCCAACACACGATGGCGTAGGACAGCACACTGGACACAGTGGACTCTTTCTAACTTCTGAAAGAGCTTGGAGCAGATGCTGAAGGAGGACAGCCTCCTCAGGAAGTACATCCTACTCTGCCCTTTCTTGTACACACAGTCGAAGTTGTACGATCAGTCCAGTCTACTGTCCAGCTGCAGTGCCAGGTACTTGGAAGTCCCCACAACCTGCCCCTCCTTGCCCTCTATGACCACCAGCAGTGGGGAGGGGGGTGCCTGCCAGAAATCCAGCACCATCTCCTTGGTTTTGGTGATGTTCAGTTGGAGCTTGTTCTGTTGGCCCCACTCCACAAAGTCCACCACCAATGTCCAATACTCCCCTTCGTCACTCTCCCTGATACATGCCACAATCACGGTGTCATCGGAGTACTTCTGCATGTGGCATGTATTCGGGTTGTACCAGAAGTCTGCGGTGTAGAGGGTGGAGAGAAGGGGAGAGAGCATGGGTCCCTGTGGAGCCCCTGTGCTGCTGCTCACCACTGATGACAAACAGTCCCCAATACGGACAAACTGGCGTCTGTCCGTTAGACAGTCCGTGATCCAGCTCAAAAGGTAGGGGTCCACACCCATGGAAGCCAGTTTGTTGGCTTCCATGGGCCGGGGCTGTTGAGATGCTCGAGAAGTCGAAGAAGAGCACATTGACAGCACAACCCCCGACCTCCAGGTAGGTCAGCGTATGATGGACGAGGCATAGGACGGCGTCATCAACCCCAACCTGAGGCCCGTAGACAAACTAGAGAGGGTCCATTGAACCCTGCACCTGGGGACGCATGAACTCCAGTACAAGTCGCTTTAGGGATTATTATATTACTTTCTTTAATTTACATTTACATTAATCCTTTCCATTAATTGTGTTGATTGTGGATGATATGCACAATGAGATCTATTTTTAATGTTTGTGTTAAATGTGAGATCATGTCATTAACAAAGTTTTTCCTGTCCTATATAACCTTTTGGGTTTTTCAAACCTTGGAAGAATGTCCCTGCTCAGTGTCTCCGCTGCAGTTAATGCATTTAGCTCAAGGGAACACTTTGACCCATCTGGAGAATAAAATGACAATGACTAAGCACTATTACTTTCCTTCTCATGGTGTTTGTTCAATGATGGCCATAAGTAAATGTTGAAATAGATATTTTGGGTGTGCAAATTTGTCTTCTTGAGATCTACCTAGTGGATTATGTTTCTCACAGATTACTAGTAATAATTATAGACATGTATTGTGGACATCCTACATTATTTCTACCATTCCTCCTGTTTCTACCATTCTAGACTTGGGTTACTTCATGCCTCAGTAAATCTGCACTACTAAAAAGTGCCTTAGGTAAAATAAGTTTGTTTTCTTGTCATCTCCAAAAACCATCATCATGTAATGTTACACCATTGTTTTTCCATTTGTGTTTCTCTTCAGGTGGTGCAGCTTGCTGTGTGTCTTTTGAAATGTCACGGTTATGCTGTGAAAAAAAAAAATTCTGCCCCAAGTTTTCAAGTGCTGCACACTTCCAAATCCCTGCCTGCTTTGGAAGGTGTATAACCTTTAACAAGTCTGAGGTTAAAGCCTTACGCAGACTAGATTTGCCTGTTGATGTTGCTGTGCAACTATTTCACCACTGAGCTGCAAATACATGTACAACTGAAAATAGATATATGTGCTGGTAACCTTTTCATCTTTGCATACTTCTATTAATGATATTAGTTCTGCTCCCTGTGCAGAATAATGTTTCAGTCAGGGTTGTGCCTTTAGATCTCTGTAACCACTGCATAACCTGTGCAATTGGTACCATCTGGATCTACAAACATACTCAAGTCATTTTTTTGCATAACTGTGTGCTTCTCAGATCAGTTTCTGCTGTGAGTAATTCATGCAGATTCCTGCAGCTGGCCTTAAGGAAGTGTATCTTTTGTTGATTATGTTTGGCTGTGACACAAGAAGCAGATGTCTAGCTTCTGACATGTATGACTTTTATGTTGCAGTATATGAACTGAGTCTGCATGTGAAATGGCTGTCATAATTTGCTTCAGGTTTTATCACATCCCGCTTCAAAGGGGTGATGTATTGTAATCGTCAGTGTTCGTGTCTTCGTCCGTTAGTCCGTTCGTCCATCCATCCGATATTGTATGTCCACCAAATATCTTCGTAACTGTTGCAGATAGAAAGATGAAACGAAAAACACATTACACGGGCAGCAAAGGGGATAAAAATGACCCTGACCTACCCTGAAGCTAAGTCGGGGTAAGTTGCGGGATGTTGCAGTCTCTGACTTCCTTGTTATTCCTACATCTTCAGCAGACCAGTAGATCATAATATGTTTGGGACTTTATCTGATACCCTTTCTTCTTCTTCTTTGTCTGTTAATGCAAAGGAATGTTACACAGTTTTAACCTTCCTTCCCTGTTCATGTACTGCTTTTGTCACGCGAGTGCTCCAGTTCATTGTTATCATATATGTTTGAATGTTCTGATGAAATTTACCCCGCTCCATCCAGCAACATTCATCCGCGGCATCTCGGCTTCTTCTGCCTTTGTAACATAATCACCTACATGCTGCCATGACCTATTTTTAGATTTTATGAGCAACACATGTGGTTACGTGTATGGGAGTCTGTACAAAAGCGTTATGAGCATACACTGTTCCAAACCACAACATCCTTTATCTTTCCAGTACAGGTTTGGTGCACGATGTGAAACGGTTTTCTCCTTTTCCATTTTCATAAGAAAATTCTCCTTAAAAACAGTTTTCTTATGAGAAATGTTCAGAGCCTGGGACATCCTAGAAATACATTGTGCAATGTAAATCATTTTAGACGTCATGTTTCTGTTTCCTGTGGTCCTACTACTTACCTCTATGTCAATTGGCTTTTCATGTACTGCTCGAGTGCCTGTTGTCTGCGGATTATACCGGTAGACTGGAGAGCTGCTCCTTACGAACGCATGTACATCTTGATCATACAAATGAACAGCCTTCATTACACTCATCACCATAGCCTTCTTCATATTCTTCCATAATGTTTCTTTAGTTTAACTTTCCATCTCTTTTTCATTTCTTGATCAGTTCTCCTGAGGTTTTTCCTACCATGTGTCTCACTGCTTGTTAGATTTGTACTAAAGAATTACAACATTATTATATGTTTTATGTTATGTTATGTTATTTTATTTTATGTTATGTTATGACATACCTCTTTTTAATTAAAAAACTTTTGATACTCAAAAAAATACTTACAAAATAGAAATAGTTAAGTTTAAATTCAAATTCATCATACGCTGAATGAATCTTTTCATAATAATTTTTCATAAAAAGCACTAAAATCAGTTGTTGATGAGAAGACCAGTTTGAACCATGTTTCATAGTATTCATCCTTTGAGTGTGTTGTTGCTGATCAAATTCACAGATCCGCGACAAAGCCATCAGTGTAGTCGTTTAATCCGAGAAAACCCAGATAACAGAAGCTGGACGCACCAAGCTCTCTCCAACAGTTTTTGGTAGCAGATTTTCAGGAGCCACCCCGCTGCCATGGGGCAATCACACGACTGAGTCACTCACTGTACTGAAGATATGCCAAAAGATCAGATGGAGGGAAAGCCCAGGCTTCTCTCTCTCTCTCCCTCTCTTTCTCTCTTTCTCTCTGTCTTTGCAGTGAGACAATGACTCCTCATTAGATGTGGATGTGGTTTATTGGGTCACCTCTATTATCATGGCCTGGTTGTTGGAGCATGATTGTGGGGATTCTGAGCAGAGACAGCAGGTTAAGCAGGATGATATGAACACTGCACTGATTTGTGTCACACGGGCTGATATGCAGTCAAAATGACACAAACAGTTTGCCAACTCAGTTAGAGGGAGCCCATGTAACTCTTGCAATGCAGTGTCGCATCAGAAGTACATTTAAAATCATGGCCAGTGGGCACCACTGACATGAGCATTCTCTGAGATGCAGTCATGTGTACCGTAGATAAAACGTGTTGGCTAGCAGCGGTCAAATGTCTGCATAAACATTTAGATTTAAGAAGAAAAAAAAAAAACAGGGCATTTTTTAAAATAAGGGACTTATAATCACTTGACTGGCATTGTAAAAATGTTACTGTTAATGTGTTTTAAATGTCATCTTCAAATAATATTGAGAATGTTATATTTTTTTGTCCTCAATAGAATTGCAGTTGAGTTATGGAAATATTTAACCATATTTAATCCCTCACTGCTGTGGTTCTTTACGATCATTGTGTTCGATATCACAAGGGCAGTTTATACATGACGTGTATAAAGCAGCTTCTCTACGTAGTTCAATATCTGAAGTGGCAACTTAATGATTCTGAGATAAAATAATGTATTGGGGTGGGGGGGTTCTCTGCTGGTTAGGGTGGTGGTACTGCTGCTGCTGTTTTTGCTAATTGCCTATGAGTGACAACTTATCAAACTGCTCTCCCTGCAGAGGCTGATGCTGATTAAGAAATGTTCGTGCTCATGTGTGGATCAGAAGCATGTTCACCTACAGGCAACAAAGAAAAAGGAAGGTGTTACTTGGATCCTTAAGACTTGTCTTACACCGTTAACTTAAAAAGCACAATTTTCGACCTTAAGAATCTTGACAGCAGAGTAGGCATGACTTTTTCTTTTCTAATGTGGAAAAGAAATAATATCACTGTGGATCTCTTCATGGGTTTAGAGTTCTTTTGTAACAGGGACCCAACCTGAGACCCAAACCCAACCAAACAAAAAAATAGACAGTACTCAAACCTGCATCGAAGCAGCTCTATTAAAATATTCTAGGTCATCAGATTCAGATTACACAGATATATAATCTGTATGAACATTGTCGATATTATCATGTAGTTAGCAGCACAAATATATTGTATATTGTCCACTATCCTGCGATGGTAAAGAGTTATTTTGAAAAAAAATTTGGACCGAGATGATGATGACGCAACACTGACATCTGATGGATTGGGTTGTTTTTTTTGGTTTTTTTTTTTATTAGCAGTGAGATTAACAAACAGACCAAAGGCACCAAAATATAAAACCTTCATGCATCACCAATCAGATTCTCCTGTCTGTTTACATGCGTTGTTATCATTCAATGGAGTCTGTCTGGCTGTCTGTCTGTCATCCATGCTTAGGACCAGCCAACAGTTGACACTGGCTTGTGCCCTTTTAAAGCTGCATTATGTGAAATCTTAATCTATGAGGTGTTAATGTTACAGATTACAGAACATCTGCGTTAGGCTAAATCCTCTTGCCATGTTGACGTGATCGGTCCTTCTCCATGGTCCTGAAGCCTAATTAGGCCATCTTCCACATCATAGAACAGAACAGAAAATTAATGCTTTTTGTCTTTTTAAGATTGTGTTGAATATGAATATTAAACTGGTGGGAATGTAGGGTTATAGGACAAATCGCACTCTGCCTATGATTTGTGAGAGTTAACTTCTCAGGTGCAAATTTATTCAGTTTTATCTCTTTGATTCCTCCAGTCACATTTCAGAGTTGTTGTTTTTTTTTAATTTCTATACGGAATCTTAAAGCGTAGAGGAGAGATGATTAGCATGTGTGCTGCCCTAGTGACTGGGGAAGAAAGAAGGGCTCTATTAGTCTCCAGCAGTTCTATACCTCGTGGCTTCTCTCTCTCTCTGAGGCCATTAGAAATCATGGCTTTCTCCAGTATAATTAGATAAACTCCCATGGTTTGCCAGACTGTGCGGAAAGATCATACTCATTACGCAAGCTGCTCTACTTTACTGAGCAGACAAAAGCCCCGCTATCACCTTGTAATTTCAGTCAAATGGGCTCATCAGGGCAGAAGGCAAAAGCGAGATATGGAAGCGCTGCCACCACTATCAGCAGATATTTGTGTCCTATACCTCCTTGATTACACAGGAGAATTTTGAGTGCACGCTTGGCACAAGGCAATGTTCCTGGGAACATAATAAGTGCATTAGTTTCCCTAGCCTCTGCCAGTATAGTGTTTCAACTTGTACACAGTTTTCACCAAGGCACACAAAGGTGCACTATAATAGAGTTCTTAATCGAGTGGATGGATAACAGTCTGCCTTATTCTTGTCACAGTTATGGTTTTGGCCCCTTTTCTAAAATAACTCTGCGGGCTGTTTGTCCCAAAGGAAACGTAAATTGAAAGCAAGCCGGTATCTCAAGGACAACAAACAGGCAAACAAACTTAATATCAACAAGAATTCAATCATTTATGCAATCAGGAGGGAAATAATGAGATCTCGTTAGCTGGGAAAGGAAATGGTCAAGCTCATACGAAGATGAAAAGCAGCATTAATTTCTGATATCCTGTACATTTGTAGGGCTAAATTGTTATTGTAAATGAACCGACCGTTCAACCTGCTTGATTCATGATCAGACAGCAAAATGATACTAAAAAGAAACTCTGGTGTGTTTCCGTGCTGATGACAATGTGGGTGTAAATTTAGTCTAAAATAAACACATGACAGAGTGTGTACATTACTGAAAACACTACTTTATTTTTGCTCTGGGAACAGAGTAATGACATAAAACTAGAAACTATTGTACAGAATTGTCAGTTAGAAACAAATGGCCACCTAAATCTGCCTATATAACAGTGGGGTAATGATACACTTGGGTGTGAAATGACTTTTTCCTTCTGAATATCAAGCAGCAGCTGAAAAGAAAATCATTTCATGAGTGATTGAAGCAGTTCCTATTGCAATGGAAAATGTGTTCTAACCGATTCATGTTGAAATTTTTGTACATTTTTCTTTGGCACAGTGTTGTATGTGGCAAAGAAAAATACCTTCCCTATCTTACTTTCCTATCTTTCCTCTATTCTTTGATGGGTGTAAATTTTTAGAAGTCGATAGGCATGCGTAGATATGTCTGTTTGGGAACAATGCATGATTTGTCTTGTAGTTTGAGGAGATCCAAAGCTACTTCTGTGGATCAGCTGACTGAGCAAGCAGAGACCTGATGTCGATAAAGGAGGATGTCGGATGACACTCTGGGCTAGACGTTTTCTAGGAAGAGGAGAAAACCAGAATTTGTCACATCAATATATATAACCACATTTAAAAATCACATGAAGTATAAATCTCAAAAAGATGCTCATATTTATGCATAATTGTTTAGCTTTCTCATATCAAATGTGTATTAAGAAACAATAACATAATTGACTTGCCTATCAGTCATATTGCTTCAATTAATTTTTTTTATGACAAATACATGACACATAGATGAACTCACTGGCTGTCTGGCCCTCCACCTGACGACAGTCTCCATATCCAAATCTATATGCGTTAAAGAGAAGGAGGAAGGGAGGAGGTAAAAGGGAAGCAGCAAATGAAGTGTTTCGTCATGTCAAGAGAGATGTTGCAAAGTGGAATTGGATTGTGTGCCTTTATCAAAGCAGACCTAGTTCTGAGTGATCAGACTTGTTTCATATTTCAGTTGATAAAATATCAAGGTGGCTACGAGACGTGCTTAAAGTATTCTCCCAACAGACAAACTTTTTTTTAATTTAGTTCAGCTTTATCTGCTCTCACTGATTAACCTAAAAACTGATAGCTATGCTGACCAATTTTCCTCTATTCTTTGATGGATGCACAGTAAAGTTTCAGTTTCTTACTCTAAGTAATGAAATCTCACAAAAAAACATAATTCTTTAGCAAAGATTGATAGATAGACCCCAGAGCATTCACTTGCTGGTACTTGGTCACTGGTAACAAAATGTTTTTTTTTCTTTAAATTAATTGGATATAAATGCGAATTTGGTAACGTTGGTGGATATTAAAAAGCATAAGAAGAAATGAAGCATTTAATACATTTTCAAAGAGAGCACCCAAAGATCACAGTTTGGGAAATAAAGAAACATTTAGGAAAATGCTGAGCCTGCCTGGTAATTGAATAAGATACTGATTCTCAACCATCTTTAAATGGTGTCATCTCTGAAGGTGACAGTAACAACTAAAGCTTCCAAAAGGAAATAATAGCAATTATAGATTTTTATTTATGGGGAAACACGCCAGGTTTGTTTTATGATTGGTCTCTGACAGCTGGATATTTATGAATTTATTTTTTAGTTTGTGCACAGAGCATGTTGCTGGTGCCAAAAAATGTCCAATGTCGTATTGTTTTTTTAAAAAGTTTATACCTAATTAGTAACTATTTTGTGAAGTTCAGTATTGAAGAGATGCACATTTCAGCTCTAAAAACTTACCCCCGTCTACAGCTACTGAAGTCAGTTCTTTTCATGCATTACTTTTGAATTACAGTATTACATTCATTTGAAGAATTGATAGATCTTCAACGATCACATGATGCCACACAAACTCCACCCAGAGGATTACACAATACATGATTGTAGTAAAGCAAATACAGAACCCAAAATCCTCCTGAAAATAAAACTTTATTGATCCATGTGGCTGCATGAAAATTTATTTTCCTTTTGTCTAGACCATAAAATTAATAGAGCTATTACTGATGAAATGTAGCTGAGTTTATAGTTAATTAAAGAAGCACTGACAGTGATTGATCTGCTGAACTATTAGAAAGGCTCTGCATGGAATACTTAATAGGCTAAATGGCTGAGTATTGACTGCACCGGCAGAAAAGAGAACACCAGCACTAAATTCAGTCTGTGCACAGTTATAAATGCAAGAGGTGTAAGAAAAGGTCTCAGAAACAAGACTGTAAAGTGATCCAGCTGCTGTGTGAATACAAAGGGAGAAAAAAACTGGAGACAGTCACATTTGTCTCTTCTCTATGCTCCAAGCAATGTGATCTTCAGCCATTGCTAGCCACATCTCTTCACAAGAATATTTAAGGTTCATTCATTCATTCATTCATTCATTCATTTTCTCAACCGGCTTCATTCGCTCGTGCAGGTCACGGGGAGCTGGAGCCAATCCCAGCTTGTCTTAGGGTGTGAGAGATGTTTGTGAAAAATGGGTGAAGACTGTGTGATTAAGAGAAAAGCAATAAAACTATTAGTGCTGTCCAAAACTTAATTCCCGCTCTCAAAAAAAAACAAAAAAACTAAAAACAAAACTGCTGCATCAAAATGGTTCATGGTGAAGATTAAATTAAATATCCTTCTCAAGGATTTCCTGAAACCAGCAATGGTTTGACCGCAACATCACAGAGGTTCACATAGATAGCACAACAGACCTGGCCAAAGGAAATTAGGATTGAACCTCTTTTGTGAGGTTCAATCCTAATTGAAGTGCTGTCAGTGGTCACAGGGCATAATGACTCACAGTATTGTACAATTACTACAACTATGACTAATTAGGGAAATGGAATGTCTAACGATGAGCTGATGGAAGGAAGTTCTGAATGGATATCATGCAGAGAAGAAACCATTTGTTTAACCACTGACAAGCATACTTTCTTTGTTAGTAAAGGTTTTAAGATAACCTAACAAATCCTTTAATTCTGCTATTTTCCACCCACTGTCTCTCTCCTGGTCTCCCTTTCAGAGCCATCTTGATTTTTTTTCTTTTGTTGTTGTTGTTGGTTTTAACATCAACTTCAGTTCATATTAGATAAATATTTGCAACTGGTTTAACAGCGGCCACGGATGGAAATCTTGGAATAGGAAAGTTAGCAGATGCATTGGCTAGAGCGATCCCTGAAAACAGTATTTTTGTCATTGCTCACCTGTGGTCGACACCTCAGCCTCAGCCTTGCATACAAGATGCCTCCTTCTCCTCCTTTGAGTGTTTTGGAAAGCTGTGTGGCAGGACAGATGGAGCGGTGAAGTCAGAGTGAGCAGATCTGAGTGTTACAACAATCGATTAAGATTGTAATCAGATAATTGCATGAGGGAATTATGACAAATAGTCATGATGGATGATGGCTGAAAGGATAATAGGAAGGGGAAGTCAAGGCATGTAATCCGCTACTAAGCTGAAAGGGGGCTGTCGTGTCACCGTCTCAGACACACATGATAATGGCCGAAATGGGTAGTGTGTGTGAACACATTCTTGTTTTCACATTATTTTCTAAAAAGAGATTTTTTTTTTTGAAAGTGATTTGTTTTTTTCTGGATCCTTTCTGGATTCTTTTTTTTTAATGACCAAAAAGGATTTTTGAAACTTTTGAAGTTAACATTAAATAACATTTACAATAACATTCATTTTTTAATCAGTGTTCCCTTATTGTTTCACAGTAATTAGACATTGACATTTTACACCTGACAGGTGTGTATGCCAATCAATTCCAATCAGCAAAGGAAGCAATTGTAGCACCGAAATGCCAGAGATATTTACGCTAGTTTAGAAACAGCGTGGCTACTTCACAGGAGGGTTGAACGATACTGGTAGAAACATAAACCAGAAGTTACAATACTTAAAACTATGGGAAATTATAGCCAATACATGCTGCGTTTGTTTTTGTTATTTGTTCCTGCTGTGGAAAAGGTCACGTCAAGACTGATCAGATGGGAAAGTATTTGGGAAAAGCAACAAGTTTATTACAATTTCATAAAATAATGCGTGGGTCATAATGATGGTACAGTTTTGACATGCCAGCCGCATTTTTAAATGTCAATTAAAATGTTTTCTTGTGTGTGTTGGAAACACAAAACAGTGACAGAAAATGAGCACTTTGCAAGTTTTCCTTTGATACTAAACAGAAAAGAGTCATGTAAGTTGTGTATGCACATGTTGTAATGTTAACGCCCAAACAAAGTACTGATTAACTCCACCTAGTTAGTCCACCAGGGAGCACTGGTCCTCGTAAGATAAATGGTTGGTCTTTCGTCACTTTGGACGAAGCTCAAATGTCTCAATAACTAATTACAGTCCTGCTTTTTTTTACTCATTGCCTTGCCTAATAAATACATTGAGGCTGTAACTTTAATCTGTTTGTAAATCCAAACTAATGATATATGACTGTAGATGTAAAATATTGGAAAAGAAATTATGAGTTTTAAGTTTCTAGTTTTTCTCACTCAGTTTTCATTGGTCTGGATGTTGATTTTCACATGAATGTGAAATAAAACAATCTATGAAATGCTGACATTCAATGTGCACACATTGACTGGTTATTGACTTTTACAAATGCAGATTGATGTTGAAAGCATCAATTAACAAGGATGATTCATCACTGGCCTTTAAACCTGTTTAAGTGGGATTTATTACTGCTTCCATTTTTTCCTCGTAGTCAAACTGTTGGGATTGATCCGTCGCCTCCTCCTGTTGTGTTTCCCCTGCCCTTTGTATTGTGTCTGTCTTTCACCTGCCTGTCAGTGTTTGTGTTACAGCGTGTGACTGGTACTCTTTTTTTCCTTCTTGGCTTTGTGTGCTTAATGCTTATCATCCCAGTCACCCCTCAAGATGCACCTGCACTATATACTCCCATATAGTTTCATGCTGCATTCATAACTTAATCTGTTATTTTCATACAATATAATTGTTCCTTTGCATTATTTATATGGTAAATTTCCAGTTTGAGTCTTTTTTTTTTTATGACATTCTTGAGCAAAGTAGGGTCTAAATCTGCATATTTTGTTCAATTCTCAATCTGTGTTAAGTGTTAAGGTACGTTACTTCTGAAATGGCTAATTTAAGGCACATCTGCAATATCAACAAACATATGATGAAACGTTTTTTTCAGGGATGTATGTAAGACAACCTCATGCCAACATCAGCTTTTTGAGCCCGTTTACTGCAGCCTCCTACATAATCTTGTCATTTCCAGTCGGCGAGCAGTTTGGATTTTTCTCAGAATAGCACCCAGCTGTCAATGAATGCCCTCAGTGAGAAAACAGTCACAATGAGGCACACTAACTGAGAAACACAAAGACATTTCACAATAATCAGCGCTCATTTCCGAGCACACAGTCACCTTGGCATCGATTCAAGAACCAGACCATAGTGTTGTTCACACCACGTAATTGGTTTATCCATCAGTCAACGTTGAACACAAAAAAAGAGCCGAAGATTTGAGGCCAGAACTTGCCCGGGGGTTGAGTACGTGAACGCCCTTGAAAATAACAAGGTTTCCACTTTATCATGCTTTCGGATTAGTGATGGATCTCCAGTTAAAGTGTTGTACCTCATTAAACATAATAATGTGGAGCTATAGATATCAACCTGAATATGATGGCATTACATAAAAAGTATCCTCATACATGATGCACGTGTCAGCGTGTAAAACCTCGTGGTTCCAACTCAGTTTGAGGAAATTGATTGTTTTAAATCAATCAAGCTTACTAACTCAGTTGTGTAACTGTTAATCTATAGGTTAATTATAATAATGAATGGATATATTGGCACGGTTATATATTGACTTACTTTTCAAATCAAACATTTTAAATGCCTATATTATTTGAGTTTATTCTCTTAAATGATTTAAAGTAGCCAGTTGCTTTAACGCTACATTTTTTTAACCACCACATTTTACAGTCACTTAACATCGTAGATGTGACAAACCTAAATACCGTGTGTTGATGCTTATTATCTTGTTTTAGCTAATCAAACCTTCAATTCTTGTGAATGCTGTACTAAAAAAATGTTCTGTGCAATTTGTTGCCGTTTCTCTGAAAATAACCTGTAAAACCTCACCTCTCCAACCAGCAGGTCACTGATACACACTAAACAGCTCTGATCAGAAAATTGTATTCATTATATTAGCTCAGCAATAAAAGTTTCAAAAAATTGTGAGACTGACTGGAATTGAAATAATTGGGAGATATTTAAGATATTTCTTGAATAAAATATCCATAAGAACTGGCACTTATGGTTTGATGACGAACAAGTAGCATAAACATCTATATTTTTCAATACCAGATTTCTCAAGGCATAATATATTCATGTGATGGTTATGATGAAAACACATTTCAGTCATGTTTTCAACTCAAGCCTGCAAAGAAATCAATATTATTACAAATGTGACGTTCGGTGTCCAGTGACTGTAAAACACAATGAGTCAGTCCAACACAGCTGAGGAAAGTGATGACCATAAAGCACCCAATGTGCCTGAAAATGAAGAGGTAAATAGATGATTACTTCAGTGATCCCCAGAGGAAATGTGCTTTGAAGGTCATCACATACAACAGAGAGATTTCCGCTGACATTAGATCTAATGTTATATTTACCTTGAGCCTCAGAATTAGTGAAGATTAGATCTTTGAATGGAGGTAAATATCATGTTTTTACATCAGTCTTGCATCCGGTGGATTCTGGAAACTTGATGTTTTTTAATTGGTACCCAAGATC
Organism: Antennarius maculatus; assembly: GCA_013358685.1. Classification (NCBI taxonomy): domain Eukaryota; kingdom Metazoa; phylum Chordata; class Actinopteri; order Lophiiformes; family Antennariidae; genus Antennarius; species Antennarius maculatus. The sequence continues at coordinate 22,747,175 of CM023612.1, forward strand.
TTCAGTCATTTGGGGGGGACGTTGCAACACTGTCATTTTGTGAGGTTCAAAGAAACTTCATCTGACTTTCATCAGCATGAAATTGAGCAGAAAATTATTATTTTTTGTAATGAATATATGATATATAAATATATGATTTTGATATGAGCTCTTTTAAGGAAAGTACTTTCAGCCTGAACCTTCCTTTACAGACTAGTACAGACTGAAAGTATCGGGATTGGCAGCTTTGCTCCCGCTCCTCGATCATGTTTTCAGTTTTTTCTTTTCCCATGTTCCTGGCTGTCACCCCCCATTCTGTCTGTGAGTGTCTATGTGTCTCCAGGGTGCAGCTGACTGGTCTATTCTCCAGCTCATTCCCGCCTCCTCCTCTCCTGATCACCTGCAGACAATCACCTCATCAGTTCCCCAGTCTCCTCTCTATTTAGTCCCCGGCTCTTCATCCAGTATTCATCGAAATGTCAATTAGACTCCCACTTAGCTCTTTTATAAATTTTTTAACCTGTTTGTTCCTGACTTCAATCCCCTATGCCTCAAACCTATCATCTCCCTCCTCCTGCATGTTGCGCCTTTGAAATCTGTCTGTTCCGCGTGAGTTGCTCTTCTGTTCAAGAAGATTTCTCCCTGCTTGTACTGTTCTCTGCCCACTGTGCTCTGATGCATTGTCTGTGTATTGTTTACACTCTATTATCTATTATAAAATGATATGAAAAAACCCTAAATTAATATTTTCAACCTGACTGTGCTCTGAATTCTGGATGGATCCCGGAAGTCCTGGCTTGAATTCAACATGCCATTATTGAAGATTTTGCTAAATCTGAGTGAAATTGGAAATCTGATAAAGTTCATTTCTGACATTAATGTATGACATTTCTTTCAGACTCCTGACTTTAACTTCACGTAGGCCGAATACTCTTATCACAGAAAAAAATAAACTGAACAGAAAAATCTTCTTCTTCTCCTTTGGGTTTTTCCCTTCAGGGGTCGCCACAGCGAATCAGTTGCCTCCATCTAACCTTGTCTTCTGCATAAGAACATTTATTTCCTTGCTTTTTCAGCAAATAAAATTTATTTAAACAAGACATAATTTTAAAGATTTATGTAATTTTGTGTCCTTTTGCAAAGCTATAGAGCATAATTATATATATCGTACTGATAATGAAGTATCGTGGAAATTGTTCCTGGGCCAAGGAGACTTGTTAATTCTTTGAAGAATTACTGTCTCAGTGTGATGAGTCAGATCTCTACATACCGGCATGGAGAGCAGCACTTTGAGGTGTGACTCTGTCTATAGTGAGATTGTTTCAGCCTTTATCCCCTTTCAAGCCCCTCCCAACAGATTAACAATTTAAAACACTCAGATGATCTAAAACCTGACTTCCTAGAGGTGTTATCAATCTTTAAATGGTATTTTAGGGTCAGTGAATTGCCCCTGACTGTCTAATAACATCCAGGTCAAGATGTGGTAAATACTTTGATCATTCACACAGACACAAATTTTCTGTCAGAACACTAATACAAACATTTCACTCAGAATGACCCAGAATGTTGGACATACACTTTGGTCCCTCTGTGCAACATGTGGCCTGGTTTAGTAATAGACCCCCCCCCACGCTCTAAAATGTGGCTTACGACAGTTTACAACGCAAAAAAAAGGCAATCTGAATCTGCAACATCCCGCGACTTACCCTGACCTACTTCCAGGGTAGGTCGGGGTACCCACAAAGTACTACAGCGCGACCTCGCGCATTCGCAAATCAAAGCTCGCGACTTGGTAGGCAGTCACGTGATACCGTACACGCATTCTATTGGCTGACGGCATCCGGAAGTGCGCTCGGTTCCGAGAGTCTCTGACTTACATGAGGCACAATAGTGCTTTAAACAGTCAATAAGAGTGTGGGAAAAGGTAACACAGATAGAAAGTGGTTTAATATCAGTATGTGAAGGGTTCATAAAAGTTTAAATTACAATAAATAATAACATAAATCGTTTGTCGCTCTATTGCGGAACTCATTAATCGGGTGCGGTTCCTGGAATGCATTAACCGCAAAGAATGAGGGCAGACTGAGCCTGACAAGTGCATAGCTCTGACCTTTCAGGGTAGGTCAAAGCTATGTCCTAGCTTTTAACATAGACCAAAGCAAGTGTATAGGTAGATCCAAGCACTAGCTTTGATCTATGGTCTTACTCACACTGACCTCCCTGGTCTTTCTATCTTATCCGGTTCCTGAGTGTACAAAAGTTGAAATTTGACCTTGACCTAGTTTTCTCAAGGTCAAGGTCATCATTTCATTTTCATCCCCTTTACCGCCCGAGTAATGTGTTTTTTTTTCCATCTTTCTATCTGCAACAGTCGCAAAGATATTTGTTGTACATACGAAAGGACGGACGGACGGACAAACACTGACTATTACAATACATCGCCACTTTGAAGCGGGATGTAACAACAAGTGAGCAGTAATATGAGAAGACAAGTACAATACCTATGAATATAAAGAGTATTAAGAGCCAAGAGGACCTTGACAGACAAATTATTCCCATACATGCAATATCAGTGCTTCAATTCCATCCATGGACCTTGACTGTGAGTCCTAGCCTCTTTAAAGTGTTCATAAACAAATGTATGAGTGAACATATGATTGCTGCACACTAAAAAGTAATTTGAATGACAAGTAAACTCTTGCATTGCATCAGCAAAGTTTCATACAAATGACAACAACTTACGTCTTGACGCGGCTGATGAAATGCTGGCGCAATACTAGAGCCAGAGTAGAAAGAACCATGATAGTAGTGCACATGGTCTCCAGAGCCCACCACCCAGAGGCAGCGCAGCAGGGTCAACACGTACCATATAGATTGAATCCCCTCGCTACAGCCAATGAGACCTACTTATTTCTTTTTCAGCCTGCCTGGATGGATCAGGAACACAGGAGGATTAGACAATCCCAGATTAGAAAAGATGACATGGTGAATTACAGAGCCATTGCACTGCTGCAAGATATGTTCTGATTTTTTTGCACTTAGTTTGCATGATTCAGACTTTTTCTGCATAATCTCTGGTGAAAAGCAGCTGTTTTTTTTGCTGTCAGAGCTACTCTAGCTCTTTTATACATCAGTTTCTGCAAATTGCCGCATTTTCTAGCTGTAACATTTTCCATTACGCTACTCCTTGGTCTCACTGCAAGCAAAAGTCCTTGCATTTCCACAGTCACACAATCATTTTGGATATACGCCCGCCGCTAAATATATATACTCCCAAATAATATATATAGTATTATAAGATAACTGATGCAATACTCCTCTTTGCCAAACTGTGTGACATAATACTCAGCCTTAAGTCTTATTCTCATGTTCATGTTGTTGTTAGAACTAGTCTATTGTGTCTTCCCTTTGAATAGCATTGATGAAGAAGATGGGCATCTCTACAACAGATAGCTTCTAAAGTCAGCAATCCACATCAAAACAATCAGATGGATAAAAGTATTGCAAGTACAATTAAGAGATTTCAATTCAGGAGTTTTTTTGCTGTGAACTTAAGGTCTTGCTAAATTCCTGAAGGTTCCCGTGGTTACCAAAAATTGCCCATGTCTTCCTCATATACTAAATCCAAGCATAACCATACTGTAAAGGTGATATTAATTGAGAAAGAAATCTCTAATCTATGTCTTATTAGGCTGAAGTTACATTTCAAACAGACAGGGATACATTCTCAAGCCAGGGATTATATTTCCTGCAATGGCCTATTAGCATGACCCTTCTGTCACTGTCCTGTCTTTAAACCTCCGGTGCATGGCCCACAGACTGATGATTCACACCGGCAGCTGTCAGGAATGTCAAGTTGCAGTGATGTGACTGTGCATGTCATCTGTAGCTTTGAGAAGAGCTCACACTGCCTAATTGGAAATTCTTCAGGTCTCCTCTCAAGCTTTCTGTTGATGGTGAGACGCACAGACTCTCTGCTGCCTACAAATAAGGCGGTTTAGATGTTGCAGAGCTGTTTTGTTGTTTACTTATGGTGTAATTTTAAAGGATTTACTGGAACAAATATATGTGCTTTCAGCTGGATTCAAAGTATTTACATTGTTTAGCATGCGGACAGTCAAACTACAGTAGACTTGCTTTGGAATTCTGTATACTGAATATTAGAAATTCTAGAATTCTTTTTCGTCATTTTAGTTGGATGGCCCACCTAATAGTAGAGACATAGCTAGATGTACAGCTCTGTAACAAACTGATACCTCACTGTGATGGTCTGTGAGGGATCACCCTGGTGGTGTGCCTGCTCGCCACCAGGGTGAAACCAATTCCTTTCTAGGTTTTACCACTTATTAGCACCGTTTTGTGGAGGGCTTTGCCACGCTCCTGATGTTTGAGAATGAACATGACTGCAAATGCTACCAAGACCTGTTCGGTCAGCATGGTGGAACCTGGTTCTGTCAACTCTGTGTCTCTGAGGCTCCAAGACAGGTCTCAAGCCCCTCGGGACAGCCCGAAGGTGAGATGCAAGAGGGCCTGGCAGGTCCCTAGAGGTGTCTTGAAAGTCATGGGTGCCACGTGTTCTCAGCAATACTCAATACTGTCTTGTCTGATGGTTGATGGCTTCCCCTGCTCTAGTTCAAATAATTAGGGGCACGGCCTATGTACCCATACTGAATCTGGGCTCTGCTGAGGTGGTGTTGCATCCCTGCACTGTGGTTAGCACCCTGAACGTTGTGAATGTTGTCAGCCTTCCGTCAGGTGTAACTGAGGTGCCCCCCTGCTCATTCTGGAGCAGGAGGGCAAATATATTTCTGAGTGACTTCAGCGCAAAGGGGCCCCACAACATCCGAGATCAATGGACTTCTGTGAGGTATTGAGTGACAAGGACTATTGTGTGATGGTCAGTCCCATGGTGTGGTCCACCACACCATGTTGCAGGCTGTGGATGGTGTAAACTCACCTTGCCAAGCTACCTCCCCTGGTTCACCACCTGTAGAAGAGCAATTTTAGGAGGAAGGCATACCTGATTATAACTTACAACCCTCGGTTGTTTTTCCATTTCCTCCTTACACCAGCTCGGCCACACTGTCCACAACTGCTTCCCAAGTCCCCACACAACCACCTGACCTAGACCATCCCCGGGGTGTTCCCTTCGATATCTCCACCTTCTGAGGCAGTGACCCCCCACTGGAACACCCGGTCAACTGCTGGCCATTGCCCTAATTTCCACCATCTCCCACAGCCAGCTGTATACATGGCGGCTGGGATGCAATGAGCCCATGTTACCAGCACTCTTCAGAAATGAATATCTGACAGTGGGAAAAGGTGTTGCTATGGTGACAAGTCAGTGTCCTGTCGTCCACGGTGTGCACAGTGGAGACACTCACGGGAGAATGTTTCTATTTTCTGATTCTCATGTTTTTGCTTACCTGCCTTCACCTACTCCAGTCACCCAAACCAGGTGGCGAGAATGCAAATTTGATTACCTTTGTATTATATCGATTCCTTTTAGGTCATACAGCACATAATCCACACAATATTTACACATTAACCTGGTGTAAAAATGGTTATAAAAATTTATAACTGAAAAGACTTAAACACTCTTAAACACTCAGAAATGCAATATAACACAACTCCTCTATGTTTGAATACATTATTGTATGGAACTGGGACGATTAGTTTCTTCTTCTTTATATGATCATCCCACTGGGGCATAAAAAAAGAGTTTCGCCTGGAGTCTCAAGCAATAATCAGGCAACCATTAATCATTGATTAAAACATTAACATCTCATTTAATCATCTCTGGTTCCTGTAACAGTGGGACTACCAAGAATAGTGCCTGTACCAACTACCTGCAGGCAGGAGATATAGGATGTGTTCTGTCTGTTATCAGGGTCTAGTTCACCTGTGGCTAAAGGGATTAACAAAGAATGGTACGAACCAGAATTGAACTGGAAAGATAGGAAAAAAATCATGTTCTTGCTGAGTAAAATCATTCAAATGACAAAAAAAAATGAGTGGAGAAAAAAACAATTCTGCTGCCAGAGTCCTCATACCAGCACCAGCTTTGTATGTGTCAAATAACTGTTTTTAAAATACCATAAATTTATATAGCACCAAATGCTCTGGAGCAAAACACATGCCCAATCTGCTGCTCTATTATGAACCGTCCAAATCTCCCAGAAGAGGCACTATTAATTTATTAAGCACCACACAGCTGCAGCACTCAGCGGCTCTCAGCATTCTGAGCTGTCATTCGCCGCTACTCTTCACAATTTAGGGTAATTTCTTTGCCAGCTATGAGCAGCGTTGCTGAGTATATACTGAAATAAGTGACACACCTGTGTCATTTTTATATTGGTGTCCTTGAAAAGATAATTTCCACTTTAAACCTGCTTGTTCTATACGCACTCTCAAAAGATTAAAAAAAATAAATACATTCCCAAAGTAATATTTTCACTCTTCCTGTAACATGACCACCAAATATTTCATCATATTGTTTTGTAGCAAATTGTGCTGTCCACCCTTTATTTTGCAGTATCCTGCTAAAAAAAACAATTACAGTATTGTCACTGTTTGAGTTAAAGGAATATGTTGATTAAGACAAAGTTATGTTTCTAATTTCATGATGCAAGCTCATCCAAGTTAATAATCATTTATTTCAACGAGGTATAAGAGCTTTCCTTTGGATTGATGTTAAATGATTGGTGATCAAACTAAAGAGGGTTTGGGATTAAACAGACATGCAGCCTTGGAAAAACCACATCAGTGAGGTTAGTAGGAAAAAAGTCTTGTTTGCTAGGCAGCATAAAGACGACTCTGGAGCAATGGAAAAGGTTGTGTGTTTGATTGATGGGCATATCAGGGTAAGAAGCGAAGCAAATGAAGTGATGTACTCATCACACCTTGTGTCTATCACATAAAAGTATGGAGCGGTATTATGATCTGGGGTTGCTTTAAAATGGTCAACAATGTCATGTGACCCAAAAACCCAAACATTTTTAAAGTCTATCAATCCATCCATGTTCAGGAAGATGACACAGCCCTATTCGTCTGGGTTTTAATCCCTGTAATGTTACTCGTGTCCTCATCAGTCCACCAGTTGGATTTCCAAATAATGTGACGCTAAACATTTGTTAAAGGTCATCTTATTTGCCGTCTGTATTTTTTAACACAAGAAGCACATTTTAAACATTTATTAAATGTAGTGTATTGAGTTTTAAAATGAAATGATTAGACAGAAACAACTAAACAAGTCTATTTTATTGATTTTATTTTATTGGTCATGATGCTCATTTTCACTGGGTCTGCAAACATACAAGTCTGTGGTAGGCAGTGCTAACATGCTCTAGACACTACAAAGCCACCACACTTCCGCCCACCAATAATGCAGTAAACAATAACATATTCATATACAGTATTTAATGACCTGGAACCCTTCTCATAGATATATTTAGAAAAATATAAAGTCCTAACTTTTCAACTAACTGACAGAAACATTTCACAAAACAAAAACACTGTCCTGCCCTTCCATTTATGTTGTGTAGTCCCGTATTTGCTAAAAGAACGTATAAAATAAATGAATGACAAAGAAAAGGTTTCTGTCCTTGAAAACTACAATGAAAATTTTTTTGGGAATAAATGGTGTTGTGTGTGCCTTGCCATCGGCATGCAAGGGCATGCCCGATTCGAGCCAATTTAATGCAAGACCATGTGTGGGTGTGTGAGGGAGAAAGGTGATAAGGAAAGAAAATGAGCAGCTTCAGTGCTGGCACGCATAAGGGTGCAGGCATGTGTATGTGTATGTGTATGTGTATGTGAATGTGTATGTGTATGTGTGTGTTCGTGCGTGCATATGTGTTTATAGTGTGACATTGAATATGCTGCATAAGCAATGAGGGATGAAAACCCTGCAGCTTATAAAAATTTTTTAAAAAAGCAGCACAATGTTTAATAAATAAAAAACACTGGGAATTGTGCAGAATAAAGTATTCCTGATCTTCAAGCTGTTCTTGAATACTGAGAATAAGACAGAATTTATCATCTTTTTACTGCCTCAAGTGCTGTTTTAGTCAAGGTGGAAATGCTTTAGCTTGAGGTTTGTTTGACTGCAGTATGCATTTTTAATGACTCTTCTGTTTAGCTTGAAAGTGAACTTACTTAATGTAGAGTTTTAATTTAAATGACTGTTCTACCACTGATACCAAGAACAGCTCTAGTTGTTAAATGTTTTCAATTACTGTTATAATTCTGTGGCTCAATAGCACGTTTCCAGCAAAGTTACTGAAAAAATGCAAATATTCTAGTGTGTTTAACGCTTTTTTAACAACAACCACAAGGCTAAGTCAATTTGTATGACAATAACTGGTATATTAAGGCAATGGTTCAGGAGAGGGTGCAGAGTCTTTATGATGTGGATAAACCATGGAATGAAAACTCAGATAAAAAAGCAGAATGAGTTACGTGTCCCATTTGAATATAAGAAACCTGCCTATCATTTTCTCATTAAAGAATTTCATTTGATTATTACTATTACTATTATTATTATTATTTTTACTATTATTATATTTAGTTTTACTATCACTATTACAATTACAACATAACATTTTGGTCACTTTTAGCTTCTTTTATATTCCTATTGATCGATGACATTCATCAACTTACAATTTAGAGGGTTGTGGATTCAGAATAACAGATTCTCAACATAATTTGACAATCACTGATCTCAGTCAAGGAAAGTCTCGCAAGAAGAGCAAAAGAAGCGACTGATAACCTTATACGATTGTTTTTTTTTTTTCTGATATCTGTTCTTGAATCTGCAGTTTGTTTCCCAAAAGATGAACGCACTAAAGACATTTTAGCAAGTTACTGTGAATGGGTGACGTGGTGTAGGCTTTTAAGAGGATCTGTCCAGTCATAATTGTTTTTTTTTTTTTACAGTGATGTGGTCCTGACAGAGGCAATAGGAAGTTACAGTAGATGGATAGCCTAATGGAAAGCACAGGAGACTCATTACTTCCTCATGAACGCCAGATGCCCATGCCAAGGAGGGTCAGATGGGAGATACAGGACGTCACAGCGGCAGATGCGAGCTGGAGATTGGATCAAATATCCATCCTAAAGAGATTTGCCGTGTATGTTTGGGAATTGACTGGAGAGAGGCTCATAGGTAGACTCTGCTCGCAGGGGTGTACGTGGTCCAAAGAGTCTGATTACTGAATCGCGTGTGACAGGATGACAAGGTTAAGTAAGTTCAGGCGACTTTGTTTAACAGTGTGCAGCGTGTTTATGGAGACTCAGATCACCAAATACAATGTCTTTAAATCAGGGTGGAAAAAACAACTTATATTGTGTTCATTGAATCAGACGTCTGAAGAAAAAGACTGCCGGCACATTTTTTTTGTTGCTCTAAAGAGTAACTTTCTAAAGCCCATAATGGAACACGTCTCTGTGATGGGGGGTTTGAAGAGGTACACTAAGTGACAGTCCTGTAAATATTAGCACAGAGAACTTATAGTATGCCAGTCTATGGATGTGTACATGTGTGGTTGCTGATTGTTTCCACCTGTGGATATTTTCCATCTCACTTTCTCAAGTGTTTGTGATGAGTGTGATTAAAAGCATTTCTGCTAGTAAAAGACTTAAAGAAAAGAAAAAAAACCCAGCTTACATTAATATATCAACATGAGGTGTAAACAATGGCAGAAAACTTTTCTCCCTGGCCCACAGCAGACTTGTACAAAGACATTTATAGAGCACAATACATTGATGACGAGACAGGATAGTGTACAGCCTCTATACATGAAGATATACTATAGTAGGACACAAAGAGAATTAATTAACAGTCAGCAGCTCCATGGTCCCATAGCTGGGGCTTCAACTGCTTGCCCTCCCTCTCAGAACATAAAAACTGTTTCTTGTTTTAACATTTCTTTATCTGTCAAAATATTATGAGGTGTATCCATTGTGTGCATTAATCGGAAGATGTTTGTTTTTCACAGAAATTAACTTTATAACGTAATAATACCATTTCCTGCTTCTGCCATCCCAATCAGACTGAGGTGGGTTTATTTGATCCCTCCAAAGTGAAAAAAAAAAAAAATTGAAAATAAGAAGGATCATAGTTAAAAGAGTATAGTAGATTAATTCCAGTTGTTCTAACCTAATACGCAATGCACAGTTTAACCTTGATTTACTTGTGTGAATGTTACTGTGGTATCTCTAAGCACTTTTTTACAAGTGAGGCTGATTTTCACAACTCAGTTCCAAATTTTTTTTGGCCAAGTTCAAATGTGAAACTTGCTCACTGACTTCAGTCTCATTGTGATTTTTCAATGTCTTTGTTGTTTGGAACTGCGCCATCTGAAAGATTAGCTTTATGTTAGGCATACAACCGGCTGCTGCAATTATTTGCATAGCCAGCTAACTACCTTAAAAGATGACCTAAGACCCAACACTCCGCAGGATATCAGCAACTAACTTTTTGGGGTTGCGGGGTTCGAACAAGCCTCATTCAGGATTAATATATCCATTCCATTGTATTATTCTCACACTATGTCATACTCTACCATACTGATGGAATAAGATAGCTACATTACATTCAATACTCCATTTCCATGTGTATATATTTATAAACAAAACTTTAGATATTCATCACAATATCACATAGCTGTTATATGGCCTTCATTTTGGCTTTTTAATAATCTTTTATGTTTTTTTGCACTGACTTGATCGGATACATTACGTAAAATCTAGCAACAGTTGTTATTAAGCTATTGCTGGCAGTGTTCCGCTGGAAATGTGAATTAAACACCCGCCTATTTAATTTCTCTGAAAATAAAAATAACCACAATAGAGCAGTTACTCAATCCCTGGCCATTGTCTGTGTAAAACGTACAAGCAGAAGTTAAAATCTGACAGTCCCAGCGAGAGTAACGAAGTGAACAGAGCTTTGCAAAAGTTTGGTTTTCAGTGAATGAATAGGTTTAGGAATAGAAAAACTTTAGGTTTTAAGTACTGAGTTGCTCTTTCTTGGGTTATCTCATATATAGCATGGTGATGAACTGTTTGGAATATACAATAAAATATTGTCTGGGGGTCAGTGCGCAAGGCAAAGTACCAATGACATGAGCTAAAACTCCATTAGGAGAAAGATTGAATGTTGCTTGGATACACTCCTTGATGTCCAAGTGAAATGTAGGAAGTGCAATGTAGAAACACCACAGCAATATAGGTTTAGCACTAAAATGCCACTAAAATGAAATACAGAGTTGCACGGTTTACCACGTTAATCGTATCCACGTCTGTAAAACCATCCTGACTGAACCATTTTGAATTGAATCTTGTTTAAACTTGTTCACACTGCTGAGCTGGAGACCTGGAGCCAGCCCACATCTGTGTAGGCCCCCGTCACATGCCAGTACAAAGCTCCCATCAGTTTGGACCACACCATCTGCACCTCTGCTGGGAAGAACTCTGGGAAATCTTCAGACAACACCTCCAGTATCACACCAGTCAGGATCTGTGGAGGAGGCAGGTAAGAAAGGAATATAAATACAGTGGGACAAAATGGAAGAGACTGGTATGATGAAAGGAAGGATAGAAAAGGGAATATGTGACTAAGCTAATGGTAGACAGAAGGAAGAAGGACCATATCAAAGAAATGGTATTCAAAAAAACAAATCCAATTTAATGTCATGGAAAAGTGGGCGAGGTGAATAAATAGGATAGTGAAAGTGAAACATGAAATATGAAAGTAGTACAAAGAGAATGAAAATGATAAGAGAAACCACAAGATTGGCAGGAAATGAAAAGGTTTACTTTCTGTTTCCACTGGTTGCATTTACATTTCACGACCGTTGTAAGCAGATGGAGTTGCTTACTTGACAGAGAGATGTTTGCATTATCACGTAACATAAAGAAGGAATTTATATCACATGATAACAAATGGTTAATCCCATACGTACCTTTATGAATATGGGATTAAACATTGAAGAGATTCACAGTGGGTATAATCCATTTATGCATAAAGTCACAAAGTGATAAATTGCTCATAAAATGCATTCTAAAGGCACTCGGAAGCCAGTAGAGGGATGCCTAAATAGTGTTAATGCGTTTCTCTCGCAGCTGTATTTATAAACCAACTACAGACGACACTCAAAAAGCTTGAAGGGAGGAAGCTTATGTTTCCGGTCTTCAATTAGATGAAGAGCGAATCATATTGGAGTTTCAATATGCAACATTATGGTTGCATTTTCACATTGAAAATGCAACCATAATGTCTAAGCTCACAGGATCTAAAAACATTTTTGATGATATTTGTGTGAGTCTGTCTTTTTCTGTCCAAACTGGTAATTAGTAGTGATGTACAAATGCATCATGGGAAGAAATTGTTCTATAGTTTGAAAATGTTTACAACTGCTTGAAAGTTTTCTTGTAATTGACTGCTATGTGGTACCTTTCCCTGATATCATGTCATGTCCTCAGTTTGTGAGGTGTTAACTACCTTACTGGCCTGAATATAAGACGACCCTGATTATAAGACGACCCCCTCTTTCTCAAGACTCAAGTTTGAAGAAAGACTTTTTGAAGACCAAATTTAATTTTTATACAGAAAATAATTACAGTACATCTGAAACAAATGATTATAACAATATATTCGATCACATTGCAATTGTTTGAAGACTCTGCCTCATTTATCACCATCATCTTGAAGTTTGCATCATAACTTCTCCTCAGCTGCCGGTTAACCTGGCCGATCTTCGACCCACTTTTCTCCAGATTGTCGCGACGTTTCTCCATTTTCTGTTATCTCTTCTCTTATTTTCTTCTCTTTTCTTTCTCACCGCTATTTTTTATTTTACTTCTTCGTGCTACCGCTATTTTTATTATTTGTGACAGGGGTTCGCTTTGACCTGCGGAGTTAAGTTCAGCATTCGCTTTAAAGATATCTGGCCCCATCTAGCGTTGTGAATGGGTATAATGTCTAGACCCCGAATGTAAGACGACCCCCACTTTTTCAGTCTTATTTCAATGCAAAAAACACCGTCTTATATTCGGGCCAATACGGTACTTTGCACGATGTAGTGAATACATTTTGAACTTCATTCTCAATGCACACCAGTCTGAAACTGTATCAGAATAACAAAAATAGAACTTTTAGCACAATAACTATGACATTTATTTCAATATCTGGGTGGGAAACTATCAACAAGGAAACCTGGTGAAGCTCATTATGGAACAAATGCGCACCATCAAACTCTTTCAATACATCGAGTCTGAGTAAAGTATAATTCTGAGACTTGTTTTAAACAAGATGTGTCTTTATAAGAATTTACTTTGGAGCATGTGTGATAATTGAATTTGAGACATGATGAAGACATTTGAGACTTTCAATATCTACTTTAATATCCAGTGATATTAGAATGGTATTAAGGACATTTGTTTGCGAGATAATAGGATATTTTGAATTCAAGCGGTTGCTGAACCAAGAATATAGTTCCTCTGTGCTACTTTTTTAGGACTTATTGCGCTTAATTCTCTAAGGATATACTTTATTAGGTACACTGGTACCAGATTGGACCCAATTTGTCTTCAGAACTGCCCTAATCTTTTATGGCATAGATTCAACAAGGTACTGGAAACATTCCTCAGAGAGTTTGGTCCATATTGACATGATAGCATCCACATCCATGATGTAAATCTCCCGTTCCACCACATCCCAAAGGTGCTCCATTGCATTGAGATGTTGTGACTATGGAAGCTATTTGCCTACAGTGTCATTGTCATCTTCAAGAAACCAGTCTGGGATATTTTGAGCATTACGACATGGAATATAATCCTGTTGGAAGTGGCCATCAGAAGACACTGTGGTCATAAAGGGATGGACATGGTCAGCAAAATATTCAGGTAGTCTGCAGCGCTGCAATAATGCTCAATTGGTACTAAGAAAAAGATCCCCTACACCATTACACCACTACCAGTCTGAACCATTGATACAAGGCAGGATGGATCCATGCTTTCATGCTGACAACAAATTCTGACCCTACCATTTCTTTTTTTTTTTTACTTTTTCCTAACCAACAGGTTAAGGCGGATGACCACCCTCCAGAGTCTGGGTCCTGCCTGGAGTTTCTTCCTCAATGAGGGAGTTTTTCCCCGCCACCGTCGCTTATGCTCACTCTGGAGGCCATTGTTGGCTTTCTATCTGTTAAGCGCTTTGAAATATCTCCAGATGTGATTAAGCGCTATATAAATCAAAGTTGATGGATTGATTGATACCATCCGAGTGTCGCAGCAGAAATCGATACTCATCAGAACAGGCAATGTTTTTACTTCTGTTGCCCAATTTTGGTGAACCTGTGTGAATTCAGTTTTCTGTTCTTAGCTGACAGGAGTGGCACCTGGTTGGGTTTTTTGCTGCTGTAGCCCATCTGCCTCAAGGTTCGAAGCGTTGTGCGTGTATATCTGCTAAATCTTAAAGCATTGAGGGTGACAAGGCAATTGTGAGGGTGTAGCAAGTTGACAGTGAGATACCAAATATTTCTTTGGCAATCTACTTTATTGTGGATTGATTGTTGAAGTTACCTTGAAGTACATCGGTTCCACCTTGTGTTTGATAGCATGAGCTTTTCCAACTAGAGCCAGCACAGATGACACCTTCTCTGGATCATGCAGGTTCTCCACCACAGTATTTATGGCATTCATTACCCTGCGAGCGTGGTGCCGAAGTTGGCTGCTTCGCTCCATCTCCTCAGGATCCTCCATGTCCTGAAACTGGCTGAAATACTGTTTGGCTGACGGGAAGTTGACGAAGAACCTGAGAAGGCATAAATAAACACTTGCATAAATACATACATAAATACATACATACATACATACATACATACATAAAAACATACAAACACACATATTGAAAAACAAAAACTCTTTTATGGCTGGCTGCAGCAAGATGAAAAATTTGCGTGGCACCGCTTAGGTCCAAACTGATATATTTCAATAAACATCAGGTGCATTGAATGCAAAATTTTACAAACAATAACGCTCCCCAAAAAAATTGAACTTGAAAACCTTGTGATCCCTTACTGTCGTGACACCATCCTCTAGCATGACACACTGGTGATCCTGTAACTTTTAGCACCATCGTTAGATCAATATATAATGTTTTTAAGCATGACCAAAAATCTGCATAAGTAACAGCATTTCCATCAGCCTTAGTTTTGTGTCTTCCAAATGTTAGCATGTTCACAATATAAATATTAAATTTAGACTTTATAATGCATCATGTTTATATTGTCATGTGGTGAGCAATATTTCTAGGTATTAATGTATACTTTACATTTTATCCTACTGTTTTTATGTCCAGACCTAATGCATCAATCTAGTGATATTTAATACCTCGTTTGAATATCCAAGTATCCATCATCATCCACCATTATGGTAAAGTAGTTATGTTACAGCAATACAGGTAATTTGTGACCTAGCATTCTATCTGTCCTTTGCCTGCTAATCAATACAAAGGGTATTTTGGCCATGGAATTCAAATTCATAGCCAGTTCTCTCCATGTCTGCTGAACTTGATTTTAACTCTCCATCTTGTCCATTGGTCTAAAAAAGCCATTATAGGAGCAAGGCATGTAATTTTCTGTTGTCTGTAAACACAGTCATTGAGTCAGTTTGAGGTACCGCATGTCAGACAGAGAAGAGCGAGTGATGAAAGCAGTGCACTCTAAATATAAATCAATCCATGTCATACTTAGGGAATCAAATAAATGTCTGCTTGGGCTCAAATAAAATACAAGTCAGATAAACAAGTCATAGAAAAGCAAAGTCAAAGTATAAATCATCTGGTCCAATTACTGACTATCCAACTGTTGCATGAGGGTCTGTGAGTGTGGTATAATGATTTAAAATGACCAGCCAATAGAGGATGCATTGTAGATGACAGACACCCTCATTTCCACATATATAGATGAAAATTGCAGGGAAAAGAAAAAGCTTCTATTTATGACAAAATACGGATGTATATTCTTTAAATGGCTGGGTCCTTTAAATAGACACAAGACTGTTGATCCTGTAATTCTAATATTAATGTTTATGCAGTCAGCTCATGAATCTAAAATCACATTGGCGGCACAAATTCTGTTGATGTACAGTGGTGCATGTCCTGGTGCCAAACTTGCTTTCGTCCTTGTCCCTGCTCCTAACAAGCCAATCCAAAGTGTTGCCCCTGGTTATGGCTTGTTATGATTGCCCTTGGGAGGAGGGGAAGAGGGAGTGAGACGGTTCCAGCATCCAAGCATCGTGATCCGTGACAGGATTATCAAATATTCAGCTTTAAAAAAATGTATAATTATAAGATTTCTAAAACAGATCAACAGATGAACATGTAACCTGAAATAAACCCGTTGAAGTTAGCCTGCACTCAACAATCCAATCTAGAATTTAATTAACTGATAAACTGAAGAGGTCTTCTGCTTCTCAGCAGTCTATCCTCTCATTTTCATCCACATAAACTCACTATCATGGTCTTGCTTTCTCTCTTCAGAGAACAGAGTGCATTCAATGCAGAGTTGAGCTTGCCTAGCACTTTGAGTGCAAGCACTTTATTTTTGAAATAGATTGAGGTCACGGTAAATTCTTGTTGAAGACACTGCATGAAGAAAAACATTTAATTGCACTTTTATTCATGTTTTTACAATCAATCACAGGAAAACCATTCACACTAGTTTCAACTATGTTGTGTAGTTGTGCCTTTTGATATCTTCGAGTTAATATAAATTGGATAAGATGTCCATGTAAACTTGCTTTAGGTCATTAATTTTATATCTACTGCAAACCTTCCCAAAAACGTACAAAGATTTGTTTTGACTTGTTGTGTAATACTTTTCATTATAGCTGACTTTCACCTCACAGTGCTTAAAAAGTGGACAGAATGTGTGCCAGGATTTTCCCTTATAGTCTCTAGGAACTTAGAATTTTGAGAAAAATATCTGTATTTTAGTTCTTACAGATAACATAGCAACGTATGATTGTTGATAGAATAATAATTGAAATCTGAATGGATTAACATGCGCGCGCACACACACACACACAAACACACACACACACACTTTTCTTCTGACCCACTTTAAATCTTGTCAGGGCTCCAGCTGACTTGAATTGCTAGTACAGTTATTTCTCAGTTGGAATTTGACCCTCAGCAGCCCTGCTATGCTACGTCCACACCCTCCAGATCCTGTGTCATGCTAGGCCTACAAAGACTCGGCTTGCCTGTCAGCTCTACCAGCTGTCACAATGCATGTACTGTTTTCCTTGGTGTCAAGAATAATACTTTTGAGTAGCTCTTGTTCTGTTTAAACAAACATGAAAGTCACTAGGAACGCCTTAGTAACATGGAGTGCAACTCTGATGGTTTCTATGAGGAAAAATTAGCACTTTTTGTGCTTGCCTTCTTGTGTTGGAATAATAATTGTTTAATCCCCTGTGGCCTAGGCATGATTTTAGAATTCATTAAAATAATATATGCAACAGGCTTTTCACCAAGCATAGAAAACACCGTTTGATATGGTATTTCAGTACAGTACTCAAAATGTCCCTATTGTCCTTCAAAGTTTAATAACTAATTCAAGATTTTTCTTATTTATCAAAAAAGTTCTTCCAATGTGATATAAATCCGGACAAAAAAATGCTAATTGTTGCAATATTTTTGCTTTCAACCTTGTAAAACAACAACAACATCAAATGTTGTGTCTCGGCACCCATTATAACACCCTAGTCACTGCCTAATTCATGTTGGAACCCTACTCTTAGCATTTGGAATCATTTGTTTATCATCAGTAGTCATAACTTTAGTTATCTGTAGCATACGATTACCATGATATTGGATCTGGATCTATTTTTCATATAAATGTAACAGTTAATGCATGAAGGTTACTCAGCGACTTACCCAGAGTGAGAAGCAATGCTGATCTGTCTGAAAGGAATTTCTACTGATGCAATGGGCTCAAACGGAGGCCCATCAAGTGGTTCTAGCACTAGTAATAAGTTCCAGGTGGGAATGCAGAATTTCACCACAGGCCTCACCCAGTGAACTCTTTTAATAAAAAACGCACAGCAAGGCTTATTACTTTTCATGATATTGAGAGAAAGTAAATAAAAACGTTCCTTTCTTGAAAAGCAATAGAGTAAGCTAACCTAAATCTAAGCCAAAGGAGCATCATTAGTGGTGCTTGTTATTTATGCTTAGAATGGAAGGGATTTGATAATTTCTTGAATTATCATAAACAACCTTGAGCCTTACTGCTGAAATTTCAAGGATGTCTGTTACATAAATTGAGCTCTGTGGCTCAAAACGACTGTCTTGAATACCAAAAAATAAAACTAACACATATAATTCAGATTTTAGTAAACCAATTTCAGACTGAGCAGACATTCTGATACAGTATGTCCCTTGTTATTAAATGCAATCAGTTTAGTGATTCCTTTGTGTACAAAACTGTGGTGAGACCAGCGATGTTGTTTGGTCTAGAGACAGTGTCACTGAGGAAAAGACAGGAGACAGAGCTGGAGGTAGCAGAGATGAAGATGCTGAGGTTCTCTCTGGGAGTGACCAGGAAGGATAGGATCAGGAATGAGTACATCAGAGGGACAGCACATGTTAGAGGTTTTGGAGATAAAGTCAGAGAGGCCAGACTGAGATGGTTTGGACATGTCCAGAGGAGAGATAGTGAATATATTGGTAGAAGGATGCTGAGTTTTGAACTGCCAGGCAGGAGGCCTAGAGGAAGACCAAAGAGGAGGTTTATGGATGTAGTGAAAGAGGACATGAAGGTAGTTGGTGTGAGAGAAGAGGATGCAGAAGACAGGGTTAGATGGAGGCAACTGATTGGCTGTGGCGACCCCTGAAGGGAAAAGCCGAAAGGAAAAGAAGAAGAAGAAGAAGTTTAGTGATTTCTTTTTACGTAGTGCTACCAGATATGAGGATAAAGAAGGTGAATTAAGGAAGACCAAGGCCCTCCATGGGATATATCATTGCCAGAGGAAGTCTGACAGAGGGTGGAAAAAACTGGACTGAAGGTCAAGACAGAGGCTGTGATCAAGATAGCACAAGAGCAGGGGTTGTGCACCGGATTCACAGAGGCAGGGGTCTACCACAACAGACATGAAGCGATACATGATATCAGGCTCTAAAATGTAAGCTGGAACAGTGTGCACCAAGAAGTACAAACAGGTAGTTGAGAAAGTATACAGAAACATCTGTACGAAGACGGACTACAATTGACACGTTTGGGGCGGCAATGACTCAGCGGACGCCCTATGATGGGAGATCGGCGGTTTGATTCCTGCTACCCCCCAGCCATCCTCGGAGTGTGAGCTGACAGTGGGAGTTGTCAGCTCACCTCACAGCCACTGCCAAGGCGCCCTTGAGCAAGGTGCCGTCCCCCTTACAACTGCTCATTTGGGGCGCACCCCAAAGTCGCGACCTTTCACTCTGCCTCCCCCTATATACTGTATACTGTTTGCTGTGTACTAATTACATGCCCACAGGCCCCTAGTGTGTTGGGTTTCAGGGGCCTGTACACAACAATGTATGTATGTATGCATGGTGCAACACATATGTATCCATTTAACTGTATAAAGTGTGGAGTGTAAAGACAATTTCCCCATAGGGTATTATTGACGTGGACTTTCTTTCTTTTTTCTTTCGAATTCCCCAAATCCCAGCGGTAGGTTTGCAAAATGAGCCAAGATCCAGAAGGACCACAAGATCTAGACCAACACCCAATTTGGTCAATCAATTTGATTGACCAAACTGATTGACCATCATTGAGAAGAGTTCAGTAGTGATAAATGTGTCAATCCCAAATTGGAATGACATTAGCAAGTTGGAGAACAAGCCCAGTCATGCAGTGATCGTACCTCTCCTTCAGGGAACAGACATTTTAGTCCTAAAATTTAATTCCCATTCCCTGGCCAGTCCCAGATTGCCTGTAGGTGTGAGTGTGTGTGCCTGTTTGTCTGTGTGTATACAGTATGTGGCTCCACAGTGCACTGGCATCGCTCCTGGAGTGTACCCTGCCTTACGGCCACAGTCAGCTGGGATAGGCTCCAGCATTCCGCAATCCGCTACAGCGGATGAAGCGGGTTTGGAAAATGGATGGATGGACTTGTAGAAGTTCTTTGAAGGCATTCAACCTCTCATCCAAAAGGTTTCATCAGTTCTGGTGTGGTTGGTTTTGCTTCAGCTCCTCGACCCTGTAAGATGTGGTCCATGCTATTTATATTCCAACAGCCATTGCCAGGACCCATCTAGCTTCCTCAACAATGGCCGTTGGGAGTGCCTGGGAGTGTCAAAGGTGGTCGTCAAATTACAAATTTCAAATATGTCATTAAGCCCTCGTATGTTATTGGTGGCCTTTCTTGGGTGGAGAGGTTGGAAAGGGGGACTTAAGCCTTGGAAAAGGCTGCTGTAAACTTTAGCCATAGTCCTTCGGCTTCTGTTGATTTTGTGGAAGTAATAAGTCATACGACCTGCAAGTGTTGGCAAGGACATCCTTCTCTGGACAGGATTCAGCAGTCTTTCTTCACCTCAAGAAAGAGGGATACTTGTTTCAGGACACCAATGTTGAGATTTTGGATAGGGAGGACAGATGGTTTGAACTTTCAAGAACTGTCAAATCTCCCCAAAAGATTGATTCATGTGAAGTGGCTCATGCTAATGACCAGCATTACCTTACAAGGGCTTAATGGCATCTTTAAATTTTGTAATTCAACAACCACCATTGACACTCCCTGGCACTCCCAACAATCATCACTGGAACAACTAGATAGGTCCTGGCAACAGTCATTGGATTATGAATAGCATTGAGCACACCTCACAGTTTAGAAGCGTTGAAATGTCTTCGGAGTTTAAATGTCTTCAAGGAACTTGAAGTCCAGTCAATTGATTAAATGCCTTTGCGTCACATCCAAATGATAAAAACAGACAAAAAGTATTCAATAACGACAATGTTGCTGCAGCATTAGCAATATAATGCATGACCACTGGTGTTGTAAACCAGGGAGGTAGCCTCCATGATGCAAGGAGAAAGACGTTTAGACAGGGCTGATCATAAAGATGCACACTATGCATGTGGTCTGTGTGTGTAGTGTATGCACAGTGTTAGAATAATGTATATAAGTTATCTCATATTTACTCTTAATATTCCTTTATTCTTTGTATTACACCCGATGACCATGTAAATGTTTATATCTGTGTGTAAATGCCTTGCTATGCATTGAGTTCTTCTTTACAGGGAGACAACAGCAGCAATGGGATCACTAGAGTAATAACAGAAGGTCCTTTGACCAGGATGTGACCTCTGAATTGCTAATAAGGAATGTCCCTGGTTGTTGTCTTCAAAGAAGAGGATGCTGTAAACAGAATGACTTTATCACTCTTTATTACTATCATGCCACAGGTGCTGTTTTACTGTTGTTTCTCTGCCCCCCATCCCTTAGAAAAATAATGTAAACAGGGACCACCCCAAGAAAATAAAAAGAGGGTTCGGCAGAGAAACGTTGAGAACGGGGTGGAGATCTGTAACTGAGCACATCTCTGTCCGTTCTCCTCGCGAGTAAAAAATATAACTGTTGTCTTCTCCTTTTTGTGAGTGTGTTTTAAATGTTCTAGGTTGCTTGAACCTGACACACAGGACACAGCCTCCTCTGCTAAAGGAGGTGAAGGAGATTAAGAGAGGCTCAAAAGCCCAAAGGCCATAAAGCTATGGTCCTTAGGTATACTCTTGGAAAAATATTATGTATTTGGTTATAAAGTAACCTTAAGTCCGTTTGAAGTGAACTGTGTACAGGAGGACAGAACATATAATGAATGTGTGACAAGCTGATATGGCAAATAAATAAACCTTAAGGAGAGGCACTTATCCAGCAGCTGTTGACGGAATGACAAAAACACCCACAATAGAGTACTGAAATGGGGACACATTTTGTTCTGCCATTTATCAGCAAAACTACCTCTAGATGGTGATGCTCTTGCACTTTGAAGAATTGACACTTCCCTGTGGAGTAGGGTTAAATTAGAATCTTTCGACAGGTGGGCATGAAGTTGCCACAACTCCGGGCATGGACCCTCCACCTCCTCCACTCCACAGTGATGAGGTATCTGCAAAGGGAATGTCAAAAGTCTCTAAGACTAAATAACTCCATATACCACGATTTTTTTGACCACTGGGGAGCCACCATACAAGGGAGTACACCTTATCCAACACTTGTAGCACCATCACCACATGGGAGCCAAAGAGGTCCACCTGCACACTCCTGACGCCCTACCTTATCATTTACAGTATATACAGTATATTTTTCCACAATAGGTACCCATCTGAAGACAAGCTCTGCTCCCAATTTTAAACAAAGTGGGACTTTGTGGCTCTGAGAGACAGAAATCAAATACTACACCATAAAAACAGAATGTGACAGCTGTAACAAGAGACAACATCCAAATACACAATTGTCATGCATAAACTGCAGATTATCTAGCAAACATGGACGACTTCATCTCAAACGCACCTGACTCCTCAATGCAGACACTACGGTCGACCTAGTAATCTACAGGGACTTTGACTGAAATCTCCTAGCTGTTGAACTGAGACAAAACAGGGTCCAGCGATTTCAAAAGAAGGGGATCACATCACATTGTTTTTCCAAAAGCCTTATCCACAAGGTTCACTCCACACTTTAGGGTCAATGCCAGAGTTGGCGACAAGATGCACAAAATTCAGGCTATGCCAAGATTCTCCCAGCAATGGGCAATCCCCAGACAAATGGGACTTGCTTGATGTCGGTCCCTTTCATGATAAGAAATGCTATTTCTTTACGGTTGGAGATGAGTAGAAGACTTTTACATTGCTTGTTTAAACTTTGGACACATGGTGAGGTATCACATTTTGAGAAGACAATGAACTCAAAATAACTGCACTGCGAGCTGCTAAACACATCAACTGAAGCAGTAGTTGATAACACAAAGTACTGTTAGGATAATTTTGTGAGGCTACGGCCTTAGGAAAATATGACTAACATGCAGTTAAATAGCTAATCAGTCTCAGCAGAGGTGTTCTTGCTGAGGTGAGTGAGTGTAAGAACTGAATGATGATTGTGGTCATACAGTTATTTATGTTACAATTTTGAATATATTAGATGTATAGACATTTTCTATAATATTTGTGATTTTTTTTTACACAGATACTGATAGTAAAGTTATACACAGAGACAATTAAGGGACACACATTCAAGTGTATGAATTATGTGCATGGATTGACTTTAATCACAAAGCCCACATATTCACAGTTCTTATGATGCCTTGGGTGTTCTCAGTCTTTGGTGCAATTGCATTTGCATGCTTTTGTCAGAACAAATGGGACCAATATCTCTGGATTTGCTCTCTGTGTATCCAAGCACATGGACTGACATGAAAATGCAAACCTATATCCGCATGAGTGATGTTGTGCACTGATCTCAATTATGCCGTATTGTGACCCAGTATCATCCTCAGGTTATATTTGGTAACTGATGAACTGCCAGCCAACTATTGACAACCATAATCTTTGAACACTATACAAATAGGATGTTGAAATTTTAGTGTAAATATATAGCGTATTTATTGCTGAAACCTTTTGGATTAGTAGTATAAATCAATATCAATATCAATAGTTTAAAAATTTTGTATTTACATATCAGTTATTCATATCGCAAATAATGTGTTACGTGGTGAGATTTAGAGGTGATTGAAGGATTTTGTTAAACATGGACCATTGCACACGCACTCAAAGGCTGTGTGCCAACTACAGGGGCATCACACTCCTCAGCCTCCCAGGGAAAGTTTACTCCAAGGTGCTGGAAAGAAGAGTCCGGCCGATTGTCGAACCTCAGATTGAGGAGGAACAATGTGGGTTCCGTCCTGGTTGTGGAACAATGGACAAGCTCTTTACTCTCGCGGGGATCCTAGAAGGGGCTTGGGAGCATGCCCATCCAGTCTACATGTGGATTTGGAGAAGGCGTACGATAGGGTCCTCAGGGATATACTGTGGGAGGTTCTGCGGGAGTATGGGGTGAGGGGGCTTCTCTTCAGGGCCATCCAATCCCTGTACGCCCAAAGTGAGAGCTGCGTTCGGGTTCTTGGCAGTAAGTCGGACTTGGTCCAAGTGAGTGGCTGAAAGCCTTCGTCAGTTCTGCATAGACATAGACAGGATATCGAGGCGTAGTCGTGGTGAGGAGGGTTTACACTTTGGTGACCTGAGGATTACATCGCTGCCCTTTGCAGATGATGTGGTCCTGTTTGCATCATTGACCTGTGACCTGCAGCGCTCACTGGTCCGGTTTGCAGCCGAGTGTGAAGCGGCGGGGATAAGGATCAGCACCTCCAAATTGAGGCCATGGTCCTTAGCAGGAAGCCGGTGGACTGCCTTCTCCGAGTGGGGGATGAGGTCCTTCCACAAGTGAAGGAGTTTAAGTATCTTGGGGTCTTGTTCATGAGTGAGGGAACAATGGAGCGTGGACGGAGAATTGGGGCAGCAGGAGCGGTATTGCAGTCGCTTTACCGCACTGTTGTCACAAAGAGGGAGCTAAATCGAGAGGCAAAGCTCTCCATCTACCGTTCAATCTTCGTTCCAACCCTCACCTATGGTCAGGAACGATGAGTCATAACCAAAAGAACAAGATCACAGATACAAGCGGCGGAAATGGGCTGTCTCAGGTGGATAGCTGGTGTCTCCCTTAGAAATAAGGTGAGAAACACTGCTGTTCGCGAGGGGCTCAGAGTAGAGCCACTGCTCCTTGGCGTGGAAAGGAGTCAGCTGAGGTGGTTTGGGCATCTGGTGCGGATGCCTCCGGGGTGCCTCCCTAGGGAGGTGTTCCGAGCACGTCCAGCTGGGAGGAGACCTCAGGGCAGACCCAGGACCAGGTGGAGGTATTATATCTCAGCATTGGCTTGGGAACGCCTTGGGATCCCCCAGTCAGAGCTGGTGGATGTGGCCGGGGAAAGGGAAGTTTGGGGCTCCCTGTTGAAGCTGCTGCCCCCGCGACCCGACTACGGATAAGCGGTGGAAGATCGATGGACGATTGCAACAATAAACAAGGAAGTCATTTTCCAAACATGTGTGATTATTCTGTCATTGCCATTGATGTATGTGGGCTGTTCTTGCAAACGTTTTAAATTGTTAATCCATATCCATGTCAGAGTTGGCAATAAAAAAAAATTAAAAATCAGGACTTGTGGTGTTCTGCACGGTACTGATTGCAATCACAGCAAAGATATGAAAGGCAGAATGATGTCAGTGTAACAGACAGTAGGCATGGAGAGAGACATTTCAGTGCCAAACCCTGATGATGTCATCCACAAATCACAAGCCAGGACACAGGTCATATAGACACGTTACCACAAGATCCTTTCTGCCCCTTTTGCTCCCCTCAGAAATTCCCATCATCTCAAACTCATGTCTGACTCATACTGCCTTGATAATGACTTTCCATTCTAACAAGACCTGAAGGACACTGAGACAGTTAAACTCAAGATACTCAAGCCAATGAAATTTTCATTGGTAATTTCCATACAAATGCAAAGAAAAAAAATACAGAGTCAGGCTACACCAAAGTCTCTCCTAGAACTTGCAGAGGACATTCACTTAGCATGCCTGCTTGGTAGAAATTGTGTTAATTTTAAGGTTACTTATTGTCGGATATTTTTGACAGCTTGAGCAGAAAGTAACTATGGTTGAGCAACAGCAATGAATAATACAGCGACAAGGTACTTGCAGGATACTCAAAGATGAAAATTTATGAGGAATGAACCCTCTTCAAAATGTAAACTGTGAGACACAGATTTAACATATTCACTGTCTCAGAGACCGTGAATATGCCTTTTCAGACCGTAGAGTGCATTGGACTATGGAGTATTTATTCAGCATCTTAATGAGAGAGGAATGCAATGTTCCCTCCTTCATTACACTTGTTACGGCTCAGTTATTAGTGAGAGACGTTGAGTGAGTTTCTGAGCTTGTAGGTGCATACACTTGAGTGAAACTGCTCTTTATTTATTTTTGCCAATTATATAAATACATTTACAAATTTGTTGAATTTCGTAACTTTTGCAACTACAAAACTTAGGCAGTGAAATACTGAGGTTTCCCTGTCATGGTTCCATTTCACTGAAGAAAGAAAGAGGTGATTGAAGTATTGAAGAAATAATTTTTGCAATAAAAAAAGGCTTCTATGGTTGAGTGAAAAAACATAAAAAAGCTCTTGAATTCTAAAACAAAAAGAAATGGGACAGTGTTTCTTCAATTTTAAATCCAGATAAAGTGTCAGAATGAGGAATGGCTTATCAGCTTCATTAACATTCTGAAACAAAAATTGTTTCACTATTTCCACCTATTACACACTGCATGTGGATTTTGATTAAATTTGGTAGGATTGGGCATGTAACATGGAAGAACCTGAGTGCACCGTATACTCTATATTTTAACCTTGCAAATTTTGATTTTTGGAGCCAGATCCAGAAAAAACCACACCTTAGTGAAAACTTTTTCTCTTTCAGCTGTGAAAAAAATAATAATAACAGTGTGATTCTAATTTCAAGGGTTTAGGTCGTCACGGTCATGAGTCATAAAAAGAGGGTCAAACACTATAATTAGACCATTTCTTAAAAGTACAATGAATGAATGATGAAGATGAACAGCATGGCAAAGATTTGCACTCTATGTCTAATCACACATTGCTTTCAATGTGTGTGGATTTTGTTCTGTTATATTGAACATTTGCTTGGTTATAGTGACACCTCAAATATGAAGAAGAACAAATTTCTATCTTTACCTTCAGATATTGATCATTCTTTAAATAAATATGCAAACAAGGAATTCAAAAGAGTTCTGACCCTAGAAGATCTAATTAGAACAACTTTCCTGTCTCTACTTTCCAACTATTTATCCAGGATTTTCACAATAGTGAATGATAGGAATATACAGTAATCCACTGACTAAAAACCTATAAGGAAGAAAAAAAAAAAAGAATGCTGAAACATCACTAGCCTTTAAGATGCTTTAGGCCTATTCATCCCTCCACTGATCTGTTGCTCAAAAGTTTGCACACAAGGAGTCAAATTTAGAAATATTTGAGAGTAAAAATTCAGTCTTCAGCCTTCACCACTGAGAACTTACCTAATTAGCACAGACACTCCAACATCCTCGCAGTTCTTGTAGACGTGTCCCCACGTGTCCTGGATGATCTCCCTCTCTGTGTCGGATAGCGGCTCTGCGCGCTCCGGACGATCCTCGCACTCCATATCTCCTTTACGCACTCCCAGCAGCTGCGGAGGTGGAGGTGGAGAAGGCGGCGGCGGAGACTCCCTGCGAGACATCCTCCTGCGGCGCAGCAGGCCAGAGGCTCCCAGGAGGGCCCGTGGGAGGTAGGGAGTAAGGGAGGGGGGGAGGGAGACGGAGAGCTGAGACCCCACGGCGGGAGCTGGAGGAGGGTCAGGATGAGAAGAAGAGAAGCAGAGAGGAGGGAAAAAAAAAAAGAGGAGGATTTGGCGGAAGGGGTAGGGAGAAGGCAGGCAGCGTTCACAGTCGAAAAAAGGGGAAAAAAATGAAGCTCCAAGTCCCCCCACTTCCACCCACCACGCTCTCTCCCTACAAACTCTCCCTCACGTGTCCTCCTTCCAACTAAAAACTTATTTCTCTCTCTCTCTCTCCTCCTCACTCTTTCCACTTGCCCTCTTTCCACCTCTTTCTCCCTTAAGCCTCCAGTGAGGTAGATGCCTGCCAGTGATGCTGCTGTTGTCTGTCTCTGATCCTCCTGCTCTGGTGGAGGAGATGATGCGTTCAGAGGCTCTGGTGTGTGTGTATGTGTGTGTGTGTGTGTGTGTGTGTGTGTGTGTGTGTGTGTGTGTGTGTGTGTGTGTGTGTGTGTGTGTGTGTGTGTGTATGTGTGTGTGTGTGTGTGTGTGTGTGTGTGTGTGTTGTGAGGACCTGAGTGTGAGATTGGGAGAAAAACAGAGATAGACGGAGTGAGAGAGAGAGAGGGGGGGAGAGAGAGAGAAACAGAGAGAGACAAGGGTGGGGAGAACTGGAGGTAAAGAGGGAGAGAGAGTGTCAAGGGTTTCTGTCAACACTCCTCCCTCCCCAACACACACTATACAACTTGTCTACTTGCACGTGTGAGTTCACGCTGACACATCCAGCCAGTTACATATATGTAATGAGTAAGGGTGAAGGAAAATGTTGAGATGCTTTATCACACAGTTTTCTTTAACTGTCCATCCATCCATCCATCCATCCATCCATCCATGCATTTTCTTCCATAACATGTGAACATTTGATGTGACATTATGTTCATTATGACTGGTCTTCAGTCCATCAGATGTTAAGTAGTACTGTTGTACACTCTCTTCAGCCATTTGACTGGTTCAGTCCAAGTTTAGGCATGTCTGTGTAGTGATATGTATGGTATTGCACAATTTGCTCCCCAGCACTAAATTAAGTTTTTTTCACTTTGTTTGAGAAAAAATGATGTATTTGCCTCAAAACACATACATAAACCATGACTTTTTTGTAGATATGCATTATTTCTGCATGTGTCCAAAGTACATTAACACGTTTGTCTTAAGATTTACCTTCATGCAGGTTATCCTGTTTATTTCATTGCTGATTGTGTCTGATTGGTCTCAGAGACACATAACTTTATCATTCTGTATCAGTAAAAACAATATCTCATATGTCTCTAATTACACTTTGTCATTTCTTGCTAACAGTAACAAGGTTTTACGTCAAAAAAATTATGCAAGGTTCTGTCGAGTGATGGGGAATAGAAACAAATGATGATTCTCTGTTGATATTACATATAGTCATTTTATATTTATTATGCATGTTTCAGGTAATGTTGTCCATTAGAAAATATGTTCATACAAGCACATTAATTAATAACATTTCTGCATCATGTGATGAGAATATGTAATTGGTCTGTCATGTTTCCTTAATGATCTAATATCAGTAGTTCAGCTATTATTTATTTTTTATAGACAACAAGGTGATAACAACAAAGCTGTATTGTTTTTGAATAGATGGAACCACTTCAAACTTCCTCTACAGACAAAGAAAATGACAGCAAAAAATACTTAAATCAACTGAGTAGCCGCGTTAGGTGGGAATGGCGAGCCAGAAATGAGATAAACTCCAGACGTAGATGTGGAACGAATAAAAATTCTGCCCATTTTAATTTTTTTGCAGTTGCAAATTAGATATATATAAATGTTTTCGACAATGTCAGTGTTGTTTTTTTTCTCCTATTGTTAAGTTTGCCAAAATCAATTCATGCTGTGTAAGATAGCTGAATCAACCTCAACTTTAAAATCAAGAAAAATGTCATTAAAATTATTTGCATGTCACCACTATTCAAAGGTTTAGCACAAAAAATAAAACCTTGGGATGTGGTTTGATAAGAAGCTTAATTTCTATATACTGTGGAAGATCTTGTTGGTAAATTGCGAGAGATGCTCGACTAATCGCACAGAAACTGAAGTGGCTCCCCTCAGATTTGTAACAAAGAATTTCTCACAACCTTTGGTTACAGAAATTCCAAGTATGGACAGGCTGGGACCTGTAGATTTCATTCACCACTCTGTCCTAAATCTCACCACTGGCAATTTCTACATGGAAAAATTGGTTGGCCTCGCCTGTCTTGGAGATGTAATAACCACTCGTACTGAGTCAATGTTATTGGAAAATTGCCATCTTCTATCTCATCTTGGCTGCACTTGCACTTCTTCGTTATACTTTACATGCTCCAGTGATTGGTTTAATGCTCCAAGAGCCCTAAATCAAAATTGGTTTGGAAAGGCAGTCTTGCTTTACTGTTAGTGCTGTTCACAAAAAAATGATGTACTGTACATCACCTAAATCAAATTACTCATACCTTACTGCTTTGACAACAGCATTTAATCTCTACTTGACCGTAATGTATTTGCCTGTATCTTTGCTTTATTAAAGCTGTCTATTCATTTTTATATGGTTTGTGTTTTTCAATGAAACTGTGAATAAAGTTTTGATGTAAAAACTGATTTATGCGTTTCCAAAAAAACAATGAAAGCACAGCTCATCACCTGTTTGACACTAGTCAACACAGACAAATATACAGTACATAAAAATGTAGACATATGTGAGAATGAATTTTAATGATTATGGTCACCATACATGAAGCTGATGAAATGACAGTGTTTTGAAAGATGACTCAACACCTAAGGTACATAAAATCCTTTTTGAACTTCATTTCTGATGATTCTTCTCTAATACAACTTTATTTTAAAATGTATTATTTTCTATTCACAATTTACCCTTGTATGTACACAAATAAATATTAAGCATATACATCATTGCAAAGAAGCAACTTAAGATTCCAAGACAAGGAATTTAAAAGTACCGTATTCAACTGAAAGAACTGTAGCTGCAGTTGTCAGAGCTCATAAGCTAATATGTATATTTCTGTATTTGTGTTCTGTAGAATAAATAAAGTTTGACACAATAAGAAGGTTCTGCTTCTTCACAAAATCTGTGTGTTGCAGCAGGCAGTTTGCTGGATAAAAACAAAACTGGTATGGGGGGGGGGGACAGATTAGAATGCAATTATTTTTCCTGGACTGGTTGCTACATAATCACAATTTTTCATTATTTTTTTTCCACAATATATTCCCATTGTCAATACCTTATTCCGAACCAATTTAAGTCTGGAAAAGGTATTATGTTTAACCATAAAGTTTTAGTCAGAGTTTAGCTGTACTAAGGATTTAAAAAGTGTATATGCACCCAAACCCCTTTCACAACAGAATCTGCACCAGATATCGAACATCAAGTCTACTTTATACATGGGGAAATAAGGGGCTCCATTTTACTTTTTTACTACATTGTGTGTTTGAATGTATATAATGTGTGCACATGTGTGTAAATCAAATGATTTATTTAGAATTACCTCAGTCCTGAAAGTAAATATACATCTGGAATAGAGTTCAGATTTTGTTTACAATAGAGAATGCACCGAAAATATCATCATTTGAAAAGTACAGGCTTACAAATGATTCTGGAGACAATAGTTCAAGCAACTATGATTTACTTTGGAAATCGTGACATTTTTTTGCAAGAAAATAAGAATTCATACAAAATGACTTATTAAGAAGAAGCATTTCCACAAGATTCCATCAATCAGATGTACAAAAAAAGAAAGAGTCAACCTAGGAGGTCAAATGTTTATCTCTTTTCAGTCTGGCACTGTGGTATTGAAGATGACACATTTGACATCCCTTATCAGTTCTATAAGAAAAAAAAAAAGGACTAAAAATGAGAAAAGAAAAAGATGTTTGATAAATTGCTGTCTAGACAAAAGCAGAAGAGGGATGGTGGAGGACGATGCTGATGACAGGTCTATTATGCCACAGAGGCAACTGAAGAAGACACCAATTGGGAGATGGAGCTGTCACAGCATTTTGCAAAACGCACCACACCAAAAGGTGTCACTCTGCCATTCACTCAGACATCTAGCATCCGTCAGTCTGTGTCAATGCTCAGTAGGTGATATCAAATTTAGAAAGAAATGCAGACCGTCTGTGTGGCAATAAGAGGTGATGCTGTTAGAGAACATGAAGGGGAGAAAGCACATAAACAGAAACCAAAATCAGTCAATATGTAATTAACATTTGCACAGAACTTCTGTCCACATAGGATGTTTGTGACTCTTTATCTTTACTGCTGCTGCCCTCTGCTGTCTGCTGCCGTGTGATGACTGCCTCCACAAAAGATAGGAGCTCTATAGTATGATGTACAAAATTCCACATTTCAATTCCATGTGAAAAATGATTGACTAATTTGAAAACTGGTTTCTCTTACGCCCAATTTCTTTAGTTACAAGGTAATTCCTACAAACCTACACACTGACTTAAAATGTATTTTCAGTTACCTGTACTACAATTATTTTTCCTGATATGTAAATCTCTTTTCCTGGGATTTGTGGAGTATGAGAAAAGTTTGGGAGTATGTAAATTTCATCGGTAGTTTACAGCTTGAATTCCACTCTCACTGCTGTGGAGTGGAAAAAAAAATGTCATTCATCAAAGATGAGGTCAGGCTCATGAAGTGGATGTGCTTGAAAAAATAATGCCCGTAGTAGTTTTAAGAATAAATTATTTTGTTACCTGAGTGCAGATTAATAATATGACACTCCAACAACATTTTTATTTTATATTTTATTTTATGTTGTATAAATTTTTAACAAAATAGAAGTAACTAGTGACAAGCAAGAGGATGCAGATGGGAAAAGCGTAATTAATTTTTTAAAAAACACAACAACAACTGCATTTTCATTTGAGTGTGAATAATAGTCTCACATTGAAGGTGAATGTGGAGACAAAGGAATGCAAGTTTGCAAAGTGAACTTGAATGTGTATTGAAGCTATACTACTTTCTTGTTTATTCAGTAAGTTAATTATCCATAAATATGTGTGGAAAAAAAAGATATAGTCTCACTACCATTCCACAGCTCTTATTGATAAGTTTAATATTAAATGTACTATGTAGTAAAGAATGGAAACATGGGTATACTGGGAGTGAAATTCAGCGCAAGAGTTTGGTTGGAGAGGCCTTTGAAGTGATCAACTGAAACGCACGAGTGGAAAAATCTGGGGTTGTTATTTTCACTTCAATACACTTTTTATGGTATAGAGAAAATCTAATAAACCTATAATATGTCTGGCTGACACCTGTCTCCTCTATCATTATCCATGTCATGACAACAATCAAGACAGGAGCAGGCCAGGCACACCTAAACACAGACCACTGCCAAATACTGCTAACCTCTGTACCAACACATGTCTGAGGGTTAGAGATTCTTTTTGTTTGGTGTTTTGGTGGCTTTTTCCATTCCATTTTTTTTCTCCTCTTCTTGTTCTTCCTCATTTGTGTCCTCTTCCTCACCACCACCTTTGGGGTCATCCAGTCCCTCTCCGTTATCTCATACACACATTTATTGTAATTATGATGATGAATAGCTTTTTGTGTGTGTGTGTGTGTGTGTGTGTGTGTGTGTGTGTGTGTGTGTGTGTGTGTGTGTGTGTGTGTGTGTGTGTGTGTGTGCGTGGGGGGGTTACTGGTATGAAACAGAAAACGTCTATACTGTATTTATTAACGTACAAGAGAATCATTTTAACTCTAAGCACGGATTCTCTCTGAGAAATAGTTTGTTGTTAATTTAGTAGCAAAAGCCAGTTAATAGTGATAATAATATGACTTTCTTACCACAAATTGGTGGATTGGCTCTCAACTGGACCATTCTCTTCACCCCTGAACGCAATGGGCGCTGACAATATTTAATGTGATAGAAAGCACAGACATGAAAAATATCCTGTAACATACTGTAGTTGTAGTAGTAATGGTTTTAGTCATGTCTATCTTTACTCAATAGAGGGCGCTATTGGAACATAGAATAAGTTGTCCTGGAAAGCAAACGCAGCCAAACACACATATTTATGTCGTAAAAATTCTCTATTCATTGATGGCACTACACTTAGAATTTTTCTTTTTTACTTTCAGTTTGACTTAACTTTTTTCATCCTTTTACTTTATTATTCGTTTTATAACATTGTTCGAACGTTTATACTTGCATTTGATGCTGTTTGCTTCTTTATCTTTTAGATTTTCCCTGTAAAGTCAAGGCAATCTCATTAAGACAAAGGCTTTACATGTACAGTACTGATATGGTAAGAGTAGTGAGTGTGTAGGTTCTCATTTATCCAGGTCATGGTTATCCAAAGTTGTTTAAGTTATTTTGGATAACAATGACTTGACAACTTTGGATACAAACAGAAAAGCAGCTATGATGATGATTACACTAATGATAATAGGGAGATTGAGATAAATGAAGACAAACACATTCAGCTGGGATAGGCTCCAACTACCTGTGACCCGCTACAGCGGATAAGGCTTTATGAAGATGAATGAATGAATGAATGAATGAATGAATGAATGAATGAATGAATGAATGAATGAATGAATGAATGAATGCTTTCTTATCAGCATTAGGCACAAAGTACTAAATGGATTTCCATGATACCTGTTTTCCATGATACAGTTTCTATTCTACAAATAGAAACTGTTAAATTTAGATCTGCAGATTTGGATAAAAGGATTATATTTATTTAACATTGCAAGATGAGACTTTTTTCTTTTCATTTTCTTTGATTTCCAGCAAATAATGCATAGACCTAGATGAAGAAAAAAAAGCAAGCATAAATAACAATTTCCTCTAAGGGGGATTATTAAAGTGAATTTCATTCATTCATATTTTGGGTGATGGCATCTATGAGTCAGTACAGTTTGGTGCATGCAGAAAAATCAGTATCCTCAAGTTTTAAATGATAGAAATACAGTAATAGGAGTTTTGGGTCTTGATGTAGGGATACGCTCTACCGAGTCCCATTTCAGTTTCACAAACTGTTTGACACTCATTGATGAGGAAATCACTTGTTTAGTATGTGTGTATGAATATTATCCATGTTATCACCTTGTCTCCAGCTGCTTATCCATCTGAGGTGTTGCCTGAAGCACACTTTGACTCTCATACATCCTTTCAGGTGAGTTTAGTCATGCACAACTTGTGAAATACTTATGCTTGATACTTACGCAATACTTACGCATTATATTTTTTAACATAAGGTACAGGGTATAAATATAATGGAAATCTAACAAATAGATTTTGTGTAATCTTGCTGACAACCTATCTAACGAACACACCAGGGGATGAAAACATAATCTTCTAACATTACAACATTAACATTAACAAGGGATAACAAAACGAGTCACATTGAATGAAACATATCTGTAGAACATATCTGTAGTTGTACAAGTTTAGCATACAAACTAATTTCTTATTGGTGTTTGCAATTTATGATATAATTTTTTCCACAGTCATGCTCACATGAAATCCCTAAAAAAGAGCATAAATTCACACAGACTACAAACAAATATATTAAAAAATGTTCCATTTTTTTCATATCATGTTAATTGCCCCCATTACTTGGAGTAAGAATAACATTTAACTGAATTTAACAGGAATGTTGATTCAAACTGTAAGAGGCTTATAATTAGTTGAGAAGTTGATGCATCTGGTCTGTTTATGTTGTCAATAAATGAATATACAGTACTTCCCAGGGACTAGGATGGCGTCGCTGTAACATCACTGTAACATAATGTTTCATTGTTTCATAAATTTGTTTTCAACATTCACCCTTTGCTGTCATTCAAACTTGACTTTCAAATTTAACAATCATTACCTTACAATTAACATAGAACCATGCCACTGTGACTCTAATGTATACTCACACTTAATGACGTAGAAACAGTCAGTATATGATGGTGCTCATAAGCTGCTACCACAGCTGTTGTACGATCAAACTCTTTCATATATCTTCCAACAGAAAGCGTCATAAGAAACTCTCCATTCACCGATAAGGTCTTATGCCACCCTAATATTATAAAGTGACATCACAGACAGCCAGGAAATTGTTCCATTATGACCCAGTTAATGAAAAGCCTAGTGGTGAGAATCAAAGGAGAAAAGTTATACGGGAAGATTATTGAAAATGTAAACATGATATCTAATGTTTTTCTGTTGTTAAGACAACATTGACTACATGGTAGATTTTCTATAGGCAGATATGAACCACAGTCTGGTTTTCAGTGTCTGTAAACTGCCTCTATCTTTCCTCGTAATTGCTTATCTGTTTAGGAACCTCTGGTTTCAGCTTGTTGTATCCATTAAGATAAGATATACCTTATTGATCCCAAACCAGGAAATTGACATTAATGTAGGTTGAGTTGGTGGAATGCTGAGACAAGACAAATTGGATTACGCCTGAAGCTGTTTCTGTTCCTGTTGTGGTGTTAATGCCAGCTCTACATGTGTATCCTTCCTTTCCATCTCACCCTTTTACTAATTACAATTTTATTCATTTTCCTCTATGGTGATGGACAGGCTGACAGACGAGGTTAGACAGGAATCTCCATGGGCTATGATGTTTGCAGATGACATTGTGATCTGTAGTGAGAGAAGGGAACAGGTGGAGGAGAAGCTAGAGACAAACCTCCACCTGGAGGTTTGTCCTGGAAAGGAGAGGAATGAAGGTTAGCTGCAGTAAGACAAAGTACGTGTGTGAATGAGAGGGACCCAAGTGGAAGAGTGAGGTTACAGGGAGAAGAGATCAAGAAGGTGGAGGATTTGAAGTACTTGGGGTCAACAGTCCAGAGCAATGGAGAGTGTGGAAAAGAGGTGAAGAAACGTGTACAGGCAGGATGGAACGGGTGGAGAAAAGTGTCAGGTGTGATGTGTGATAGAAGAGTTTCAGCTAAAATGAAAGTAAAGGTGTACAAAACTGTGGTGAGACCAGCGATGTTGTTTGGTCTAGAGACAGTGTCACTGAGGAAAAGACAGGAGGCAGAGCTGGAGGTAGCAGAGATGAAGATGCTGAGGTTCTCTCTGGGAGTGACCAGGAAGGATAGGATCAGGAATGAGTACATCAGAGGGACAGCACATGTTAGAGGTTTTGGAGATAAAGTCAGAGAGGCCAGACTGAGATGGTTTGGACATGTCCAGAGGAGAGATAGTGAATATATTGGTAGAAGGATGCTGAGTTTTGAACTGCCAGGCAGGAGGCCTAGAGGAAGACCAAAGAGGAGGTTTATGGATGTAGTGAAAGAGGACATGAAGGTAGTTGGTGTGAGAGAAGAGAATGCAGAAGACAGGGTTAGATGGAGGCACCCCTGAAGGGAAAAGTCAAACAGAGAAGAAGAAGTCCTCAACTTGTCCAACTTGGATTCATTGACTCCTCTGCTTTGCCTGCCTCCACCACATCAGCTATTGTAAACCTCCTGTTTGATGAGCAACAATATCTTTCATTAATGTCACAACCATCAAATTCAAACTATGTTCTTATGAACAAATTATAAATAAATATATAAATTTAAAAAAAAATTTATCACCGTTATTTATTATTATTTATTATTGTTAAGGGGAGTTGGAGGAGGCTCTGTGATCAGCCACATTTGTCTACGAAATATCTCAAAAACCACCAATGGATTTTGACTAAATTTTGTGATCTTGAACCAATTACAAGTTTAAATTTCTTTTTTTATCCATTCGCCTAAATCTCACACCTATTGAGTATGATGCAGGCTTTGGCCTCCAGGCTCAGGCTGTCCAAATGATTCTGATGCCAAAACAACAGCAGATGAACAGGTGAGATCATGGAGGTCAAAATGCAAACCAAACAAATTTATGTATTGATTGGGAATCTGCTGGAGTTAACAGCACAGACAGAATAACAAGTTCCAGAAATCCAACCACTTGTGCATGGAACTGCCGTTTGGGTGTCATAGTTCTGCTGCATGTCTTCTTCAAAATTGGAAATTTTTTACACTAAAGCGTGAAATGAGGAAGAATAGAGACAGAATATTGTGGAATCATGTGTTCCCTCATATTTCTCCTGTCCTGTCTCAACCGTCCATGTCTGGACTACTAACTGTAGAACGGGAATTTTAAACGACCAATCAAGTTTGGGTATCAGAATATAAGGGCCAATCATATTACAAGTATGTGATATGGGCGTCGCCTAAAAAAGAGAGCTACCCTGTGGTGCATCCTCCTCACTGGCCGGCGAGAGTTCGGTTGAGTCTGCGTGATCGTGGGGGAGTACCACTGATGAGAGAGCGGGCGAAAGACGTGAGCGTTTTAGAAGGCTTTATTGAACTATTACTTTCATCTCTTTCACACTGTGAGTTTCTTCATCTACTGCGTTTGGTAAGTTGAAAAGAAACCAATGGCTATGTGTGTGGTTAGCTGCAGTAACCTTTAGCTAGCGGATTATTGTGCCATGATTTTTCAATGATGGAGGACCATCAGCTTTGCTAGTGTTAGCCAGCGCCGCAGAGTCAGCGTGCTGTTTGTGTTGCTTTTATATAATGGTAATTAACTATATAGTTTTAAGTCGTTTTTGAGAACTCTCTACTCTCGTATCTCCAATGAAACTACGAAGCAGTGATTGTCCGCTTGCTTTTATCCCCACCCAGACGTCTTTGAGCCACCCACACCCATGATGGGATTTTGTCGGAGGCTGCTCACTTCATCCCTGAAAGTCGTCCGTACAAAGAAAATGGAGTTCTTATTAATTTGTCTCGATTCAATTATTGTGTATTATGGCAGTGCCAGTATAATGCCAGTATAATGCGTGAAGTTTGCGTATCAGAGTCGACCAGTCCTTACAGGCATCATTTGAGGCGGGTGGGATGTGAAGCACGGCACACCAACTTTGAGCTAACGTTAGCAAGTTAGCCTTTCGATGCAGCTGTTTGGCCGAGAAGGGGAATATTAATCCATGACGAGCCATTCATTGGTCATGGTAATTTCTTAATCATCCTCTTTTGAAATAACTCACGAGTATATGGTAGAAACGTGATACACATTTCCATAGTGTGGGGCTGAATGTGAGATGAGAGTTGTTTTCCAGCCCAGTGGGGGGACGCAGTGACACGGCAGCCCACAGCCACACTGATCTCTCATCCTTGGACCCGACCCAGATTTACTAACCAGCGCCTGATTCAAGCATGGGACTAGATTATAGGTTAACTATCTAGAAGCAGCCGATGTTGTCTCAGATTAATGAGAAGCAGGCCGGAGGGTGCTTTGTGGAGCAACTAACACTCAGACTTACTCTGGCGTCTGCTGTTGACGGCATCAAGTGTCAAATTCATTCTGGTGTAAATTGAGTTTATGGTCATGTGTGCCTTTATTGACTGTTGAATATTGATTGATGGCTGCTTGTATAATTGAAATTATTTGTCAGTCTGTGGATTATTTTCTTGATTTATCTTCTGTGTTGTAAAATCAGATCAAATGAATACAAATTAAAATTTCCTAAAAGCCATACTTTCCTATTGAATATTTTGTTGATCCAACTGTTTAAACTCTGAAGATTTCTGTTGTTAAAAAGAAGAAATCCCCAAAAGAGAGAGGCTTAGCCAGGGAGCTTTTGATACTTTTGCAAACTGGAACCAATGCAGTCACAGACTGCAACATCCCGCAACACCCCTGAATTCAGAATTTTACCCTGACTTGTAGAGGTCAAAGATCAAAGCTAGTGCTCTGACCTACTGACATTGATCACAGCACTAGCCTTGATATATGGTCTTACTCACACTGGCCTTCTCCCTCATCTTTTTATCTTCTTGAGTGTACAAAAGTTGAAATTTGACCTTGACCTACTTTTCTCAAGGTCATCATCTCATTTTCATCCCCTTTGCTGCCCGAGTAATGTGCTTTTTGTTTCATCGTTCTATCTGCAACGGTTGTGAAGATATTTGGTGGACATACTAACGGATGGACAAACACACGAACACTGACAATTACAATACATCAACGCTTTGAAGCAGGATGTAAAAAAGATTTCTTGTCAATTAGCTGAACATATATATATATATATTCCAAGAGTTTTATCTTGGTTTATGGTTGAGACAAGTAGAAATATATATTTAACTTCTATTACAAAACATCAAATTTCCTCTGACTGTTGAAGAGTCCCCAATGGTGAAGTTAACTGTACATGTGGGTTGATTGTGTGCAGGCATGGGGGTGTTAAGGCTTGAAAATGAACAAGTCTGCGTGGGCCAAGCAACTTATTTTGGTAAAATGTCCAAGTGCTAAAGTTTTCTGAATTTAAACTGAGCAAACAGCCAAAAATACAAATATTTGACAACTTGTTTTATTTGGTTGGTTGAAGAATTATTTGATCTTGTGGGTAAATGTGCAGCTGTGCATGTATATAATCAGTACATTCCTCTGTTTGTTTTGTTTTACTACATGACAATATATTTTGTAGGAATAAAATGTGTTACAATGTCAGGTTTTCTTTTTGTTTTTTCAATAATGTGCAGCACTAGATCACATTTACACTTTAACCTTGTTGGGAAGAATTTTGTGAAACAAGTTGCCGACAACCCAAGTAAACTTTCTTGACATCACTCTTCTGCTTTACCTTACATATTTGTACAATGATAGAGTGCAAGATAGCTGCTGTAGTCAGTAGGGTTGGGCATCAAAACACAGATCCAAATTGGACCATTGAATTGTTAAAGAGAAACATGGGCAGGTAGGAAATAGCTCTTAATATGTGTTAAACCAACAGCCTGAATACTTAAACAATCCTTCACGGAAGTGTCAGTGAAACAATGCTTCTCAACTACTACCGTGTGCAACATCATGAAATGCTTAGAAAACAATGTTCTTGTGTGGTGTGGACTTATAGCTGTCATATATCCATTGGCATTGTCAGTCAGCTATCACGTTCCACCACAAACACGCTCCACTAACAAAGACTTTACAGAGCAGTCTGATACTGAAAGCATTGCTGATGAAAATGTCCTCCGCCTGTCAAACCCAAGACTCATTGTCTGAATGTCACCTGATAGCCTCAAACTCCATGAATCTCAGAGCTCCTAAATCAGAGGAATCATATTTGACTCAAACTTCTCTTCTAGATTGGTCAGTGAAAATAAAAGGTATGGTAGTTTTAGTTAAGACGTTTTTAAAAAAAAGTGAGGCGTTTCATTATCTGTCTTAGTTGTACATCCTGTGATTTGAAATCAAGTGTGTGCGCACTCCAATGAATATGGTGAAACGGGAATCATGGTTCTGCTTTTGAATTCTTACAGTAAAAATATTCCCTGGTGATGGTCATTTGTATTAACTTTAAATGTAAACCTTTTAAAAAATTTTGAAAGTTTTGAAAAATGGCTTCTCTATTCTGTACAGGTGACCTAGTACATTCTGCCACAGGTCTCCAGCAAAGATGTCACAGAGGAGTGGGCAGGAGGACCCTGAGCGGTACCTCTTTGTAGACCGTGCTGTTGTCTACAACCCAGCGGCACAGGCTGACTGGACCGCCAAGAGGCTTGTGTGGATCCCGTCAGAACGCCATGGCTTTGAAGCTGCCAGCATTCGTGAGGAACGTGGGGATGAGGTGGTGGTGGAGTTGGCAGAGAACGGGAAGAAGGCAGTGGTTATTAAGGACGACATCCAGAAGATGAACCCGCCAAAATTCAGTAAAGTAGAAGACATGGCTGAACTCACCTGCCTGAATGAAGCCTCTGTGCTTCACAACCTCAAGGACCGCTACTACTCTGGGCTCATCTATGTAAGTGTTCATTTTTTAAGTGGTCCCACCCCCCACCCTGTGCAAACTAAAACAAAGTAACACACTATTCTTCTGCTGCTGTCCATCATAGTGCTTACTTCTTTAGTTAATAGCTGATGCCAGCAGCCTCTGGCTGTATTACTGCCACCCTCTGGTGACAGGACTATATTACTGCCACATTACGAAAAAATAATCATCATGTACACTAATCATTTTTTGGAAATTAATTACAAGTATTTTCCGCATTATAAGTCGCATCTCAAAGCCTTTAATTTTCTCAAAAACCGACAGTGCACCTTATAATCCAGTGGGCCTTATTTGTGAAAAAAGTTATGAAATAGGTCATTCATTGAAGGTGCACCTTATTGTCCAGTGCGCCTTCTAGTGCGGAAAATATTCCAATGACCTACTATTGACGGCTACGCACACAGGTACATACCCCTCACTGGTAATCGTAGTGCAACTGAATTTAAGAGACATATAAACACACATTTATTAAAATGAACAAGCCATCATGTCCAACATAAGCTGCTGATAGCCCCTGTGATTGTGACCCACTTAGTAACAAGCATTCCTGGAATAACCCAGGCATGGAGCTCGTGGGCCACCTGAGACTCCAGGGTAACAGGCAGTGCTTTAGGGGTTCACACATGGAGTTACTACAGCAAATGCCGTAATGAGCTTAGGGTGGAGTACAAGGAGAATTTGATTCATTATTCAGATACACCCGCACATACACATACATATATGATAAAGCAAAGGCTTGTGAAAATAGTGGTAGTAGCAACCAGCTCTCTGATGACATCTGCCTCTCACCAACAATAATCCTTCGCTCAAAAGTTAAGCTATGTGCTACAGATGTGTTCTTCCTTGCTACATGACCGTTACTCACACCAAGTGTTATGAAAATCTGTATTAGTTAAATTTTTTTTTTGTGGGATTTCTTCCATATGGTTGCTTTCCTACTGACGTGTCTCAGCCAAGAGACTTGCTTGGCTCAAGAACTCGTGTCTTAGGTCATTGATGGTCGTACCATGACTGTGACGCAAGAGAGTCGAGGAGTATTTCGCACCATAATTTATATAATTTTCTCTTTGTAGAGCAATTGGTTTATGTTAATATTTGGTTCCATATTCATATTCTGACCGTGCCGTACAAAACTGCGGCAGCGTACTTGTCAAGTTCACTTCTTAATTATTCAGCTGAAGTATGAAGAACATCTTTGTATGATCAGAAAAAGGAAGTAGTGACTCTAGCTCCATATCAAAACTCTGGGAGGTCTCTGCTGAGTCACATTTTAACCAAACTGTACTAACAGAGTTCTTTGTGTTCAGCGATAAGCAACAGCTGTCTGCTCACATCGCTGAAGAGTTCTTTCAATTTTGCTGTCAGAAAACCCACGTTTAATTAATATCCAATTCATACCCGTTTTTGAATGGTTTAGCTGTTCTGGAGGGCTATAGACATTCCTTTCTTCTGATCAGTTATGGTTTTTCAGATTTTGTGGGTCTAAATTTTCATTTTTATGATATCTCCTCAAAACCAATTCCCAAATGTGGACTGAGTGCACAAGACATTTTATGAAATTTGATCCACATACATGCAAAAGTCTTTGTAATCCAGACCCGTTTTCCTCTTCTGAGACTCCAGTATCTTCTGACTCCTTCAGTCACATCATCATATTATCAACTTTTATCTCTTTGATGACTTTTATCCACCTAAGAATCATGCTTTAATCTTTTTGAAACTGTCAGTCATTGAAATATTGTTGAGCCACCATAGTCGGCTAACCACCAACAACCAATGTTTCAACCCAGTGGCTCATGAAAAAGTAGGGTCAGTTACTGTGATGAGTTTGATATATGATTGACCACTGAATGTATATCATTTGTTGCACTGGTGGTGGTGACTGTATACTGGGCTTGATGTGGTCTTTTCCTGGGTTAACTAAGCCTGCTCATCCTGGAGCATGACTCTATTCAAGATTTTTTTGTCAGTTAATGTTGTTTTTATCAAAAAGCATCAGCAATGTACAAGTTTGATACGTCCAGATATGATCATATTATGAATGAGGGTCTTCTCATGGTTGCATTACTGGGCCATATTGATATCTAGACTATGATGCTACAGTCACAGCTTCATAAATCGTCATACTTAATTACAGCCTGATTTCCCACCGCATGCCTTGATTATGATGCAGTTTAATCACTCATTCATCACGTGTTACTCACTGAGGAAACAATAGGTCTCCAACTTTGGCCAGGGGGCATCCATTTGCTTTCAA
Organism: Antennarius maculatus; assembly: GCA_013358685.1. NCBI lineage: Eukaryota > Metazoa > Chordata > Actinopteri > Lophiiformes > Antennariidae > Antennarius > Antennarius maculatus. The sequence goes on from CM023612.1 coordinate 22,790,701, forward strand.
ACAAAAAAAACATAATGCTTTCAAACAGAAGATGCAACATTTCTCCTCAAAGCTACAGCACCACGATTTGGTAAATTTCCAGAACCTAAAGTCAGAGCTGAAGATGCAAGGGAGGTTGGCAAATTATCCGTCGTAGTTTGACAAATACTTTCAAGAACAGTCTTTGCTCGAGCCAGTTGCTACGTTCATGTTCATTTCGGGAAGATAAAGTCGCATCAAAGATGGCAGCACAATTTGGCCTGAACACTTCTGGAGTAGAAGATGAGATTTTTACACAAGCCGACATTCAGCTGAAGTCTAGAGCTCATGGGCTTTTCTAGAACGTACTCATAGAGTTATAAGTTGCTCGCATGCTGAAAAAGTGTGAGCACCTCTGTTAAAAGTAATGATAAAGCCCGATTAGCCAGCAAATTATCAGATATGAGGTCATGCAAAGGCAGAGAAACGGCTTGATGCCCTTTTTTTTTTTTCAAAGAGAGGATTAAGCATTGATGTTTCAAGAGGGTTTGAACCATTATAACTAGTCGAACAAAGTTCTGGCCCATGTTGACTGCTATTTATATCTTAGAAATGGTAGGTAGGTTCCCATCTCCTTGCCCGCAGTTTCAAAAATCCCCCAAATGCCCCCTGGACTCCTTCATTAAGGACAGCCAGCTGAGTCATCCCTCCCCCCTCTGTCTGTTGTCCATCCTGCGTCTGTAGCACTTATCTGTCTGCTTGGCCCTGTGCCCACCATAAGAGGATGTTGTCGTGACATTTCTATACTTCGTTCTGAGCCGCATTACGTTCATTCTTTTGTGGGGAGTTACAGACCAACATTCACACATTCAGATCTGTGAGTGTTGGAATCTGTAGTAACAAACACTGTTACTGCTGCTGATTCCAGAGTGACAGATCAAAAAGTGGTGAGGTTGCATCGCAGCTCTGTCAAAAGTGTTTGGACACATTAAATGGGGAAGTGGGGAGGGGGTTTAGATGGCCATCTGTTGGCATTGCCCAAAACCCTCACACATGTTGGCAACTGCACCACCCGGCCACCACTAGTGATTTGTGATTGATTTTCTTATAACAGTGAATGAACATCAACACATAGCTGTGGGATACTGGTTGATTCAAGTTGGTGTCAATTGTAACATAAATTCAGACATTTCTGCTCAAGAAAGTCATTTTTGTAGAAATATTGTTGGTCGGTTGGCCTGTCTGCTGTGGAAAAAAGGAAATGATGAACAGACAAATAAGAGGAGGTCTAGGATAGGGTGTCACTGACAGCTGTATATTCCATTAGTTGCTGGACAATTGTCTCATACTTGATTGCACACAGTAGTGTAACTTCACGTAACACAGTTTCAAAGCTATAGTATTTCTTCCATCTGCTGTCAGGTCCATGTCATGGTCAGAGTTGGACAGTCTGAAGTGACGCAACACATTCTGGGGGGTCATATGTACAGTAAGGTCCACTATACTTAAAAGTTCCTGCTAATCTAGTGTACGCTCAGGCATTTCTCAGGTAGAAAAAATCCACTAACCCTTGAAATGCTCTGTTATCAGTTTGTTGTCATACCTTATCGAATTGTATGTAAGTATGTGATTCCAAACACAACCCGAGTCATGTGGTGTTTCAGAGATATTTAGCGTGATGTCAGGATTAGTACCAGATACCGACTTTGGATCTGATCTAACTGTAATGAACTCCTATGAAAAAACTGATCCATTTTTTCTTCTCTTTTTATAGACATACTCCGGTCTCTTCTGTGTGGTCATTAATCCCTACAAAAACCTACCCATCTACTCAGACAATATCATTGAGATGTACAGGGGCAAAAAGAGGCATGAAATGCCCCCTCACATCTATGCCATCTCAGAGTCTGCATACAGATGCATGTTACAAGGTAAGTCTGAGTCTAACGGCTCTATATGATTGCTCTTCACCTGTTGGATCGTCTGCTTTCATTGTTGTGTAATTTTTTTATGCTGAATGTTTGTTTGCAGTGTAGTATTTTTATCATAGTATAGCATTTCAATGATTAATACACCTCTTCTAAGAACTGATGTCTTCTAATGCCCTTGGTCCAGTGAGTTAAAGGTTGACACCATCCTCCAATGTGCTCCTCAGCGTTAATGTGGCGATACATTTCACTCAGGAACATAAAATCTTGTACCCTGGTCGATGGCAAGCTTCCAGGGTCTGTAAGCAGTGACTGACTGGGATCAGACCAGCGAGAACAGAGATGTTGACCCCATTGTGCTCCACAATAGGTTCTTTGTATGATTTTCGAGGGCCGACCAGTGGGGGTGGTGACAAACTGGACAGTTCCATCAGTCATTTTAGGGTGTTTTCCTCATGTTGGTTGACAGTAGGAAGTTTCTGTTGTACCACAAAGTGGCTATTTGGCTGTCAAGATGCCAACTGCCTGTTTTTTTGTCATCACAAGTGTGAATATTAACATTCTTTTTGTTAAATTTCAGCCATGGTATGGGAAACATTTCACTTAGCAACGTGAAACAACAATCTCAGTTCTTTTACTGTAAGTCTGACAGTATGCATATATGACCTGTAATTCTTAATGCACTGCTGCTCCAACCCAGTTTCAGATGTGGTCTTATCAGAGCTGACAGTGTTGTGGTTGAAAAGGAGGTTTGTAGGTTGGAGATTAGAGGAGACCAGCTGCTACTAAGCTGTTGCCCTGAACATTTAAACAAAATGGTTAATATAATGAATATCCATCTTAATAGACATGCGAGTTGGACTGGAAAGTCCCTGCTGCCTTCACAAGGTCAGGAGTTCACCCTGCAATTCACTGCTTCAGCACTTCTACCTCTTTGATTCACTGTCATGCTTCTGGAACCAGGAAGTAGAATCGAAATGCAAAGTTCTTCACAATTCTGAAGGAATTACAGTTTTAGAACTTGGTTTTCTATGTCCAACTTGACCTCCTTCAATGCACATTTCATAACATTTTACTTACCGGACCTTTCACATTTAAAAAAAAAACAAACTTTTGCAGTGTCAGTTACCATCTGAACAGGACAGAACGCTTGAAATAAATAATTTGTTACCTCTTATTAGTGGCCTTTGTGCAGATTGACAGATCACATTCACCGCTGAAGGGTGTCTGAACCTCGCAGGGATATGTTAATTACTTGAACATTGCTGTAGAGCCAGTCGGTGCTGAGATGGAAGGTTAAATGAAGTGTTACTTTAACAAAGACAGGCTGTGCAGACCCCTCGATCTTTCTGCACATCTGTTATTGATTAGCAGTACAAATACTTGACATAATTGCCCTCACTGCTCAGTCAGTGTTAAATTACTGACATGCAAGAAGATGAATGTGTTGTAAGGACATGTTCGCTGGAATGAAAACGTGTAAAATGATTCCAAGAGTGGACATACATTGAGCATTTGCATAAAGCATACCTATAACAGGGCACCTCTGGTGTTTAAACAGGGCATTAGGTCACGCCAAGCAAAATAAATTCATTTATCTCATTAACATCCAATCTGCTTTAGCAACAGTGAACTTCATCTCTCATGTTAGCAATATTACTGGTAGTAATAGCAGATGAAGTGTGTTATTTGTAGAATGTTACATGAAGCTATTTATTGTGGAATGTAATCTGTGTTTTTAGAGATGAGCAGTGGAATGTTCATAGTAGCATTTAAGCTTTCATCAACCTGGTACCTATGAGGTCTAGGGCAACTAACAGAGCAAATGGCAGCATAATAAAATCACAGTTTTAGATATTTCATTTTATTTGATCATCTCATCTTTTTTGATCATCTTTTTCCAGTTTTGCACCACATTGCAAAACTGGATAGCATTGATAAAGTTCTTTGTTCAATGCAATGCTTATTTATGTAATATAATTTCTTAATTTTCAACATGACAACTTACAAACAACACCTAATAAAATAAAGTACAGGTACAGGGTCATTTCAACTAAAATTTTTTTCTGTTATACGTTGGTTTAATGGAAAAATACATTTACATCATTTCACTTGACTTGTTCTCCACTAATACTGGACTCTTAAAATTGCTGGAAAACGATCCACAGGACGGTACTGTAGCATGTAGCACGTGACTTACCTTAATCGCACAGGAAGAGGGGGGGGGGAGTTTTTGTCATTGAGAGGCATCAAAAAAGATTGTCATTACAAACACTATCATGGAGTTGTGGCAGAAAGGGGAACAGTAGTCGGATATGGTGGCGCGCTTTGTTCGTATCTCGTTTGTTTGTAAGTTGAATACTACCTGGATTGTCAAGTTGTAAGAGTGTATTTAATGATAACGTCACCAAGTTGTCTATTGATTTAGATGTGTTGCTAGTCCAGTGGCTTATTCCATGTCAGTCCAACACACAGTTGTCATTGCCAACCATATTCAACTACCTCATGTCTCATGCATGATAAAAAACACTCGATATTATCATGATGTAATCATGGAAAATGACCATTGTACATTTTCACAGCTGTCAAGCTAGCTTTTCAGCATTTGAAAAAGTTGGCTGTCCTTCTGTTTGTAATTCTTGGTGGACAAGCTTATTTGTAGCTTTAGCAGTATATCTAATTCATCTTGTGGACTCTGGTCATGTTCATTGTTGGTAGGACATTCATTCTTTTTCATTCAGCACGGGCTGGATAGAAGAACTCCATTTCCTCACATTAAATAGACTACATCATGGAAATGAATGAGTTGACTTCATTACCCTGAATAGTCAGCTGATGTATTTCTGTTGTCATCGCTTTGGTTTAATCGCAACTAAATCAGTTAGCAGGACTTTCTGAAGTGAATGTTTTCCCTTCAGGCATCACTGCAGCTATCATGTGGCAGACTGGTGCTGAGGCCCAGCAGCCTTCGATGAGTGCTCTAGTTGTGAACTGAGAGACAGCCTCCAATATTTAGCTGTCACCAGTTTGTGACCTGGAGACAGCAGGTCTTCTGAACTGGAGACTTTTTATATAAACAGTACTTTTATCCCCATTTTTACAGTCCTCTGATGGAAACAATATAAACAAGAACCAATGCAGTCACAGACTGCAACATCCCACGACACCCCTGAATTCAAACTTTTACCCTGACCTACTTGCATAGGTCAAATATCAAAGCTAGTGCTCTGACCTAGTGTCATTGATCAAAGCACTAGCTTCGATCTATGGTCTTACTCACACTGGCCTTCTCCCTCGTCTTTCTATCTTATCCGGTTCCTGAGTGTACAAAAGTTGAAATCTGACCTTGACCTACTTTTCTCAAGGTCAAGGTCATCATCTCGTTTTAATCCCCTTACCCGCCCGAGTAATGTGCTTTTTGTTTCATCTTTCTATCTGCAACGGTTGTGAAGATATTTGGTGGACTAACTAACGGATGGACAAACACACGAACACTGACAGTCACAATACATCACCACTTTGAGGTGGGATGTAATGAATATATATATATATACACACACACACACACACACACACACACACACACACACACACACACACACACACACACACACACACACACACACACACAGCTGATGAAGCGGTTAAAAGATGAATGAATGAAAACAGTCCTTATGACCATAAAGCAATGCTGCAGAACTAAACTAACGGACTTTACTTGAGTGGTTTTCATCTACACAGACACACAAAGACACATAGGCTTAATTGTGTTTTGCAGTACTTGCAAATTGGTGAAGGAAAGTGAAGCCTCTCACATTGACTGAATCTTACCACTATGTCTGCAACCAGTCTGATAACAGAGACACCAGCTTTCTGTTTGAGTGTGATTCAGATAGGGATGTGACTGTAAAGAGAAACGGTTAATTGTGTTTTTATATATGTTGCCAAAGCTAAAGTTGGCATCATACAAAGAGAAATTCAGAGGGACCTGAGTTTCTTGAGGGTATGTGGGGCTTGCGTGCTTGTGAAGCAACTCACCCTTGTTCAGTATTAAACCACTGGAAGTTCAATGGTCAGAATCAGGAAACCCAGGTTGTCCCTGGTGAGCCATCCCAGCTCTGTCCGCTTCAGCACATTGTTTTATCCCAAATCAACACAATCTGGCAAAATAGTCTTGTTTGAGATTTATCATATACAAAAACAGTTATTCATGGCTTAATGCTGGTGACTCCTCAAGCTGAAGAAAAGATTTATTTGTTACCCTTCATCACAAACCGTGCCAACGTATAAATGTCCTTTTAAGGTCATGAAGCTGCCAGACTAACAAAGTTAAACTAGATTATTATAGTCAAGGATTAAAAATGGTGCCCATTTTTAAGAACAAGGGAGATGTGCAGAGTTGTGGCAACTACACAGGAATAAAACTGATGAACCATACAATGAAGTTATGGGAAAGAGTAGTTGAAGCTAGACTAAGGGCAGAAGTGAGCATTTGTGAGCAGCAGTATGGTTTCATGCCAAAAAAGAGTACTACAGATGCAGTATTTGCTTTGAGGATGTTGATAGAGAAGGCCAGAGGGAGCTGCATTGTGTTTTTGTAGATCTGGAGAAAGCTTATGACATGACTTATGACATACATACATCCATATTTACGAATGTACAATTTACATACATTACAATTTACAACAAACCAATTCACACTTGTCATACATTTAGGTCACCATGCAGGCGCAAACAACAACGTTAGGCCAGCAACACTGACAAGCCAGCTAGCGATTGGGTAGATCACATGACATTAAAACAGATGTCAGCCTATCAACCACTCCATCACCTGATTAAAATACAGGATAGCCAAGAAGGTGATAGCTAACGTTTCCTGGAATTGAGGTCATCTGGCAATCGCAGATACGGTTCTAAGCCAACGACCACAACAAGAGGAAGTTAGCCACCTAAAATTTTTAGCCCTTTGTATTTTTGTGTTAAACTTCAGTTTAAGTATAAACAAGAGTGGAGGAGCTGGACCAAGTAAGAAAACAAAAACTGAAAACTTTCATACAGAATGGGAGGAGGACTTTTATTTTTCACTATGACAAAAGTGAAAGCCGCCACCGAAGCTTCGTTCTGCATTAGTCACTTGATGGTGTAGAACAATAAGTTCTTCCAAGATGGAGAGATGGTAAAAGAGGCATCTAATAGTTAATACTTTGAAGAGGAAGATGCAACACCTCTCCCCAAAGCTGCAGCGCCATGATTTTGCAAACTTCCAAGACCTGCGTTCAGAGCTGGAGATGCAAGGGATGCCCTGTGTGTAACCTGATAGTCTACGCTACACAGACCAGATTGACAATTGTCTGTCAAAATTTGACAAATGTTTTTGAGACTTTTCTTTGCTTAAGCCAGTTGCTACATTCAAGTGCTATCCTTTTTTGGGAGATGCTGAGGTTGATTAACTCACATCAAAATTGCAGGACAGTTGCACCAGAATGCTTCTGGAGTGGAAGATGAGATTTTGATACAACGAGCAGACATTCAGTTAAATTTACTCACAGAAGAAAAGTACCCCAATACCTTCTTGACTGCTTTATTCGGCTGCATTATTTATGTCAGTCAGTCTTTTCCCACATTAAGTCTAAGTACCGTTCCTCCATGACTGGTGGTCATTTGAACATGTGCTTGAGGCTGGCTGTCAGCAGCTACTGTCCAGATTATGTCACTGGCGGATTCCATATATAGTTAATTGTGTTGTGCAATATGGGCTTATGCGGTTATACAAGGCACATCAACATAAGTTGTAAATATAAAGAATTCTCAATATAGTTAGAAATAAACATTTGTCTGTTTTCTCTTCGAGCAGTTTACATGTCTTTACAAAGGATCTTGCTTTTGTTTAGTTTTATTTTATTATTATATTACATCCATTAGGTTTCGATGACCTATCATTCTGACGAGTGAACAGAAAACTAATTACTGTTGCAATTTTTGACCGCTGTAATATACACATCCATAGTCAGGTTGCAAGCTCTTGTTGCCTTGCAACCATTTGTTTCAGGCAAACATGAGGACGGGGCTATTTTAGGCCGTTGCACTGGCACTTAGCCATATATAAAGTCACAAAAGATGTGTCTTTCCCTCTGTTATTGATTGCTTACCTCTCCCTAGTTGATGTACTGGTGCACCAGTATGCCTATAATCAGTCACTAGTAACTTCTTCAATTAACAAACATGTCGACTGTGCAATACAGTTACGGAGATCAAGCACTTTGCTGAACAGGCATTTACAAAGAGAACTACGGGAAAATGGACGCATAATTCATCTTTACTAAACCGAATTACGAATTTAATGTAGTTGCCATTTATGGAATTCGAAAATAAAGTTATTTTATTTGATTTCAAGTTGTAGGGAATTTTTTATGAATATCATTTCATTTTTGTGTTTAAGATGACAGATTTCAACTAATTTTATTTGAAATATTCATTCAAACATCACGTGAAACCTACACAGCTTTATGATAAATCATGACTTTACACTATGTCAGGGTTTTAATGCTAAAAGTGCAGAGCAACACAAAGTCAAAGGGCAGGATGAAACTTGACCCTTATCTAATCTTTGCTCTGGTTGCACAGATGACCATGTGACAACAGGAGGGTCCCATCTTTCTGGAGGGGCATTGAAAATCCCCTTGAGGGTTAAATTTCAAATCCACAACTTGTTAATCCCATTTCTCCCTTTTTTTTTTTGTCTTCCACAGATCGAGAAGACCAGTCCATTCTTTGCACGTGAGTTTCAAGCTCAGTCCACTTCTTCTTGGATTTTGTTTTTCATGCTCGAAATGCATTTATTTCAATTAATCTTAATTAGGTTACTAATTTATTTTTGGTTTAAAAAAAGAAAAAGTCAGACATGTACTCTTGCATCTGAGATAATGTTTGTTTGTGTGTCTGAATAAAGGTGTAATTAAAATTAAAAGTGACAATAATGGATTAACTGGTAAAAGTATATTCAAGAAGTTCAAGCATACCAGCTGTCCTGACGGTCTTGGGGGTTATTTTTATATCATGTATCTCAGTGACATTGACCAGACGCCCAGGACTTGATTGAAAAGTGAAAAATGTGGAACTGAGAAATGCCAGACATTTCTGCTCCAGTCCTCAAGCAGTGCATTGTGTGAAGTATCTACAGTTGACCACAACACTTTGTAAAGGGTATTCCAGAGACGGTTGCCATGCAGCTGATTGCTCAATCAGATTACAGGTTATAAGGTGGTAATGATAGATTGTGCCTTCTGTTTACACACTGGGGTAAAACACATCGTAATGTAGATCTTAACATCAAATAATGAAAAATATCAGCTTTAAAATAATCAACTTTAGTACACACAGGCTAACAAATAAAGCCTGCAGGTTTGTCATAGTACCGAGAGTATACAATATACTAACATCTGTTGTAGTCATTACATTTCAAATAAATTACTTAAAATTGTTTACATGAAAAAATCTACTTTTAGTTACATTTTATTACTAAACAAATTAGAGGAATGTATTCAATTCAAGGAAGCGTGTAAAAAAAATATTAAAGATAAATGTGTTAAATAAACAGGAACATTGACAATCTGTTGTTAACTGACAGCATTTAATGTGTAGACATGCTGTCCTGGTTTTAACTCTCAGCCCATCACGTTTGACTCTATCTGTAAGCAAAACAACATTTTCTGCATACTTGCTGTATGCAGATTTGCACTTATTGTAAAACCTCAGGTATGCTCTACTGTAAACTCATCCCCACTAAAGGTTTTTCTTGGCTTAGTGGACTTCCAAAGATGTATTACTTTTTTCATACTGTGGTCATCATATGACTGAGAAGGCTACACACCCCAGTGGCCAGGAAACACACACCTAAACACTGGAGTGATGTTGATAGAAATAAAGAATAATATAATAAAAGGACACATGATAAGAGATGCACCAGCGTTTAATCTTGTAGGGTTATGTTTGTGCTTTTTTTTGCATACACGTAGATCTATGTATGAAAAGTGAATGTTTGCCTCTACTAGTGTTTCCAGGCTATTTTGAGGATGTTATTTTTTGTTTTTAACGTCTTCTGTCTCAGAGGGGAATCAGGAGCAGGAAAGACAGAAAACACCAAAAAGGTCATTCAGTACCTGGCACATGTTGCCTCCTCCCATAAAGGAAGAAAAGACCACAGCATTCCAGTAAGTGTTGTCCGTCGTCATCTACAGGTATAGTTTTGTTCAACAATGCTTAAACAGAATATCCCTGTAGAAATGTGTTGAAATAAGAATTTGTGATCATAATTTAAATAACATGGACTTTAAAACATTGATTTGTCTGCATTTTTCTGTCTCAAACAGCCAGAATCACCAAAACCAGCGAAGCTACAGGCAAGTCTTAAAGCCGTCTTCTTCATGGTGCTCCTGTGCATGCTCCCCTCACGTCTCCTGACAAACACAAACCAGATGAACTTGCTTTGCCTACTTTGGTCTCATTAGATGAACATCAAATAAAAGTTGGCCCATAGTAGATTGAATTTTGTAAAGCTACACTAACAAAAGTGTATTTAGCGTTTAAATTCTCTTTCTCTCTCTGTCAGGCACAAAATGCAGTTGTAAGTAAATCTTAAATTTGCATGACTAATACAGTATATTGTGTGTGATGTGACTTTGTTGAACTTTCTATAGACAGTGTTGTGGTGAATTACTTGTCTGTTTCACTTATAAGCATCAGTTGAAGACACCTATATGATTTAGGGGCAGGGGTGGCACAGTAGGAACTGATCATGCTGCTGTCACAATGCGTTCTGCTAGAATTAGTCATCTTCTTACCTGGCGGAGGAAGTAAGTCTGTGATGAGCAACAACAAGTGCATCAAAGTCAGGTGAAATCTTTGGATATTATGATGCTTGTTGCAGTTGAAAGTAGTCGTCTAGGAGAAAGTTCAAGCACCCTTCGAGTTTGACTTTAATGAACAGTTCTTTACTTGGCTGATTGTGCAAAAAGACCCATGTCTAGTATAAGTAGAGTTTATTCACAGCAAAGCACATCCATGGTGAACGCCGAGTCAGTCAGTCTGTCTGTCGGCCCGTTTTCATCAAACAGAGCTTCCACATTTTATGTCTGTCATTCTTTTTTTGCACTTTGGCTCAGACTCTAGTGCTTCACTTTTGTTATTTGAGCAACATCATTCATTTTCTAACTGAATCCCAAGTAATTTGGTAAATTATGCCATTCATGAAAGATAGCCTCTAATCTGTTTTGAGATGTGCAACTCGAAGTAATCTTTACGTTAATATGCCATTCATCAACTGCACCGAAGACAGTAACCTCAAAATGTTGAAACTGATGTTTGAAGCAGAGCTTTAACTTCAACCTGCCGATTGCAGATGAAGTGATTAATTGGAATCCTTGACTTAATCACATATTTTGTTTAAACTACTGCAAAAAGGTCGTATTCATTTGTATTCATGACATTAATACAATTTATTTTCCATAATAATTGACTCTCCCCATATCCTACAGAGTGGACCCTTGATTTATGTGAGTAGTATGTAGTTTTTCACCTCTCTCACCTTACCTCCCTACAACACACTTGGTGCTTTACCCACTCTGCTACCTGCTCTTTAACCTTAAAAATAACAATTAACTCTTAAGTGTTGCCGGAAGTGGGGGGGTAGATGCTTTCATCCACATTAATCCACCTGCTGTAGTTCTGCTTTAACTCTTACATTGCATGATCTATTCCGCTAGTCCTCCAAGTGATTACAATTGACTTCTGTCATTTACATTACTTACAATGTGAGGACATCACATTTATGTTTCAAGCTCATATGTGTAGACTAAGCCAAAGAAAATCTTTCCTTTATTGCTTCACATTAAAATCCATTTTATTGGATGTTGTTTATATTTTTATTTAATGCATAGACATAATAGATAATGGATAAGCAACAGAACATTAAGCAAACATTTCTGACAAATAGGCTCAATGTGACTCACTGGTTTTCATCGTCATCATCTTGACGCTCATCTTAATCACTTAACTTTCGTTTGGGACCTCTTCCAATCTTTAAATTAATTTTGAAGGCTCTGTTGGCGAAGATGAATCCTCCTAATTGGTTTGATTATGTCAAGATGAAAATACTGTAGATCATTTCCCAAGCTGTGCTCTCTGATTTTTTTCCTAGTTGAAAGAATAACTTCTAATATTTGTCGCGCCTTGTGACCTCTGGAGCAGATGTTGAGAAAATGAATACGTATGACTACTGGCCTCCAAAGATTTAGTGGAACAATTTTGACTGATCCTCTTTGACGCCACTTAATCCATTCTAAAACACAATTCTAAAACAGCGAGCACTTCAGTAAAAGATGTACTGATCACTATGAACCGTAAATGTTTTTTGAATGTGTTTTTGTAGTGGCTGATGATGTCTAGATCATCAGTTTTGAGAAATTTGATTTTAAGTTTTCACACAATAGACTGTCTCAAGTGGAGAAACCAATGTTGTTGTTATTTGTCAGATGTCTGAACATGCCCCCTTTGCAATATGGGTCAACTTCTGCTAAATTTGCCCCCCACCAATTGATATCAGTAATCTGCCATTTGTTTTTATGTGCTCAGGGCAGGTCACACAGATGGAGAGGTTGCCACGGAGCAATTTTAAATGCCATGCTGTACCACAGGCCTGTTTTTATATAGAAACAAAGGCTTAGGGTTTGGATTGTCTGCTTTCTGTGGACTTTGCCATTTCTTTCTAACAGTAGAATGATCATGTTTATGAAGCTCACCCTTGTGTTGTTCCGTCTGCTTAACAGCTCTATTAAAAGTCGCCCATAGTGCTCCTCAACCCAAGATCACTTTTCAAGTCTCACAATCTGAGTGCTGAGTTTTCATCCCACAGAATTCCCTAATGTGGAAAAGTACCTCCTTAAACCTTAAACTATTCTGGACGTAATGGGAAAATAGTCCATTCGGCCACAAGAGAAGTTGTTGCAAAAGCAGCATTGCAGAACTCATTTTCTTCTGTCAGTTGTATTGGATTCTCTGGTCATGACAAAGCACACAATGTGGTTTGAATGGAAACAGTGGGCCACCTGTCCAAACATCTGCATAAGTCCCTCATTTATTTTTTCAGCCTCTTCCTGGTGTCCAGACTGACAGAAAAGCCAAGTGTTTCTGTTGTGTGAACACATTATTCTTGTCATGACAGAGAGGTTATCTGGCTTTTCTCAAAATTTAGAAGAAAAAAAAAAAAACAGAACTGTTTCTGCACATATTTTCCTCTCGGTTTCTATCAACATGAGCCATCATTAGTCCTCAGTCAGTTAGAGAATATCTCTGCTTTTTCAGTGGTAAAGTCAGTGGGTAACTGGCTTTACAGAATTAACTCAAATTATATGCACTTGTGGAAAAAAAACTCTCAAGGATGAGTGTTTTTTTTTACAAATATGATATTATTTGTTTCACCACTTTTAAGAATAGTGATGAAAACATAAAAGAGATGGTTAGTTGACTTTGTGGTGCTTTCCAGAACAACCGTCTGCCAAACAGCGACTTTATTATTACTGACTTTAACGGGAAACCTCAGGAATACAGGATGGAGCAACCTGAGATTTGCCCAGTGTGCATTAAATACTCCACACACGCGCTAATGTTTATTGATCTAATGAATGATTGAACCAATAGAGTATATTTTCATTATGTTTCACGTTTTAACCAGTGTTGGAACACACACACACACACATACACAAAATAAAAAGTGTTTCCAGTACTTGGAACAATATGTCAACATTATCATCATTGTGCTAAAAAAATGAGTGGTGATTTCTAGAAATCAAATAAAATATATAAACTTTTAGAAACAGTTTATTTAGCCATATTTATTACAGAAGATTAATGCAAGTAAAAATTATGTGTTAAGGCTGTTGGTGTGTACGCATTTAATGTTTGTGTGCTTCAGCTACTTCTGGGAATAGTGGGCCCACCACTTTCTTTTCTTCAGTCAGTTCACTTACAGGGATAATAATGAATGTGAAGTCGTTGTTCTGTAAGATATGACAGATATTCAGATGTTTGCCGTCTTTGTCTGCATGTATATGGGTTTTTAAATTGTCAGTGAAAATCTGCGAATTACAACCACTTCCATTGCTTAACCGTTGAGTTATCATGAAGAAATACGGTAACAGTCTTCTGATTAAAAAAACAAACTTTTTTTCAGGGTGAATTGGAACGCCAGCTTTTGCAGGCCAACCCCATCCTGGAGTCTTTTGGGAATGCAAAGACAGTGAAAAATGACAACTCATCACGTTTTGTAAGTATGGAGAATTCACAAAGCAAGGCTGCATTCTAAATGTGCATCTTCCAAAATGTACATCACAACCTCCTCCCATCGCAGCAGCGCCTTGCCTGATCTTAGCTTAGGACTTCAATCTTCCTCTAAATCAGGTGTGTCAAACTCATTTCCACATCAGCATAATAATAATGTAATCAAAGGGCCAGATGTAACGTATAAATGTAGCTAAATGTAACTCAATGAAATGTAAAATAAATGTAGGATAATTGTGACTACTCCTTAATGTTAAATAAGAAGTTGCACAGAAAAAACATGTTTACTCATTGCTCTGCTTTAATTTAAATCCTTTTAATTTGTCAGGTTATGAAACCCACAGCACTCCATAAATCAAGGATCAAACAATCCAAGTGAATCAAATCAAACACAAGACATTAATTTTGTTCAAAAGGTTTTTGTCAAAGTTAAAATTGGCTGAATTACTGCTTTGTGGAAAATGTAGTTTTTGGTCAAAGCACACTTTTGAACTAATTATTTTTAGACACTCTTAACCTTTTATACTCTCGCGGGCCACATAAAATGATCTGGTCGGCCACATTTGGCCCCCGGGCCTTGAATTTGACACTTGTTCTAAATCATCATTTCATTGTGGAGGTACAGCATCTCCACTGTTCTGATTTTTTGCTGTTGAACCTGAGCAACAAGTAAAGTCTTGCTGGCTCCTAATTACTGAAATTAAGTAGTCAAGTATAAGGAGGAGTTTTAAGAAAACAAATATATTGCTTTATTAAACGAATCTTTGTTAGCAGTGAACAGAAGAAACTGTCATCATCTTTTTTCATCATTAGAATTTGAAGACCTGATATGCTCTACGGCTGTGTGTGTATCCGAGCTCAGTATGGAAATACAGTATTTTTTAAGGACACTATAAACTACATAACTTGTGAATATTGTCTTATACAGGCCTGCTTAATTTATTTTATACAGAATATGTTTTCAATCAGGGTTCATGCTAATGGAGGATTCGTGCTGACACATGAATCTAAAATCATTAAACGTATGTTAGGCCTCATGAGAGTGTTTCAGAAGAGTCATGTTGCAGATGGATTTCTCATCATCTTCTGTTCATTTGTCTGATGAGCTTACTAAGCAGTTTTCTTCTGTTCAACTCTGCAGGGAAAATTCATTCGGATCAACTTTGACGTCACCGGATACATTGTTGGAGCAAATATTGAAACTTGTATCCTGTTTTGTGATTTTATCATCTGTATTATTCTGCTTGTTGTAGCTATTTTAAATTAGTTATTTACAAGGAAGAAACCTTCAAATGTTTATTAGAAGCTGCCACAAAAATGCATTCAATAGAACTGACCTTTAGACAAGTTTTATGAAAGAAGCTGTGTTTTAAACTCTCATTCAGCATCAGACCGACCCACCAAATCGATCTGTTCTTTGACCATTTTGTGTCAGACTTGCTGGAGAAATCCAGAGCTATTCGCCAAGCAAAAGATGAACGCACCTTCCATGTTTTTTACCAGCTGCTGGCTGGAGCTGGAGAGCATCTCAAATGTAAGTAGAGTGAACTCATGACATCTATCTACATCTTAGTCTCATTGTCATCTCTTTTTATAAAAATTATTTGTTCAACATCCGTGTCAAAGCACCAACAATTCTGAAATAATTTCTTGTAACGATTTACAAAGAACAGATTGTGTGTCCTCTCTGTTTGGAAGAGAAAAAAAAAAGGACTTTCTAAATGTTTCTACATTTTTCTTTCCACAGCGGACCTGCTGTTGGAAGGTTTTAACAACTATCGTTTCCTGTCCAATGGTCATGTTGCAATCCCAGGCCAGCAGGACAAAGACAACTTCCGCGAGACCATGGAAGCCATGCACATCATGAGCTTCACCCACGAAGAGATTCTGGGTATGCTCTCCAGAACAGTATTTTCAAAAATATGTGATCATATGAAGGTGGCTTTCATCTGTATTTTTGTTTTCATGTATTTGGTCTGGTATGTATCTTGTTTAGCTCAAGCATTAATGTTTTTATTGATTAAGCAAATAAAGGACAACTACATAAGAATATTGGATGTCCACACATGAGGGTCAAGAATAATTTCAATATGTTGGTCAGCTTGACCCCTAAAAATTACATGGGACTGGATGAAGGTGTATGTGAACGGGTCTAATTAATGAAGTAATGAGGGCTGCAGGAGTCGTATAAAAATTTTAATACTTCACAGGAAGACTAGAGAAAAAGATTTTTACTTAAACTAATGCTTTAAAATTTGTAGAGCAAATGGAACACTTAAATTTGTGGTAGTGTATTTCTTTACACTTGAAAAAATAATCAGTCATTTCTTCCATGTTTCCAAATTAAGTTTCGTCTGAATTCTTCCATCTGTAGCCATGTTAAAGGTGGTGTCCTCAGTGCTTCAGTTTGGTAACATTGTCTTTAAGAAGGAGAGGAACACTGACCAAGCCTCAATGCCTGATAATACTGGTAGGTATCACACACAGTATGACACACGCACACACACGCAGGTTGTAGTTTACAGGTCAACACATTCCTCTCTTCCTTTCCCTTTTCGCACTCAGACTCCCTTCCTTCCCCCTTTCCTTGCTCTCGCACTGAGCTGGTGATTTATGTATTTTCTCAACCCAAGCCTTGTCAAGCTGCCATTAAGGCAAATCATTCAGGAGATTTACTCCTGAAGGAAATGGAGCACAACCCCTCCAGTTCCTCCACATGTGATTCTGCATATTTTACACCTAAAAGTCATAAACAGTGGGAGGAAATGAGTCAAATGTGAGTGATGCTGCAGTTTCAGCTGGTTTTACAAAAATGTGATGAGTTTGAGTCTTGAAGAAGTTGTTTATTGTTTTTCTCACAAACACCTCGTCTTCATGGAATAATGAAAATTGTCATTTCCAAAGCGATAATGTTGTCTTGTAAAACAGACCTTGTATTTTAAATGAATATTAATGCATTTCCTTTAATCTCAGCTGCTCAGAAACTGTGTCACCTGCTGGGTATAAATGTAATGGAGTTCACCAGAGCTATCTTAACCCCAAGGATCAAAGTGGGAAGAGACTATGTCCAGAAAGCACAGACTAAAGAACAGGTCAGTCTGCTGACTTTTACTACTAACACTAGTAAATCCTTTTTTTTTGCGAGATGACATCCTCTGGAACACTTCGTGGTCATGATTTATTGTACAGTAATGCAACTGGTGTACTCTTTTTTTATTTAGTGCAAATAAATTCCGTTATGTAGTGATAGAGTTACGTAATTAAATGAGCTATTTCTGGAATCAAGGCTTTCAGTTGAACAGTTTTGTTTCATTCAATACATATTGTGCTACTAGGAACCTGATTGAATATATACTGTTCTAGTTCTGAACTGGTGGATGAATATGTATAGTCTTATTGCCACAAAGATAGAACACATAGAAGAATATAATTATTCTAAAACACAGAAGAATATAATCAGTATAAAATTCATCAGTATATAGACTTTAATTTATATCCATGCTTATCACATACCAAGTAAATAATGCAAGGATTTCTTTTTTTTTTTTACCCCAGTTATTATATCTACAACACTGTAATAAGGTTGACGTCTGGGAAAAATTGTTGGTTGTTTTAGCACAAAATAAAAAGGCAAAGTCTGCCTCTCCCCATTCTCTCTTCTCTGCTCAGCTCAGAACACCCCGTTGATTTCAACTGCTTGTTTTCTGGGGTGTTGCAGTAAAGAAAGGTCTTCCTAGAGATGTGGGGGTGGATGTTTGTTTTTTTTGCCATTTAATAGGCAGCACTCTGAAATTTTAGGATTAATTTGATCACAGCTCAATGGATGCAGCTTCTCTTTCACCAATGGCAGATAATAACTCATCTGCCTCAGAAAACATGGAAAATGATACTGTATAGATTCTTGCCATCATGTCCATTTGTCCAGGGGGTGTCCAGTTTCAGTGACTCAGGCCTGAACACAGACACATGTGTTTGCTGCCTCTGTTTCTTCATATTATGTCTCGTGATGAGTTTTCCTTCTCTTCCAATCTTGTACCGTCTCTTCTGCCAGACGGACTTTGCTGTCGAAGCCCTGGCTAAAGCAACTTATGAGCGTCTGTTCCGCTGGCTGGTCCATCGCATTAACAGAGCTCTCGACAGAACCAAACGCCAAGGTGCTTCCTTCATCGGGATCCTGGATATCGCCGGTTTTGAGATTTTCCAGGTTTGGAAGTATTTAACTTTTTTGTCATATGGTTTGTCTTTAAATAGCTTCAGATAATGTGTTTGTGGTCTTATTTTATGCAAATAACTTTTGTTTTCTTGTTTGACAACTACATTCAAGGTTTTTAAGTCTTGCTGTCTGTGCGTATTGTCTTTGAGAGCTTTGTTCTTGTTGTGTTCCTCCTCTACAACAGTTGAACTCATTTGAGCAGCTGTGCATCAACTACACCAATGAGAAGCTGCAGCAGCTCTTCAACCACACCATGTTCGTCCTGGAGCAGGAGGAGTACCAGAGGGAGGGCATCGAGTGGAGCTTCATTGACTTTGGCCTTGACCTTCAGCCCTGCATTGATCTCATTGAGAGGCCGGTCAGTGTCAGTAGCAAGAATCCACTCTTAGGACCATTACCTTAAATCTTATTTTCCCATTTATTCCTGAATTATTTAGTTATTCTAAAAACACAAGCAGTTAAAGGATGAGATCACATTTACTGTTCATGCACTCTCAGCTGTTTCAGTCCTGACATGAGTTCTGTTGCCTCAGGCTAACCCCCCAGGAGTGTTGGCTCTCCTGGATGAGGAGTGCTGGTTCCCCAAGGCGACGGACAGGACCTTTGTAGACAAGCTGATCCAGGAACAGGGCACACACACCAAGTTCCAGAAGCCCCGCCAACTTAAAGATAAAGCGGACTTCTGTATTATCCACTATGCCGGCAGGGTATGCTTGTTTCATGTCTTGTTAAATCACTCTGTCTTACAAGTGTTTAACAATAGAACTTTTTTTTAGAAATGAAGTTTAAGGGCTTTTAATGTGAAATGGATATAGTGTGGATAAGTGTTAATTCTTCTTCTTTTGAAATTATTTTTAACAAATCAAATTATCTTGTGCCATGAAGCCAAATGTTAATTTGATGAACAAAAATATGACCTTGTGTATGATCTCAGATCGTCACAACAAAGAGACTTAACTTTTAGATAGATAGATACTTTATTAGTCTCGGAGGAAATTGTTTAACTGCTGTAATTCTGTTGCTTTTAAACCAGCAAAATCTCTATGATCCAGTTCAGGATTAAGTCACTGCTTCAACTGAGGGATTTCAAATATCTTTGGGTCTTACTGATGGAACAGTGGGCCATGGATGGATGATGCGTGGTTTGGTTTCAGCAGTATTGTGAGGACTGTATGTCATGATTTAGCTTAGCCACATTTAACTTAGCCACAATGCAAAGCTCTCAAATTAAAGTTTCAACCCTCTCTCTGGGTTATCAGCTCATTCAGTCAGATAGTGACTGAAAATACAAGATTACAGATAATCCTGCCTCCCAAAGGAAGGAGGAAGGCGGAAACAGGATCTCATCTGGTCTGGGAATCCCTTAGGATTTTCAGGAGGGGCTGGAAAATATTGGTATCATTAAAGTTGCACTGCTTGATTGTTGCAGGTGGACTATAAAGCAGATGAGTGGCTAATGAAGAACATGGACCCCCTGAATGACAATGTGGCCACACTTCTGCATCAGTCAACGGACAAATTTGTGGCTGAACTTTGGAAAGATGGTAAGAAGTTACCTGTGTGTACCTTAAGGATTTCGATATTAGAAAGACTAAATTTAAGTCACACAGCTTTTGGAAGTCTTTATTGATGTATTCGTTAATTTAGTTAACAAGCATGCTGATGTTTGTTTCACTCAAGCCTACTAACAACTGCCATCTGCCATTGTTAACAAAGGTCTGTTGTCTTCTAAGAATTAATGTTACCTTCCCCTCCCTCTCTTTCTTTGTGTTGTAGAAATTCAAAGCATTCAAAGGGCTTCATTCTATGATAATGTCACTAGTCTGGATGACCCAGCAGGTGAATGACTGAGTCGTGTCATAGCAGACCTGGGCTAAAATAATAATAGTTGAAAATGAACAAGTTTGGACTGTAAAAAAAACAGCAGGTTTCTTCGGACATTGAATATGAGTGTTCTGATATATTTTTGCCCAGATCTGGCTGTATGTTTCATGCTTCAGCCAGTGCTTTGTCTTTGATAATTCTAATGTCTTCCATTTGCTTCCAGGCTGCATGAGTCCCTTGTATCAACCATAGGAAGTAGTGCCTGAACAAGTTGAAATAGAATAGTGAAGCGCTTCCTTTGGTACAAATAGAGTTTAAATTATTGTCCTCCACAAAGAAGGTGTGGAAGGTCTGGGTTCTGAGTGTAGGACAGGACTTACCATTTAATCTGATTCCAAGTGGACTGTTTGGGGATCCAGTTTTTGAGTCTTGAGACCACATGCTTATTTCACAAAAGGCAAATTTAATTCATTATTTATTAATTACTCCTTTATATATTCATGTCAGAAACATTGTCACTAGCAGCAGTTAACTGGATACCAGCCTTAGGTTTGTCTACATAAAAATATATACCAATGTTTGAATGTGACAGGATTTTTAGAGATTTGGTAAAGATCAACTTGTTTGCTGTCTCACTATTTAAAATAAGACAAACATTTAATTTTCACTTTCCTGATTACATTGAGGTACTTTAGGTTGTGGGCTCAGGGTCAACAGAGAAGGAGGCTGAGCTGCTCATTGGACCACTAGACATTCACTGATCCATACACCGTGTGGCTGAAGGAGTTCAGTCATGTTAGTTGTACACATTCCCTCTCTCAAAATAAGTTTGACACTGGTGTTGCACTACGCTGGCGTGGCATTTATCAGGGCAAATATACTTGTGTATGTATGTTTATTTTTATTGTGAAGATTGAAATTCTTGGATTTCAAAGGACAACCAGTGATGAATGCATCCCCCGGCCATGGCTTGAATATAACACAAAATTTTAAGTAAACGAAACAATGAAATCACCAGGGACCACAAGTACTAAATGTATTTCACCTTGAAATATTAGAAGGATTTGAGCCAGAATCCAAAATATTAATGAATAAATGTTTTTTTTTTACTCCTTTTCTCATACGTGACAAATCTCCACAATTGACAGATATTTTCATTGATTAATCTCCAGGTTATTTTCTCACGTTATCAAATAAAAACAAGGCGGTCACTGACTGCAACATCACGCCTGAAAGTAGTACCTTTGACCATAGATCAAAGCTAGTGCATACGTACATCAAAGCACTAGCTTTGATCTATGGTCTTACTCATACTGTCCTTCTCCCTCAGTTTCTATCCTATCTGGTTCCTGGGTGTACAGAAGTTGAAATTCTGTACACTCAGGTCAAGGTCATCATCTCATTTTCATCCCCTTTGAGTAATGTGCTTTTTGTTTCATCGTTCTACCTGCAACGGTTGTGAAGATATTTGGTGGCCATACTAACGGACACGAACGCTGACAATTACAATACATCACCACTTTGAAGCGGGATGTAAAGAAGATCACATCTTCAGATAACATGTAGCATAGTACAATCCAAAGTATTCAGTCAATTATGGAAAGACAAGAAAATAAAAAATTTCAAACCTGAGAATCCAAAGCCACCCGCAAGGCCTGCGATTTTAGTTCTTGTAGTTTGCTTGTGTTGATGCCCAGTAGGGAAAGTGTGTTAAAGATTGTGCGTCACTCCTGCAGGTACCAAAGCGTACCGATCCCTGTATGTTCAGACCCTTAGGTCTAGAAATACACTCTATGCTCTGTCTTCATCCACGCTAGTGTTAGCTCTAGACTTTGAATGCTACTTTGCTGGACTGCTGTTGTTTGACAGTAGTGTGTCACATGTTTCTCATTCATCTGCACTCATTTGCAGCTAAATTGTTGCTGTTTTAATTCCCATAGAGCGTCATTGTTCGCCAAGTTGTTCTAGTCTCATCACTTCTTTTCGTTTGTCCATTAGTTGACCGTATTGTGGGTCTCGACCAAGTGGCAGGGATGAATGAGACAGCCTTTGGTGCCACCTACAAAACAAAGAAGGGTATGTTTCGTACTGTGGGACAGCTCTACAAGGAGTCACTCACCAAGCTCATGGCCACACTGAGGAACACCAATCCCAACTTTGTTCGCTGCATCATTCCCAACCATGAAAAAAGGGTAAATGTTCTAACTTGTTTGTTTGCTTGTGTCAAGCGCTGGAAAGTAAAGGGTCTGCAATTGTTTCTATTATATTGTAATTGATGATCTCTTCAGCATGTTATGTGTGATATCACTGTTATTTCTATTCTATAAATTAATTTTTCAATTCGGCATTAGATATTTCCCTTTTTCAAAGTAAATCTGGCCTTGACCTTTGCTTTGTTCTTACACGCAATCAAAATATTATACGTTAATTTTTCAAACTGCTTTCGCGGCCTGGTGCCACCGCATCTCGCATCCACACGAAAGATGACCAACCAATCACGCACACACTTCATGAGTTATTGAAATACTTGTTCCATGCTAAAGCTGCGTTCAGACTGCAGACATATTAGATTTCCTTCCATATTCAATTTTTAGGGCTGACTGTTCAGACGGTTTTTAGCAAGTGTCAGCGGCAACAACAACAAAGGCGCAATGAACGTGAAGTTTTGTAACCTTAGCGTATTGGCGGTATCACTGTCTGGTAGAGGTGGAGAAAATCTCATACCCACCAGACATCGTCAATTTCTTCTTCCCTTTTTTACCGCTCCGTATTCGCGACACTAGTTCCTTCTGGCGCCGCCTTCTCGAGTCGTGGATATGACGTCACGGTCCGCCGTATCCGATTGGATTGTTTGGAGCTGTTCAGACTGCAGACGCATCTGTCCCTATCCGACACGAAACTACCTCTCGAATGTGGTTTCAATCCGTCCTGCAAAAATCTGGTATCATGTAGTGTGGGACTGTTCAGACTACAATTGAGATATCTGATATCAATCTGGATGGGCTAAAAATCGGATATAAGCAACCAGTCTGAACAAGGCTTAAGTGGCATACTTTTCTTTTTGTTCAGGCAGGTAAACTAGAGCCTCACCTAGTTTTGGACCAGCTGAGGTGTAATGGCGTTCTAGAAGGCATTCGCATCTGCAGACAGGGCTTCCCCAACCGCATCGTCTTCCAGGAGTTCAGACAGAGGTACTGTAGAAAGAACAAAGAAATTTGTGTGCCTCTATAACCAAGTTATATTCTCAATGTCAGCTAATTTATATACATCATTTTCTGTTGACAGATATGAGATTCTGACACCAAATGCCATACCCAAAGGATTTATGGATGGAAAACAAGCCTGTGAAAGAATGGTTGTGCTTTTATATTCATTCTATGTTAGTTTTACAATCTCAAAATTAGAAACGCTGGTGAGATGAGAGGTTATCGGTCCAATTCAACTAAATACCTAAGAGGACCCTGTGGCTAGGGAAACTGAACTTTGAACAAAATACAATTTTTGCATGTTCATTTTTCAGTTCCTCAGCTTCTGAAGGAACTTGAATATCACCAAATAAGACCTATGCTGAAACGAAAATGACAGAAGTACTGGATATGTTTTGATAAGGCTGTCCTTATTTCTGTGTATTTATTTTTGGGTGACTAATAAAGTAATGAATGGTATGCAGGGAAGGAAAATGAAAGGAGTGCCTTTCTATGCTGTCCCAGTAAACATCATGGATGTGTCAAATTATATGGTTCCTACTGCAGACACTAAATGTCTTTCCTCCGATTGAAATAGTGGTTCAATCCTCAGTTCCATGAAATGACTTTGGTATCCTGGAAAACTTTCTGGGATGCAAAGACCTCTGTACAAATACGTGTTTAAATGTAAAACATCTCTTTGCGTGTCTTTTGTAGATCCAAGCTCTGGAGCTGGACCCCAACCTGTTCCGTATTGGTCAGAGTAAGATCTTCTTCAGGACGGGGGTTTTGGCTCACCTAGAGGAAGAAAGAGATCTGAAGATCACTGACATCATCATCTACTTCCAGTCTGTGTGTCGTGGATATTTGGCACGCAAGTAGGTGTCAGATATGTATTTTCATTTAAACTGTTATATGAATATTTAAAATATGGGCATATGCCTCTTTCCATACACAATGCGCGTAAAGGATCGTAACCTTTTTGTAGTGTTTTCTTTTCTTTTTGACTTTCAGCTCATTGTTTATTTGCTTGTGGTGTGATTTTCAACAGCTGCAGTAAGCATCTGTTTTGTGAAAGAAAGCTGTGAAAAACCACTGAACACTGTACGTTTTGTATGTTTTGTTTGGACAAACAGAATATATCATAAGTTACTATTCATAAGTGTTATAATGGCTGCCCTGACCGATGAAGCGGCGGGTGTCGTCGATGACGCGTGACCCCACGTGACGGTACTGCTGCAGCGCAGATTTTAAGGTTTCATAGGTTGACACCAGGGATGATACCAGACATCTGGAAAAGAATTTTTATTTTTATTTTTTTATAATGATAAACAGAATATATATTACTTTAAAATGAGTTTACTGTCCCTTTAACTCAGGAGTGAGTAGAGACCAAAAACACAGCTAAAAAATAATAAATATTGACTTCTTTTCTGGGCAGATGCCAAAAAATCTTACATAAAATGATTGATAGTGTTCCTCCATAACGTCAATGAATGAATGTATGTATAGGTACGGAACTGTTTCCTAATCAGATATGTCAATAATATGTCCACAGCCAGTCCGACCCTGAAAAATGCTGATTTTTCACCTATCATTGGTTGTGTCTCATTTTTTTCTTCTTTTAGAGCATTTATGAAGAAACAGCAGCAGCTGAGTGCCCTAAAGGTCCTCCAGAGAAATTGTGCCGCTTACTTGAAGCTGCGACATTGGCAGTGGTGGAGGCTTTTCACAAAGGTGAGAACCCTGACAGCTTCTTCCAGCAACAGCTTGGTGTATTTGTTCTATGCAGATGATGCACTAGTCTACTCTGTTTCATCACCAATTTTGTAAGTTGTATTTTCAAGAATAATAAATCAAAAATCTACATTTAAACAAGCATTAACTAAGTGACACTAATCTGTATTCACTAGTGCCCATTTTGCAGGCTGAGTTTGTTCAGTTGACTTGGAAATATATTAATATATCCAAGGATGTCACGCAGAAGCTCATCCAAACATAAATGGCAAATGTCAATATTAATAAAAAGTGGTTTCTTTTTTTAATGCTTTTTTATGCTTCTGCATCCATGTGTCCAGATCAGTTCAGAGATGATATTGTTATTTTAAACCGTTTAATTTATCTTAATTCAAGACTGCTGAACACTATAGAAACACTTCCTTGATATATCTTTCTTTCTCTCTCAGGTTAAGCCCCTGCTACAGGTCACCAGACAGGAGGAGGAGATGCAAGCCAAAGACGAGGAGCTGATAAAGGTGAAGGAGAGACAGCTCAAGGTTGAAAATGAGCTTGTGGAGGTGGAGAGGAAACACCAACAGGTAAATATTACTTCTAGAAATGTAATATTTGCAGTGTAGGAGACTGACAGACACATTTGTCCATATTGGAATCTAACCCTAACCCTCTGTAGCTCATAGAGGAGAAAAACATTCTGGCAGAGCAGCTTCATGCTGAGACAGAATTGTTCGCTGAGGCTGACGAGATGAGAGTCCGTCTACTATCGAGGAAGCAGGAGTTGGAGGAGATCCTTCATGACCTGGAATCTAGGGTGGAAGAGGAGGAGGAGAGGAACCAGAGCTTGCAGAATGAGAAGAAGAAGATGCAGTCACACATCCAGGTTTATATCTGCTCTTAACCGACAGACACAAACTTCTTTCCTTTGCTTATTTTAAAAGTTAAGTATATAAACATTGTAGTGGATTGTCATTATTTGAACATTCCCACTAAAATGTACCTGTGGCTTAATAATGTGGTTTATTGGTAGGTTGATTAGTGGAGAAGTGGTTTGTTACCACCACTTTTCTTTTCTTCCATGTTTGTTGGTTGGTTGGTAGTCCTCAGGCTGCTCTGCTAAGTCTGATTCAGCCTCACTGTCCCTGATGATTTTTTTGGGGTTTGATTTTTTTTTTTTTTTTGTGATGCCTAATTATAAAGTGCTATGAAGACATTCTTATGACTTAAGCCTTGCGTTCAGGGACTTAAAAGAGTTTAATGCATTAAGCCTGCATTACTTTATGAACTTTAATCTGATCTTGCTCACATTAAGTTGAGTCGACGGTGGATGTATTTTTTTTCTCTGCAGGACTTAGAGGAGCAGCTTGATGAGGAGGAGGCTGCAAGGCAGAAGCTGCAGCTAGAAAAAGTGACGGCCGAGGCGAAGATCAAAAAAATGGAGGAGGATATTCTCTTGCTGGAGGACCAAAATTCCAAGGCTGTCAAGGTGAGAGCCTTAACGTGAACATAGTTCTTTAGCAAGAACCAGTGAAAGTTAAATGTGATAGATGAGATATTAAAATGCCTGAACCTTATCCACACTTTGATTGTGCCCAACAGGAGAAAAAGCTGTTGGAGGACAGGATTAGCGAGGTGACTTCCCTGCTGACGGAGGAGGAGGAAAAAGCAAAAAACCTCAGCAAGATCAAGAATAAGCAGGAGATGATGATGGCTGACCTGGAGGGTAAGGGCTGTCAGCAATTTTAGATCCAGGAATAGGAATATGTTTATTTCTACTGTCCCAAAGTTGCCTGGAAAAATGGATAGAGCTACAAAGTGCTGATCAAGGTTCGTAGATGCTGTATTGAAGTTTTCACAGAAAGAGATGGTTTTCTAGTCAGGTACACTGCATGGTATGATTATCCTTCATCCTGAGTTTGTAAGTATTTTCTGGTATTTATTTCCCTGTAACCATGGCGTTAGAATGTCAAAATTGAAATGCAGTATTTTTTTTACATCACTTTCTCTAAACCTTATAGATTTGCAAATATCTATACTTTATACAGAAATTAAATTAAGTACAATGGATTCAATTATTAGCACATCATTTTCTCTGTCTTGTTAATATAAATTTATCATAATAACAAATATGTATATGTGTTATTGCACCACCACCATGAAGGTGAATCACCTGAGAACAGTTGAATATTTGACATTGGAGTTTTCTGATAACAGCCGGTCTTGACATAATGGTGTAAACTTAATTTTGTGTCATTTATTAATGAGATCACATTATGGGATATCGTGAAATTGAATGCGCTAATCTAATCTAATAGTAATCAGTTATTTTGGGCTTTTGGTAATCAGATGTTGTGACTTCTTTCATTTGCATGACCCCTTTTTGTTCATTTTCTTCACTTGTCAGAAAGTTAATATGTTGTCAGTATCGACAGTGTATGACTGCATTTAGCTTAACATAAATATGATTAATTTGTCTCTTCAGGACGTTTAAAGAAAGAGGAGAAAACGCGCCAGGAGCTTGAGAAGGCCAAACGCAAACTGGACGCAGAGACGACCGACTTACAGGACCAAGTTGTTGAGTTTCAAGCTCAGATCGACGAACTGAAGATCCAGCTGACCAAAAAAGAGGAGGAGCTGCAGTCGGCTGTGGTCCGGTCAGTGATGGATCTAAGAATCTAGTGAAAGTGAAACAACTTTCAAGACTAGGAGAACTGCAGCAGATACATTCTGCTAATTATGAAACACTGAAAATGAAATCCAAGTATGAGGCTGTTACGGTACCTATTGAAGCTAAGTTAAACATGTTGATTTATAAGCCTTCTCCAACTGTTACAAATCACTCCGTAGTAATACATGTGGTGAAAAAGGAAGGGGACATTTATAGTAAAGAATCAATTAAAGAAACAAATATTACATCATATGGTTACACCCCAACAAATACCTTGTAGATGAAGAAAAACAGAAGAGTGGGCTCTGTTGTAATTTAAATAAGGTTAAACAAATGATTCATGAACTTCATTTTGTTCATCCAAATTGAAAAGTTGTTGACCTGCAACAACCTTATACGAGATTTTGTTGTTGTTTTTGTAGTTCTTAAATTATGCAATAGTGTTTGTGAAAATATTCAAAGAACGTCCACTGATATGTTTTTACTCAGTCTTGGCAAAAAGAAAAAAGGTTATTTTGAGATTGAAATCACAAGCGTCCCTCCACAAGCTAAGTTATGTCACGCTGAGATCATATAATCCTAAAACTGGTTCTTTATTAAGTTTCCTCTTGTTCTATTTGTTCTGTATTCTCTCCTTTGTGGCTGCTGCTGCAGCGCGGACACGTTGGTTCCGTCTCCCTCCCAGCTCACAGCTGCAGTGTTTGCCTTCGGTGACACTGGCTGAGACCTTTCTTTCATCGCGGAAGCAGCCGTATCTGATTAGAGAGACACACTGATGTTGATTGATGCCCTCAGGCTTGGCAGCAGTTTTCTGCATGAAGCAATGAGAAGGGCTGAATCAGGCTGCCTTTTCACATTGGATGAGGAGCTGTTGATAAATCCCCGTTTTTATCTTGAGAGGGTTTTTATTTTTTTCAATGTCTGCCCAAACGGGGTAAAATAGTGATTATTGCAGCAGAAGATGTGCATTTTCAATTCTGTCCCTATAACTTTTCTCCCTTTTCGCTCCATTTTTATCCTGATTTTCCATAAAGAGGAAAAAATCTTCTGAGCATCACATCCGATGTCATATTCAACTATTTTCCCATCCAGTTGTCATACAGATGAGGTTAGCAGCTGTAGAGGTTCTTGTTCTGCAGGTCAGTTCAGATTATTTAATGTGGCTTCTCAGCAGTCTCCTCTTCAAAGCGAGGCAACAGTCCAGACTGTGGGAGTCGATGGTGAACGTCTGTTTAATTTCACAGGCAGAAATCATCACTTTGGTCACAGCTCCAGATCATCAGCTCTCATTAATCTTGACATGTCTCATTTGGAATTCAGTACAGGTAGCTATTTAAAGAACAAGGTCGTGAACTTTGTTTGGGAAGTGGACAATTATTCTGTTTTGTATGGGGGTCAGTATCAAAACTGTGGCATTGGTTGAATAGAACTGAATCTGTTATCTAAGGTTCAATCAGGCGTATTTTTGACATATGATGAATGTAACAGTGGCGTTACAGCCGCCGTGACTTTGAGCAGCAGACGAAGCAAGAGTGCTGTTACCATGGTGATCTTCTCACAGATCACACACATGTAACTCTGCACAACTTGAGCACCCAGCAGCGCTCCACACTGCCACCCTGTGTGCACCGGTGGCCTCATCTCAGGGTAGAGGATAGCATCACTGACAAAGGACAGTAAAAATTTGATTTGCGCCTTAGAATAAAATAACATTACTGTGTTCTCATGTTTAATGAGGACCATCATTCTTTTTCTTTATATATGTATTTGTTTCCAGGTGTATAGTTCCTATGTTACTGGGATTGTCCTTTTATTTTGAAGACCAAAAAAAATAAAGAGCTTCAGCTATATTCAGGATTTTAATTAGGTTTAGAAGCCAAATTCAGATATTTTTACGGGCAAACTTCAGTTTCCGACCACAATTTGTTACGGAAGGCTGTTCAAATAGCGATTTGTTTGAATTCCAAATACATTTTTTCCATTACAAATAATGTAAATGGTCTTAATCCGTTCCAAGATGCTAGAAAACTACCTTTTTTCAACATGTTATTTCATGTCATTTATACATCAAATTGTATAATAATGAAACATATCAAAGAAATGTAAAAGAAAGAATCAAACACGAGAACGAAAGAAAGAAAAAAACCCAACATAATCAGGTTAGCCTAAGGTACGAGTTACCGTCGTCTTTTGGACAGAAGTTTACGGTACCGTAACTCGTACACTTGGCAATGGAACGCAAATTAAGAGAAAAATTATTGAATACAGTAAACTAAAATAAAAAAAGCACACGTTTTCCCTCGACTTTTCTCGCACTTTGCGGTGAGAAAAAGGCGTTTGTTTCGCCTTTGACTTCCAAATTTTGTTCGACTTCTAAGACAAAAAAATACCGAATTTTTTGGTCAAATTCTGATTTGTTGGATGTCTAAAGCGTTCGAGAACCAAGGTTTGCTTGTACTATGATTGGATCTTTTTCTGTCATTGAAAGGAAGACTATGTTTAAAGGTAAGTGTCTGAAAACATGTGTACTTTTGTCTGGCCTTTTAGGAGCGATGAGGACACCGTCCAGAAGAACAACGCCTTGAAGCAGGTTCGAGAGCTGCAGGCTCATCTCTCTGAGCTTCAGGAGGATCTGGAGTCCGAGAAGCTGAGTCGAATGAAAGCTGAAAAACTCAAGCGGGACCTGAGCGAGGAGCTCGAGGCTCTAAAGACTGAGCTGGAGGACACGCTGGACACGACCGCCGCCCAGCAGGAGCTCAGGTGATGGTTCAGAGCTGACACATCAAGCACTGTTTACAGGAATATGTCAAAAAAAGTCACCACTAACTCACCACAAATGTTATTAAATAATCACTGAACTTTGTTAGGAGCCTTGAACTGTTGTGTCTCCATTCCAGGTCCAAACGAGAGCAAGAGGTGGCCGAGCTGAAGAAGGCCATTGATGAGGAGACCAAAAACCACGAGGCTCAGATCCAGGAAATGAGACAGAGGCACACCGCTGCTCTGGAGGAACTGTCTGAACAGCTGGAGCAGGCCAAGAGGGTGAGGGGGTCACACCTGCTTTGTATTTGTCTACATATAGCAGTTGTACCATATCATATGCAAACATGAAATTGTTCTTGATGGATCCAAGCAACAGCTACAGGTTAAATATTATGACATCAGCATCTCCAGTATAATCAGCACAGTCTAAATCCAGAGCATTGAACGAGAAACCTTTGAAACTACAATATAGATTAATGTTATCATTTGTGATGTGCAGCTCAAAGCCAACCTAGAGAAGAATAAGCAGAGTCTGGAGAGTGACAACAGAGAGATGGCCTGTGAGGTGAAGAGTCTTCAGCAGACCAAGAGCGAGTCGGAGTACAAGAGGAAGAAGGTGGAGACGCAGCTGCAGGAGTTGACGTCCAGAGCTGCCGAGGCAGAGAAAGCCAAGGGAGAGCTGTCTGAGCGCTCACACAAACTCCAGGTGAACGCTTGTGTTGTTGTTGTGAAGGGAAGAGGTGTAAGACAACTGTGGCTCTGGTATTGTGTTGATTTTTACCCAGTATATTGAATATAAAATATTCCTGGCATGATTGGTGTTCGTTTATTTTCCAGTGACCCTTTTTTTTTTTTTTTTTTTTTTTTTTTTTTTTGTCTTTTGTTAGACGGAGTTGGACAACGTGTCCTCTCTGCTGGAGGAGTCAGAGAAGAAGGGTGTCAAGCTGGCTAAGGAGGTCGATAAGCTGAACAGCAAACTGCAAGATTTAGAGGTAAGAAAGACGAGGCTGAAGGTCAATAAATAGCTGAGGAACATCTGAGGAAATAAATCCGCGGTTAGAGGAGATTCAGACTACAAATGGAATTAATCTTTGCTTCATTCACTGTTTGCGTCTCTCCTAAATAATGTGAAGTGGTAACGGTAGCCAAAAGCCCCATCATTACTTTACTGATTTATGCAGTGACCAAAATGTAGCATCATCTAAATAAGGGTATATTCCCTTGTTCATACTGATTTTAATTATATTAAGTCATACCTTATTACAAACAGGCCCTTTGTCCTTACAGTATTCAGTTTGGACTGGAGAGAAAAGTGTCTTCAGCAGGTTCTCTGATGAAATAAAATACAAAACAACATTTTTAAGTTTCCCAATTTTGGATAAATAAAGTATGTCTATCTATTTACAAAGTGAATTTATGAAAAGATTATGAATGGCCTTCAATAAGAACATACGACTATGACAAAGAACTAGTCACTCGAAAATATTGCATCTAAATTTGTGTTGACTAATCTAATTGACTGACAGACGAACTGTCTGTCTGTCAGCAGATGTTTCTTTTCTTGCATCGCGACTGATTAATGAACAGATCCAGCAGCAAAATGTCACAAAATATGTCCTTCAAGAAAACTGGGAAATGTTACACTCAGCTACGCTAACAGATCGCCCTGTTTGACCATCGTGTCTGCTTTGTGGTTTGGTGCGTAGGAGATGAGGCAGGAGGAGACGCGTCAGAAACTAAACCTGAGTGGTCAAATCCGTCAGCTGGAGGGGGAAAAAACCAACCTGCTGGAGCAGCAGGAGGAGGACGAGGAGGCACGACGCAACCTGGAGAAGCAGCTGCAGGCAGTGAATGCTCAGGTACGGCTGTGCAGTAGTAAAATTTAGTTACACGTGACATGTGAGGCACGCACACACACTTTTCAGGTACCGCTAGTACACAACTGTCACCTGACGAAGACCCGGGCAGCAGTTTGCAACTGTTTACCAGCTGGAAACATGTGTGGTTGATATTCATGACATTACATTATAATATTAAGATAAATGTTTTGTTTTTTAACTGTTTCTCTGTACACAGATGCAGGAGTAAAGATCACAGCCTGCTGTAAACTTGTTTAATATGTTTTGTTCATGAAGCTATTCGAGACGAGGAAGAAGCTGGAGGAGGACGTGGCGGCGATGGAGGGCTTAGAGGAGGTGAAGAGGAAGCTCCAGAAGGACGTGGAGCTGACCAGCCAGCGTCTGGAGGAGAAGAGCATGTCCATGGACAAGATGGAGAAGACTAAGAACCGTCTGCAGCAAGAGCTGGATGACCTGATGGTGGACCTGGACCACCAGAGGCAGATCGTCTCCAACCTTGAAAAGAAGCAGAAGAAGTTTGATCAGGTACACTTTCATCATGTTTCAGACATGAGTTACAGAAATGTCTCCACTGATCGATGATCTTTGATTATTTTATTTTTTTTGTTCCTGTATTAGCTGCTGGCTGAGGAGAAAACCATCTCGGCCCGCTACGCCGAGGAGCGTGACCGGGCTGAGGCGGAGGCTCGAGAAAAGGAGACCAAGGCTCTGTCCATGGCCAGAGCTCTGGAGGAGGCATTGGAGGCGAAGGAGGAACTGGAAAGGTTTAACAAGCAGCTCCGCGCTGAAATGGAAGATCTAATGAGCTCCAAGGATGATGTGGGCAAGAATGTGAGTGACCTGATATCTGAAATGACAATTTTTTCCCCTTGTTGTAAAAGAACACAACTAGAATTCGGGTATTTTGATCTCTTTTACGATTGAAATGAAACTGCAGGTTTGCTGTGATGATTTGCCAAACCTGTCATGTTGATCTTTAGTCTTTTTTTTTTCACGTCTCGCTGACAGGATGGTCTCGTTCTCCCCTATAATGTTATGTTCAGGTCCATGAACTAGAGAAGTCCAAGCGAACGCTGGAGCAACAAGTGGAGGAGATGAGAACTCAGCTGGAGGAGCTGGAGGATGAACTTCAGGCCACAGAGGACGCCAAACTGCGTCTGGAGGTCAACATGCAGGCCATGAAGGCCCAGTTTGACCGAGACCTGCAGGCCAGAGACGAGCAGGGAGAGGAGAAGAAGAGAGCGCTCGTCAAACAAGTAGGGTGTATGGATGATCAGATCGGTTCCATTTCCGTTTTTTTTTGTTTGTTTGTTTGTTTGTTTGTTTGTGTTTGTTTTTTGTTTATGTGGTAGTTTGTTTTTCTAACCTGAAATGGCGTGTTGTTCACTGCTCCAGGTGCGAGAGATGGAGGCAGAGCTGGAGGACGAGAGGAAGCAAAGAACTCTGTCCGTCGCCATGAAGAAGAAGCTGGAGATGGACCTGAACGAGCTGGAAGGACAGATCGAAGCCGCCAATAAAGGCAGAGAGGAGGCCGTGAAACAGCTCCGAAAGCTACAAGTACACAAACACCTGTACCTGTATCTCTAGAAAAAACAAGAGCTTTATTTATTTCATTTTATTTTTGGACCATGTAGAAATTATATCTTATGAAAATGTAACTGAATCAACAATCTGGTGATAAATACATCGTAATACAGGGATTACAATTCAATATAAATGTACTACATTGTGATTTTTATTTCAGTTTTAGAAAAACATGTAAAATAAGTTTTTCTATTCAATCAAATAGAAAAACACGCAATGTTTTTGACTGATGTGAGGTCTACACTAAGAGGAAAGCTCTTAAATGTTTCAAATCAGTTGAGTCAGTCTTCTGTAAAAATCATGTTTTACACACACACAAACACACCTCTTTGTATCACACAGTATGAAATGCTGAGGGCTGATTGTGTTGCAGTGTCGTCTCTTGAATTGTTTCTCCCCTCAGGCACAGATGAAGGACTACCAGAGGGAGATGGAGGAGGCCAGAGCCTCCAGGGACGAGATCTTCAGCCAGTCCAAGGAGAACGAGAAGAAGCTCAAGAACCTGGAGGCTGAAATCCTACAACTACAGGAGGTCACATACTACATTTTGTTTAAAAGTGAATTTGCTTTAAATCAGAGATCATCTAGGTTCCTTATTAAGTAGGTATTATTCATCTTTTCCACACTCATTCTAATGTGTGTGTTGTGTTTCTAGGACCACGCTGCATCAGAGAGGGCCCGACGACACGCTGAACAGGAGAGGGACGAGCTGGCCGACGAGATCTCCAACAGCGCCTCTGGAAAGTCCGTGTTGCTTCGCCGTGCTTTTGATTGTTTTATGGACAAAAACCCAACATCTTCAGTGACACAAGAGAAATTGTCGTACTGGACACAATAGAGAAAGTGTTCATTTAAATAATCAAGACTGGAGGTTGGAATGAAAGAGTTGAATAAAAAAACAAATTGTTTCAGGTCATCGCTGCTGGAAGAGAAGAGGAGGCTGGAGGCTCGTATCAGTCAGCTGGAGGAGGAGCTGGAGGAGGAGCAGGGCAACACGGAGCTGCTCAACGAACGCTTCAGAAAGACCAACATGCAGGTAACCATGAGATAATAAACATCGCTGTCAGAAAGATAGCTGCAGCAGGCTAGACGTAACTTTGTCTCTCAGTGTTTTTAAAAACTCTCCGTACTCTCGATCATCACCCGTCTTTCTCCCGTCCCTCCTACGCCCTCGTCTCTCGTCAGGTGGACAGCCTGAACACGGAGTTGGCTGGAGAACGCAACGCCGCGCAGAAAAGCGAGAACGCCCGGCAGCAGATGGAGCGGCAGAACAAGGTCTGGTATATATCATGTTAATTACATTGGTGTTGATAATATGCACCACATCAGATTCACTGAAAGGATGAATAAGTGTGCTACATCGCCATTTCATGTCGAGGACGTGATTCTAACACATATTATGAATGCAGGATTTGAAAGCCAAGCTAGCGGAGCTGGAGGGAACCGTGAGGTCCAAGTTTAAGGCGTCCATCACCGCTCTGGAGGCCAAGAGTCTGCAGATGGAGGAGCAGCTGGAGCAAGAAGCCAAGTGAGTGACTGGTCACACAATTTCCACAGAGGAGATCCTGAGGATACCTTAACAACCGGCACGATTAAACGTGACAGAGATTCAGTGGCTGACTGGAAAGCAGAAGAAGACGTCTGTTATTACATAAAGTTGGAAGAAAACAAACGTTCAGATGTGAATCAGCTCTTTGTCATTCCCCCCGTCTTGATTTCATCTTCCAGGGAAAAAGCAGCAGCCAACAAAATCGTCCGGCGTACGGAGAAGAAACTAAAGGAAGTGATGCTGCAGGTGGAGGACGAGCGGCGTCACGCCGACCAGTACAAGGAGCAGGTAGGGACTCGTGGGGAGTCAAGGGACGCAGCTCGGCTTCACTCTCCGTGCTTTTTTTTTTTTGGTTTTGTTTTTCCACTCAGCCCACCCATAAACTCTCCCCACTGCTTGTCCTTCCTGCATCTGTGCCCCCGTCAGATGGAGAAAGCCAACTCTCGCATGAAGCAACTGAAGCGTCAACTGGAGGAGGCGGAGGAGGAGGCCACCAGGGCCAACGCCTCCCGCAGGAAGCTGCAGAGGGAGCTGGACGACGCCACGGAGGCTAGCGAGGGTCTCACCCGGGAGGTCAACTGCCTCAAGAACCGCCTCAGGTCAATAATGAACGCATTAACGGCAGGGCGTCGCGCTGAACGGTGAAATAACAAGTGCAGTATTTTCCACACCATAAGGCGCACCTAAAAGCCTGTCATTTTCTCTAAAACCGGCAGTGCGCCTTATAATCCAGTGGCCTTATATATGAAAACAGTTTTGAAATAGGCCATTCATTGAAGGTGTGCCTTATAATCAGATGCACTTTATTATCCAGCCCACCTTATATATGAGAGTTTGTACAGAAATATAAAAACTTTTCTTCCCTACTCTGTTTTTATGCTAATTTTTATGTTAATCATCCCCCTGACATACAGACAATCGAAGCAGCATTGATTTTTTTTCTCACCTGAATATTAGAGGAGAAAAGAAAATCAGTGAATTTAGAAAAATGTTGACTCACTCCTTAATAAATCAGAAGAGGTTGACCTTTTTTTTTTTTGTTTTTTTTTTCTCTACCAGGCGGGGGGGTCCCGTCAGCAGTTTCTCCTCCAACCGTTCCGGTCGACGCAACCTCAATCTGGACGGCGCCTCCGTCGACATGTCGGACGACGACGCCGACAGCCGCGCCGGAGACTTCAACGAGACGCAAACGCCCAGCGCCGAATGAACACGGCTGTCCTTCCTCTTCCTCACCTCCCTCCCCCTGTGCACACCCCCCACCCCCCACCTCTGTGACGGAACCAGACTCCTTCAAAAACCACACAGAAGATTGGAACTACGAGTTGTGCGGCACACCTCTGCCCCCCCACCCCTTTTTTTTTGTTATCAGTTAATACTGCAAGGAAAATCCCACCCCCTCCCCCCGCCACCACTGAGGGTATCGCCTCTCTACTGGGATAGAATGAATAGAAGAAGGGATAATTCCACCTTCCCAGCTCTCCTCTGCCACGCTGCTATTTCAGGCTCATCTCTTAACCACGCATCATCTCAGCACCACAACCCCCCCACCCCCACCACCACCACCACCACCACCACCCCGCCCCCCCATCAGCCAGTTAACATCAGCTCATTTTAGAGAGAACGCATACATAAGCTGCAAAGCGCTTGTTCTATATGAAACCCTGCGACATCAGTGATGTGACGTACGGAAACACACTCCGAACAGGAAACACACTTCCGAACAGGAAACACACTTCCGAACAGGAAACACACTTCCGAACAGGAAACACACTCCGAACAGGAAACACACTCCGAACAGGAAACACACTCCGAACAGGAAACACACTTCCGAACAGGAAACACACTTCCGCACAGGAAACACACTCTGAACAGGAAACACACTCCGTACAGGAAACACACTTCCGAACAGGAAACACACTCCGAACAGGAAACACACTTCCGAACAGGAAACACACTTCCGAACAGGAAACACACTTCCGCACAGGAAACACACTCCGTACAGGAAAGACACTCTGAACAGGAAACGCTGTGGGTGTGTGATGTTGTTGTAAAATCCATCTCCTACTGGACACACACTCCCTCCTGACCTTTTTTGGAATTGAAGAACCAAGGTGACTGTGGTTTTTGGACGCCTGCTTCTGTTGCATGAGATGAACTGTTTCTAAAAAAAAAAAACACTACAGGAACACACGAGAGAAATGTCAACTCTGAATTCAAAGTGTATTACTGTGAAAAACAAGGTATTTTATTTTCTCTTGTCGATTCATCTCAACATAAAATGAACAACATTTGTTTCAGGAAACCTCACAACCTGTTTTTTTTGTATTTTTGACCTTTCTGGGAACACGATTGGTTTTGAAGGATCATAACATCCTCTGCTGTGGATTGGCTGGAGGTGCCGATAATGCAAAGATGATGGGAATGCACAGAACTGCACAGGTTGAATCGTAAGCAGAAATTCACGGGGGGGGGGGGACCGTTACTGGAAGTGTGACACTAAATTGTTGCAGGTCATATTAAACGTAGTTTTATTAGAAATAGAAGCAGATTGAAGTCTTTTATTCTGCGTGTCCCAGTTTGTATGATCCTCTCATTTGAATCCCAGAGGTCAGGAATCATTACCTCCTCATTTAACTGCTGTCCTGAAGGCTTTTCCTGAACCCTGAAAATTCTTTTTTAGCCATCTGGATGAAAACAACTTGCAGTCGATAGAAACATTAACGAAAGCTTTTCATGCCTCTTCCAAAGCAGTTTATCCAGGTAATAACACGAATATGGTCTAGGAAGTATCACACACCCTAAAATGTGCATCTCATAATCAGTTTTATCAGTTTAATTTTTCCATTTTGAGGGCATCTGTGTCATTGCACTCAAACTTTTTTTTTTTTTTCCTTAATTCTCAACATGAAACCAAATATTTCAGTTATAGTTTTCTAGTGTTTGGCATCTGTAAATTTCAACTCTTTTACTTTTTGTACTGGATAATATGTGTCATCCAAATGGCTGAAAGTGTTTCAAGGATGACTAGAAATCCCTTCAGAGCAGCTATGAACGTTTGTTCCTGACCTGATCGAGTTAGAATAGACTAGAATGTAAACGGTAGGAAAGGGGCTGGTTTGTGCCATGAAGTTGAGTTGAAACCATATTCTTCAGACGACCCACACACCCGACTAAGCACTTCGCACTTCACAGGTTGTCTGAAAAGTTTTTTTGTTTTTTTTTCCAGTTTTAGCCCAAGGTATTTCTTAGCAAAGTGAAATAATGCTCTGCTCTTCTGCCAGTACAACCACCACGGTGATAAAAAAAAACACTCCAGGTTGACTTCTACTCTTTTGTTTTCCATGAACAGATCAGCTTGACTGTCTGCAGCGGACTCCTCAAATTTAAACAGTATGTTTCTTTAAAAGTGCCTTAGACACTAAATAAGAACATCAACAGGCAAAGATGTGAAACAAAAACCCTCATGAAATGAAACCGGTACATCAAGAACTTTTTTTTTTTTTCTTCTTTATATTTTTGCTGTTTTGTATCATATCTGTTGTTTATCTCTGAATTCATGAAATCCGTTGGGGTCAAAATCAGTATTCCAGTGACCAAACCACAACATCTGTGTTTCAAAATGTTAAATGTTTGGTTGTGAAGTCACGCACCACACAGGATTTCATTTGGTTGGAAGCTTTATCATCTACAAGTATTTAACTCATTTTTATTTTAATATAATCCAGCTGGCTGTTGACAACCAGTCATTCACCTTCAAAATACTCCCATCATATTTTTTTCTTGTATACCTGTATTTCTAGACAGAATTTTTGTTTGTTTTTTGTAAAAGAAAAATAAAACATTCATGGTAGCTTTGATGCCGTTTGACTTCATTATTTTGTGGAAAGCTGGTTGAACAAATCCTTGGGTTTAAACCTCAACTTGAGTTCACTTCCATGGAGCTGATGGCAAAAACTGGAAAATCAACTGAGTTAATGTAAAAGGGTAATTCAGAGATAGTTTCTGCATTCATCTGAACACCTGATGAAGATGTGGAGCCGTTTCAAAAGTCCCGAGACTTCTAACGGATTTGACATATTTTTGAACTCTTATGATAAAATCTTCACTGCAACCTTAAAACCAAAAGTTTTAGTGAGGACCTCATTTTAAGAAGGTACGTGTGAGTAAAAAAAAAAAACAAAACTGTTTCAACCATGCAGTTTTCAGGAGCTGAGATCTCAGACTATTTTTGGAAAGATTGTTATCATCTGTCCCCTGTTAAATCATCTTTAGTCCAGGATATATTTCAGTAAATTAATTAGGAATATCTGGCATTTTTTCTGGACTATTTTGAGTGTAATATAAAACCTACAAACCTACAGTATTTTCTGCACTACAAGGCGCACCTAAAATCCTTTAATTTTCTCAAAAACCAACAGTGCGCCTTCTAATCCAGTGCGCCTTATATATAAAAACAGTTTTAAGATAGGCAATTCATTGACGGCGCTCCTTATAATGCTGAAAATACTGTACATAACATAAAATAGGATTGAGCCAAACACAGGGTCAAAAGTGTTTTATAATATTGTGTCATTTTGTTTGTACTTACTTCTAACCTAGTTATATACAGGAAACAATTCGTTTCTAGCCTTTGGTCTGCGCTCTTTGCCTCGTCTGTTTACTTCTAACTGCTGGTACGAGTCCAGCTTTCTGTTCCGTCTACGCAAATGATGAAGAAACAGTGAAATGAGTGTTTCACGTGTCAGGATTGTTGTCGACACAAACATCCATCATAGCTCTGGGAGAATGAGAAAGATCCAGAAGAGTCGTCATGAAAACCATCCGTTTCATTTAATTTT
Source organism: Antennarius maculatus (assembly GCA_013358685.1). Classification (NCBI taxonomy): domain Eukaryota; kingdom Metazoa; phylum Chordata; class Actinopteri; order Lophiiformes; family Antennariidae; genus Antennarius; species Antennarius maculatus. The sequence goes on from CM023612.1 coordinate 22,831,137, forward strand.
GTAATTGACACACAAAAATAATCTACAAAAGACCAAATTAAATAACCAGTTAATCACAAAATGCCATTTGTAACCCCCCCACCCCTACCCTCAAAGAAAGCACTATTTGTAAGATGTCACCTGCTGCTCCAGTCACATGACTTCACAATGACATCCTGAACAACCACACGTTGACACTCATGGGTTTACACTTTTTTTTGGGGGGGGGGGTATGTCAACTCACTCACACACAGACCAGCGACACCCCCATTTCACACGAGAGCTACAGAACAATCTTTGGCGCCGTTCTCAGTGTGGCTGGTCGGTCGAACACACCTGGAGGACGGGGAACTAGTCAGAAAGCCAGACGGGAAGAACGGTTTGGTTAACAGAGGTATTCAGCAGTAGGAAGGACTTTCTACAGATGTGTTCAGACAGATAGACCAAGAATTTTAGTCATTTAGTCCATTTTTTTTTTTAATTTCTAACAACTTTCATTATTTTTTTGAATGGGTTGATACAGCAGATAATCCATTTAGTTTTTTTGTTTTCTTTTTCCCGCTTTTATTTTGAAATGCAGTTATTTTGGTAGCATCACAACCCTTATGGCAATAATAGTTGGTAGAATACCTCTGCTATTCTATTAGCAATAGCTACGTTTGGTTATCAGAAACAAAGGATGAAAGTTAATTCGTTGCACAAAGGCCTTTAGACTCTGGAAGACTTGAGGAAGAACGTCAGAGCGTCGTCAGCACTGGTTAGCAGAATGCTACGGGTTTATTGGACAAATTGCTTTCCTTGTAAGAAAAACAAGAGAACACTTGTCTGTTTTAATCTCATTTTAATCCTAAGTATGGATTTTCACAATACTGAGCTTTTTTGATCATTTTTGTCAATTACACACAAACTACAAGTCCCATTAAACATGAAACTTGGTAGACAGCTGGGCCATGTGCCCTGGGAGCGTATACGGGTGAATGTCAATACATTTGCTCCACGTCCTTTGAAGTTGTGAGACAAGAGCATTTTTTTCTCTCAAATATTTATCTTATACAACCTACTTGAATGATTTTCATGAAAGTTGTTCAATTAATAAATGGAACTTGGATGTTTTGAACATATTTATAAAGAACTTGGGATTCAGCATGACTGAATCCAATTCCTGTTGTGTGTTTATACTGATTCATTACAAGGGTAAACATATATGTTTACATGAAATCATGGACTCTACTATACACTGATCATAGAATGGCTTGATGGCTGCTACTTGTAAAAACTATTCAGCAGTACTCGACCTGATCACGGCAGACGCAGCTTAAAATCAAGTTGAAACATTTCCAACTTTCCATGCCTATTTGCTGTGCAGTGGTCAAACCCGGCATCCAATTGCATGTTTCCAGTGATATAAAATTTTCTGTGAGTCTGTCTGAACACATACCACGAAAAAAAAAAAAGTAAATCTCAAGTGACATAATAAAAATCTACAAACATTCACAAGTTGAGAAGAGGTTGAAAGCCAAGCGACAACTTGCACTTTTGCATTGAGCGTTTTACAGTCCTGCATAGATCATTTTCACACTTTTTCAATACAAACTAAGGCGTCGAGTTATATTAAGTTGATTTAATTCAATAAGTAAATCAATAAACGTCTTATCTAACAAAGAAACACATACACGCTTCAAGTAGGCTACAATCTTGACATTTCTACCCCTCCCTCACAGACGACTCCTCACAACAGAGGAGCCCAAAGCATCTTCAATTCAAGTCTTTTTTCCAGAAAAGGTCCAGTGTGATTAAACAGCACCAAAAACACACTGAGCAAGAGAGGGGTAATTAAACTTACACTCACTCAATATTCTGACAAGGGGGTACACGTCCTTATCCATTCACACAGAATAATCTGGAAAGAAATTAACAGTACGCTTTCTTTTGTGTACACACACATTCAAATCCTCTCTCACACACACACACACACACACACACACACACACACGCTCACTAACATGTTTTTGTCCCTGTGTGTAGATTACAAATAATTTAACGATATTAATTTAAACTACTACTTAACAGTCATTTGTAGGAGCAGAGGTGACCAATGGTAAAAACTCTACAGACACGTTTCCCACATCTGAGAAAAGACAGAAAAATAAAAATTCAATACAGTCTGTTTTCTTTTTGTACTGCAAGAACAAGAGTCCTGTTATTCCACATAAGCTTAAATACAAATTATATTAGGTAGCATACCATTACTGTCATCTGCACCACCACCTCGCTCACACTCATTCCACAGTGATCAAGGTCGCTTATATGTAAACATGTTGACAAAAATAAAAATGAGCTGGACCAAAAAAATAATATATATTTTTTTCTTTCATCATTCACTCAAGTCTTGTTCTCGTACCCGGTTCTTCAGAAAATGCAGTTAAATTAATTAATCATTGCCATTTGTAGTGAGGATAAACTGTTTCCTTTAGGTCCGTTTTAAGAGTCAGAGCAGCCCCGCCCACCCCCCCACGTCATGTTACTCCATAGGTCAAAGTGAAGATCCCTATTGGTGAATGTGTCCAAGAGGTTTGTGATGTCACCTCGCCGCTATTGGTCAGTGGGATTTCCTCTTCGTTTCTCCGCCCTGGCTTTGGTTCGAATCTGAAAGGACAAAGATTTTAAGAGAGTGAATCTTCTATCAGTGTTGTGTTGTTTTACAAAAACTTACTAAACAAATGATTTGTGGACTTAAAAAAAACCCTCCTGAACCAATCTCTGAAGTTAACAGACGTAGGTCTGGAATCACTGTTTAACAGGATGAGCTGTGTGAACCTGATTTAGTCGCTCAAATGGTTGCTTCACTTGAATACCATGAAGAACCCAGGAGAGACACACAAATGTGTGTGTGTGTGTGTGTGTGTGTGTGTGTGTGTGTGTGTGTGTGTGTGTGTGTGTGTGTCATAGCTGGAAGACGATTCCACTTACATCAACTAACAACTGCTCTACATACTGTATTTTCACACCATAAGGCGTAAAACCTCATAGAAAAACCTTTAATTTTCTCAAAAACCGACAGTATGCCTTATAATCCAGTGCACCTTAAATATGAAAACAGTTTTAGAATATGCCATTCATTGAAGGCACACCTTATAATCAGATACGCCTTATAGTTCAGTGCGCCTTATAGTGCAGAAAATAGTGCAGTTCAAGTCACTAAACAGTTCTGTGTTAATTAGATGGTGGATTTAATATAAAAAAAAAAAGATGAAAATAGAAAAGACCTGATTGGTCTTTTCATTTTTCAATCAAAACAGACCGTCTGATAGAAATAGCCATCAAAAAACTGACAGATAAGAAATAAGGGGAGAGGAAGAGAGAGAGACACAGAAGCTGAATACTGATTACCTGAAAAAGCAGCCTGCAAGTGAGGAGGTAGGGCAGCCTGCGACCCTGACTGAAGACTCTTGTACAGATCTGAGGAGAGATGGAGGCGAAGATGAGAGGGAAGACAACAACAACAACCACAACAAAAACAACAACAAAGACAATGCAAAGTAAGGGGGGCAAGTCAAAATACACGACGCGCAACAACAGAGGCACGAGGCTCAGAGCGATGCAGCAGTGAGGTACAGAAGGTTGAGATGACGGACGGATGCAAAAGATAAGAGAGAACAAAGGGAGGTGTTGTGTTCTAAGACACTGCAGAGGGGGGAGGGGTCGCCGTGAGCGACGGAGGACAGCAGACGCCACGGAGGTGCTGCTGCTGTTCTTGAGTGAACTTCATTCTTCCAGAAGTGACTGCGATTCACGTATGATTGATGGATGCGAAGAAAATGTCACACTGTCTGCATCGGTATCGACGTTATGAAAGGTTTTTGTTCTAAATTGGCTTTTATTCTATTCAAGAATTAAAGTTTCTAGAAAATTAGCTTTAATTTGATTATAAAAACTGGGCTGTCACCGATGCAGAACACGACTTCCTCTACTAGAGCTTTAAGAAGCTCAGGTCAACATTCACATGGGTATAAGATAAAAAATTTATTCAATTAAATAATAATCGAATATGACGTGTGTGTTCCAGAAATTATGGACTTCAATAAATAAAATTAAATATATATAAGTAGATGTTTACTGCTAACAGTTACATGATTATAAAACCAAAACCAATAAATATCTCATTATAATAAAATAAACTTGATGTCTTTCCTGTTGAAAATAAGCCACTGGTGTTCCAAAGATCAACTGATTCATAAACCCAATGCACTAATTTCTAAAAACAGCATCCAGCTGATTTTAGAACTATCTTAAGTCTGGAAAAAAAAAAAAAACTTTATTCATATTCCATGAATACATGTATCTGGTTTTTTTGGATCTTCTGAGCAAAACATTGCAGGATTGACAAACAAATCAGTTCCTGTTTTCTGGTATTTTTATGAAATGAAACTGAAACTACTGATAAAAGTTTCATATTTTTCTAGTTCATTCTCATCTGCTCCGGGTCCCTTCAAAGAACACATGTGCTCCTGCTGTATTAACTAGTCATTTCCAAACCAGTGTGGTAAACCCACTCACCCATTAGGTCGCTGTGTGCTAGGGGGTATCCTGAGTTGGAGCTCTGGGCTGAGCCAAAGCCAGCGGCTCCAGGAGAGCTAAAATTGAGCAAAGATGGGAATTGGAAGGGGAGAGAGACGGGCACGAGGCCCCCCAACATCCCAAAGCCCAGGGGAAGAGCTGACGGACTGCCCAGGAGGGAAGTTCCTGCTGTTGATACCTGAAAACCAAGATGCAATAAAACGGGAAATGAGTCTTTTGTTTTTAATACGACTCAAAACTGTAATTCCACTGACCAAACCGAATACAAAACACTCTTCTGTGCTTTATCGTTCTTGTGCCGAACACACTCACCTGTGAGAGGTGTGATGTTGTGGAGGACGTGGCCAAAGTTCCAGAGTTCGGCCAACCGTTTCCTGCCTTTGCGCTCTGGCTAGCCCCGCCCACCACCCTCTGCCTCTGGCTGTGATTGGCTGAGACTGAAGGTGCGGTAGATGTCGAGGGCGTCTTGTCCGGGTGACTGCACGCGGCCGCTCCTTTACTGGTGGTGTTGCTGCTGATGACGCTACTGTTACTGGTGGTGGACTGAGTCTTGGGGCCTCCGGCGACGCTGCAGATGCCCTGTGTTTGCTTTACCTGCCCACCCCCCGATACGCTGAAGGGCAGCCGAAATACTTTGGGGACGTACTGGTGCTGTTGTTGCTGCTGACTGACTATTATCTGATGCGAAAGCTGTTGGGAGGGCGAAGAAGACGGGGAAGGAGAGGACGAGGGAGGCGGGGTGGGCGCAGGAGGACGGGGGGTGAGCTTGATGATGGGAGACGAGTTGCTGCTGTGGGACGACTTGGTGATGGTGGCCTGCATGGGCGTGATGAAGTTGGGCTGGTGGTGATGATGTGTGTGGGGTTTAGCTTGAGAGGAGTGCAAGGTTTGATTGGTGGGGGACGGCAAAGAGGCCGCCGGAGAGGGGGGGCAGAAGGGCTGCACGCCGGGGTGGGTGGTGGAGATGGAGCGAGACAAACAGGAAGGGGAGGAAGATGGCGTGACGCTGCTGCTCACGGCGCTGCCGTTGCTGCTGACTTTGGCACTGCTCTTGATCAGTCCTGGGGACCCTCCCAGAGTTCCCAGTCTCCCCACTGGGCTCACAAACCCCTTCTGATGGGGGGCCATTAGAGGGGAAGCTGTGGGAGGAGGTCTCTGCTTCGGAGGTGAAAGGGAGGATGGGTGTGGATGGATCTTGCCACTCCCAGCCATTGTCAAGCTCGGCCTGTGATTGGTTGATGCCATCGTAGTGATTCTCTGAGTCTGGGTTTGACCTTTGATCGGGCCGTAGGGACCGTTCGCAGTCCTGGAGGCCGGGGGCAGGCCCGCCGCCTGCACGCGAGCCATGGAGGAGACGACGGAAGACGAGGTAGGAGAAGAGGTCGGAAGCGTTGTCGTCGTCCCGGCAGACGCGGACAGCTGAGCGGCGTCTGCCTTCAAGAGGGAATGTTGCTGCGTGTTGGATAAGGAGGCGGAGAGTTGGGAGGCTGAGGGGTAGTGGGGGGCGACAGGAGGGGGAGAAGAAGTGGGAATCTGCAACGGTGGTGGCGATAAGGGACTGTCTGAGGGGCCCAGGCCCTTAGAGGCGTTGCTGAGGAGGGCCAGAGCGTGGGAGATGGAGTCCAGAGAGGGAGCGGTCAGATCCTCATCCAGAGAGTCCGACAGACAGATGGGCTCCGAGGGCGAGAAAGAGACAGCCTGACGGGTCGAGGTCAGAGTGGATGTGGAGGTGGGTAAAGACGGGGTGCAGGTCACGCCGAGAGGGGGTTTGTGGATCCAAAGAACCTCCTGAGGAAAAGACAACAAATGCTCAGTTTCCTTCATCTCTAATTCATCTCCAGTTATTGTAAGCTCATTATTTTTACAAATGAATGGGAAAAAAAACCCAGAAACACCACAGAAACATGTAGGAACAGGAACTGACCCGACACATCGCAAATTTACAAACCTGAAACAAATATTAAACATACAAACAGGCATAGAATAATATTTAGTAATATTTTTTGAATGTTTCTATCAGTTTCAAAGATAAAACTGCATTATTTTGGTTAAGATGATCAATTCAGCTCCACTGGTACATTGAGAAGCCTGTTTCACCCGTTTGTTTTGTTTTTTAAACAAGATATTTAATTGTTCAATGAAATAATTTTGGTTTAAATGCCTTGATTTTTTACAAGAGTTGCAAATGTTAAAACACACCTGTGTTATAGAAATAATAAAACAGGATAACTGAAATATTTGTTAAAAAAGTATCAGTCAAGCAGAACAACATTAATGCTAAATACCAATACAAGGAACAAGGTTGATTATATTGTTGCTTCACTACTGAATGCAGTTTGGAATGGGAATTAATTAAAATTATCTTTGTTGGACTTTTGGAAAGCCAGTGTTTGGACACCATCGAGCAATATGGAGACTTCACTCACCTTGGCTTTGACCTTGGGTCCTGGCAACGTTCTCCTCTTGACTCTAAAAGTGAAACAACACCGGTTAACATTCAGCCTTTTCCAACTTCTACTTGCATTCAAGCCAAGTCTCAAAAACAATTCCTGACAAGTCTGAAGAAACATCGACTGTCAGGTTGAGTAAATACTCACAGGTTTCCAGTGAGGTGACTGTGAACGGAAAGACTCTCCTTCAACAAAATCCTGAGCAGAAGGTAAAACAGGTTTAACGTCAGGGGACAGCAATGGTTGGATTATAAATCTATAACCACTCAGCTGCACACCAGTACAACTCTGGTGAGTCTTTTACATTTTACGAAGGCATTCGTGCCTGTTGTACGACTTCGCTACATCAATTTAGCCGCAGCCTACAATATCGGTTAGATTTTCAGTGCAGGTTATTACAGTATGTTCCACACTATAAGGCGCACCTTCAACAAAATGCGTATTTTAATACTTTTTCCATATATAAGGCATACTGGATTATAAAGCGCACTGGATTATAAAGTACACTTGATTATAAGGCGCACCTTCAATGAATAGCCTATTTCAAAACTTTTTTCCTATATAAAGCGCACTGGATTATTAGGCGCACTATCAGTTTTTGAGAAAATTAAAGGCTTTTAGGGGCGCCTTATAGTGCGAAAATACTGCACCCATAATCCCCTGTAGGTCTCTTGCAGGGAAAGTCTCCGACGAGTGGCTGCAGAGAAATCACTACTGTGCAAATATTTAGCTGTTTAGGATTTAACAAAATGAATCTCTTCCATGAACCTCTAACAGAAAACTATTCATTCAAATTTGATAAAGTATCACAAACCATATTATGATATATGCTGTGAACTGTATCCATATATATGCACGTATGCACATACACACACACCTGGCCTGCATCCAGCCCTTAGGCCACAGTGGTTTGACCTCATTCTCTAAGAAGGCCTTGAGGTAGTCCTCCACAGACAGAGCACATTGGTTCTCCATCTCATAGCAGCTTAGCTTCACTCGTACCAAGCCGCACAGCAGGTTCCTGCACAAAATATTCACAAACAATGCTGTGATAAATCTTTAAAGGAACAGCAGTAACTTAACACATCAATATCTCTTTATTTGTGGAGTTCTACTGCTATAAAAAGGATGCATTAAGCATTTTTCTGGCTCTGGAGGGAGCTGTGGAAAAGAAAAAACTACTTTATATGGTGTCACTGAGGGAGATTCAGCTCAACAACGGCCAAGGTTTTGAAACCGAAAGAGAATAGGGGCAAAAAATACAACACAAAATGGGAAGTTTAACAGTTTCTACTGCTCACTCCACGTCGCTGCTTGAGGGTCAAAGCTACATTGCACATCTGAATCTGCTTGAATGGACACTTAAAAGCACAGTTTGTCAATATATAATGATTAAAATGTGTATTTTAGGATACAATTACATAGAATAAAATGTCACAAATGGAAGTAATAAAAACTCTTCGTGTCGTGACACTGTCCAATATTCATGTCACACATTCGACTTGAATGAATTGAGTCAAGCCAAGAGGTACCACAAACACACCAAACGCCCCCCCCAGCCAGCAGGGACCTAGTGGGACGGTCCCAGATTTTTACCTGAGCTTGTCATCCCAGACAAACTTCTTGCGAGGGCCCATCACCCTTTTCCCTGGTTTCTCCTCATCCTCCTCCTCCGAGCCGTTCTTGTCACCCTCCTCTGACTGCTGCCTGCAGGACGGATGAACACAACAAAAACATAAAAATACAGTACTTGTATCAAACAAGTTCTGACACCCGACTGTTAAGTTGAAAAGGACTATTTTTTTCAAACCTTTGAAAAAGGTACTTTCACTCACGCACAAAAAAGCTGAATTTTTCAGATGTAGGTCAGTTTTTGATGCTCAAAAGAGTGAATTTCTATGACGGTCATAAAGGTCAGAGATGTTTCGTACCTGCCCATCTTCTGACACAATAAATAAATAAATAAATAAATAAATAAATAAATAAATAAATAAATAAATAAATAGCTAGATAAATATTTTCTTACTTTGCAACCTTGGCCATGCAGTCCATGTTATATTTTGCTATCTGTTCTGGCATCACACTGCACACTGCCAACTTCAGCTTCAGCAACGGTGTCCGCAGTCGGTCATCCTGAGATTTTTTTTGGGGGGGGGGGGTAGATGAAGGTGGATGAAAGGTGAAAAACAACAGGAGTGAAAAGGGGAGAAAGTTTCGAGAGTGAGACAGAGAAAATATGGATAGATAGCAACAAGGTGAGTATATATGGAATCACATTGTCAGGGAAAGGTCCTGTCGCACTCATCAGTCTGCATGTCAAGTTTTAATGCAACACCGGAAATTATAGCTGCTGGACTGATTCACGCTCTGACAATATTTTGCGGTTGCAGCGGAGAATGACTGTGGTCAAACAAACACCGTATGAGACCTGAAAAATCATCACTATGATACAGTAAGAACAAAAAATACACACAGGAAGAAGAAGTGTGATGTCGGTTCAAAGCAAAGACGTAAAGCGGAGTGAGACACGTTTTCTAAAGCTTTGCTAAAAGCTTGATATTAATAAGATTGCTGACTTTTTTTTGCAGTTTTGTCCTGAATCTAACGGTCCTTCTCATGAAAATAATGGCAGTCAAAAATCTATTTGAATACTGTAGTTGCAATCACCAATTCCCTGTTTTTTTTATATTGAGCAGTGACAACTACTTAAAAATTTTGCACATTTTCCTTAATATAACATAAGTTTGTCGAGTGATTTTTCTACTGCTACTTTAAGATTTGAGCAGTCCGACTGCAGAACTACTTCGTACAGCAAAACGGCCCAGTGTGAACATGATGTGAACTTCTCTCTCGCTACTTCCTCCTCACATTTCATATGTAGAAATGAGTCCAACATAATGACTGCCTTTGTAGAGAAATTAACCACTCTTATTTGCAAAAAATTGTCATATTTCATTCCGCATCTTATGGATTTCATTCCATCCATAACAGGAGCTACTAATACTATTACCTTCCATGAATCAGGATGACATTTGATACACACCCGTTCAGTCAGTGTTTTTATAAAAGACGGTATCTACATAAAAATCACTTTGGTAGTCTTTAGATTTGACCCCTCCTGAATCTGGATATTAATGACAACGAAAAATAACCCAGAGGCAAAGGTGCTTTTGAAACAGATTGTAGAGGGACAGCATTTCTCATTTTTGCTCGTGGTTGGCCGGGCTCACCTGGATGTTGAGACTGAGCTTCTTCATGCGTTTGAGGAGGGCTTCTTTGTTGCACGGAACGAACGCCTCCATGTGAGAGTAGATGTTTGAGCGCACCTCAGGAGGCTGCTCCTGGACCTGCAACTCAATACTTTGAGGAGGGAAGAAAAAAATCACATGAGAGGGATTCAGATGGGAATGAAAGATAAAGGGTGGGAGAATAAAGGGGAGGTAAATGTGTGAAGGAAGATTGAAGTGATGAAGGGAGGTTGAAGGTAGAAGAAACAAACAAAGAAGAGAAAATGAAAGGCATGAAGTTTAGAGAGACAATGAAAAAACAGGAATCATAAAACACTTGGAGACAGCAGTAGAGGTAGTGGGGGAAAATCTGCTGAAAGGCTGATGCTGATTTAAAAGCTGTCGTACTCACTCCAGAAGAATGTTATTCATGTCCAAAGTGAAGAATTTCTTCCTGCCCTCTTGATCAAACTGCTGCGAGGCCTGTGGGAGAGAAAGTTGAGTCAGCATCCCAGCTTGGTCAATACAGTAGAAATAGTGTACATTTATGCCTCTGAGAACTCACTACCAATAGAAACACACATCAGTCTCATCTTACCTGACTTTTAATTTACCTTTTTAGATTTTAAAGAACAATTCATCAAAGTATTTATTGAGTCAATTTGAGTCATTATTTACTTTAGATACAGAAAAGATGCAGGAACTGTCTTCATCCATGAAGCTTCATACCTCACCGTCTACCTTTACCCTAATGAACAAGAGAGAGAGCTCTGATGAACTTGCAGTACCAAGTGCCTGATCAGAACTCATCTTAGATTTGAATGCAGTTTTTAATTTCTGAAATTTTATTTCTATTGTAGGGTTTTTGTTTTGTTTTTTGGGGAGTTTTTTTTTTAGATGTGGTGATCAGCTGATGAACAGTCTATTTCAGTTTAATGTTTGCTTGCAATACATTGTTTATTCAAATGTGGGTTTTTTTTGTCTCACTCCCATTTCTTTTGGAGTACTCAGAGTTCATTTTACCTCAAGAAAGTAGTGCATCCCTGGGATGCGCCTCAAGAAAAATTTGTGCATCCCTACATGACGTCTATGCATCCCAAAAGTAATAACAGAATATACGGTAGAAGCGTGCGCAACAATTGAGTTTTGCCTACAGTACAATATAAAAACTAAAAAAAATCATGACTGTTTAAGTAAAACGAAAAAAGAGTAAAATTATATATTAGTTTTAATGTTAAAGCCTGGTAGTCACTAAAGAAAAAATTTTTAAAAATGAAGAAATGTGTAATAGTTTTTTTTCACTTTTGTTTTTCACTCAATAGTTTTCTTTGTCTTTAATTCAAATATTCTCCTGTGGACACTGCACCAAGCTGACAGAAACTTCTCCACAAATTTCAGTAATATCTGTCTTTTTTTCTTCAGTAACTTTTGATTGTTTTTTTATGCAAGAAAGCCCTCATTGTCATTTCCTTTTTCTCAAACTTTTGCATCTTTTTTCGGAGGCATGGTGATAATCAGTCAATCAACCTTTATTTGTATAGCACTTAATCCCATCAGCAGACACCTCAAAGCGCTTTAACAGACAGAATCACGCAAGGGAGTCTCGTGATGAGAAACTCGCGCAAATTTCTCGCACAAGATCAAAACATAACAGCGATTTCTGGGTTTGAAATTTAAGTGGAAAAATTGTGAATATTTTTTGTTAACTGGAAGTGCATTTAAAGCTTGCGTCCCAGATACACACGCTGTCTGATGATCGTGCATTTCCTGTGAAATAAAGTGCATCGAAAACACAAGGACGCACGAAATCGAGAACACTGTACCACTACTTGGAACTTCCTTAAGATCCAACAGTGGAAAATGTGATTTCTTGCGATTTTTTAACTGCTCTTTATTGTAATCAAGAGTGTGTCATCTGCGTCTTCCCAGTATCACTTATGAGCTTCTTTAAAAAGGCTGTGATGTAAACCCTACTGTTTTCATTCCATAAAATCCCATCAGATTTAATGTGTCCCAACTATTGTTGTTAGACGAAATTATAATAAATATGTTTAGGCACTTTCTATAATGACATTTGTGTTTATTTGTAAAAAAGATTGTGCATGCAATTACAGCCACCCACAAGCAGGCTAGTGGTGACTCACCGCCCTTAGGTCCTCGATGCGTTTAATAAGCGGAGCAGGCAGTCCGTCAGGCAGTGGGGGTGGTGAAAACAGCCCACTTGAAGACCCCAGGCTTCGCCCTTGGGCACCTACTCCTCCTGTTGCTGCTGCTTTAAGAGTTGGAACACCAACACCCAATATGCCGTTCTCCCGGGCTGCAACCATCGCATGCTGGTCAGTGTCCAACAAGGTGAAGTCCAGGTCACCTAGGAGATCCTGGAGTTCCTTCTCATTGACAGAACCGAGCAGTGACATCACGGCGGGGTCCGAGGTGAGGTCTGCCAGCGAGACGTCATTGCTGGTCGTGTTGCCCTGCAGGTGGGTGGAGTTGGAGGTTAACAGGTGGTTTGTTGAGTTGGTAGAGTGAGGCTTGTTGGCCTCATGCCCAGCCAGGCCAGGGTGAGCCATGTTGGGGTTCCTCTTCTTCACATCCTCCTTCTCCCGGGTGAAGCGGCGGAGCATGGCTGCTAGATATAACGAATCCTTCATTAGTTTCTTTCGCTTCTTCTTTTCTGGCCGATGGAGGTTGAACGATGCAACTCTGTTGGACGGAAACACAGAAATGCAGTGTTTTAGCAAAAAAAAGTCAGACTGCATCGGTATTTTGGTTTCATTTCACTCATTCTGACTCTGACATTACGCACAAAGATGTACAGGAAGTCCTACGTCAGTTATCCACTTCAAAAGGAAGGGGCATAAACATGGAACATTCAAAACTTCCATGTTAACATAATTTGAACCCTATTGTGTTTTCTGATCATCTGTGAACAAGCTTATCTTGACTTCTCACAACACAGCCACTACATTCTATATATCAAAAGGGAACAATCAGATGTTTATATTAAGACACATTATCTCGGTTTTCAAGTACTCAAACTGGAACGTTCAGGTTTCTGAAACCAGGATGTTATGTTTACATACAAAACCTCATAGCAGGTAAACTGATCACAGCCATGATATGAGTTTGCATGTAAAAATTCACTGTATTGATATCATCTGCCCAATTTATTTATTTATTTTTTACCTGAGAAAAATTAACAAATGATTTCTCATCCCACAAAAGTTATTTTCAGCTGACAAAAAAACCATTCATTGCCAGACTTCATCGACAGAACTGGAACTGGCTACCTGGTCAAACAGTAGAAATGTCACTAAAAGTATACAAAAGCCAAATTACTGTATTTGAACTTCTGAGCACAAATAAGATATTCAAACCAAAAAAAAATAAAAGAACAACTCCTGCTAAAGTTAATTAGATATATTTGAGTGGGTGGAGAAAAAACATCAACTTGAACCCAAACAACAAATATTTTCGCCTGAAAACCATGGCATTAACACATGCTGACGAGAGACAACCCAGAGATGTGGGAACCGTCGATTCGAAGGGATTAACCCTCAGTCTGCTTTGAAGGATCTGACACACACGTCCATGGCGCCATCATTTTAATAATTGGTATAACAGCAGCGACTGCTGCTATTTTTGGTTTCCAGAACAGCAGCATTACTATTCAGTCTATCTGAGCGTAGATAATGGAAAGTTTTCAAGACGGTGGTTGGCTTGTCACACCAGCTAAAAGCAAGGCACACAGTCAGCACCCCTGCCTCATGATAAATGTATAAGAGGAACCACACAAAGCTCAGCAGCACAATGTCACACAGTGTGACGGCTGGTTATTAGTTTGGTAGGGTGGACCAATGTGTCACACCACAGTTTTTACATGATTCCTGGACATAAACAGATTCCAAGTTCTTATTGATGTCTTCTAGTCACATGTATACAAGTTTGAAATTGAGCACCATCCTCAAACATTGTACACACTAACAATTTTTGCAAACGGGCTGCAGTGAAGATATGAATAAAAAAATTATGTAAATAGAGTGAACTGAAATCACTTTGGGATTAATGAGGCTTTGGGATTCTTGGAATATGTAATATGAGCTGTATGGAATCACTTATTCTTCCTTTAATTTGTTTATTTTTTCAGCTTCTTCATTCAGTTAAATAAAAAAATCCGAGACAAACATAAAAACTTACAGTAAATATACACACACAATATGTATCTTCTAGTGCCATTCTCACCCTTGTTTGGGTACCCTGTTCTTCTTTGGGCTCTTTTCTTCCAAATTGTTTACTTCCTTTTTTTTTCTTTTCTTCATCACCAGCTCCTTGTCGTCATCTGGCTTCTGAAATAACAGCACATGCATTACTTAACTCAAATAAAGAGATGAGAATCCATATGGAAAGCACCTGTATGGTATTCTGCGTGTGTGAAGCTCTCGAGCTGAGGTAAGAGACAACTTTGGCTTTAATGAATCCGATTAAACAAAATAAAGTTCCCCATTGGGAGGAGAATCATTTCTGTCATAACTGTGATCCTGCTGTGTCAAAATTTGCAATAATAATCGGGTGAAGAGATCCGTCACAAGTGAACCATGCTCTATTTACTATTACTGACACTCAAACCTCTGTAAGTTAGAAACAAAACTATACAATTCCCATGATATGGTTCATTTTCCTAGAAAACTATGTGCCCACGTTGTTAAAGGTGTTTCTCCACCTCATTGAATTATGCAAAGCATTAATTTAAAATCAGAATACAAGACATGTTCTTGGGTCTTTGAGGCTGCACTTAGATGATGACATATTTCAGTGTGAACCAGAGGACCTGAACCTACTCCTTAAAATGACTGATACTGCCACATGAGGGGAAAGCCAATTGGCGTCATCAAAAAAAATATTCATATATTTCTCAACTGGGGATTTGAATATTGAGGTTCTGTGACACAATTAAATGGATTTAGTTGCATTTAGTGTTTTAAAATAATATATGCGAATGATGGTTTATTAAACAACTGCCAGTGTGGTAGAACTGTCTTGGTTTGTGAGTGTGTGCCATTTTTAAATAACATGTATACTTATTTTTTGACAGGAAATACTTTCACTAGTGATGACATAGGAGGTTAGTTAAAAATTGACAATGGTGAAAGTTGGTTTTTTTTGTGTAATATGAATTATAAAGTCCCTGTGAGTCATCTGGGACACATCCACTCAACTTCCCTTGATCAAAACCATTAAGGTAATTCAAGCTTCATGACATCTTTCAAACTTGTGACCTGTTAATGTTCATCTCTGCACGGGAAAAACATTCTACAGCTTATACCGATATGAGATGAACTGCTTCAGGAAAGTGTCCTCTAGTGCTCCTACATGTGAGGACATCTGATGAGCATGTTTCACTGACCCATGGATGAGTCAGTCTGAGAACAGCAACACGGAAGCTTAAACAGACTCTAGGAAGAGTTGCTCTTGGTATTCATCCAGGCTCTCACAATTTCAAATATGTTCAAATAAAAACAGAAGTTGTATGTCCAAGGACAGATATTTGCATGACTGAAAAATCAAATTGACATACAAAGACCACAACCCCTATAACAAATGAATGTAAGCAAGCTAAGCAAAATAAATCACCCAAAAGAAAAAACAAAAACGTTCAGACATGTATAAACCTAAGCATAATGAAGAACCTAAGTAAGAGAGGCATGCATGGGTTTTCTGTTCTGCAGTGTGTAGATTATTCACCGTTATACACAGATGGACATGGGTAACGACATACGCCCCTTTTGGTAGGGGCAAACGACAAAATATTTTCCAATCCTGACAATGCATACTGGAAGATCTACATGAAAATATCTTTTACGTTGGGCTGTTTGTGTGATGGTAGCCTCACCTTCTCACCCTCTCCCTCCGAGTCAGAAGCTGCTCTGAACTGCAACATGCCTGTGTTTATATAAAATCCTCCCAGCTTTGTGGTCAAAGATGCAGGCACCAGTTCATCATACTGGGAGGGGTAACAAAAGAAGACAAGTTGTGGTATAAGATCATAAGAGACAAACAAAAGTGGACATCATTTGTAGATTTCCACACACAATTAAGAAATTATTAACATTTTTAAATGCGCTCTTCTATTGGATAGTGCATATTGATTAGTAACAAAACAAACAAAACAGTGAAATTAATTCCAGTGGCTCCAGGTCACAATGAACCTTTTTCTATTACAAAGCATCAAAACTGGAAAAAAAAGGGAAACAGGTGGTGTAGCTCGTGACTGCAGAGATGACAACAATGAAAACAAGAGAACAATTAATAATAATTGTGAGCTACTACAGTCAGACAGAAAGTGATACTGTATGCTCTGTATGCAACAAATACTGTCAAACAAAAACTCTGATATATTCCGTTGTGAACACTGAGAGTACATTTATGAGTCATGGGATGATTTTATAGCACAGTCTGAGACTGCTTGAAAGAAGGGTTGAATAGCTATCCTTAGGACAACGGAAAATATTGCATGAAACCATAAATCAGGAAATATATATTTAACCGCAGAGGAATGACATCTACCTCAATAAGAGTTATAAAGCAATAAGACCTGAGAACAGCAGTTGAGAAATGTCAGACAGAAAAAAAAAAAAATCAGCAGCAGCTACTCACAGCTTCTGAATTGTCAATAAAGGGGTCTGTCTCGTCGTAACCGAAGCCGATATCAACCAGATCCTGCATTCTGTCCTTCCTCTTCTTCTTTCCTATGTCACCCTGTTGTATAAGATAAACACAATACCACATTTTATTCTGTAAATTACATTGACAAAAAAGCTCAGATTTCTTCAAATCGCAATGATAAAATATAATCAGTCATTCCAACTCATCAGCCATTAGTAACATTTCATAGAGAGATTTTGACATTTCCATGCAGAAGTGCAAACATAGAAATTTAGGTCATAAGGACACATATTCATAGTTCTCCCACCTACAGCTATCTGGAAATCGTCACACACAGTAAATATCTTTGTCACTGTTCTTTTAAAAATCAAAAGACATGAGATCTTTATTTAAAATATTTATGGTTTAAATTAAATGCAAGACAAAAAAAACTTAAACAAGAAAAATAATTATTAAATTTCTTATTCAAATCAGATTAAATATTATATAATATATAAATTTACATTAGATAACTAACTGTCTAGTAAAATAACATCTTTGAAATTCTGAAATGTTATTTATTACATCCCGCTTCAAAGCGGCAATGTATTGTGATTCAGGTCAGCGTTTGTGTGTTCGTCCATTTGTTCGTTCGTTAGTTAGTCCACCAAATATCTTTGCAACCGTTGCAGATAGAAAAATGAAAAGAAAAAAAGCACGTTACTCGGGCGGCAAAGGGATGAAAATGAGATGATGACCTTGACCTTGAGAAAAGTAGGTCACGGTCAAATTTCAACTTTTGTACACTCAGGAACCGGATAAGATAGGAAGACAAGGGAAGAAGGCCAGTGTGAGTAAGACCATAGATCAAAGCTAGTGCTTTGATCTACCTACACTAGCTTTTATCTATGGTCTTACTCACACTGACCTCCATATGCACTAGTCAGATACCCTGACCTACCCTGAAAGTAGGTCAGGGTAAGTCGCGGGATGTTGCAGTCTCTGACTGCCTTGTATATTATTAAATTGATATACTGAATTTGTAAAACTCTTCAATAACAATGGCATCGATCTCATATAGCCAGTATTGTTTGGGTTGTATCACATTAGAAACACCTCAAAAGCAGATATATAAAATAAAAACACAACTCACATATTTATTTTCAATTTTTTTTGCCAGGGCCTCAACCTGGAGGCGTTCTCTCTCCTCATCATTGAAGGGGTCGTCAAGATTGTGGGATGAAGTCACACTTGGAGGTTTATTCTTTGCCTGGAATACATAATAATTAAATGATTGAAAATATGAAATATGGCTTATGAGGTACAGAACAAGAATTAGAATGTCTGAGTTGGTAGCTTGTCAATGAAATCGATGTCCAAACTCTAATAAAAGTCCCATGTACAGCACAATTTAAATACATTGAAAAAACATGAAATAAGCCAAAATTTGTGCAGACATTTGCACATTTGTTTGATTTACAGTATAGTTTGAAAACTTTGTACACCTATTGCACATTGATGTTCATCGCTATAAAACAAACTGAGTCAAGCCAGCAGTGAGACATCTGGCTCTGGCATGTACAGTATTTTCCGCACTATAAGGCGCACTGGACTATAAGGCGCATCTTCAAAGAATGGCCTATTTTAAAACTTTTTCATACATAAAACGCACTGGATTATAAAGTGCATCTTCAATGAAAGGCCAATTTCAAAAATTTTTTTACAAATAAGGAGCACTGGATTATACAGCACACCTTCAATGAATGGGCTATCAAAAAAAAAAATTCGTACATATAAAGCGCACTGGATTATAAAGAGCACTGGATTATAATTAACATCTGAGAACTCATCTTCAATGAATGGTCTATTTTTAAACTTTTTTCATATATAAGGCATATTGGATTATAAGAAATTGAGAAAATTAGAGACTTTTAGGTGCGCCTTATAGTGCGGAAAATGCTGCACATCCTGGTACTTGATCAGCGCTGCTCTATCACCCGCAGCCAGAGGGCCAAACTGCATGTGGCATTTGCAAATGCTATAATGGCTGAGTGATTGGGGCTGTTGCTGGGCAAGTCTGAGGCAACAGGACACAGGTAGCAGCTTCATCTCCAACAATATCTGCCCATAAAAAGGGAGATCGCACAATCTGTACGAGTAAAAGTTGGAGAAGGGACGGACTGGCTGCGTGGCCCCAAGAAAAAACAAAACACAACACTCCTGCCGTCTTTTGTATCTCAGTCGTACTAGTGGTCAGTTTCAGCCACGCTAGTCCACGGAAGGACAAGCCGCACTCAACCCACCCTTTCCCCGGCAATAACAAGTCCACAAACACTTATAAATGAACTCCGGCTCCTGTCTAATGTCATCTAGTAACGTTTAGGTAACATGGGGCATCCTCACCTGGAGATTCTGGATGAGTTCGCCGTAATTAAACTCGACGGAGGAAAGGTCGTCAGGCTCGGACAGGGACAGGCTGAGCCGCACCGTCGCTCGCTTATCGGCTCCAACCCTGTCGCTGTCGCCGGTTTTGCGGAGTCGACCATTGCTGGCAGTCCCTCCTGCCCCGGTCGCTGCCTCGACCTCCCCCGCTCTGCCGAAGTTAAAGTCGGCCTCATCCTCCAGCCGGCGTTTCCTACACTCCGAGGCTGCCCCAGCTGCGAAGGCCGACAGGGTGACAAACTGCACTTTTCTCGGTTCGGCCATTTGGATGAGCAGCCTGCCTGTCTGAACCTCGCTTCGGACAGACAGCGACAGCTAGGAGAAGAGCTTCTTCGCGAAACTACTCCAAATCGGTGGGTTGAAGAAGGTTTCGCGGTGCTCCAACGGCTGATTAGCTCCTATATGGATGTCAGGGCCTCCTCCGCACCATGCGAATGGAACTCCAGGGGATGCGACGGTCGGGAAAAAGTTGTTTCTTCGTCAGCTACTTGCATCCTCAATCTTCTATGGGACCGAGACATACACAGGAGCCATCTTGGGTTTGGGGAGTAAATAAAATATCAGAAGAGAGGGGTCGCTGCGCGTGCGCCTGTGCACATAACGGAAGCACCGTGACACCGAAGAAGGGAGGGGGTGTTGCGTGTGTGTGTGTGTGTGTGGGGGGGGGGGGGGTCATCGCGTCCAATCAGCGCTGGCTCCGATCTCAGACCCGCCTCCGTCACAACAGGCTGTAATAACAACAGTATCAGCAATGTTAGAGCCAAAAGGTGTCTGAAAGGACAAGCCAGAAAATACATCAGCTTAATGTTGAATGTGCATGAGATAAGAGTCAAATCACCAGCAGCACATCAGTGAACAGATAACCGACATTCAACGCCTTTCATCCTTTGAAGTCAAGAAAATGCTGAATTGTGCATTTTTTCCCTCAATGGCACGAGTCCACACTGAAATCCTCAACTGAAGAAAGCAGACCACGTGACTGGTTATCTAAAGGTCTACCAAGAGTATTAATGACCACCTGTTGATGGACACGGATTTAAAAATAACACTAATTTTGGTCTAATTTCTGTATTTGAAAACTGGTTGTTCGACTAATAATAATAAAAATAATAATAATAATTCATTTTATTTAAAGGTGCCTGTCTTGGCACTCAAGCACACCATACAGAATTATGCAAAGTCCATTAAAGAATGGAAAAGGTAGGGAATTGATCTGAACATCGGTGTCCTGAAATGAGTGTCCCTCTTCCTTGAGGTGAAGGAAGACTGCAGAGTCCTGTCCTGATGTGTTGGCTCTTCTGTGTTGAGCCATGCGCCTGTGTAGTGGTTGTTTGGTTTCCACCAAACCAACCACTGAGCAGTCTTCCTTCACCTCAAGGGAGAGGGACACTCATTTCAGGACACCGATGTTCAGATCTTGGACAGGGAAGATAAATGGTTTGAGAAAAGAGTGAAAGAGGCCATCCACGTCAAAGTGGAGATGCCATCTTTGAAAAGAGGGGGTGGTCTGCGACATCACCTTTCTCCCATTTACAATCATGTCCTTTCAAAACTTTGTGTAACATTTAATGACACCTGAATGTTTACTTTGCAAGACACGTGTGTATATACAGTAGATAAACAGACAGACGGCTTTACTGATGAATATATCATCTCATTTTCATTTTTGTGTAGCTATAGAAAATTGGAAAAAGTTTACTCACTACATAAAACTAAATACATATGTAAACATGTATAAATATATATTTTTATTAATATAGACATCAATAATACAATTCATCTTGTAACATATTTTAACAGAAAACATAAGTACAAAGCCACAACAACAGCTCAAGATATATTTGCTACATGTGAGCACAGATACCGGTACATACAATTTATAAAAGGAAAATGTCTGAATTTAAGCCATTATTGATGAAGAGCAGAAAGTCGAAGGTGAGTTCTGTCATGACAGCAGGACCCGGTTCTCTTTTGCCCACTTCCTCAGAACTCGGACAATGTATTCAACCTGGGGGTTTCCTGAATTCAGCAGCAGGGGCACCACCTCTTTAAGTTTTTCTCTAGAACAAAAACATAATATGTAAGCCAGCACGATTTGACCAGAATGCAACCACTCTCTTTTTCTTTTATTTAGAAATCACAGCCACTTAAACACCGCAGAAGTGTGATATGTGAGTGCATCTCATATTCAGGCTTACTGGGTTATGAGAAACTTCTGTGACAAATCATATTATGCAAAAAAAATGTATATATATATATATATATATATATATATATATATATATATATATATATATATATATATATATATATATATATATATATATATATATATATATATATATATATATATATAAATAAAATAGACCTACTTAGATTCCTTGTTTGCAAGAATAAGTTGGAAGACACCGACACATGCCCCTCTCTTGCCTTCCCAATAATTGGAGTCTGGGTCCAGTTTCTCAAGTGCATCAAACGCTTTAGCTGCATAGAAGAACTGACCCATCTGAAACAAAAGACTGTGATAATGACTATGTATTTTCACAAAGAAAAAACAAATGAAAACATACAATGGAATTTTACTAGAACCAAGGTTTGATGGTCCCATGGACTGCTTGAGAAAGCATCTTGAAAAACCAAGAAAAATGATTAAATTCAGAGGGCAAATCATTTTCTTTACTTGTAAAAATTATAATTGGTCATTACTTTTTCATTTCCACTATAAGTGTTAAGTACCCAAGATGATGTCTTTTAGATCAAGAGTTCAAAACTAAAAAAATTAATTCAATATGGCAAAATTTGAAAAAGCAAATCTCATATTACAGAAAATTAAACAACTGATGAATAATGAATAAAAACTGCTTCTGAATAATGTCACCTTGTAGCAGTCATTTGCAATGAGCAGCAGCAGACTGAAAGAATCAGAAGAAGTACCCATCTTCAGATAAAGCTCCCAGGCAAGCCGACTCTTCTGGTTCATTATGTCTGACAAGAACAAGGCGAGTGTTCAATAATTGAATTTCCCATCTAAATAAAATTGTCATCAGTGATTTTACAGTACTTACAACACCGTGCCAGCCAGCTAAGATATACATAGTCATTCTTGATCTTGTCGCTCTGAATCAGCAGAAAAACCTGAAACAATAAAAAAACATTAGCTACCAACTTGTCAGACTTAAAATTCAGAGGTTGTGGAGGTGTTTGCTAAAGTGAAGTCCCTCTTCTGCTTCTTTGTAGTTGCCAAGTGCTGCTTTGGCTTGAGCATAGTTGAAATTGAAGGCATCGTCATTGTAGAAGTAACCCTGCACAAAAAGTAAAGAAACATTAGGCCTATACAAAACTGTTCATAAAAATGTTCAGCTCATAGAAATGTAACACTAGATATATGTATCTCATGTAGAGGGACTACAGGGGTCAGACATGGTGCATGCCAATACTTTGAGCTCACTGCCTTCGGTGATTATTTCAGCTTAAAAACAGGTGCAAGAAAATTTGCTGAAATCAGGTTTGCAATCACTGGGCTTCCTGAACATTACATTATTGTGTGTGAATGTATATAGTCTCGTTATGTGCTTTTTTTTAAATTTTCATTTAACAATTTAAAGCAACTTATTGAACATTTTCTTTCATGTTTGAACAGGTGCAGAAAAGTGTCAGCGTTATTTTTGCAGTGCATTCTGTAGTGTGTGGCATTCTTTCAACTCAAACTTACGTACGGTATTGAACCTCACTGTTAAGTCACACCGCTATCATTCTTTGCAGAAATAAACCATGTGTAATACACCGTTTACAAAAGAACACTAACCTTCACTGAGTTGAGATATATGAGCACATCTTCAAACTGTTTCAAGAGGAAGAAGCAGGATGCCATGCACTGTCTGCCTGGGATGGTATCTGTGAGCCAAAAATAAGTTAACACATAGCATCGTTTTTATTTCTCTAATTTCTATTTCAGTGGGTTCCAATGATGGGTCTGGGGACCAAAAGGAACCCCTGAGGGGTTTCCATGAGTCATCAGCAAGAGACAGGAAAATACTTTATTGAGTCCGAAAGAAAGTTGAGTATGAGAGGCAATAACATATTTTTAACTATAACTTCCTGTGTGACAGAACGCTTATATAATGAGTGATTAGTCTGGAAATGAGTTTCTGAAATCAAATGTCTAAAAGCATAATATTACATCAAATGGGGGATCACAGGAAAAAAGTATGTAAATAATAATTAGTTCTTTGACCTGCACCCCTGATCTATTAAACATACCACATTCACTGGCTGAGCCACCAACCAACTGGAAAAACTGCTGGGCAATTTTTAGGTGATCTCTCTGAAAGTTAAAAGCACAGCCACAAACATTTGACTTGGACTCCCTGTTATCACATTCATACTGTATATGAGGAGCAATGTTTTAAAAAAAAGATACTCACTGATCCAATTTCTTGTCCCAATGCAGCATTTACTACTCCTTTCAAAATATACTCCTACAAAACAAATGATCAAAGTAAAAAAAAACATCCTCTACTCAACTACAACCTAACCCTACAGAGTGAAGAGGCATTTACACGCTTGAAAAATGCATGATTTCAGTTGCCATCCACAAGTTTTCGGGGAAACTGTGAATAATTAAATGCAGTAACTTTTCAATTTTTCCTCTTAGTAGTAACTTATTGAGGCCAAATAGCAAAAATTGATCTTGACAGAATGTGTGATGTCATAATAAAACCCCATATCCCTTTGAGTAATACCTGTGGTGTTGTGGGCACCAAATCTTGTATGAGGTTGTAAGCTTCCTGAACATCATCTGGAAGTTTAAAAATGGAACAATAATCAGTATTTCATTTTAATTTTCGAACGGAGCCAGCTGAGGTGGCTCGGGCATCTTTTTCAGAAGCCTTCTGGTCGATTCCCCAAGGAGGTGTTCTGGGAATGTCCCACTGGGAGGAGGCCTCAGGGAAGACCTAAGACATGCTGGAGATACTAAGTGTCTTGGCTGGCCTGGGAATGCCTCAGGCATCCCTGCTCAGACTGTTGCCTCCGTGACCCAGCCCCACAAAAACAGTAGTAGATGGATGGATGGATGTTAAACTTATTCTCAAATCCAGCATGTTGCATTTTAGCGGAAATCTATTGTTTTTATTTTGCTTTTTGTCTCGGCAGTACACCTTGTCTGAGATAGTAGATGACCAGGTTGAGCCTGGCCTCAGGAATCACATCAATCAGGGGAGGTAGTACCTGCAACGCTCCCTCACCACCACGAAACACCACCTGCAATTCACAGGAGGCAGATTCAAAGTGGAAAAGATGCATGTAAGTCACTAGTGTAAGCACATTCTCATCACACACCTACACACTCACAGTTTAAAGAGTGTGAAGAGCTTACCAGGTTGTGTCGGATAAGCTCCTTAGCAAACTCAAAGGAGCAGGAGGAGATGTCTATAAGGTTCTTCAACTCAGCCTACAACCAGCAGAAAGGTTATATTAGTCAAATATACTAAAACACCAGTTAATCAAGTAATAAAGTAATAATAATAAAGTAATAAACAAGTAATAAACACATACAATTAAAAGTAAACACAAATAATGTACACTAACACCACCAAAAATTAATTACAGTTCACTCTCATTGAAAAGAAACAATAATTTGAACTATTTTCCATCTTGGTTGACTTCCATTTTATTATTTGTTGTGTTTTTCATGTTAACCTTTTGGTGCATTGTGACAGAAGCAGGTATTAGAAAGCAGTGTAATAAGTACTTGTATGTAAACTTATATCTTTTGGACAATCGATTTCTACAAAAGACTTAACACAAAATGTCATTGTGTGTGTATGTGATGTGAAAACGTGTTTTCTCTCGGAACAAAAAAACATGTCAGCAAAGCAGTTCTCATATAATTAGTACCTCAGCTGCCCGGCCATTGTACAGTCTGAAGTGGTTGCATGCCTTAAGGTTGAGGGCAATAGTGGAATCGGACATGCTCTGCAGGTAGACGGCCAACACTTCCTGAGACACATCATAGTAGTCCAACTTATAGTAACACAGCGCTACGTAAACCTTCAGGGCCAGGAACTCTCTGAAAGGCAAGATTAAATTCAGATGTGAAACTCAATCTTAGACTTCATAAAATAACTGGACAAAGATTTTTCTGATAGTTACTTATAATTACTCAGATAAAACATTTCTGCATAGTTGCATGTCCAGCATTCTCATTATAGAATTTTAAATGTTAAAATAGAACTACCAAAAATCCACAGACACAAATTTTACAGACAAAATTATAAATTTCTTGATTGCAACAATAATGAGATTAATTGCTGACCCAGCTGCAACAGTCCAGTGAAGCTGCTTTCATAGAGTAAAACACAGACCTGTTCTGCAGTAGAAGTCGTTTGTAGACGTCTATAGCCTCCTGGTAGTGGGAACGCATGTAATGAATGGATGCCAGGCTCAACTGATCCTCTGTCACATCCTCCAGGTTCTGGTGGAAACCCATCAGCTTCTTCTCATCATTGAACTGAGATACAATACAAAGACAACAGACAAAGAAACAAGAATTCACTCAGAAATGCAAACACAAAAACAGGGCAGAGTGGGAGATAAAGGAGAAAACAGATATCAGACAAAAAACAAGTGGGTCATAAAAAAATCTGAATATTTGTGATAAGACAGTAGGAGAAAAGGATACAGGGGGACATGTTTTTATCGAGTCTCTATTCAGATGAAATTTCACATGAAACTCAATTGTACAAACACACTGACTGAACACAAAATTTTAATAATAAATATTAATTTACTAGACCAAGAGTTTACAAACCTTGTGAGCCAAGTGGAAGAGAAGTCGGTTTTGCAGAGGGGAAACGGGTGCTGTGGAGATATCAAGTGATATCAGTTTTTATCAATACAACAAACAGCAAATCAGAGATAAGTGTCAAACGTCATTACCGTCATAAAACAATCAAGTCCTGAATAGCATCACAATGCACGGGTGACCCAGAGGAATGCACCCAGAAAAAAACTACACTAAACTAAAAACAGCATCTGTTCAAAATGTAGGTCAGGTAGTAGGATGTCTACCGTTAGATGCAGCGTCCTCAGCCTCTTTATAGAAGCCCAGAAAGAACAGGGCGCAGGCCAGGTACACCCACACCTGAGCAGGACAGTCAGGCTTCTTAGTCAGAGACTTGTATTCCTGTCAGAACAAAATATAGGAAACATTACAAACATGATCCATCCCTATAAAAAATTATCAATCAGGTCCACTATTTATACAACAACTATTCATAATTATTTATTTAAATATAGAACTTACTAAAGATAATGTGAACCTCCACATGCTTTGCTACTCACACTCATTTAGACACACACATAAACAGCAAACACACCTCCATAGCTCTCTTGTAATCACCCAAGTGAAAGGCGCAGTAACCAATCCAAAGGTCTGTGTGCTCCTCTTTCTGCCCAAGACTTCTCTTAAACTAGAGACGACACAGCAAAACATCAGCAGTAATACAAGCAGAGGGACCGACCGACCAGCCAACACAGACAGACAGAGAGTTATAAAAAGTTATTTATAAATAAAATGGAATGAAATGGCCAATACTGGACCATTGAGAACAATACAAATGTTGACATTTGGGAGTGTAAAAAAAATAATATAAATTTGTGGTTTTCCCAAAATATGAATAATTTTGATACGTGGCCATGATGCAGTCTGACATTTTATGAATGGAAAATCAATTTGTCAGTGGTCTCTGATTGACAAACTATAATGATATTTTTTTTTACACCTTAAGCATGTTTAGGCATTTCTCAAATGTTATTTCTTTCTTCATCTTGACATATTATACACCAACAAAAATATAACTACAGTAAGACTGATACATCAGTTGGTATACACCTGATTGATTTATCTCTGTAGGTATAATACAGAACTGCACTAATAAAATCTTAAAATTTGTTGATTTTTTTATTTGTCAAGATCCCAGGGCCAATAATAAGTGCTTTTGTTATGTTACATCAAAAAAGCTACCTTAACTTAATATCATGATAACCATTCAGCATCCAATTGAAATAGATTTAGATCATTGATCATTAAATAAGTAAGATTTGATTATCTGATTCCATACGTGATTGATGCAAGCAAGGGATCTGTATAGCAAATCTTCTAGAGATGAATAACCATTTAACAAGTGAAACCCATATTTCCAATAAGTTAATGTTGTGTTATGTGTTGGTACAGTACCTCTAACAATGTCAGGGCACCGAGGTAGTCTCTCTGCTGCAAGTACTCCTCCAAGGAGGGAACCTTGGTCTTGTTCTTCTTTTTGTCGCTGATGCTCGCCGGTGACTCTCCTCCACCGGCTGGCTTTGTACGAGAGAGAATCTGCCAGAATACAGTATTTGAATTTTATCATTACATACCTTTCAGGGAGTTGCAGTCAATGTCCATTCAATTTTCGGGTGTGGGTTAATTTCAGCAAATGATTTATAAGGCTGCCATAATAATGTTGGTGGTGTGCAGAAACATCAGCTTACCATGTTGACACTATCCTAGGCAACCGCTTCAATGTAAACGCAAAGAGTCACGCTCGTTCCTTTAACATTTGGTTTGAGTTAGCTGACGTCATCTACTTTCTTTTTCAATTGAAACCAGCCAAATAAATCATATTCTTAAAACTAAATATGGTACAATTACAGTGAAACGTTTTCTTCTCAAGTTTCTGAAGAATGATGAACGTCTTCTCTCGGTGTTAGCTCGGTTAGCATGAACTTTATTATCAATGGCTCTCTTCCACCTTTTCTTTTTCAAATTAAAGGCACGGACAAATGTTCTAATAAAATTCTATGACCGTTAAATGCCTTTTCTAGGGTGAAATATTAATGAAATCTCATATTATGGTTCTTATCTGGCCCAAAACCAATTGAAGGACAAGGAAAAATTGGGATACAGCCGGCGGTCTAATACACACTAGTACAGTATGTCGTTCTAGAGAGACGTTTATTTTTGTAATACCGGAACCCTTAATTGATTAAAATGTTGTTGGCTGCACAGCAACAGATCAGCGAACTGACAATTAAAGTGAGAATACAATTTATTTATTTTTGTACAAAGTATATATAACATGTGGAATCACGTCCCATCTGTGGGCAACCTTTTGAAGCAAAGTCAAAAATTAAAGATTTCTGCCACATCAACTCACGTACGCGCAGTCGCGCACTAACCCCTCGTTAAAATTTTACTAGATTACTATGTTCCAATCAGCGAAGGACCCTAAACCACAGCCAATGGCTAGTCTCCGGGATGTCCCGCCTCTCCGTTTTCTATCGAATCACTGCGCAGAATTTGAGAAGCAGAGATTTTGTCCGATGTTTTAGTTCACTATGGCCCTAGATTACCGAGAGACACTGGTTTGAAAGTTGTGCTGCTAATAACATTCTATTCATCACGTTCGTCACATAGAACCGAGCCTTGGTATTTTTTTCCAAAGTAAACATGAAGTATCGAGAGACAAAAGTCTCTGCGTTGCTGCTCCAAAGTTATTGTAAAACTGCAAAAATTGCAGTTATGATGGAAACCAGACAGGTTATTGAATCCACAAAAACGCCAAGTCCAGTAGTTTCCACACTTCAGTTGACAAAGTAGTGATAAAATATTCCTCTGTGGTGTCTCAAATCACAAGGTTTATTGAACAGACAGAATGACATGAAGAGTTAATCCCGTGGATCATGATGTTTGCAGATGACATCGTGATCTGCAGTGAAAGCGGGAAGGAGGTGGAGGAACATTTAGGAAGTTGGCGTCATGCATTGGAGAGGAGAGGACAGGATGAAGATAAGTCGAAGTAAAAAACAATGTTTGTGCGTAAAAGAGAGGACTGGAGAAGAAAGGGCGAGGCTACAGGGAGACAAAGTCCTCTAGACTGTTGACTTGTGGTCAACAGTCCAGAGCAAAGGTGAGTGTGAGATGAAAAACTGGATCCAAGCAGACTGGAATGGGTGGAGAAAAGTTGCTAGAATGAAGGACAAAGTTTATAAGACAGTGGTGAAGCCAACCATGATGTATTGATTATAGACAGTGCTGCTGTAAAGAAGACAGGAAGCTGAGCTGGTGGTGGCAGGAATCAAGATGTTGAGGTTCTCCCTGACCAGGTTGGATCGGATCAGAAATTAGTTCATCAGAGGAACAGCCAAGGTGAGATTTTTTGGAGGCAAAGTTAGAGAGAGTAGACTTTGATGGTTTGGACACATCCAGAGGAAAGATTGTGATTGTTGAGGATAGAAGGTATTGAGGACAGAGCTACCAGGCAAGAGGGCAAGAGGAAGACCAAAGAGAAGATGGATGGATGTACTGAGGGACGACATGAGGGCAGTTGGCGTGAGAGGAGGATGTAGTAATAGGCTCACATGAAAAGGATGATTAGCTGTGGTGACACCTAACGGGACAAGTCAGAAGGTAAACAACAACAACAACATTGAGGAACAGAACCTTCAGTGTTAAGCAAATATGAGAATACTGTATACAGAACCATAACCAAAACATCCAGGGCCAAAGAAAGTCTATTAACACATAGCTTTACCTGAACTAATTGCTGGTGGGTCATCCATAATGAACAAAGGCAAGTGAGCCTCCACTGTCCAGACCTCATAGACCCGGCAGAACAGATTTCTCCCTCTACCCAAACAAAAGCCAACTAAAAAAGCTGAACAACAGAAATAAATCCATGAAAAGTGGGCTTCTAGACTCATCAGAAATAAAAGGAGGAGTGAAACAAAAACAGATGAGGCCCCAAATGATCGCTTCCAAGGCCTCTGGTTCTGCTGGCCAGACTGAGAGGAGAGCAAACAGCCATCCCTTCCTCTTCCTTATAGGTACTGATAGCTGAATAGCCAGACCTGTTGGGAAGGCAGCAGACACAAACTGAGTGAAGGATCAGGCAAGAAGGGTGGCTTGCAACAATTCTGTGCTACATATTAAGTTTTGGTACTTCACAGTAGCTCTGTAAGATGTTTACAGTCAAAATACTCACAGGAACCGTGAACTTAGATATAACTTGCTTTCATTTACTCTGTCAAGGTCAAATGTAAATGAACTTCCTCAGTAAAATGTTTAAGAAAATGTACATGCTTCATTGACAGCAGTTGGCGATTTGCAAACAGTAAAATCTGAAATGCTACTGACCGGAGCTTCAAAACACGAAGGTACACCCTAATGAAACAAATAGTAATAATACAAAAACAATCTGCTTTCTGTAAAATAGTCACAGTGTTTAATACTATCTTTCAGTTGTATGCCACAGAAACACAAAGCAAATGAAAACACTATAAATCCTATCTAGATTTGACACTAATAAAGCATTCCTGATACAGTATTGTCAAGTCATGGAAAATACAGATACTGCAAAATGTCAAAGGGCACTGCCCATTCATGCATTTCAGATACGTAGCACAAGAATGGTGCAAATATCTCACCATCACTCACACATTTCAGAATTTCGATCACATAGAATATCTTTCAAAGAACGTTTGTTAGTTCATTTATTTGTTTATTCATTGTTTAATCTTCTTTGGGTCTGGGACATAGGGACAGAAGTCTCTGCAGAGTCCAAACCTCCTTCTCTCCAGCCTCTTTCTCTCTTTTTGTTAAGGAGGAGGTGACTCTCTGAGCCCCTCCTGAATGACTGATCCTCACCCTATCTCTAAGAACCTTCCACAAGGTCAAATGAGTATAAATTTCCAAGGCAAAACCGAGGATCTTTCATAACGCTGTCATCTCTTCATTAGCACTACAAGGCAAGAGGGATTTAAGGGGAAGCGACAGAAGAGGGAGTGCACTGCTGCACAGGCAAGACACATTCATACTTCACCATCATGGAGGCTGTTTTTTTGAAAATGCTTTTGATTGCGACTGTGTCAGCACAGTTTGGAAAGCACGTCTATGTGCCAAATGCACTTGAATGGGATAAAGCTCAAGATTACTGCAGAAGATTTCACACCGATCTTTCCCCCATCAATGCGGAGGAGGAAAAAAAACTGAAAATTGCAACAACTGGAAAAGTTAATTTGTCGTTCTGGACCGGTCTTTACAAAAATTCTACAGTGTGGAAGTGGTCAGGAGGAGGAACCGTAATAAATATACCGTGGATGAGCAACCATGTATATGGCCCTTCTGACAAAGTTGCTGGTGCACTTTGTTGGCACAACTGCAACAACAGGACTGGTTGGCGCAAGGCCTGGTATTCTTATAAATTGCCCTTCCTCTGCTTCAACCTGATATTCATCAAGACCAAGTTAACCTGGGAAGAGGCAGCATTATACTGCAGACAGACTCACACTGCACTCATGAGCCTGGGTTCAGTCACCGAAGGACTTTTGACTGTTGGGAAGATCAAGCATAGTACCACAGATGCTCAGGTATGGATTGGCCTCCGTTACATGGGTGACCAGTGGTACTGGGTGGACGGGAACCCTTCAACGCTGTTTGCATTGTACATGGATAAACAGAGCTACAGGTGTCCAAAACAGAAATTCTGTGGCGTCTTAACCAGCATGGGAAGGCTGAAGAACTGGGACTGCAGTGACAAACTCAGCTTTATCTGCTATTAAATGCGATTCTTGTTACTTAAGGGAGACTCTTAAATGTTTGTTTTAATTTCAGCTTCATGTTATCTCGTGTCCCACACAATCGATTAGTTACTTCAGGGTGGAAAAGCAACAGATAACAAGGGTAACAATGTACTCATGTTAACATGTTACATAAATATATATACTGAAAATGTTTATGTGTAGGTTGGTTTGAAAACATCCCACATTTGATAACATCTTGTTAGACCTTAATTATTGCTGACATGTCACTTTTTGTCTCTATTTCGCTCATAACGTCTATATGGTGTACAGTATTTTCCACACTAAAAGGGGCACCTTCAATGAATGGCCTATTTATAAAAAATACTCATACTTAAAGTATACTGGATTATAAACTGCACTGGATTATAAAATGCATCTGAGAACTCATCTTCAATGAATGGTCTATTTTAAAAAAATTTTCATATATAAGGCACATTGGATTATAAGAAATTGAGAAAATTTAAGGCTTTTAGGTGCGCCTTATAGCGCGGAAAATACTGCAATTATTTTAAACGTAAGGCTACAAAAGAAAAAAGTGAAATCCTCCGTATTTTACAAACTAAAAACAACAAATTTATTTTAAAAAGAGGGTCATTTATTTATTTATAAATAATACAGGTGTTACTTCTTAGAAAACACATGCACAGACCAAATCCCTACAGTAACAATGACCATATACAACATAGTCAACAAAGGGTCAGTGAAGACAACAGCAGTGGTGTGAGGAAGATAATGGATAACATTTAACTTCCGGGAGTGAATTACAATGTATGTAGGGCAGGGTTCGCCGCACACTTTGCCCTTCACAAAACAGAGGCATAGAAATCAGTTCCTCTGTCTTTGCTACACAACGTTTTTATCTGAGATTATGATTCGCTACTGTAAACATTTGGATTGCTCCCATCAGATCGGGGATCAGTAGATAGGAATCCTTCTTAGCCTGGTGTTTCTGTGAGGCGGGCCTGGAGTGGAAAAAAATGAATAGACAGTTTGGCCTTTCTGTTGAACCTATCAGTGAAGCAGTGATTTTTCTATAATAAGAAATCTTTGGGATTAAAAAAAATAAATTTTGTTGTATGCAATCTCCCACATCAATGAGATTTTCTATTTGGTATAATTTAATTAAACACAAACATATATTCATATATTCCATAAATCACTTCTTTTTTTGACAAACAATAATAAATACAGTACCGTATATTCTTAAGGGCATGCTGCACAAGCAACAGAAAAATATTGCCCCAATTCAATGCAACCAGAAATTAATTACGTGTTTGGTTAATATTTACAAATGAAAGGAGCTGTAAAATGTCAAAAACCAAATTTTTCAAGTGCTGACAATAATTAGTAGTAAGTTGAACAAACAATACCCAGTGAACAAACTTACAAGTTTAAAAATGTAGGAAAACATTTTAAACTTGCTTCACAGGTTGTAACTCACTCCAGCAAATTCTGAAAAATATATTCTAGTTTCACCCTCTCTTAAAAAATATGTTAGCTTTTTTTGCAATTAAAAAAAAAATATTTAAGTTACAAAACTAAAAAGAATCTATAAAATCTGCAAATGACCAACTTGACATCACTGGACTGAATGTATTTCACACTGAACTTTTTAAGTACAGATGTGACTATCATTACTTCTTGAAAAGGCAGACATGGCTTTATGACCAGTCAGAAACGCATCGCAGGTGCTTTTTATGTAAACTGAAAAACCAAAGGAGTGTAGCAACAAAGGCCTTGTGGTGATATTCTTAACACAGTTGTGTAAGTGCTAGTGATTGTCTGAGCTTGCAATAAATGTAATCTAATCTGTCTACAGTGCTTTTTTTTTTGGGGGGGGGGGGGTTACAAGTTACACCAGTTTGCCAAATGTCCTGTTTATCTTCATAACATTTAAAACACAATTTCAACAAGGGCAACTACTGTATATCTGCCCCAGTTACATAACTGTTGTTAAAGCCTTCATCATTAGTGGCACCCATAAAACAGGGTGCTCCAAAGAAAGTGGAAAATGTTCTGCTTATGGCAAAGCAGAGCGTCACTTGTCAGGTGCATCACTATCTCAAACTCCCACACCTACGTAGATAAATAGGCACAAATAATATTAGCAGACACACACACACACACGCGCACACACACACACACACACACGCACACAGCATTTTCACTCTCTTTTACCAACATCTATCAACCTGATTTCTCATTCTCATTTGACCATGTGTTTCCTCTTTCCTTTCACAAGGCTTTCGTGAGAAAGTCATTTTGGCCTTGACTGCTTTACTGAAGTCCAGTCACTGCTGCTCTTCAGGACTTGAGGCCCATTCGAGCCATCAGGTCTTCATAGACAGTCCAAGCCATAGCAGCCATCAGAGTACGCCTCAGGGACCTGGGTACAGCTCCCCGAAAAAACCCACCAATTCCGTGTTCCTGGGGGAGAGGATGGAGTGAAGAAATACAGTATGAATTTTATAATGCTTCTTGATAGCAACAATGGGTGCTTTTCCCTGAAAATGACATACATGCGCAATAAAACAAGAAACACCTGAGATTGAAAAATATACACACACACACACACGCACACACCTGGTAGATGTGTTGGATAGATTTTCTTGTGCTCCACTGAGACGGGCTAATTTGAATGTGGGTCTTCACCACATCAGCAGGCTGTGTGACCAGTGACGCCATGACGCCCGCCACCATTCCACAGCTGAAGTTCACTAATGGGGCGTAGCTCGATGAAATAACATCTGAGGGAAAAAAGATCAGGTTACAGGAAAAAGTAATTCACCAATATGTATTGTCAAGTACCATAACCACACAACACAATAAGGCCTGTTTACATTTTTTAACACAAGGGGTGTGTTTCTGATGTTTGCAAAAATCAATGGATGGAACTGCATAACAATTACTGGTACCGGTCTCAACAAGGGCAAAATTGAATATCATCTATTTTGAGACCTCAGTCACATTAAAACCAGTCACTTAACACCTTTTTTTTTTAAAAAGTCAGTCACCTAACACTTGACAAAACTTCAGCGACCCATTTCTTGTCAGATCTTTAAAAAAACTTTCATCTCCATTTTTTATTTGCTGATGCCATGTGGCTTTCACCTTGAGGAAGCGTCCTCTTGGCCTGGCTGTAGAACATGACGTATATTCCAGAGAATGGAGCATCTCGGAGCAGTGTAGCAGTCAGCCCAGAAAACAGAGCCCTGATTCCCTCCGTCTCATACACGTTCTTAAGAGCCCCGGACACACTCACATAATTGTAACAGCCACTCTGACAAAACAAAATAAACAAGTCAGATTAATAGAGTTTGTAGAATTAAAACCAATATTTTATGAGGCTGGGAAAAAAAAATGGCTAATCGCCGAATTAGAATGTACAATTTTTTTTAAAGAGTATTAAAAACTGTCACTGTAGACCTTCTTTGTGTGGCATTTGGTTGCGCATCATTTATGGATTTAAAAATTGTCATACTTCAAGGCTCATTCATGGGTCAACATTCATTTTATTAGAATTTCTAATTAATGAATGAGCTAAAAGTGAATATATAATGATAGGACATTGTCAATGTTCATTAAAAATTTCATGAAAATATGAATGAAACAATGTAGAAAAGAACTGTTTACTTAATTATAACTAATTACTGAGCCAAATAATTTGTGAATATGTGTTTACCATGAAGTTTATGTCAATAACACACGAAAAGCAAATGACAATGGACAGATGGTCAGGACAAGTCTCAGGTCAGCCGAAGTCTCTCGGTATAAACAGCAAAAATTGCTTACCTCAAAACGTGTCTTGATAACTGTAAATGGTAGCATGCAAACGCCAGCCACAGTTCTGGCTCCCGCTCCAAGCAGAGCAGCTTCAACAGCACTGGGTTCCTGGGTCAAGAAGAAGTGCTGCTTCAGAGAGTAGAAAGTGCTGAAGTAGATTCCCACGCCTGGGATGCAGCGCACAAACGACTGTCAGACAGGAAATAAAAAGGTGGTCAAACATTTGTCATATTTTGCTTTTGCCTCAAGTCGAGCTATTCAAGCTGGCTTTATTCAAGATTTCAATGTACTGTACATCATATTTTGACAACTGCAATACATATGAAGAGTTAAAAACAATCTAAATTGTGTAACTGACTCATGACGCTTTACTAGTCCTGTTTACTGATAGAAAAACTGCTGGTTGAGACTTTCTCCTGTATATCCCTCCAGCACTGACTGCATTGTAACCTTTCTTGCTCAACATGGGCTGACTAATTGCATCTATACCGTACATACAACAATGGAATTAGCAACAACATGAAAAGTTGTAAATGTTAATAATACACATTGTTAGCACATAATAATACACTCACCGGAGAAACTCCCTTCCACAGACTGAAGAATTTCTCTGTCTTAATTACGTGCAGGAAAACGGGAACCATGCCCAACCTTGGTGCACTGCAGAATGAAATTTACAAATGGTTAAGCATGCAGGTCTGAATATACACGTATGTAAAAAATGTACAATTAATATTCAAAGACAAACAAAAGAGTTAGAATTTTTATGGTGTGAACAATCAAACCGCTCCACTTGTGGAATGCATTTTAAAATAAAAACTATAATTTCAGCACAAAAGATTTCCTGTTCCTGTTATCAGTGAAACTAATTAGCAACCTGACTGCTTGACAGTGTGATTAGATGGTGCTGGTGTGACTCACTGCCTTACACAGGTCATATAAGCAGAATCAGCCAGCAGTGCCTGCAAATTCTGTCCTGACCGGCTTTTTTTTTTTTTTTTTTTTGTCTCTGTTGTTTTGTGTGTCTGGTGAGAATGTTGTGTGAGTAAAAGGACAAAGAGAAGCCAAAACATAAGGGAATGTTGATGTACATGCTTGTGAGTGTGTACTGTTGGCGTCTGCATGTTCATATGTGACGTGTGCTTGTGTGTCAGATGTGAACACACACCCCGGCTTGGCGTTCTTCTGCATCGTCTGCAAACGGGTCTTGACCAGATCTAAAGGCTGGAAGAGCAGCGTGGAGCAGGTACCGCTGACAGAGCCACACATAAAGGCTTTGAGAGCCGGGTGAGCCTGAGGATGTCGACAAACAGACAGGGGTGAGGGGTGGAAATTGGGGAATGGAACAGAGAGGGGGCATCAGTGAGAGAAATGACAGGAGAATAAAATGGCAGATTAAGTCCAAGAGTGGATGGAATGAGAGAAATCAAAATAGAGAGAAATGTATTAGACGGTGGGGAGAAAGGTGAGGAGAAAATATTTTTTAGAATCCTGAGAACAACCCTTTAAAAAAACATTCAACATTTTTCTGAGCATTTGTTATCTATTGTTTGATGCTCCAAAAAAATATCTGCATCAAATCAAACGCCATGTTATGTATCACCATCAGCCTCCAATGAGTCTTTGTAGGCCCCACAGGAGATAATAATAAACATTTTACCTTGATAGAAAAACATACTAAACATAAGGAGCAACATATTCGCCTGAATAAAGGTTCAGGGGATTAGAAAAATCACTGACATCACCATTAAAACCCTGTAGTACAGAGCAGAGGTCAGGCTGCAGAGATGATGGAGATACAAACAGACAGCGGTGTCTCCCCCCATCACCACACACACACGCACGCACGCACACACACACACAAGCGGCTGTTCGGTTGAATCATACCAAGACTAAACCTTGCTTCCATGACCCGTAGACACAACAGGCAGAAGGGAATCAGACACAGACGTGAGCGGACATTTTACTAAATTTAGCTGCATTTCATGATAAACAGTCACACAAAAAAACACGTAATTAGTGGAAACAAAAGGAGACAATTATAACAATCCAGACAAGTGAAGCGAAAACATACAAAATAAAGTTTCTTTATGCATACAATCAGAGTACATGCTAAATGCCACATACACATAACTGAAAGCAAATGTGTAGCTTTTAAATAAAAAGGATGACAGATTAACACACACATTTAATAAATACACTCCTCTACCTTCCCCACGCTGACGGGTGCTCGGCTCTGAGAATCCCGATTTTCCTGCATCTTGCCCTCTTTCACATCGGGCTCTCTGTGATGCTATTATAACAACATACGATAAAATGAACCCACATCTCTGAAGCAGACCCCTCTCTTTCTCTATCTCTGTCTCTCTCTCTGTCTCTAATCCACCCTACAGTTTTCTATGGGCTTCTATCTTTCAGACACACTCACATCTGTATTTCCCTCTCTTCTCTCTGTGCTAAACCCAGTGTTGAATTGCGTTTGGTCAAACAGCATGAGTTATGAAGTGCCTGTATGTGTTAATTAGCCATACACAAATATGCTTCTTCTAGACACAATCTAGGTTTATCAGTACTGCTCTCTGATACTCTAAGTTACTGCAGTCGTTTGTTATAGCGCTATCTTTTTCACTTTTATACACCTCCTCGTTTCATCAGCCACCACCACCACCACCTGTGTCCAGATTCTGAATGCCAGTTGCTTTCTGGCAAAAAAAAATTCTCACTTAACATCTGCTGTAATGAAGAATCATACATATATACTAATTATAAATACAAAATACATTCATTTCTAATGGCACTGTGAAGTCTTCTCCATTGTCAAGAGTTTGCCTTTCTGTAAAAAAACGTTTATACTTATTTATTGGAGTATTCAATCATTGCAAGCAATGTTGCAAACCAAAAAGAAGGACCAGTTTTTGACAGCATTAGATGTTAGTATCATTGTGAGAGTATACAGTATTTATCTGATTTTGTTTAGATTCTCAGACTTTTGTTAATTCTCCCCCGACCAAGATCTGGATCAAACAGCTGAAATTGGGTCAGGCAAAAACTTGGACTCTCAAAGAGAACCAGTGTTAAGTGTGTTGTTGCAGCAGACATAAATATTATTTTCTTTCTAGATGTATAGATACACTGTATTTCCAAACGTATTCGCTCAGCCATTCAAATAATCAGAATCAAGTGTTCCAATCACTTCCATGCCCACGAATGTATAAAATCAAGCACCTAGGCATGTAGACTTCCTTTCCAAACATTTGTTAAAGAACGGGTCGCTCGCAGGAGCTCAGACGCTCCATATCCGGTCTTATATGAGTCAAGGCAGGTGGGCAAATACAGTATTTTCCATACTATATAAGATGCACTGGTCGATAAGGCGCACCTTTGATGAATGGCCTATTTTAAACCTTTTTCACAAATAAGGCCCACTGGATTATAAGGTGCACTGTTGGTTTTTGAGAAATTTAACTTTCAGGTGGGCCTTATGGTACTAAATACTGTACTGATGGCAATATAGTGCCAATAAATAAAAAAATATATATAAATGGAAGACATTAAAAACAAGCCATGACAATACCATAAAAGTTCTGAATCCATTTCTGAAAGGAAATCATAGATAAGGATGGAAGAGCAACACCATCCAAAGGTAGGAGTTATCAAAGATACATTATGCCGTCATAGATAGATATACTTTATTTATCCCAAACTGGGAAATTTAAATGTTACAGTAGCATTTAAATATAGGAACAGACAGAAACAGGGAAATATGCATTGAATAAAATTAAAACAATAGGGAAAAGGAATAATAATAATATTCAAAATATTAACAATAATAATAATACTGTAATAGTACCCAAGCATGGCAGGCATTAAGTTATAAATAAGTGTGGCACTCTGTGGCCATACACAGGACCTAAAGAAAGCAAATAAAGAGGAACACTGTATAACTACATATAAAAAGTCTGATTTTCTTTTTTTATGATGACCTGGACACCATTGTAGGCAATCGGTCGTTGTGTACAGGAAAGACGCAGCGGACTACAGGACGAACCAATGTCATTGAACGTTCCTTAAACGCACAGAAGTATAAACTATAAAACACCTCGAATATTGATTTAGATTTTTATGTGAAAGCTCAATTTTATTCACATGAATACACTGAAGACACGATCGCATGATCACACGCAAGGTGGTATTTTATCATTAATGCGTAATTACGCGCACAAAAGTAGGATTGCTTGACACAGTTGACCAATATATTAAATTATTTCCCTGTATTATTTTTCTACAAGTATCTCAGTTGTTTTAAACAATACATCAGATGAGTCCCCCTCAGACAGACAGATGTGTGCTGACCTGCCGGTACACTCACCATTGCTAACTCCATGTTCCTCCGGGATGCGGAGCTGGAGGATTCCAGTTTCTCTTGTGCCGCTGCCGTTTTGGATCTGGTTGCTGATTGACGGCGTTACGTAAAATTAGAAAACTGGATCACGTTCAAGTCAAATTTCAAAACCAAAACTCTTAAGAAGCCGGAAGCAGAAAGCTAGTTTAAGCTAGTTTAGCATGTGGTAACGCACTACCTTAATATGCCACCACACTCTGACAGGCTAACATTTAAAAACTAACGATTGCTTGTAACAAGCAAGTCTAACATTAGACGACAACCATTTCTCCAGTCATTCACTCGTTTATCCATTTAGTTTAGGAATATGTCTTCAAATTTTCAGTCAACCGGACACTGCATTACCTAAGAATGACGTTAAAACAAGCTAGCTGGCGTTAGCCCGTCACTCTTATCGGACCTGTGTTCAGGTCTGATCGCCGCCCCAGCCTCTTAGGAGAATCTATGGACATTATGCGAGTTTACGTTAGTAAAATATTTAAAAACGACAAGCGGAATACTTTTCGGTCATCCAACACTAGTCTCCATTCACTCCTTCAGCTATTTGACAGTCCTGACTGACGTGTTCACTATTATAATGACACATGTGGTTGCTGTGGTTTCACCAGTGACCGTCGCGCTCATCTCATCAAAACAGAGGAGCGTCAGTTTTTCGGTCAACACTCGTTACCTTCGTCATATAGATGAAATGGGGTCAGTATGCAAATCATAATATGGCTGCTTTTACAATTTTAACAAGGGTTAACTGTAAGAAATAATTCAAAGTGTTTCTGTTAAGATTTTTAAATTGTAATTGTCGTACTGCATTGTATTCAAAGAGAGGCCGGAAGTACAATCGCTGATTTAGTGTGACGTAGAACCGTTAGTGTGACGTAAACCATCAACAGACGCAGCAGCTCTCATATCTGAATCTGTGTCTGAACGTATCGCAGGAAACACATGGCTGTTACTTTCAAGACAAAATTGGGAATTAAAATAGAAAACAATTTGTGTGGTAAAAATATAGTGTAAAATTAAAAAAGTCTAAAGAAGGGGTGTCAAACTAATTTTCACCGAGGGCCACATCAAAGGGCCAGATGTAACTTAGAAATGTAACTAAATACAACTCAAGGTAAATTGAGGAAAAGGTAAAGTAAAATAAATATAACTACTCTCTAATGTTAAATAACTCTGAATGTATTACTTATTCTAGTTACATAATATATAGATCATGTTTTGGAGCCACATTTTTGAAGGCCATTAGCCAGACTCTGTCTGAAAGGAATACATTTGACAGCTGATTTCCTCACCTTGTAGTAGGAAATTTTTCATGCTCTAGTATTGCCACTGCAGAAAGCAAGGGGACTGGGTCAATTTCAGAAGTGCAAACTATGTGCGTTTATTTAGAGATAGCAAAATATTGTGTACAAATTGCCATGGTTAGATGGCTTTACTGACTTTTTTTATGTTTATGACTTAATTTATGCAACAGAATGGAATGCAAGTGACTTAGCTCAGCATATTCAATTCAATGAGTCGAAATACATCCTTTGATGATGGCCAAGATAGCCCCCGATATAGAACCAGCAAGTCCTATATGATTAAATTAATCCAGATAAGTAACACTATTCCAGTTTACAGTTTCATGGCTGTCAAGCAGGTGGATGACTAATGGCTTCAGTAGTTCTTTTTCTGAATAAATTGTATTTGTTTTCTTCAGGATCAAGCTCATTAAGATTTGAAAATGTCAAATTTGGCTCATAATTAAATTAGCACTGTTGAATTGACCATTTTTGCTGGTACAGTATGTTTGCAAGCATACTGTACCATCAAAAGCATGATCTCCTTTGCATAGGTAAGAATCTGTTTCACCCGAGTGGAAGAAAGATTAAAAGCCCACCACTGTCACCTTTAATGCAGGAGAAGTAATGAAAGGACAGGGCTGTCACGTTTATAACATAATAATCTGAGTACAGTTTTGTCTCAGCAACATCAACACCATACAAAGTGAAGTCAGAGGAGATAGAAAATGGGCTCAATTTTTAACGATGATGGACATGCCACATCACTGAATATCACTGAATGTTGAAATGCTCTAACTTCAAAATGAGGACACTTGTAAATGCTAGGTGTCCAGAGAGAATATACCCACACCAGTGCTAGTAGTCCAATCTACACTCCAGATATAAAGAGTACTGGATTATAAAGCGCACTGGATTATAAAACGCATCCGAGAACTCATCTTCAATGAATGGTCTATTTTAAAAAAAAGTTTTTAAAAAGTTTTAAAACTTTTTAAAAATAGACCATTCATTGACCCGCTACGGCGGATGAAGCGGTTAGGAAAATGAATGAATGAATGAATGAATGAATGAATGAATGAATGAATGAATGAATGAATGAATGAACACCTCAAATTTATATTTCAACGGAAATTACAAAAACTAAATTTGGAGAAAATACACAATATGAAAGTACACAACTGCTTATGATGGTTAAGGCATGATGGTAAAGCTAAAATGTATGGGTTGAAAACAGATAATGATTAGTTCCTTTTGCAAATTGACGCCCTCATTCCCCCCTGCGTTGCACATTGTCACCAGAAGAGGGCAGTAGCTATATATCAAAGAAACTTCCGGAAACAGAGAAAGAGCGTTTCGTCCAATCAGAGGAGAATACGATTTTAAACGAGAACAGATAGTTGCTTCTCTTTGTCACTGAGACCAACAATAACATTAAAACTTAGCGAGCTGTTCAGGTCAGGGTCTGGATAAACGAGACTATTTGTATAGCTAGTCCGTGGATTTTGTCTTCCAGCCTCCTGTCGTCGAGAGTTACATGGGAACCCAGGAGGGAGAGAGAGGTAAGGCAGCCGCGACTGCTCTCCGGACCGGAGCAAGCCAACGACATGTATTTACGCTAATTTCCAGCTAACCTTCCAGGTTATTGTCACTGTCCTGGTTTCACCGAGCCTGACCTAACCTGTTCATGTATAACTACATTTTAGGTAGTA
Source organism: Antennarius maculatus (assembly GCA_013358685.1). Classification (NCBI taxonomy): domain Eukaryota; kingdom Metazoa; phylum Chordata; class Actinopteri; order Lophiiformes; family Antennariidae; genus Antennarius; species Antennarius maculatus. The sequence goes on from CM023612.1 coordinate 22,874,253, forward strand.
CCTTAATTCAGATATTAATCAGATATTAATGTTTATTTCATGTTCTCTGGTAACATTCCTGTTAGCAACATACCGAGTTAGCAACATTAGCATCCAATACTTGGGTTGACTCCAACCGCTGAGCTAAAGTTTAGGTGACAGACGTGAACTGTGTCTCTAATCGCTCAGATTATGTTGCCACGTGTTTTGTTTATGATTTTGTCATCCCAGATTAATGTGTGACACACTAACGCCGCGTTAGAAGTGAAAATGTTTCGTGTGTGTGTGTGTGATACAAACTGTAGCCCCGCTCCTAAACACAGGTTTGCCGCGGCAGATATTCATTCCTTGATTGAATCAACATGAGACAGAATAAGAAAAGTTTTCATACATGGCACATCGATGTCTCCAGTTTTGAAAGTAGCTCTAATCTTTTTTAAAACTGGGATTCTGATTCTGATACTTTTACTACTCCTTCCTGCTTTCAGGGTATTTGAAAAAATTGAAAATTTATTTGAAAATGTGTTTACTGGAGTGGACAGAGGATCTGAACAATAAAAATCAACCAATTTGACCGAATTTAAATTCATACAGAATTGGCACAAAACCAATCCTAAATGTAGATTTCCTGCTTAGAGATTTTTTTTTTTTCTCTATATTTGGGCCAAAACATGAGGGGTTATTTCTTTAAAATTGCTTATGTGGTACCTACTTTGCTAGAGTAATTTTTTGATGTTAAATTGAAACTCTTGCTGAAATGTGTTACTACTTGGCTTGAAGAGGACTATTCTCTCTGTTTCTCTACAGACTGGGTAGATGTGGCAAATGATCTACTCAGCAAGTGTCACTTAAACCTGAGGCTGAGGAAAATAACGGACTGTGATGCAAATATTTTCATCGCTCTGTATGAGAACATCTTGGGGGAGAAAGTTCCAGGTAAAATCAAACTGTCCATCCAGCAGACACCTACAACAACTGTTTGTTTAGTTTTTTTTAGCATGAGGATTATCATTACAAACTGTACTTTTTAATGTTATTTTGTAAAGTATTTTTGTGTTGTAGCTTCACAGCTGAGGATTTATTTGACTTATCAATTCAAAATGAATGTTAGAATATTTACAACTCAGATCAGAGTGATTAGTAATAAATAAAAAAAAACTTGATGTTTGAGCAGTGTTGCTTGAATTGTAATCATGTGGATGAAAACAGTGAGGATCAATAAGTTTTGGACTTTTACATTGAAGTGTGCTACCATGACAGGATGACCTCCGGCTAATGTTACTGCTTCCTGTATTTCACAATGCAGGAAAGAGCTCAACAGAATAAACATTCCCCTGCTGGCATGTTTGCAAGCATTCTAGAAAGTTATATGTATACAGTTTAACTATGTGTGTGTCTCACTGTTTCTGTTGCCTAACAAACGACACGATCTGCTTATAGACATGTGTGTGTGTGTATAGATTACATTGCAGTGCCAAGCAGTCAAGAAGATGACATCCATAACGTTCAAGCTGTGATTGATTCACTGTCCCTGGATTACCTTCAAATCAGTCTCTCACACATCACAGGTACTGGCAATTTCCGTTTTCACTGCACTTTCAGAACTGTCCTGTGGATCCACAATCCAAGATAGAAAATTTCACCATCAGGTCTCTTTACTTTGGAAGGCACGGTTCTTGTTCCTTCTCAAAGGGATATGCAAAAATATGCAGTAAAAAGACAAGTTTAATGCTGAGAGGGTTTTTTGTTTGTGTGTGTGTGTGTGTGTGTGTGTGTGTGTGTGTGTGTGTGTGTGTGTGTGTGTGTGTATGTGTGTGTGTGTGTGTGTGTGTGTGTGTGTGTGTGTGTGTTTGCAGGAGAAAATGTTGTCAGAGGGAACAGAGAGTCTATCAAGAACCTCCTGGAAATATTCGATGGTCTTCTGGAGTATCTTAAAGAGGAGATGAATGAGGAGTCACAGAATGACGGTAAGCAGATAAAGTAATTTTTCTTCTTAATTATTTCTATCAAAAGTATTGCTGAATTTTAATTGTGTTTTTAGGCACAAATAGTGGCTCTCTTCATGCACAAATTTGTACCTAATCATTTACAATCTTATATTTTTAAGATGAATTTACTGAACTTTCAACCAACTTTCTGTCATTTTAATGTCTTAACTATGTGCAAACGAACAATGTGAAATGTTTTCCTTTTGTGCCCCCCCTCATTTTCCTACAATAATCTACCAGATAATGCATTTAGATCTGTTGTTAAAACAACAAGTTATTCATTAGTATTTTTCTATAACTGCCTCTATTGACAAAAAAAGGGTAAGTGTTTAATCAAGAGGGAACCCCCCCCCCCATCTCAGTTGGGAGTTGCTGTATTTGAGTTCACATTTGTGTTAACAACTACTTTTGTTATTAGTCAGACTGGTTATGTAATGGGTTCAAGGCTTCAGGTTCTTCTTTGAACTTTAACCCATAAGAACCCACACCCATGTAAGTGGGTTGTAACAAAAACCGAGTGGACCACATAGAACAGGGACATTCAGTGTGTGTGTTACACTGGTGTCACCATGGGTTCTAATTTTCTTATTGATAAACAATATATTTTTCCTAGTCCATACCCTTCATATCACAAATACTGTGCCGCTTTCTCTTCGTTGTTGGTTTTGTTCTTTCATTTCAGATTCATCTTTGAGGCTTCAGCCTCTCCCTGTCAGTCATTCAAAGTGATAATTCCATTTTTTTTTCCCCCAGAGGAACTGGATGACAACCTCATGCAAAAATTTCCCGATGAAATCAAAGGGACAATAAATTCCAATAGCACCGAGCACAAGGGAAGTACAGAGGATGGAGTATCTTCATCTTCCAGTGGCAAGTAAGATGTTTTCTGATATTCCCTAAATACATCTCTTCTTTCGCACATTCTGAATGGTAATGTTTTGTTTTTGTTACATTTTAATCTTAATTTTTTCATTGCTACAGATTCATTATATTTTATCCAAATTTCCAGACATTAACATACTGATAGTGTTTTTTCCATCTTCTTTTCAGCACCATTGCTTCTCTTACACACTGTAAAGGGGGAGTGAAATAGTCATGAATTCTTCACTGGCAAAATAATGTTTTTTTGCTACAATTTTTCCAAGCAACATTAATAAGTTGTTTGGTCTTTTAACAGGAAAAAGCAGTACCTGATAAAATTAATTAGAAAGCCAACTTTCCTAACTGAACCTCAAATTGAAAAGTTTCTTTCTAAGAACTAGATTTCGTCATTCGTCAGGGAGCACCCAGGCTTAACATCCTGTTGACATAACAGCATGCCAGGCAAAACTCTTATCAGCAGTGTCAATATTATGAGACTTGTGGCTGTCAAACAGGTGAAGCTGACTTCTTTGTTTGGGTGCAGGATGTGGCACTGCTGGTGTTTTTATTCATGTTTTAAAATGAGCCACAAATGAATGTACTGAAAAGTTACTTGTGTTGCTTTTTGCAATGATGCTGTTGCTGCGATACTATGTGTTACAATAGTTTTATTGTCCCATTTTGTACAGTTATGTACTATATTGGTTGTAATGTGTGAATTTAAAGCAAATAGAACAAAGTAAACATCCATCCTTTTAATATTTTACATTTTTAATGTTTAACATTGTGTCTTATTGTTCAGATCCTCTGTCCACTCCAGTAAGCAGTCCCTCCACTCCTGGAGCATGGAGGAGGTGGCGTCGGCCAGCGAGCTCATTGGGCTGGGAGTCTCAGCTCGCACATTCACAGCCAGGCAACAAGGTACGACAAAAACCAGCTTTACTCGTCCCAGCAACAATCCATACGCCGCTCTTGGGCCTGGCTGATCTCTCCTTCTGTTTTAAAGCTTTTTATGTCACATAAAGATATTTCAAGAATTTCTCTTTAAGAAAGACCGAGTTGAATTGTTTTTATTTGTGTTTTTAACTGCTTAAAACACCTGTGAGGATTTTGGGTTTTTTTTTTTGAGGCACTGATTGAAGTTGTTCTTCTTTACTTGGTCGTGTGGTTTTTCCATTAACCACAAACATTCATTATCAGTGTTTGCCAAACAAACCATAACCTTGTTCACATGAGCTAAAACAACTTGGCGCACCTTCAATGAAAGGCCTATTTCAAAACTTTTGTCATATATAAGGCGCACTGGATTGTTAGGTGTACTATCAGTGTTTGAGAAAATTAAAGGCTTTTATGTGTGCCTTGTAGTGCGGAAAATACTGTAATTATAAAACAATCTCTTGATAAATCTGACAGGACCCGCTGTCCCTCCTCAAACCTCAGAAGCAGTCACTGCTTCTGGTCCTCTGGATGTTGAACGGCCGTCTGAACTGCTACAAACAGCCATCGCTCTGCAGCCACCAGCCCAGAGCAACAACCGACCCGACACAGATCCACCCAGCCGGGCCACAGCCGATGGCTTTGACCAACGGCCGCCAGTGGAGGAAGCTGCTCCTGCCACTGCAGAGGAGCCTGATGAGGTTGGTCTGGTTCACAGTCACTGCAAAAACATGGAAATGCAATGTTCCCATAGACTTGTGGGAAATAATTGGTTTATTTAGGACACACTTGCACTCTTTTAGTGATCAGGACAGCACAGCAATGATAAGCGACTACTGGCTCATTCAAAACGGCATCGACCAGCTGGAGTCGTAAACTGTCTCTCCAGACTTCCTGACTGTTCTTCACAATAATACAACAACACGTGTCGATTCACGTAGGTCATAGTTATGCTAAGAGCTTCAGTTGGAGGGAACAAGATGTCTTTTTTTTTTTATTTTGAAGATGTTTCACCTCTTACTCAAGAATCTTACTAAATTCTGAGATCTGGTCGGCCCTGAAAAGGTTATTGCAGTAGCTGAGAAGGAACTATGTGAGAAAGAGGCTTTAGCTGCTTCTGACATGCCTCTGGTCTTGGTGTTGTGTGTCTGCTGACTCAGCTTAGCCGATGTCCTGTTTCTGTGACGACACAACAACAGTTCAAACCAACAGAAGATTTCTTGTTTTCTCTTTGGAGTAACTTGAACCATTTCTCCAGTGTCAGTATGTCTCATGTGTGGTGGTTTAATGGTTTTAGAAAGTGCAGACTATGTTTAGTGCTTAACTGAAACCTTATGTTGTCTATTTAATTTTTTAATAGCAGTTGTGCTCCTGCTTAGCATCTTATTAAATTTTCTCTATTATCCTCCCCCAGACCTCCAGACCACCAGCTGAGACACTTCTTACCAATGGGATTCAGTCTCCTGGTGAGTAGTGTGCAAACAGGAGAATAAAATGTCCAGTACTTAAACTGATTTATTTCTGGTTTATTTAGCCTTTCATGCATCTCCAATAAAAAGCCTCCTTTCTTCTGATGGCGTCAAGACTGATTTTATATTCAAGACTGCTGATAAATTTGTACTCTTCACCTGCTAATCCAATGCGACAACTGAACATTAAATCCCCCCTACAGATGAAGAGGTAACTAAAATCCTGATGTCAAGTTTTTTTAAATTTCCAGCTGTGAGTGAGAGGTCCTCCTCCAGTCGGCAAAGAGCCAGGAGGGAAGGGGAGCGGGAGGCGCTGGAGGTAAGACGGTAACAAGACTTCATTTGTACCAATTTTACAACAACCTCTCCTCCAGGGCTGAACCCCAACTGGAGGTCCGATGGGTATTCTGTAGAGTAACTTCAACACGGCCGGTCTTTGCTTAGCATCAGTTAGGGAGAAAATGTTGAGCCTTATCTGCATGTATATGTTCCTGTGGTATAAGGTTTGCGCTGCACTGCTGAAAACGCACTATATTTGATGATGCTATGAACATATAGTCCATGAGCTTCATGCAACTATTCCCTCATCAGAGAGTTTGAGCCACAAGTAGCGAAAAGAACGAGCAAAATTCTTTTGATTTTAATCTAAACATCTAAATATAACCTCCTTCAGATCAGGTCAGGTGTGCAGCATCAGCAATTTGGATTATTGAACTCAACCTGGATGATTGTGATCCTACAGGCATCAGTAACCACGGTGATCTAGCCTGATGAAACGAGATCATGTCAGCTATGCCGTCGTCATCTCATAGCTGACAGCTCTCAGCTAACTCATCGATCTCATGTAAACATGAGATTGATTGTATCCCTTATTTAAAGCCCGGATGAACACCAGATGTCATGTCTCTCTGTCTCTGTCCCTCAACTGATTTTATTTTATTTTTCTTTCTTTTTTTTTTTCATCTAATCTCAGCCAACTAATGGGGGGCCCAAGAGGGTTTTATTTAGCACCCAGCCAGATGTCCTTTTCCTCACGCTGCAGGATGAGACGGCAGCCAAAAGCCCTTCTCCACCAGACACTGAAGAGGAGGAACAAGATGAGGACGAGCTGAGATACAGGCAAAGACAGCCGGGCAGAAGGACGGCTCACAGAGATGGGACGTGCATCACGTAAGAAAAGTGGAGTTTCAAAGAAGAAGCGATACAGTGTTGTCATGGAAATAATGTTGAACGTGGACGCTGTGGGGTGTCTCCATAAACAGGAGGTGGCTGGAGGAGGAAAGCTTGGAGGAGCCTCTGCTGTATCGCAGACAGAGGAACAAGCAAGCAGAAGAGGAGCTGCATAGCATATCTGAGAAACTATCCAATCGACTTGAAGAACTCGATCAGGTATGATTTACTGTATATAATTAATACAGACAATAAAAAGTGGGACTTTGTTCTGTTATTGATCAATTACTAAATGCAAGATTCAAGCTTCTTGAAAATGTGTCATGTGTATATGAGTTGGATTTTTAGATAAAGGTTATAGTTCAAATATAAAACAATCCGAGTTGCATTTTATATATGGAAGGTGTTGTAAAATTGAAGTTATCATCAATTGTATTGCTGTATTTTTTTGTATACAAGTAATTTGGTTGTTCTGCCTGTAGATGCTGAAACGAGTTCTAAATACAAGTGGAGAGTCCGCTGATGTGAAAGAGGATGACAGGCAGTCCGACCACAGTGACAGCAGCAACGAGCGTCCAGGAACCTCCCAGCAGCATGCAGGTACAAAACTGTACATTAAGGCTGAAGCACGTGTATTCTTTAAGGAAGACATAAAACCAAATTAATTACAGTAAAAATGAATTCATGTAAAAAAAACTGCTCTTCATTTCACAATTACTTAATTATGTAACAATGCTCTAAGTAGGTTTTCTAGATTATGAACTTTGAACCACAGTACCCCATATAGGAATTTTCTAACTACAATAGATTTTAATATTACACTAGTTTTTAAAAAAAAATATTTATGAAATTTAAACATTTGTTAGTTTCAGAAACATCTGGTCATGAATCCGCCCAGCAGGCTCGTTCCTCGCTCCCCTCCCCTCCGCCGGACGGTTGTTCACCGCAAGGGCGGTTAGAAGAAGCCACGGCGGCGGCGCCGAGTCTGGATGATGTCGCAGCCTCTGATCATTCAAGACGCGAAGAGCCACAACACAGGCCCTCACACAGAAAGCAGAAGGTACAGTAGGAGCTGTTTTCTTTTTGAGTATACAGTGCGCATTCGCACATTAACACTTCCGACTTCACCTCATCGCAGATTTTTAGTAGGTAGTCACGTGATATCGTACGCGCATTCTATTGGCTGACGGCATCCGCAAGTCCGTGAGTCTCGGAACGCAGCGCGCTTCCGTGAGACACAAAACTGCTTTAAACAGTGTATCAGAGTGTAGGAAAAGGTAATACAGATAGAAGGTGGTTTAATATCAGTATGGGGAGGGTTCATAAACGTTTAAATTACCGTAAATAACATAGTTTGTCGATCTGTTGGCGGAATTCGTTATTCGCCTGTGGTTCCTGGAACGCATTAACCGTGAGGAAAGAGGGCGCACTGTAATCTGAGATCTGAGATTCAAACATTTTCAAAAAGAGATGCATAAATACAGTTGTCGGTCAATTATTTATTTATTTTTCATTATTATAAAATGAATTAAAGTCTTTCAAAAATGATAAAATGATGAACCACTCTTTTCAGTATTTAAAGAGTAATGCCTATGAGGAGGAGCTGAAAAGATATGAAGAAAAAGAACGGGCAGATCTCGACACGGCACGACTCAAAGCTCAGGAAGCTGTAAGTCGTTCCTATAATTTATTAGCATAATGGTGTCCTTTGAATACAATGGGGACCAGACTCTCAGCCCCTCCCATCTGTTCTCTACCCACATCCCCACTAAAGGACCTGGTACAAAGCTGCCTCTCTTTGTCATATTACCCTCATGGTGTGATTTTACAGCAATGCAACAATTGTTCCTACTACGGTTACGTGTGGTGATGAGAAACAATGACAGGAATAAATGTTGGGGTGGTTGGAAGAGAGCCGTACGAGGTAAAGAAAGGAAGAAAGTCGGTGTCGTAGTTTCTATGAATAGTTCCAAAAAAAAATACTGCTCCATGTTTTTCTCCTTCTCTGTTGAGACGGTAGACGGGCAAATGAGGCAAACACTTCAAACATGTTGTAATGAAAAAAAAAAAGACCTCCTCCAATTCTGTATGAAAGTGGTAAGTTTTTGTTTTCTTACACGGTCCAGGTGCCCCACTTTTTAAAAAAAATACTTTTAAGTTTAAAAAAAACCCAAAACCTTAGGGCAAAAAGTTTGTGGGTAATTTGCTTGTTTGTTGTTGTTGCTACTTTCTCAGCAGCGTGTCTATGTACACTCAGTGACCTGTATTCCAGAAAGAGTCAGATGTCATCTGATTGGCTATCCTGTATGTCAGTCAGGTGACGGGATGGCTGATAGGCTGCCATGTATTTTAAAGTCATGCAATCTACCCAATCGCTAGCTAGCTAGCTTGCTTGCTAGTGTTGCTGGCCTGACAAACATTTTGGTTAACTTATGAAAAACTACATAAACCATGTGCACAAGCTGAAATCTGTGGACTGCCGAGTAAATATGAGTCAACATTCTTTGACAGCAGGACCTGCTTCTTGTCTTAAATGTTTTCTGAAGCACATTCTTTATCGCCGTGGTTACCGTGACTGCAGCTTGAACCAGTTTACTGACAACTGTGTGGTCTGTTGTAGGAGCGACGGTACAGGGAGGCCATACTAAAGGACGTTTGCCAAACGCACCGACCGTCCCCAGCCAGAACGAAGCCCCAGCGTAAGTCAGGAAAGAACGCTCGAAGCACCCCAGGACAGAGGTGGCAGGAGGCCCCCAGGAGAGCTCCATCGTGTAGGTTTAATTATTCATTCATTCACTTATTCCGCTGTTGCGGCAACAGCGCTACCCACTGCGCCACCGTGCCGCCCCATTTGCTTGAATTGTGTTCTTTATTGGTGAACTTTGGGCTTAAGCTGCAACTCCATCGAAAATATCCCAAAAGGATTTGTCTTCATCAAGCATCTCAAACCAAGATCCACTTTAAAGCACAGCTGAAACTGTGTTTTTGACAAAATTATATTATATTTCACACATCACCTTGTCCTTTGACTTAAATTACTTCTCGGACAGTGTGTGTACCTTGTAAATGTTCACGCCCCTAGCTTCAGGCTGGTTGGAAGTACCAGCTCTGGTAAACAATGAAGTCAGGACCACGTGTGTTTTCTACAGCTACACTTTCTGTTGCACACAGGGTGGTTCTTCATCAGATGCAGGATTGCCTCCTCATCGATAATAATACTGCAGATTTGGTCTGTTATTATGCAAAAAAGGACCTCTGAGAAATAACAGACAAAAATCATGAAATGTCATTTAAATTCTTGTAGACCTCTGAAGTGATTGTCTTTCTGCTTATTTACTGCTGCCACTCGTCAATCTTCTGCAAATTGTTTCTGGTCGACTGTATAAAACAAGTGAATGATAAAAAATTGTCACTGTCATGTTACTTTGGTTTGAGGATATCACAGCTTGTAAGGAGTGCAGAATTACTTGAGCTTTTAGCACCACCCACTGTTCTCTGGAGGTCCTTAACCTTTGACCGTCTGATAACATGAACCTTGTAGATCATATCAAACACCAAAGCACAGTTGTGGATACATTTTGGGGTTTAAGTCAAATGAAAAAGGAGAGAAAAGGAACTTGGAGGAAGTGACTTGTTAGATTGGCAGGAGTAAGGTAGGGATCATAAATCTAAAATAAAAATATCTACATATTCACACACACACACACACCCCCCCCACCTAATTCAATGAACGTCAAGACGGCTATTGAACCTGCCAGACAACCAAGTCAGTTTTAACATTAGGGGGACACAGTGCTGCTGCCTAACAGCAAGAAAGTTGAAATCCACCTGAGAACTTGTCTGTGTGGGGGTGGGCGAAGGAAATTCAATGACTAAATTACTTGTGTCAATCTTCTCCCCAGTGAAAGTGAAGGAGAATGAGCTACTCCCGGTGCTCCTGGAGGAGCTGCCCCACCTCCACATCTCCCCCCACGCTCTGGGTCGAATGTGGGACCAACAGATGCAACAGCTGGACAGAATCCACGCTGCCTCGTCCTCGGGCAGCCAGCACCGCAAACTGTCTCGTGAGGTACGACTGTGAATCCGGACAAACCAAACGGATTGCAGGGAAACGTGTCTGGTGCCTGTAAACTGTGGACCAACGTGGGGGCTGGACTGATGTATGAATAAAATCCATCTCTTGTCTTCCAGGTGGAGGAAGCCCAGAAGAAACATGACCTATTATCGGGGATTATCCAGAAAGATCAAGCCCACCACAGGCGTCTGGTGAGCATCACCCCCTTCTAAAAGATTTGGATACAAAGGATGGAACTACTCTTGAGATGAGCAGCCGCACGCAGACACACTTTACCAAACGGGGGCAGTTTCCTTGCTAACACGTTCATCTTTCAGAGGGACTTCAAAGAACGGACCCAGCAGCAGAAGTCGACCCAAAACCGACTGAGGGAACAGCGGCAGCAGATCGCACGCGCCAAGAGATACCATAATGAATATCACACACAGCACCGCGCCCAACTGATGAAGGCCCGCACCAAGGAGGAGAGGGTGGGTATTTCAGAGATCCATTTGTCTATTTAGTGTTGTCTCATTGAGGTCCAAACAAAGCGACAAACACTATTTTAACGTTTTGTCTCCACATGAATCTGAAGCATCTGAAGAATAAGTTCATGTAGAAACCTTTTATGAAAGTGGCCTTTTGTCTTTTGGGTGACAGGATGAACCAAAGCGTGTGTTTTTTGTGTGTGCAGATGTTTCGGCAGCTGTATGAGGAGGGTTTGGAGATCCAGAAAGCCCGGCTGAGAGAACAACGAGCCTACGCCAAAGAACAGCGGCTGGAACATCAGAAACGTCATCAAGATCAGATCAAGTCCATGGAGAACTATTACAAAGACCAAGTAGGACACACACACACAGTCTGACCTACTAACCACCTCAAAATCACACTTAAGTAATTTAAATGTGTGTTCACAAAGTGTTCATAACAGATATTTCCTCTCTCAGTTTTCTCTACTATCTGAAAGACTTGCACAAGAGCGACAGGACCTTCAAGTTCGCAAAAGAGCTCAAGAGAAGGTGAACCTTCTGTGATAATCAGCTGTCACTTCACCTCCCACTGGTTTTACTGTGTACTGATTGGTTTGAATCATCACCAGATTATTCTGTGTTTTTCTCGTATTTGCAGACTCTGCTGAAGATGAAGCAAGAGCTGCGTTCCAGGATGGAGCGTGAGATTGGTGAAATGCAGAAGATCATCGTCCAGAATAACGAGGATGACTTCTTTCAGGATCTGGAGGTCCAGAGGATGCGCAATCGGATCAAGACGGCTTCCTTCCAATATAATACTAGCTCTCTGCCCTGACAAAGAGAAGTGTAATAAGGGGCTGTTTTAAGCTCCACCAAAACAAAGCTGGATTTACATCAGAGGAAAATGCTGTAAGACTGTTTCTGCCATTAGCATCTAACGGTACGACATTCAGGATGCTGAACAATACTGCACTGTTTCCTCATGGTTTTTCATCAGATTTGCACAGGAAAAGATATTCACATTATAATCTATTGATTGTCAATGAACCGAATACTCCAACAAAATGTAGCTGCTAGCTTACTGGGCTAACCTGTCCTTAATGTCACCTTGGTCTCAGTCCCTTTCTTCCATGGGTTTTAGTACTCGGTACCTTGAAAATATTTTCTATTGTACAGACTTTGTGTGCTGATATTGTAGCAAACACCTAGAAATATGTTCTTCCTCTTGTTCAACAAGGACCACGGATGCAAATTTGAGTACAATGTCACACACACTGAAGGACATCTTTTTTACCCTTTCATGTGCAATGTCTTTGCTTTAACTTTGCACGTTGATTATTTATTTTTTTAAATTATGTATTCCATTTTACCAAGCTAGCTCACCCAAAACGATATTGAAAGACATTATTCCTCTCCGTATTGAAAGAATTCTGGCAGTCAGAACAGGTGAGAAGTTATTTAGAATATCCGGGAATCAGCACACTGTGTTGCATTGTTCCTTTAATACAACCATACAATGGTGTGTTGTCAAAACTATCAAATGAAAATCATTGTAAATGTCTGATTCTGACACTGTCAAAAAGGGTTGGTTGATGAAAGAGCAGAACCTGTCTAGAAATGTATTTTTAACGGAATTAACGTCTTAATTCTTTCCAAATGAAATGTATGTGATGATTACAGTGTTTGCTCCATTAGAGTGTGCAATTAAAGTTTGCAAGATACATCCTAAGATGTCATTAAATGCTGACTGTGGTCCATCCCCACATTCCTCCCCATTGTATCAGAGCACACACACATACATTGTTCTGTTGCACAATTTGTGCTCAAGATACTGAGTTTTCAAATTTCAGCAAATTTCCTATCGTAAGCATTACTGTTGTTCTTGGGATATTTAGTGGCTATTTGAAATATAACGGTAATTCTACTTCTGTTTAAAATATATTCTTAATCATTTAATAGAACTTAATAGTTCAAAAGTATAGACAAACTAACGATGTGTTAAACTGAATGAATTTGAACGTTCAGAGTACAGTGGCCACCCTTCTAAGGTGACCCCTTCAGATAGATACGTGTTTTTGATCATTTTTTTTACCTTAATAAATTACTGGACACATCAAATTAACGTTCTATTGTATCAAGAAATCGTGAATTTTTTAATACAAATTATTTAATATAAAAACATTTAATAAAAACAAACTTATTTCTCTGACGAAAGAATATAAAAACACTGGTATGTTACAGAAATCAGATTTTTCGCCCATCCTGAACAGTCACAGACCACATAAAATACAATTTTTGCAAGACGGATTCAAACCACTTTCGGGAGGTAGTGTAGTTTGGACGGATGCGTTTCAGTCTGAACAGCTCCAAACACACCGATGGGGGGGGGTTGACCGTCCGTGACGTCATTCTACGCGACGCAAGAGCCAACGCGCCAGAAGAAAACGTCACGCGTTACGGAGCGGTAAAAAAAAAAAATTGAGAACACCGGCCCCTGGACTGATGAGGAGACTCATAGCCTCTTAAGTCTGCGGGGAGACAAATCGGTTCAAGCAAGGCTCGAGGATTTGCACCGAAACAAGTCCGTTTTAGTCCTTGTTGTTGTTGCCGCTGTCGCAATTATATGACCTCACACACTACCCGCACTACCCCTGATCTATACAGGCTGGCAAGACAGAGAGATAGAGATGGGAAGGACGTGCAGCAGGTTAGGGTGATTAAGGATAGGGATGGAAGTCTATTGACAGGTGCCAGTAGTGTGATGGGAAGATGGAAAGAGTACTTTGAAGAGTTGATGAACGTGGAAAATGAGAGAGAACAAAGACTAGAAGAGGTGACTGTTGTGGACCAGGATGTAGCAAAGATTAGCCAGGATGAAGTGAGGAGAGCACTGAAGAGGATGAAGAGTGGAAAGGCAGTCGGGTCCTGATGATATACCTGTAGAGGTTTGGAAGTGTCTAGGAGAGGTGGCAGTAGAGTTTCTGACTGGGTTGTTCAACGGGATCTTAGATAGTGAGAAGATGCCTGAGGAGTGGAGGAGAAGTGTGCTGGTGCCCATTTTTAAGAACAAGGGAGATGTGCAGAGTTGTGGCAACTACAGAGGAATAAAGCTGATGAGCCATACAATGAAGTTATGGGAAAGAGTAGTGGAAGCTAGACTAAGGGCAGAAGTGAGCATTTGTGAGCAGCAGTATGGTTTCATGCCAAAAAAGAGTACTACAGATGCAGTATTTGCTTTGAGGATGTTGATAGAGAAGTACAGAGAAGGCCAGAGGGAGCTGCATTGTGTTTTTGTAGATCTGGAGAAAGCTTATGACAGGGTGCCCAGAGAGGAACTGTGGTATTGTATGAGGAAGTCTGGAGTGGCAGAGAAGTATGTTAGAGCGGTGCAGGACATGTATGAGGACTGTAAGACAGTGGTGAGGTGTGCTGTAGGTGTGACAGAGGAGTTCAAGGTGGAGGTGGGACTGCATCAGGGATCAGCTCTGAGCCCCTTCTTGTTCGCTATGGTGATGGACAGGCTGACAGACGAGGTTAGACAGGAATCTCCATGGACTATGATGTTTGCAGATGACATTGTGATCTGCAGTGAGAGTAGGGACGAGGTGGAGGAGAAGCTAGAGAGGTGGAGGTTTGTCCTGGAAAGGAGAGGGATGAAGGTTAGCCGCAGTAAGACAGAGTACATGTGTGTGAATGAGAGGGACCCAAGTGGAAGAGTGAGGTTACAGGGAGAAGAGATCAAGAAGGTGGAGGATTTTAAGTACTTGGGGTCAACAGTCCAGAGCAATGGAGAGTGGGGAAAAGAGGTGAAGAAGCGTGTCCAGGCAGGATGGAATGGGTGGAGAAAAGTGTCAGGTGTGATGTGTGATCGAAGAGTTTCAGCTAAAATGAAAGGAAAGGTGTACAAAACTGTGGTGAGACCAGCGATGTTGTTTGGTCTAGAGACAGTGTCACTGAGGAAAAGACAGGAGGCAGAGCTGGAGGTAGCAGAGATGAAGATGCTGAGGTTCTCTCTGGGAGTGACCAGGAAGGATAGGATCAGGAATGAGTACATCAGAGGGACAGCACATGTTAGAGGTTTTGGAGATAAAGTCAGAGAGGCCAGACTGAGATGGTTTGGACATGTCCAGAGGAGAGATAGTGAATATATTGGTAGAAGGATGCTGAGTTTTGAACTGCCAGGCAGGAGGCCTAGAGGAAGACCAAAGAGGAGGTTTATGGATGTAGTGAAAGAGGACATGAAGGTAGTTGGTGTGAGAGAAGAGGATGCAGAAGACAGGGTTAGATGGAGGCGGTTGATTCGCTGTGGCGACCCCTGAAGGGAAAAGCCAAAAAGGAAAAGAAGAAGACACACTACCCGCGCTGGACCCCGCCTCCACTCCGTCTGTGACGTAAAAGACCCGGACGGTCTTTCATCAAAATACTTCCGACGGGAAAAGGACGAAGCGGAACGGAAACGTTGTGTCCAAACGGGTTTACAGTATTTCACAATTAATTCGGACCTATTCCAGTTGATACATGCATTTTTAATTCTGCCAAGTTACTATTTATGAAGAGGTCTCTGAGATGTGCGAAGGGCTGAACTTTCAATGATGTTTGGTTAATTTTGAAGATTTGGTTGGATTGAAGATTCTGGAAGACCTTGTGACTTTTTCATTACCAAGAAGGACCAAAAAACTCTAGTCTGACATCCAGTGGTCATAAATGTCATTTATAAAGTTGAGTGAAGGGTAGTATGATGTCAAATCGTTGAGTTTAATAATTCAGCAAATAATGTTTGAAAATATTTTATCTTTCCATTTTGGCTGGTCATTTCCATTGTCAACCTCTGGTTATCCAAGGTTATCTGGTTTATTTTCTGAAACACACCTTAAAGGGGAAGAATTTAACTTTGCGGAAATTTATAAGCAGAATTGATTTACGAAAGTACTTAGCAATTTACCTAGAACATCATAACACAGAACATCTTTAAGTTAATCTTGCGGACAATAGTTATGTATTTTTACACAAAACCTTAACCTGTACACAAGTATTTCCATTCTAACATACCACATCCAAAAATGTATGTTTTATAAAGTTGTCCCTTTTCTTCTTGAACCTTTCAGCAAGAAAAATGACAGTAATTCACACGGTTCTATAAAACATAATGCTGTGAAGTCCAAACAGCATAGTTTTATTGCTCAGCTTTCTGCAAGAGTGTCAGAAGTGCATTAATTTGCTTCTTTACTGTCCGTATGTACAGGTGTCAGTTACAAGCTTACAGAGCAGCTAATGTGAAAAACTCTGAACACATACTCTAATAATAAATACAAAATTGATAGGAAAAAAAAAAAGATGCTGCATTTCAAAAAAATCGGTTTTCTGTGCTGATTTCAAAGTTCATTTGCACACAATTTTTATATTAAAGTGTGGGGGTGTTGAACAAAACCTGATCAAAGCTTAGAAATAAAATGAAAAATGACCTGAAATATTGTCAAGACTTTATGACCAATTTGTCTGCTTAATCAGGGAAAAGTGAATCTGTAAGCTTCCCTCCATCTGGAAAATATTCAAAATCCCACAACCTCTAAAGAGTAAAAAATGAAGCCACCAAAACCAGTTGTAAAGGAAAGAAATGAAGACAGTGAAGAAGTGGATTGTGTGCAGTGGACTGAGAACACTGAATTGATATAAAATTCTACTAATCTTAGTTCTATTAAAGGAGTAACAGAAAAAAATGCCCCACAGTGAATAAACGGGTTGGAAGGCAAGATCAAAAGGTGTCAAGCAAGATAAGTGAGCTGACAGTGACAAAGAAGAGTGTGATGAGTCAGTCCAGGATGGAAAGACATTAAATTCCATAGAGCAAACTGTAGAGACTGTCATTGTAGACTCGCAGCATTGGCTGCTAGCCTGGAGAAATAAGTTCTCCGCTGACTCTGACCCACCAAAACGACATCAGGGTGTCAGTATATGAAAACTCCCCACGATGCAAAAAGTGTTACACCCAAGTCCTTGTTGCACCCAACACGCTGAGATGATGAAGCAAGAAGAGGGGAAGATGGTTGCTAAGAGAAAACCCTAGAAAGCAGTAGACAGTGGGTGATGACAAAAGAGCCATGACATGTGATTCACCATCAGCTGAAGGGGGCAATGGATGAAAAAATAATCGTACCTGGGTCGAAAAAATATTTGAAGGACAACACAGAGGCTCTGATCATGTCAGCACAAAAAGGCTGGGCCTAAAGAAAAAGTTTGTAGGAAAAGCCTGTGTGGGGACGGTCCTGTGAAATTCTGAACGCGGATTAGAAGACCCCATGACTTAATGGGACCCACCACCAAAGGTAGTTAAGAACAGAGACCAGGAAGCAGCTACAGGATAATCAGACAAAGTGAAAGCTGTGGAAATCTCATCTGACAGTGACATCTGGAAGGAGGAGCATGAGAACACAGAGTATCAGGAACAGCTGGAACAGATGTGGTAGTTAGAGCCAAAGGTGTCCCACTGGTGTCAGGAGCATTATGGGCTGTGACCCCATACTGGAAAGGCAGTTCCAGTATATTCCCCATACAACACTGAGGTGACGAGCAAATAGACTTCTAAGCCTCTGATAGAAGACTCAAACTTGAGGAAGACGTGGGGAGTGAGATTTAAATGCAATGTATACTACAAAAATCAGCCTGTTAATTTTTTGGTGAATGGAAGGAAGTGTTTGATTATAGCTTAAGAGCCCAAATGTGCATAACATGGAAAAAAAAATCCAAAACGTCTGAGTCAGGTCATTTAAGGTAAAACAAAAATTCCCTGAAAATATACAAATTTTTTTTAACTTTCAATTTTGTTTAGTTTGATGACAAAATGTGTTCATGGTTAAAAAATAAATGCAAGCAGCACACATTAAAAAAAAACATTTTTCCAAGTCAAAACATTTTATAAGAATAAAAACCAAGCAAATAAATAGGCTTTAAGTCTTGAGCATCCATTCAGAGAGGTTTTCTCTGAATGAAGGGTTTTAGCGATGCCTCTAGTTTTTACCAACTTCTTTTTTTCTTTTTGGCTGAACATGTTCATTATGAAGCTCCCAATAGCTCAGTAGCTATCAACCAAGAAGAGTTGCAGCTCTGAGGTCATGACCAGAACTCTGTTCCTTCCACTATTTAACCCCCTCATCTGTGCTGTTTGGTATTCACAGTGGTCACACAGGCCTCCAGGCTGTAAATATGGCCATTTCTATGAAGGCATGTGGGTGTTAACACATGAAAGTGTGTGAGAGAAAAAAAAAATTTAAACCACCAACTTTGATATAATTGAGGGATTATAGACCGGACCTCTGAAATATATTTTCTATTTTAACCAGTTTTATCCCGCCTCATATACTGGCCCAATAAATGCAAAATGTAAATCAAAATTTTTTTTTAAATAAAAAAAAAAAAGGGTCAACTTCACCTGAGAATGCAAAGAGGTCTGTGACAAACACAAACATGCTTTGATTTAAATTGAACAGAAAGAACAAGCAACAATATTCAAAATAGCTATGCATTTGTACATATATAGGCATATAGGTACTTTTACTCTGTATATTTCTAACATAATCATGTAGCAAATGGAACATGGTATATTTTAATGTAATGCAAACAAAGCACTCCTGCTATCACTGCTCATTTTGTAAAGTGCTCTAAAGTGACAAGATGGACACAGAGAAAACGGGTTGCCTTTTTAACCTGATGATCATGTGACTGAACATACATGACTGCCTTTCGAATAGCTTTTCATCAAGTTTGGTCCCACAGACAGTTGTGCCCTTCTCACGTGTCATCGGACAGGAAGTGTGTTGTGTTATGCTGGGTTGGTCAAAATAAAAAATACAGACATGTATGCATTTTTTTAGCTACTCGAGACAAATGTGTAAACAAGACAAAAGGAAGCTCTGCAGATTCAGATACAGGAAACTGTGGCAGTGAAGGTGACGGGAAATTCTTCGATAAACCGTCTACCTTCCTGACAAACAAGTCAACGGTTCTACGCCTTTGTAGAAGCATACGATCGTGGTCATGAGAGCTGTGACTGTAGAGGGAAACAAAGATCCTTCATAACCAGAGTCTGTCCCTAAGCTTAAAAAAAAAACCCAACACACGCCGCAAAACCAAGTTTGAAAATGCCACAAAACATCAGACCCATGTCCAAGTCAGTCTGTACGAGTTCCATTTCAAAACGATACGCCCACAATCATAGTTTTCCACTTAAAAATGACTGCTGGTTTGACAAACTAACCAAGGAGGACTGGTGAGTTTGACCTTTAGGTTCAATGAGAACTTACATAGCATTTTGGATTGAAACCCTTCAAATATCAAAACATTACACACTGAGGTAGGATGAATTTGTGGAGCTCCTACAAAATGAAGCACTCCAGCTCTGCAGCCATGAGGATTGGAGGGTGTATTAGTTGAGGTTAAGGTGGTTACTATGGGCAAGATATGGCTACCTACAGCAAGATTCAGTAGCACGACAAGGGCCATTTCAATCAGTTTAAAACGCAACACAACAGCGACTCAAAACGTCTCCGACATGAAAAGAAACTCTTTCTGCAAGATGTCAAACTCGAAGTTACAACTTCCTGATTTGAATGGAATTTAAGCAAGATGATTGGACAATTTGTTTTCCTGAATGCAAACTCACTGCTGTTCAAAAGAAATGGTGGATGTCCTATGTGACAGCTGTTACTTTGCTTTCTGCATTACACACATGATGAAAAAAACATAATGAATAGAAAATAAAAGACAGGATGACTCTCTAGCAGCTGTTCAAACAGATATCAATGAGAGTGATGGAAGAAGAAGAAGAGTGCAGGCTGGTTGAACATGCATGTACAATGCTCTCAATGACCCTGTCTATACATTGCAATGACAAAAATAGTCTAACAAGATTCCTGAACCATTTACGTATGTTCAGACACAAACTGTTCAGTGTGTCTCATTCCACTGCAAAGCCGCAGGTTTCCTCGATGGCCGTCAGCAGCTTGTCGTACAGCTTGTGGTAGTTCTCGTAGGGTGGAATGTCGATGCGATTGAAGCTGGAGAGAAGAGAGAGTTCGCAGGAGTGAAGCTCAGACGGATGGAAAGCAAAGGCATCATTTGTAATGATGAAGACAGTGCGTATATTATGTGTGTGAAGATGTGTGTGTGTATCGCATACCAAGTGTGGGCTTTGGGCAGGTTGTTGGTGTTGGCATCGATTTGATGAATGGTGAAGAGTCTAGGTCCTGCAGCACCTGCAGTCAAAACAAACAGGATCCATCAGGGGACATTCAATCTACTCAGCTCCATACCGACGGTCAGCCTGTGTTTCACGACACGTCCGGATCCAGGACATACTTCTTTATAAATCACTATAAAAAAAAAAAAAAGCCTTCCTAAAAATCAAAAGACAACTGATAGCAGTGAGAAATGGAAGCTAGTTCATAAAACAAATCCCAAAAGTGGTTCTGCAGTGCAGCAGAAGAATGGTTTAACACACATACGCATGCAACACACACACAATAAATTAAATACCTTGTAAAGCCTTGAAGCCTTGCAGCGGGACTCTGGATGAGCCGGTAACAAACTGCAGTAGCCGTGCCCTCCTCTCTTCATCAAATGACTCTATTGCTTTCCAAAACCACTTAACAATGTTGCTGTCGGGGGTGCAGTGTTTTAGACGGGTGTTGGACTTCCAGTCAGAGATGTCAATCTTTCCGAGGCCGCACACTATCAGCTAGGGCACAGAGGTACACAGAAATGTATATGTTAACTGAAGTAATTAGTGTGATCTGGAAGACGGACGAAAATATGTTCATTAAATATCATCAAACAGCAACAAAAAAAAAAAAAAAAAAAAAAAAATGAAGCACGTATGTGTGTCATTGCTATATCTGTGACAGGATCGTTTTCATTTTGAATGGGGTCTCTCTCACCTCCAATTCTTTCTCGTCAAACGTTTTGAGCAGATGTTGAGGAATGACCTCATTGAAGCCCTTCTGCAGGGCCAGAAATTGAGCCTCGATGCCATGCAGGAAACGCCAGTTCACGTACAACCTGTAGAGAACACGTGAGAATAATGAAGGGGAGGAAACACAGCAAGATATACTTAATGGTTCGGGTGCAATAACTGTACGAACTTAAAGTGAACTTGCTTTCTTTTGCACGTTGTCACATTCTTGTCTTTATTTGCAAGCATTGCTCTCATACCTGACATATTCCTTCTTGGTGTCTTCTGAAACAGGCATGCTCTTGCCGTTGGGTTTGAGCTCATGTTGGATGATTTCTCCGTAAGCGTTGTGCTCGACACAAAAAGTGTGATCCAGGACACCAGTGATGTCATTGCCCCTGAAAGAAGGATTACACGTCACAAAGAGGTGGTTAACTATGTGGATGTGCCCCTAGACTAAAAAACCCCCAAAAAACATCAATAACAACAACAACAAATCTCCAAAACAGAAAAAAAAACAAAATTACACTAATTTTCATTTTGAAATCTGCTAGAATTTGGCCTTTTAGAAACATTTTTTAAGTACACAAATTACACACACAAACGTATACACACTTGGAGCAGAAAGCAAACAAAACTGATATCACCAAAATAGCTTCTATCTGTGTGTGTGTGTGTGTGTATCTTCTAAAAAATTCTTTGGATTTCTGTATTTTGTTCTGAGTATTTCATTTTCTTTTTTAAGTCAGGGGGGAAAACATGAAGCAGTTGAAAACATGAGGGTCATGAACAATAACACTACTATAAAAACTGTCAAAATTAACATATAATAATTTAATTTACTGTCATTCTCATTTAGTTTTAGCAATTACTGTATTGTCTAACCTTCACATGATCCAAGCTGACTAGGCAAATAAAATTTTTATGACATAGGATTCTATCATAATGAAGTCACCGCGGTATTGGTATTCGAAAAAATGTTTTTTTTTAACTAATGTGCTAAAACACACAAGAGACTAAAAATAAAACTGCAAGAATGCTTATTCTTGATATCAAGTGTCATATCTTTGTTGCCAGCAGGGGGCGGTATAGACATTAGGACCTTGAAAAGGAACTTGGAGGGTGTAGAAACGGTATGTAGGACTTTCTTGGTTATTTCCTCTGCATATCTGCCCCCTAAAATCAGCTGCTTTCTGAGGAGGTGTCTGATGTGAAAGCATCTGTAAGAGTTGCTAACTGCTACATGGCTAAAATAAGAGAACCATTATAAAATAATAAATTACTATGAATTTAATAACTATAAAGCCTTACAAGATCCAGACTAGGCTGTTGTGCAGGTCGGGGTCGACAGACTCCATATCGTCCAGTGTGATGGGTTTGCCCAGCAGCTGTTTGTAGAAGGGCAGCGTGAAGCCCCCGTCGATGTAATGACCGTGGAACACCGCCATTCCCATAATGCGACCCACAAAGTGGAAGTACGACAGGTGCTCCTGCACATCAAACGGGTGTGTAAGGATGTACGCCTCCAATCAAATCAGTTTTATAGTTGACTTGGCTGTCAACAACCCAAGTCTCAACAGACTAAACTGCGGCTGCACACTTTAAAAAGTAAATGAATGATTCATACCGGGTTGACAGCAGAGTCTGGGTTAATCTGTAGAGTGTAGATGTCGTCTCTGGAGTACTGGAACAGGCCGTAGTAGGGGTTGAGCATCTCATGGGACAGTAAGTACAACCATTCCCTAACACACACACACACACACACACACACACACAGAAAGTGGGATTATGCAATCAAAATAATGCTTCAAGAAGCATAAATATTTGCGAGCATCGAAAGCCACGGGAAAAGATGACCATATAAACTCGATGTTACCTTGCTACTCCACCATAATCAAGTCCCTCTTCTCCTCTGAATTTGATCATCAGTCTTTTCCAGAGATCCTTTGGACGCATCTTCATCACCTGCCGGTACGACTCCTGCAACATGTGGAGTAAATGTCATTTACACCAACTTTAATGTCACAGAACAACAACACTGGAGGGACGTAAAAAATAATAAAAACTTCAGGTTATTCCTGTTGTGTCCGACACAAAAAATAAACCACAGCAGCGGACAGTCCGTCCAGCTGCATGTGCGGACGGACTCAATTTAGTTAGAGTGAGCAGTGGACGTATACTTTGATTATATAACAATGAAAGTTAACATGAAGGCCTTGATGTGTTTTAGTAAAAATATACATGGATTTCTTCTTTCAGATCAAGGATCGGCATGTTGCGAGCAAGAAGAGAACACGTTGCTTCAATGTCACAGAAGCTCTAGGATTACAGCAGAGAGTTATTACTGGCAAAGGATGAGAAAAGACCCGACTTCTGCAGCAGACATCTGCAGCTCAGCTCAGGCTCGACTGGGCCTGAGAACGCTGACATACTGAGGCTCGGTATGGGCTCTCTTTCATGTACACACTGCACACATGAGGAACGCTCAAGCCTACAATCAAACAAGTCAAACCAAAAATACAACTATTATAGTATTACAGATATAATAATTGATATAAAAGATCAATGTCACTTCATCTTATTAACTGTGTTTGTCTAACTAAGATGCCTCCTCCAGTTAAGTGAAACAGCGTGTCTCAAGAATCACACAGTTATCACACTAAAATCAAACTAAAGCGACTGTCAGTACGTGCATCCTCCCATGACGACATCGGGGCCGTGATAAATTGCAGTTCTGGTTCCTGCATGTAAACCTCAAGCGGACCTGCAGGGCTGCTTTTCACACTTCGCTTTCCCTTTTCCACAGCTGTCATATTGAAGGAGGATGAAGTCACATTTTTCATTGCTCAACTTGTAGTTGTGAAGTTATGTCTGGCCCACGAATAATTGCCACTGCGGCCTCAGTCCCTTTCCTCAACCCCCCCCCCCATCACTTTAGCTGCTGAAATCATCTTGAAGGAATGCCCTGCTTTGGTAGAACAAATGAATTGGAGAGAAAGAGAAAAAAGGAGAAAAAGAAAATTAAGAGACATTTTTTTTGTGGGCCTGTCTGTTCCTCTTTTCCCTGGAAACTGTAAAGTAGTTCTGAGTACTGGCTCTGGCCCGTTTTCTGGTGCACATCGTAAACGGAGTGGAAAAAAAATGACATTAAAATGCAAAGATATGTGGTTTGGAAGCATTCTGCTATTCTTTTCAGGCTTTGCACAGCGTGATGCTTTCAATGTTAGATGATGAACGAGTACTTTAACGCACATCATACAAATGCATTGTAAGTACTACTATTATTTTACTTATGTTCTTGTGTCTGCAGCTGTGCTCGGATATTCTTAGACAGAGTAATGTTTCCTTTTAGGGTATCAACCACATCAGAAATTCCTCTTAAGGGCACCGTGTTCATCAATGTCACTGCGTTCATCGAGATTTGTCGATAAACACATGCAGAGGAGAAATTCATAAAAACTAAGGACACAATCCTAATAAATATAAATTAAAGCTTACAGTATTTTTCTTGCAGTTTTTGAGTGCATTAGAACTGTGCTTTTTTTTCCGGTTTTTGTGTGTCTTACCTCAAATATCTCCTCACGGCAGACTTCGATGCGGCAGTGGCCGGCCTGGGGTTGTTGCTGAGAAAGTTCTTGCCGCAGGATTTTCAGCTTCTGCACCAAGTCTCTCTTGTATTTGGGCACAGTCAGGCACTCTGCCTCTTCGGGCAGCTGGGCTGGAGACAGAGTTTGCTGAGGAGCCCCAGGAACATCTTGATCATTCAACTCTGTAGGTTGACTGGAGGGATAAGTGGTCAAAAAGGGAGATGGATGATGAATGGTCCAAGAGAGAAAACAAGATATGAATGAGCAGATGGGAGAATAAAGAAGGGCCATGTCAGTATTACTCCCTGCTAATTTAAACAGAACAGTACACATCTTACATTCAATTAACACGGATAACTTTGTTTTTCTTCAAGTAAATGCAGCTGTGGCAGACGATCCGGAATATTTCCTGCTTGGTGTAATCCATCTTCTGCAGTACTTTGACTCCAATGGAGGAAACAGAGTTATAAAAAATGGAGGGATACATACTATAGGGATTCCCCTTCCAACTCAAATATCCTCTAACCACCAACATTCTGTGAGAAATTCCCTCTGTAGCCACCACCTGTCTCACAGCTCTAAAGCAGTTCCTCAGCGAGCACAAATAGAACCCAGATCTCATCAGTAAATCTGAAGCAGACCTGTGGACAGGATGGGCTTTTGTCCAGATGTTCAGTAAACATCACCGGCACACATACATGTAAGAGGGACGTAAATCCCAAGCAAGCAGCAAGACAATTATACACAAAGGAGGAGAATTTAGAAAAGATAGTTTTGGAGGCAGCTGGATGGTTTATTTGTCTCCTTCAGACAGCACTTCTCAAGTAGAACTCTTTGACCTTAAATCAAAATTCTAGCTCTGACGTCTGTACACCCCCCTCAAAGCATGACAAAATGTCATTTATGGTTATTTCTCGGTAGGTATCCCCGACTAACACCACCAACTACCAGACCAGCCACTCTTCCTCAAAATTCAAGGTGGAAGATTAAAAAAAAAAAAATTGTGCTTTTTGCTTTTAAACAATGAAAACCACTGCATTGAGTTTTGTGTTTAATGGATTAAACTGCGACCCCGTTTTGAAATTTCAGGACAGCACAATTAAATTGTGGAAAAGGGTGAGAACAGGGAAGAATAACTGCTGCAGACTGAACTAAAGCATTAACCTCTCTGAACTCTTTTACCATTTGTGGTTTGTATATTTTAAAGAAAACAAAAGGCTGATAAAATACAGCGCTGGCAAAAGGTGAGGCATGGTGTTCCATGTCTGGCTTCCTCCAACCCTCACTGTGGGGTTGGTGGTGGGATGCCTGGGTGGGCCTGGGAAAAATATAATCCATCTCTTCCATCAGCAGGACAGCAGCCCTCGCTGTCTTGTAGAGATGCTGAGCAGAGGTCGTCTTTAAAAGAAGCTACTCTTCAGCTGGGAGTGGAGTGTCAAGGCTGCTGCTGGCCAATCAGAGACCTTGATACTTTATTAGCAGGCACTGATGCTTATAGCATGTCAAAGAAAGTAAAATCACAAAGGAGCAGTCCTAAAAATCCATGTAGGAAGGATGAGAAGAAGAAAAGATGCTCTTAAACAAAAACAGAATGATCTGCTCTTGGCTGGGAGTTTAAAAAAAAACATAATAAAATGTAATTTTGACAGGATTTTTTTCTTCTCCCGAACACAAAGTGTAATTAAAGATGTTTCGACATTGGTTCATCATCTCCTATTTCAAAACAGGACAAGCTTGGCATGTTTCACAACAAACACATGTACAACAAAAGGCCAGAGCCAAAAAGGTTCCCATTGATGTGACAGATTGGATGAAATACCCTTTAAACTATGAAATTCTTTGTGAGACTCAGAGAATTTTACTACGGTTATATCAGGGTGGAAGGGGAGCAGGGAAAAATATTAGCCAACAGGAGAAATGAAGGATATAACATTTTCCAGAACATGGTCACCTGCAGCTGAACTTGCAGAGTCATGATAAGTCTCCAGCCTTTTTCTGTGCTTACACAGAGGCACACTGGGGGAGGGAGAAACCGTGTACTGGGGGCGCCTGGGCCCCATGTATGCGTATAAGAGAAAGTACTTTCTCTTTATTCCACAGCAGCTGGCACAGGTGGGCTGAAATTAGAGTTGAGTAGGTGTGTTGGTGTTAAACCACATGAACCGCCACCCAAACACACCCAGAGTATCCCCCCCCCCCCTCCAAGCCCGGAGAATCAAAGAGCCCTTTATGAGCCCATCTGGTCTGATTGTCGGCTGCTGCTCTGCTCTTTCACACGAGCCTGCAGAATATGATGCACGGGTAGTCCTCAACCTACAAACAATTGGTTCCGAGAGGTTGTTTGTAAGTTGAATTGTTCGTAAGTAGAATTGTTCGTAAGTCATTATTTATTATATTTCCATGTCATAAATTTGAAAAAACACAAAAACAAAACTGAACAAATTCCCAAAGCCTTTTGTTAGTCTGTGCAGGGCAAAGGTTTTAGTTACAGGTTTTTGTTCATATGAACATTTTTTGCTTTTAATGCACTTCCTCTGTGACTCACTGCCCTACTTGTGAAAAAAATCCTCTCAGCTGGCAGTGACGTTGCGAACACTGCCAGGTATTTTTTTTGGGAGGTTGTCTCATGGACGGGAATGTTTGTTCATTGTTTTTCCACCAAAGCAGTGGATCCTGATCCTCGTGTACCTACACAATTAAGCATCAGTGCCAGTTGTCTGATGCTGCTGTGAGGCTGCAGGTGGGGATGAAGCAATTGTGTACTTTTTCAGTCCCTATGGAAACGTATCATGGCCAATTCATCCAAACAGTCTTTGGATTAATTTTTTGGATACAAAATTCTATAAGTTGGTATTGTTTCCACTATACCTGACTAGATTTTTACATATCCCATATTTTACTGTTTGCCACACGGGACTCCTCTTCCTTTTTTGTCATTCTTCTGTTATATTTTGTCTGTGCGTGTGATGAAGAACCTGAGCAGGCAAGTTTCTTGTTTGTTAACTTATTTGTTTGCAACATTTAAACACAAAAGGGGGGTGGGTGGTGGAGGAGGAGCAAAGTTTGCCTGCTCTGCGCTGACACAGGAGCGGTGAGTCTGGTGACCTGGCTGTTTCCTTTTTGCTGAAATTGTATCATAGCAAACAAGACTGGAACTTAAAAGTAAAGACTTAATCTCACCAGGCTAGTATCAATCTGATACTGACGCAGACTTGGTATCCATATTACGATATTTGGATCGATCAGCCCACCACTAATGCATCGCAAGAGGTTGTTTTTTGTTAATGTTTGTTACTTTTCTGGCCACATTCCTTTAGAAGAAAAAAAATTGCACTCAAAGACGCTTTTTCACCTTAAATGGAAAAGTGGTTCATGTAGTGGTGCAGGATCATGGTGTCTACCTATCTGTCTTTTTCTTGTGTGCATGTGTGTGTTTTGTCAAATATTCTTAAATCCTGGTGTTGATAAATCGCAGACATCCTGACAGTGAGCCAGCAGCAAGACTGATAACTTTAACAGTTGGTGGAGGATGGCGGAGGGAGGAGAAACAGATAATAGACAATGAGTATTTTGTTTTGTAGCTCCTTGAATCGATTAGTGCATCTAACTCAAGGAAGAAATTTACCCCAAATTACTCAAAAACTAAAAAATCCAGTATTTTTATTTAACTCCATACAGATAGAAATTTGGCTGAACAGAACAGTTCTGAAATTCACTAAAAACCTGCGTTGCTCTCCTGTTCTCAGCAACTGAAGATGGACAACTAAAGAATTTCTTCAGACTTTGAAAAGACATCATTTACATCCAATTTCTATGATTAAACTTCACTGTAGGATTACCACAACTTGAATGAATGAAAATCTACACCAACACTTTGGCAGATGTTATTCAATCCGCTGTGACAGAGACTGTATAGAGAGATCACGTAAATTTTGTTGTTATTCATCAGTGTGTATCAGAGAAATGTACTCGAAGTTAGATCTTGTTAATTTTGATCTTTTCAAGGCCTTGACTCCCTCAAATATTTCCTAATAAGGACTAAGACAAGATGTTGATGATGTCGACTGGCTAACATACCTGAACCTGAACCCAAAACCAGTGGCTGCTCTGACACATATGGATACTATTTGTCCAAATGATGCTGATTTCCAAAATACGTAAGATGAAAAAAAAAAAAAAGTAATGGGGCTTAATTTCTACATGTCTTTATTTTCCATCTCCTAATGACTCCAGCCTCACGCATTAGTAGGCAAAACCACAGGAAGCTCCTAGTCAACAAAAATAGCTGAAACAGAGCCAGTGACATCCCCCATCCATCTTCTTGAAGAGGAGATGATCGGTTATAATTCACAGGTCACTGTCACAACTCAGTTTTTTAAAGATGTAATGTACTTTTACTTGTATTCTTTGAGAGAATTAGAGTTGGTGCAAAGCTAACGGCTGTGCTAACACATGTTTAGCATTATTTTTCCGGAGGGGGTCCACATTCCCCAGGCCACTGTTGGCTTTGCTGCCAGGAGCTAATCTTTAGTCATACGGACAGCAAGGCTGTACGCGTTTGGACATGAATGGTGTTCATATAAATATTAACCACAAGGAAGGTGATACAAGTACTCTATTTACATAAATACACACATCCTGGACATTTCCCTATGGAAAAGTATCATAGACAAGCTTTTTTGGAATAATAGAGTGATTTTGTGTGTGTGCACATCTGCGTGTGTGTGTGTGTGTGTATTTGAGTGACTGGCGTCTGGAAGTGTTTACACAGACAGCTGGGGTAAGAGAATAAAAAAAAACCTTAAATCTGTGAATGATAATTACATTTTTCACATTGCATTGACCGAGAGCAAGCCTGTCACAGTCTACAGTTTGTTGTCTGCATGCAAGATGCCTGCCCAACTGTGTGTGTGTGTGTGTGTGTGTGTGTGTGTGTGTGTGTGTGTGTGTGTGGGGTTACCTGAGGTCAGTGTTTTGGCTGTCCGTGGCCACACGCGTACCATTTGGACTTGGACTGGTGGTGAAACCGGGACGTGAAGGGAAAGAGGGAGAAAATGGCAAAAAAAAAAAAAGTGAAAATGTGAGAAACAGAGATGAGTATAAGAATTGGAGCGTTGAAGTCAGCAGAGGACAGAATTAAAAAAAAAAAAAAAAAAACAGCCAGACAAGACAGACAGATTAAATTTAAAAGCAATTCAGGGTACAAAAACAAAAGTACATTACATAGTACCGTAACATTAACGACAAGCAAGAAAAAGAGGAGAAAAATAATAATAAACCAGAGAGGAAGCAGAAAAAACGGCAAAGACGCCCAAAATACCGACGGAGGAAGTAAATGAGAAAGACAGGAGGAGGAGGTTAGGGCGGTCAGACAGAAACATACGACAGGAGAAAGGACAAGATGAGAACAAAAACAAAGAAAAAAAAACCATGATGGCCAACAGTAGTCAATGATTATCTTACAGCAGACATATTCATTGCTAATGGATTCATTACAAATTCCTTTTTATCAGGGGAATCATTTTTTTGTAAATAGTTCCAAGTCATGATACTCTGGTTGTTGGCATTTCACTGCAATTACTGCTCATTTTTGTCTCCATTAGAGGGAACCTTTCAGAGACAAAAGAACCATCAATAATCTTCACAAGTGGACATGCAAATTTAACTGCAATGACATATTAAACCTCTTATGTTACAGAGTTTAAGATGAGTTGTATGTCAGTACACTGCTGCTTAAATATGGAATGAAAAAAACACTTTAAAAGAGAAATTACAAAAGTAATTGGCAAGAAATCAAAACCACACAGTCATGGAAATGTCTTGTTTTCACTGATGCTTGATAAAATAACATGACTGGGACTTACTTCAGAACTAGATGCAGGTTAGCGGAAAGTCGCGGGTCTGTGAATTGTGTTGTCCGATTGTTGTGGTCAACAAAGTAGACCCGGCCAGTAGCTGTGTTTCTTATCTCCCAGCCTGGAGGCAGTGGTCCCAGTTCCTCGCAATTCACATTGCTGAGATCCCTAAACCAAAACACAGACACTAATTTACAACAATCGTTATATTAATTTTATATCATTCTACAATACAAACATGTACCCACTGATCATTGCTAAAGCTATATGTAGAGAGATAGATCATACTTTGTTAATCTCGAAAGGAAACTACGTACCGTCTGTTCTGATCAATCACATATTCAACAAAATTACACAGAAAACAGCACAGCAGTCACAATAAATACAGGTATCAGGAGAAAAGGTAGAAAACAGGTACAGGTACGAGGAGAAAACAAGCACACTTCCAAGGACAAAGCCTCCTCAGCGCTGACGTTAACTGGTGTGTGTTAATAACAGTGTGCGTGGAGGTACTAATAGGGGATACTGGTGGATCCAATGATGTCGGAAGTCCAGTGAGTGAAATGGCCCGGTGATGACCCTCATGTCGCTCCAGACCTCCCGCACCCTCAAGTAGAGTCTAGGTACTTGCTGAGCCTTCCTCAGGGGTGGCTGTGTATGTCCCCTGGGCATTAGTGTATTACTGATCAATTGTCCTGTTCTTCCGGTTGGGGCAGTTCACACACTGGACCATTGTGGGAACTGATGGTCCAGTGTGGGTCTAAGGTGACATGATTGAAATCACCTGAAATGATGAACAGAGGCTCACACGTAGTCTCAGGGTTCACCAGTGGTGGAATGTAGTTAGCCAGGACAATGACGTGTGAAAACTCACATGCCAGGTAGTATCTATTTCTCTTAACAGCAGGGTCACAAACGCACTCAATTAGAGGACAAGACCAGAATGCTCAGGAAAACCCAAGACTGTCAACAAGCATTGCCGTTAGCCTTCTGACAAAGTACTTGCTGTAATTTCTTGGCTCATCTTCTCTCTTCCAGCAACATTCCTGTCAGAAGAAACCTCAACTCTGAAGCTCTGATCTGGGACAAACATGGAGCCTTCAGGAGAGACTGCCTGTGTATGTGAGAACTCTGTCCTTGTGTAAGTGAGGACACTCCAATCAGGGACAAAAACACATGCCTCGTCACTACATCCTGGCTCACTTTAGGAGCTCTGTTCAGAATGTCCTGGCCCTGGTTTTCTGCTGTAAGCTGGATGTTAAATGCATGCGTTTCATTTCCAAGCAGCAGTTTCATCAAGGCGTAGCTAAAAATGTAATCCAATCGCTGTATGAAATCTTATCTGGGTTACAGAGTCTGACTGAATGCAGAACCACGGGCCGATGGCATGTTCAGTGCTGCATCAGTCCAAAAATGTTCTTCCAAATTAACATGGGACTCAGGGGGTCATTAGTTTGGCCAAATCTGGCTTGAACCAAAACCAAAATGTATTCAATGAGAGCGCTAGTAGTAGAGTTTTTGTTCTCAGCTCAATTCAGGCCAGTTTACGCCAGTCCGTTTTACGATAATGTGTGGTTTGATATCAAGATTCAAATACTGCAGGCACAGGACATTTTAACTTGACATGCTTCTGTCAATGAGTGGAGGGAATTATTCTTAAATTAATAATTCTTCACCACAACTATCAAAACAAATAAAAAATGCTTGAAAGATGCAAATCTGGAAAATATAGATAGAACAAAATTACCTTGGCACACGGGGGTCATGCCAGGTGCTGACTCCAGTCTGTGTATGGAGGAAGTAGACCTGACCTTGCTGAGTTGTTCTTTGTTCTGTAACGGAGACAATTCATTAAAATCAACGTCACAGGTGAAAACAACCCTAAAACGAGCTTCTGAGTCCTAATCAGCTCAAACAGGTACAGTATTGTGAGATTTTGCATTTTGAGAGTCTCTTCAGGTGTACGCCAATGTCTAATGTCTATTAGTTCCTCCCCAGTCTCCGGTGAGTTCATCCAAAGAGGACTGAGGCAACAAAATATGGTATAAACTCATCAAAGACCTCAATGAGTATTTTTCCAGAGTTCCTTGAGGGACGCTAGATGCCTTCTAGCTCTGAAAGTCATACCTCCATATTAATGTCAAAATCTCAAAAGAAATGGAAAGGAAAATGTTTTTACTCTTTGAAAAACCCACAAATATCATTTAATGAAAACAAACAAGAGAACTGAGAATGCCAAAAAGAAATCACAAAATAATTGTTCCTCATTGGGTGGTTGAATAGTTGCTTCCATCCAGCTCAAGGATGAATGGAGAAAGTGTGTGAATGTTGGCACAAAGTCTGCTTGCTGCAGGGTTGTGGTGTTAATGTGTGTATACTGACCCCCTAATCCATCACTACCCCCCACCCTCAACTTCCTACTGGCAAAACTAATTTCCTACCAAGCTCTCCGTCTCCTATTTCCCTGCACACACTCACTCTTTTCCTTCTCTCGTGCATTCTCACCACACCCAGCCACTAGTTCAGAGGGTTCAACTGAGGAAGAAACTTCATGAACCTTTGGGCATCAGTGACTCACTTTGTTCGACCTCAGCTTGTTTCAGCGGACACAGCAGGACATTTCAAAAGGGAACAGGTCCAATAATGCCATTGAGAATTGCTGGTATACAGCACATACTTGAGAATAATTTCTTTTGCAGACTCTGTGGGTACTTACTGTGAGTTGAACTGTGGCTGACTGTGAAAAAAGTGCACTTATCCACAAAAATTAAATAAAAATAACTGATGTTGGAAAATACGCTTGCATAACTTCTGCATTATTGTCCAAATGCGTCTACATGCCTCAAAGAATTACAGAATTACAGAACCAAGGCAGTCACAGACTGCAACATCCCGCGACACCACTGAATTCAAAATTTTACCCTCACCTACTTGCATAGGTCAAAGATCAAAGCTAGTGCTCTGACCTACTTTCATAGATCGAAGCTCGAGCCTTGATCTATGGTCTTACTCACACTAGCTTCCCTCCTCTTTCTATCTAATCCGGTTCCTGAATGTAAAAAAGTTTAAATTTGACCTTGACTTACTTTTCTCAAAGTCAAGGTCATCATCTCATTTTCATCCCCTTTGCTGTCTGAGTGATGTGCTTTTTGTTTCATCTTTCTATCTGCAACGGTTGTGAACATATTTGGTGGACTAACAGACGGACCAACGGACAGACAAACACACGAAGGCTGACAATTACAATACATCACCGCTTTGAAGAGGGATGTAACAAAATTTTTGATAAGCGCCATCTATCACCAAACATCAAGCTATGAATATCTTGCTTTCTCACTTTTTATTTGATGCACAGCCATCTACTGACAGTCAAGAACACTGGGAAGCATTCAAGGAGAGGAGCAGAGAGGGAAGCGAGTATGAAGAGTAACTTCATTCTATTCATTTAAAGAAACGTCTACTACTGGTCAGGTTAATGAACAAAAATCCAAGGGGAAGTCATTATGTCCATATCGTCCATGTACAGATTGTAAAGCCCTTTGAGACATTGTTTGTGAATCTGGGCTATATAAGAATAAATAAACTTGAAAACTTGAATTATGTCTTTAATTTCCAAACCTGGATATTATGTTTTATGCACCAGTGCTTCACCTGAGCTTGTCTTTTTGATCTAAGTGAAAGAAGTGTCTTATGTTATGCAGCATGACTGTAGCAGACATTCTAACATACAAGTATTTGCATCTTTACCACCAACAGTCTGGACATTTACACAATTCTCTCACTGTAACGTATAATAATAAGTAAATATTAACTGTAAACAAGAGTGGCAACATTGAGCAACCAAATACATCTATTATGGGAAGACATCCGAATGAGATTAGTCGGGCATTATTATATGTTGAAACAGTGTTTATAGTTATGGATTGTATTCCTTTACAGCCCAAAAATAGAAAATAAATGGGCCTGGGAAGCAATTAGGAAGTCAATAACCTTGGTTGATTGTTCCACCTTTGGTTTTGAGACAGTTCCCACTGTTGTGACTTGAATGTTACACATCCTAATCCTTGGTTCTTTCTCCTAATCCTGCTTTACTCTTATTACGCACAAAAAAAATCTTAATTCACAAGTGTTTCTCACCGTAACCCTCCGGCAGGTCAGGCGGCGTGTGTAGGTGTGTTCGACTCATGTAGTTACGATGTCGCTGTGACCGAACCCGCCTCTCCTGGACCTGTTGGCCACCCGGTGGGCCACTGGCCTCAGCCCCATTCACAGGAGTCATAACTGGTGTGTTCTCATCTACCACGCAGCTCAACGGACGCCCTGGGCTCGAGCACTCCGTTGCTGGCCTGGAAGAGAGGAAAGAAAATTATCTATATATGTCTATCTATATCTGTCTATATAAATATATATATGAACATGTTTGTATATGAAGAAATTTGGGTGTAAACTCAATTTCTGTCAGATTTGCAAGTATAACTTTTAATATCAGATATACAGATATTTTTAGAACAAACCAGAAATACAGTAATAGTTTTTAAAGAGCTTTTTGTCTGAATAATGCTACCGTGAGCTGAATAATGCACGTGTTTTCATTCTGAGACTTACACAGAGAGGGATGGAGTGCATACGACTGTGATAAAGTGTAGCCGTATTATTTTTTCTTGTGATGTCCAGACATATACACACAATTATGTTCACTTTTAGTCGATAGCTTTTGTAATGTGTCTTCATGAACCATAATGTTTTACAGTTATGGTCAAGATTAAATCGACACACAGAATCATAGCTTTCATAAAAGCAGACAAAACATCCTCCAGTAGATTGGTTTGTGTGTTTGACTGCTATGAAACAGCAGAAATTATCAACAGATATCTCATATGCAGACACAAACAGAGACAGGCTGGCAGACTGACATTTACTGTATCTCTCTGTTTAGCATGTCTGATGACTGTCTGGCAACAGAAGTTACTGACGCCTTGTTATCTTAAACTTTGGTCCCTTGTCTGTCAACCAACAAAACACCCCTTCCCCAGTTCATGCAGCCTTCCTCCCTCTCGTTTCCTCTTTCTCCCTTCT
Organism: Antennarius maculatus; assembly: GCA_013358685.1. Lineage (NCBI taxonomy): Eukaryota > Metazoa > Chordata > Actinopteri > Lophiiformes > Antennariidae > Antennarius > Antennarius maculatus. Next base: position 22,909,641 of record CM023612.1, read on the forward strand.
CACCAGTGGCTTATGTCTCACTCTGTTTTCCTTGGTTCTTTCCTTCAAGTTAGTTCAAACTTTTTTGTTTTTTGAGGTATTTTTTTTCACCAATAACTACAGTTTGTCCTCTCACAAGTAACTCATGGACCACACTGCAAAGTTTGCCAGTTAATGAACAAGACCCAGCTTTATGTTGGGTAGCTCCCTTAATGGATCCAATGATATGGGCCAAGTAGGAAGGCGGCACTTGTTCCTGCAGGACAGAGGCCAAGTAAACTCCGGCTGCGCGACTGGCTGGCGAGTCTACTGAAGCGCGTGTGTGTGTGTGTGTGTGTGTGTGATGTGGTGAATGACTTGACAGAAATGTAGTCATAACCGATAGAACATTATTGTCAGGTTCAACAGAGTGTTTGTCTCATTTGTTGTGCATGACATCAGCATGACATTTGATGAATTGAATTAAAGATTCTGGATTATTTCATTTAAAGGTTATTATTGGGACACCTGAATCTGGAAAATTAAAATCAGATATACAGTACCTGGTAGGTCTCTCCCACTGTGTAGAACGGGTGGTGTGGTTAAGGTACTGTATCCTTCCAGAGGCTGTCCTCCTCTCTTCCCAGCTGAAGAGAGAAACCAACAGGTTAGAATCCAAACTATAATACATTTTTGTTCATTTTCAACATCTCTGTAAACATGCCTTTCTCGCAGCACTACCAACATTGTACAGTAATCCCTCACTTACTGGCGCTTTAAAATGTACGGCTTCACTACATCGCAGATTTTAGCAGGGTAGTCACGTGATACTGTACTCGCATACTATTGGCTGACAGCATCCGGAAGTGCGCTGCATTCCAAGACTCACTAAACGCAGCGCACTACCGTGTATTAAAGAAACACTGTTCTTTAATACAAAAGTGTTTTAAACAGTCAATAAGTGTGTGGGGGAAAAGGTAATACATATATAAGGTGGTTTAACATCAGTATGGGGAGGGTTCATGAACGTTCATATTCCCGTAAATAGTAAAATAAATAGTTTGTTGCTATACTGCAGAATTTTGTTTTTCACGGCTGGTCCTTGGACGCATTAACCGCGAGTAACGATTACTGTATTGTGTACTAATGGCACAAATGTCATCACAAATCATACAGCCTTCTTTACAGCTTCAAGAAGAATTCTTCTAAATACTATATACTGTAGATATTTAAAAGAAAGTTTAACTAGCTTCCTGAAGACGTCCACACTGAAGACTATTTCAAATATAATTTGTCTTTAATGTGATTTCAGCAGCTCAAGAAAAAGAAAAACTTTGAACAAAAGCATAGCAGTGTGTACAAATGTGGTAGCCTCTTTTTTAAAGGGAAAACTTATAATACTGACCCATCAGGTAAGTCATTGTCAAACAGACGACTGCAATCGACCACTGGTCCTCCTGTCCCAATGCGATCTCTGGACTGAAGACTTACTTCACATAAACAAAGACAAGAGATGCTATTGATCAATTTGATTTTTTTAAATTTTTTTTAATTTTCTTTGTATACCCCTCTTGGCCTGTCACCATTATGCAACTATTTGAGCAACTTTTGTTTTGCATATTCATTAGAATTCCTTACATTCTTTAGTATCAAAGAGCTGGGTGAAACAAACGTCAGATTTCAATCACAATTTAAGATATACTTTATTGATCCCATAATGAGGAAATTTAATTGTAGCAAAAATGCATACAATAGTACAGCAGTACAAACCTATTATATCATCACCTTGTGCTTACTAATCATTAATCATTGCAGATTAATAACAAAATGACATGACATTGTGGACAGACATCCTCCCTAGAAAACTTGCTAGCTACAGTGGGGAGAACAAGTGTTTGATGCACTTCCAATTTTGCAGGTTTTCCAACTTACAAAGCATGTAGAAGTCTGTAATGTATATGACAGGCATCCTGTCTGTCATATACATTGAGACTGTGAGAAACGGAATGTAAAACAAAAACTAATGACTGTTAGGTAATTAATCGGCATGTTATTGCATGAAACAAGTATTTAATTACCTACCAACCAGTAGGTATACTGGTTCTCTCAGACTTCACGTTTTATTTAAGAAGTCCTACTGTTCTCCACTCATTACCTGTATTAACTGCACCTGCTTGAATAGTAACGAACCTGTCTAAATTCCACTCGCTGTATTTATATTTATATACAGCCCTGAAACTTGATGGATCTGGAGAAGATCTGTATGAAGGAGTGGGCTAAAATCCCTGCTGCAGTGTGTGCAAAGCTGGTTAAGAAAAAGTCTGAGTAATTTCTGTTTCTCTGATTTATCAAATACCAGCATTTATGTAATGCAATAAAAAGCTAATATATTAATTACTTAAAAATCAAACAATGTGATTTTATCACTCGCAGTTGAAAAGTACCTTCAATAAAAATTACAGATTCCTACAGCTTTTTGGTGGGAAAACCTGCAAATCAGAGTGCATCAAATACTTGTACTCCCCCACTGTATGGAGTGTATCTTTTGCTTGATTTGTCCGATCTATAAACAGTTGTTTTTTTTTAAATTCCAATGTAAAGTAACAAGATCGAAATTGTGTATTAATAACTTTGGGTTCTTACCAACTATTTGACCTCTAACGCTATCGTTGTCATTGGGGCCAAGTTTGTTCAGATCCAATCTCTGATCTGCAGGGGCAAAAACAAACAAAACACATTGGTTCAGTACCTGCCTCATTTATATCCATGAAATGATCCAGGTGCTAAAAGGATGAACAACTTCTTGCATTTCCATTAACTGAGTGCAGAATATGAAAACATACAGGTAGCCACAGATGTGAGGTGTCTCATTAAGACTCTGAAAAATTATCCAGGAAGGCTTCCGTCAATGCACAGTGGACCAAAATACAAAGAAATATTAAATTTCAGTCTAAAATTGCCATTTGAGGTCACTTAAATGCCATTACTACTCTAAATACAGAAGTACTATTCCCTAAGACTTACCAGGTGCAATAACAGGACATAAAAACAACACATAATAAAATACTGTGGAGCATGTAGCAAAGGAAGAGAATGAGGACGAGTTATTGTCGGTGAGAGGCAGAGCTGGCACAAAAAAAGATTGTCACCACTACCATCACTAGCCTTTTTTTCATCATCTGTGATAAACCGTAAAGTATCAAAGGTACAAATATGGTGGGGCTCGCTTGTTCATATCTCCGAATGTTCATAAGTTGAGGACAGACTAATCAGGTCTGTAGAACCTGATTAACCTGATTACAGGACTGCACAATATATTGTTTTTTCATGAACACAGCAATGTGTACATTCACAAAATATCACGCATACCATAGCACAGGATGGGCAATGTTAAGTATGATAAATAAACTCAAACATGCAATGCTCCAATGTTTTGCTGCTGCAATGTATTTGCTTGACAAAAAGAACATGTGGTTCTCATAATCAGTGACTAATCTACAAGTGCAGTTTCTCTCATAAAATGCGTGTGTGTGTGTGTGCGTGTTTGTGTGTATGTGCGTGCATCTGTTCCGGATATGTGTCCAGACTAAACAGCAATGGTCTAAGCCTTACATGGCTGGAATAGTAAGCCGATTTTTCTCTTAAATAAGAAGAGCGAAACGGAGAGAAAGAATGTTTACAGACCTTTAACCACATGCCTTCACCGCACAACTCTGTTCCTCAAATTTAGGAAAATTACATGTAATAATCAAACTATGTGTTAAAGTGGATGTGCATGATCTGAGTCTCTTCAATGCAGATTAATTCTTGATTAAATTAGTTCTTGATATCGGCCTCCATTTACATTTTTTTCATGTCTGAAAGCATAAAAGAAATATAACTACTTTATATAATTTGCTGTTAAAACACTAGAAACGGTCAAACTACATGTTTCAAAGTGAGGTGGACAGACACATGTAATCAGTAAATTCATTTAAAAGAGGTGTGCCGAGTTTGTACGTTCAGAAATGGGTGAACTTAAACTATGTGCGTGCCATAATACAGGAAGTGAAGCTCAGTGCACAGACAGATGGACTTCTAGGAAACTAGACAACAATACTGCTGTATTACCACCTTGGTGTGTGTGTGTGTGTGTGTGTGTGTGTGTGTGTGTGTGTGTGTGTGTGTGTGTGTGTGTGTGTGTGTGTGTGTGTGTGTGTGCGTGAACAAGTAAGACTGTTTTGTATTACTAGTGTTTGTATTGGATGATGAAGTGACTGAGCTATGTGTATCACAATTACTTCCAAACCAAGGCAGCAATTCTAAAATGTCTGTGTTCTTGTATTTGTTTGTGTATAGTACATGTATGAGGGACGCTGTGTATGTGACTGCTGTACAAAGGACAAAAGGGATAACATGAGTGCCAGTGTCATGTTTCTTCCTCTTCCTGTGATGAAGTATAATTTCCTTATTTTTGCCATGCAGTAACCGGATGGTCTAGAGCACATGTCAAACTCAAGGCCCGGGGCCAAATGTGGCCCTCTACATCATTTTATGTGGCCCGTGAAGGCATAAAAGGTCAGTGTCCAAAAATTAATAGATAAAAAAAAAAGAAAAGTCTGCACTGAACAAAAACTACATTTCCCACAATGCAGTAATTGAGCCTATTTTAACTTTGACAAAAACGTTTTGAACGAAGTTAACGTCCCAACTTAGTTTGATGTTATTTTTCTTTATTCATTGGATAGTTTGATCCTTGATTGATGAAGTTCTGTGGGTTTAATAACCTGGCAAATAAAAAGAATTTATGTTATAACAGAGAAACATTTTTTCTGTGCAACTGTAATGAATTGAATAAGTAATAAATTCAGTTACTTAACATTAAGGAGTAGTTGCATTTATTTTACATTACATTGAGTTACATTTAGTTACATTTATTAGTTACATCTGGCCCTTTGAGGACAACCATGATACTGATGTGGCCTTCGGTGAAAATGATTTTGACCCCCCTGGTCTAGAGCCTATCGAAAACTATTTCTTAAAGCTGTGGACAAACATTGGTCCTTTGGCTCGGGCTGATTTCTGGCATTATGAGATAATCGACATCAGCAGGGAGCTGTTTCATTGGCTGATTAAAACAAAAATATCTGCAGTCAGACATCTGCAGGCAAGATAGTCAGTGTGGCTGCTGCAAAAGAATGTTAGCATGCCCCTCTCCCCTTGTGCCATTCAAAAGATGTTAGTTGGAGCTGTTTCGCATTGGCAAATATGGCAATGCTGAAACAAACTATCTGTACCTATGAGGAAATGATAAATTCTTTAAAAGCTCAAGTAGCTTAAAATTCATTGAAAGAGGCAAAATTCAACCAGAGGGACAATACAATGAAATAAAAACACTGTCAAATTTTATTTTGGCAAAATATAGATCACGCCAAAACCATAATTGTCTAACAAGAAATAATTTCCTTGTTTACCAACTACTGTTTTCTACAGAGACAAAAAGAGCTGTTGATTTTGTGTGCCCAACACTAGTATTTTCTACTTAATTCTACTTTATGGCAATACAAAAGTTTTAAATGCTCCTGATAAGGTGGGCTAAAACTTATTTTTCCAATACAAAATCTTACTTTTCTGGGCATTTATTTAGCAGAAACAGATTTTTCTACTTACAAGACAAAGAGTTCACATACCTAGGCAGACAAAACCATTAAAAGAAACAAGAGTATTAACATGTCAAATTTGATTTTAATTTGTTATTATTAAACAAATTATTAAAATGTCATGTGACATCGACACCGCAATTCTAAAACCTAAATCTGTCAACCTGTATAAACTACTCTCAATTCTTTAGTGATGCATTTATTGTGATAGGAGTTGGCATCAGCGATTTTACATCTTGGCAAGTCACAATACAATTTACTTGTAGTCACTGGCGTTTTCGAATGTGAAATTTGGTTGAAAAAACATCCAAGAAATTACACTTTTATTAAAATAACTCTGAAAAAGCTTGCGGGGAGTGACTGACTGAACCGAATGGATGCATGCCATGTTTTAAAAAAAGGAAAAACCAGTATGTGGTTTTGCTTCATGACTGTCTCAGTTCAGGCAGTAGAGGAACTGCCAACAAGCCAGGCAAGGCTAACAAGCATGAGGACTGCAAAGAAAAACCAAGTCTCAGTTAGTTAAAAATCAAGATGCAGAACTTCGGGACAGCAGTGTGAAGCCCAGATGAAAAACTAACCATCTTGACAATATCTCTGTGCAAAACCGTTGCTTTTGCTATCTATGTATTTATATTTGTAAAAGAAACCTTCTGGTTAACCAAAATTTTTCAAACTACTATTCCAAACATGCAGCCTTTTCCTTCTTTTTGCATTGTGTCAAACATCTGCACGAAAGCAGGAGAATGCTTCCAACCAAAATATGCTATTTACTTCCTTGGAAAAAAAAAAAAAAAGAATCACACAACAAATGTAAAATAGTATGTGGCCTTTATTCTAAGCTACAAGATGTTTACAGGCAATATTTTTTGATACGTGTAGGCCAGCTTACGAAACAGCAACACATGTAACAGAAGGTTAGAGACTTATTAAACCTGCTGCAGCAAAAAAAAAAAAACAAGCACAGGGAAAGTATGCAGTCCACAATTTTGTCTGTCTACGGTGTTGTCAACATACATCTTCTCTTTTCCTTTCGGCTTTTCCCTTCAGCGGTCGCCACAGCCAATCAGTTGCCTCCATCTAACCCTGTCTTCTGCATCCTCTTCTCTCACACCAACTACCTTCATGTCCTCTTTCACTACATCCATAAACCTCCTCTTTGGTCTTCCTCTAGGCCTCCTGCCTGGCAGTTCAAAACTCAACATCCTTCTACCAATATATTCACTATCTCTCCTCTGGACATGTCCAAACCATCTCAGTCTGGCTTCTCTGACTTTATCTCCAAAACCTGTCAACATACATATGTGTGTGTAAATACACATAAACGCGCATACATCTCCAGACAGGTGTAAAGAAAAAAAAATACAAATATGTGTGCATCCACGTGTGAAGAAAAGGGGCACAAAAGGAAAAACACAATCAAATATGTGGTGAAAATAAGTAAGAGACTGTTAACAATATGATGGGCATATTTGTCATTCAAATTCAAGTGATTACCGAAAACCTGTCTGCTTCACATAGTACAAAACTTGACTAACAGGCAACCTCTTCAGGTACTGCTTTGAGCAGGCCAAACTCATGTGAACCCTTGTTCACAACTGTTGAGTTGTACAAATATTGATTGCATATAATGGATACTCACAGCCAGTGTCTTTGAGTCTGTTGATGGTGTTGGACAGAAGGCGAACACAGCCAAGGAAACCTGCACCTTGTTTTTTGTGTATCTTCTTGTGGTTCCATACACTGATGGTGATTGAGTCTGCCTTTCCAATATATCTGATAGAGGAAGTGAGCAAACAACACAGGTCAATGACAACATATATCTAATTTTAAATGGCTCAATAAAACATGGTTTGGGGTAATTTGTGCCAGTTATAAGAACAATGTAATGACAAAAACAAGCAACAATGTTAAATGAATTCATTAGCAACACTTACAAAAAACTGAAAAAATACATGGAAGAATAACAAACATTTTAACTTTTGTTGCAGTTACTTTTCCAACTGCCAACTGCAATACGTGGTGCAAAGTTTCAGCATGCAGTCAGATCGGCTGATTTTACAGTAAGTGTGTGTGTGGCTGAGCTTGTGTTTGTGCAGATTTAGCACAGTTGTGGCCAGTCTAGTCGTGGTTGAAGAATGAAAACACAGGAAGTCCCCATGATCTGCACACCGACTGTCTGAGATCCAGACAGAAAACAGTTCAACATTCAAACACACACACACATACACACACACCTTGTAGTCACTGCATGAATATCACAAGAGCGGGGTTTCCCTACTAAACATATCAAAACATATGGGCTTGATGTTGAGTAGTTAGAACCACTTGGGTAATTTTAGAATGGAGATGAGCATTTCTGCTCAAAATGGTGAAGTTGTTCACACTAACAAACCCTAAACTGACTTTTTTTTTTTTAAATTTCAAACAGAGATTCACAAAACACTAGCTTTTAGCTTAGCTCCCTCACCTATGTGCACTTGTGTAATTCAAATGACTCTCTGAGAAGGTTGAAATGCATTACTTTAAAATCTCTCATGTGATTTTCTGGCGGTTATGAGATTAATAAATTAATGGGCAAGGCACCACCTTGGAGCTTTTTGCTTTTTGCCATCTGATATATCATTGTAGGTAGCAAGGTAACCATGACAACACCTCCATGTGACTGGCTAAAAAATGACTCTCATTGTGTGCATTTTTTTTTTTTTACAGATATGAGCAACATAGCAAAGCTACCAAAACCCAAGTAAGGCATGAAGATCCCTCGCAGGATCAACATCATGTGGGAAACGACACAACTGCCTTAAGCAGGCTGGTGATGGGGGTGTGGCAGGCTGGCAATCTGCCAAGCCTACTCTGCTTTCATGTTAGCCATTTCCTGAACCAAAGGAAGAGGCCAGGGGTCGTTGGCAGGAAGTGCCCCGATGAGAGAGTAGGGATCAGGAATAGGGTATAGAATTATGTAAAAGGATAAGTGGAAGTGACGTTGATGCTGACAGGGCACAAAAAGCGTTGCAAAGTGGTAGGTGCCTGAAAATTTAAGTGTGCCAGTAAAGTCATGATTTATCTGTGGTTGAGGAAAATGATCAAGGTACCATGACAATCAAATAGACGCTGGGTAACAGTGGGCTTATAAAATGTTTTTATAATATCTCCAGTGTCCATTAAGAATTCTCCCTCTCTTAGTCACAATCATTTTCCAAAGCTACACTTACAAACAGGGAGTATGGTGCACTTGCATATCAATAAATAACAAGGCAGTCAGAGACTGCAACATCCCGCGACACCCCTGAATTCAAAATTTTACCCTGACCTACTTTCATGGGTCAGGGTCATTGAATAAAAGATCCACCATCCAACATGTAACTGGTGCATTCTATTTCTCAGGTATAAAAGTGAAAAAGGTGACCTTGTTTTTCAAGGTCAAGGTTGTGATCTAATTTTCATCCCCTTGCTTCCCTGAATATATCTCAGACCATAGATCAAAGCACTAGCTTTGATCTATGGTCTGAGATATTTTCTATCCTGAGATATTTTTGCACATCCAGTATCTCAGGAACCAGATAAGATAGAAAGACGAAACAAAAGGCGTAATATGTGTGAGTTGTGTTTCTTACCAAAAAGCCCATATGTATATGGGCTTTTTGGTAGGAAACAACGCACACACATTCTCTCTCATAGCCCATATACATAGGTCTCAGAAATGCCTGATACGTGGAAGGTCTGAACTCTTACTCTACAGATGTTCTGTAGACATCTCCAAGGATTTAGAGATGTGTTTTTTTCACGCAGTAAAAACATGACTAAATCTACATTCTTGGAACACTTAACATATTAATTCCACACAGAGACGTGCAAAACAGCAAAATCAGTATGCTGTTCTGTAGTTCAGTTACAGCAATACTATATTGTACTTTTTACCTTCGAACACAAAAACTTTTGTTTCTTAATGAGACATAAATGGCACACTGCAGCACACTGCTCATGATGGTTGTTAACCTACAAATCATAATGTTGGTTCCATTTGGGGTCCAACGTATTTCTCACAGTATCTGTTGAGTGGCATTGTCCTGAGCCGTCCACCACCACTTTGGCAAAAGGATCTGGCAAGCCTGTGAAAAGAAATAGTAGGAAAAAAGGTTTATTTTTAACTGTTGAAACCTACAACCAAACAACAATACAGGTACTCCTTTCATGGTGGAAACACATAATGAAACTCATCTGACACGATTTTAAGAGATCACACTCACTAAAGTACTGGTTCGCAGAAAAGTATATAACAGCAGAGGTTGCTAACTTAGGTCCTAGACATCCTATTTTGATGGTCGCCAAATGAACTGCATGGGTCCAACCAAGTCAATAGCTTTCTTACCACTGCACAAACAAGGTGGTCTTTGTGAAGTGGGGCATAAAACACTCACTGCTGTCTATAAGCCAAATTACCACCTGGGGACAACAAATCTTTAGTCCAGTGATTCTCAAATAGTCGGGGGGTGCCCTCCAAGGGGCCAGGGGGGCGGTGTGTGACCCCAGTGAATGTTCAAGGAAAAACTACCGTTTGCTTTTTCATTAATGTACCAGAATAAAATGTAATTTCACATCCACTAGGTAGGTGGCGCTCTCACGTTTACATGTAATGTGCCATTAATGTAATTAATAGAACGTTTCCCGGGAGTATTTACTCCTCTGCTGTGATGTATGATTTATTTCACTGAGCATGCACACACGCACACGCACGCACAAATCTTCTACTTGTTAGAGGATATATCTCCAGGCACTGAAACTTAATGTGAGTCAAACCTGTTAAGTTACTTCCTTTTGTGGTTGCATGTAAGCACGTGTGTGAAAGCAATGTGATTCATTTCCATGACTTCCAGCTGAAAACCATCTATTGATTCAATAGGTGATTTTATCATGAACAAAAATGGCAATTAATTAAGGTAGAGGATATGTGTTGTTTGGGTGTTTAAAAACATACTGTCAGCTGAACCAAATTACATACAGCCTTCCACACAATATTTGACACAACACATTTTATAACAAAATACCCAGTTACAAGTAGAAATGTCTTCTTTGCTAAACAGTGACATTTACAATTACAGTGAACTACCATGAAATTTCAGCAATTTCAAGTAATTTAAATAGTATCTAGACCGGGGTGCTCATGAACATTACGGTAGTTGATTGTGACGGAGATTGTGACCGTAATTTGGGCAGATTGCATGACATTCAAAAAATAGGTGTCAGCACATGCAACAACACTAACAAGCTGGTTAGCCATTGGATAGATCGTTTGACAGATATAAAATAGATATCAGTCTATCAACCTTCACCTGATTGACACACAGGGCAGCCAATCAGATGCTATCTGACTTTTTCTTGAACTCTGGTCATCAAGCATGTGCAGACACAGTGCTAAGACAGCAACAACAGCACAAAGTTAGCTTGTGAATTACCTACAATTTTTAGTCCTTTTTTTGTCTTAAACTTATGCAAAAGTAAAAATTGAGTGGGGAAGCTTGATCAAGTAATAAAACAAAAACTTAACACATTCATACAGAAAGGGAGGACGTTTTTTCAATGACATTTTTGAATTGCATTTGCCTCATATTCCAGTCTACCATCTCAATACCAAAGAAGGGAAAATTGGAGCTGGATTTACAGACTGTTCATAGAAACTGCGACACCAACTTTCCACCGAAAAGTGAGCTGAAAAAGAGAAAGGTGAAGGAACTAAAAAGCCAGTTGTCCAGACAGCAGTCATTTTTCTCACAACCAACTTCAAAAGCGAAAGCCGCCACCAAAGCATCGTTCCGAGTGAGTCACCTCATCCTTAACATGATGTCCTTTCAAGAGGGAGAAATGGTAAAAGAGGCATTCGTGAAGCAGCTGACTCAATTAAAGAATAAATATTTAATGCTTTCAAACAAAAGATGCAACATCTCTCAAAACTGCAGCGCCATGATTTGTCAAACTTCTAGAACCTAAAGTAAGAGCTGAAGACGTAAGATGTAATTATCTGTCAGAGTTGAACAAATGCTTTCAAGACTTTTCGTTGCTGAAGTAGGTTTCTACATTAGTGTATTGTTTTTGCGAGGATGCTGAGGTTGATTCAGTCGCATGCAGCACTATCTCACCTGAACGTTTCTGAAGTGGAAAATGAGATTTTGACATGACAAGCCAATATTTAGCTGAAGTCCAGGGCTAATGGACAGTACTTGAACTTAGCCATAGAGGAAAGTATCCCAATAAGCAGAAATGTGCTACCACCAAGACTGCATTGTTCAGTTCCACTTATCATTTGGAAGTGAGCTTGAGGCTTGCTGTAAGCAGCTACTGTCTGGACTATCCATCCCTGGCTTATGCCATTCAGTGCAAATCATCAGAATAAACTCAAAGCATGACAAAAATGTACATAGTTAAATTGTGTTGTGCAACATGAGCTCACGCGATTATGCAAGGTACACTAACATACATTGTACATATAAAAAATTATAATATATTCATAAATAAATGTTTTGCATTTTTGTAAGAGGTAGATCATATTGACTTTTTCATTTAATAAGTAGCTCATTTGCTGAAAAAGTGTGAGCACCCCGATCCAGACCTTTGGATTCTTATCTTCTGGAAGCTAGGTTAGCAGTGACTCTCTGCACAAGGTGTGTGTCACAGACAGGATGTTCCTTAAGGACTTCATTTACAGCAGGGCTTCAACAGCCAGCAAGCTGTCACTGCTGACAAGGCCCACTCTAATGCACAAGCGAGGGAATGGAACAGGAATAGCAACATATAAAAATAGGTTCTACTTACGGAAGAAATCTTTCTTTGCCAGGTTCTTTGCACAAAGGACTGGAGGAGAGAAGATACACAGTCATGTTAATGACAGTTTGAGTTACATCAAATGAGTAAAATGTATTTAAAAAAAAAACAGACAAAACCTACAAGACTTGCACAAAAAACATCAATACCAGAATTTTACATAGCTTTCAGTAGTATACAATTTTATCATTTAATTGTGCAGTTAATTTTTAAATAAAACCCTTTATTTTATTCAAAGTATTCTACTTATATAAAACATTTCAGAAATGGTTATTGTGTCTCAGCATTTACTCAATATGTCATACAGTGTATTAGTACTGTAGTTAACATTCTCTGATTATAAAACCATTGTATGGATTCTGAAGTCTTCATGTTCACATCTGTGTCCCACTGCTCATCACAGACAAAAATATTTTAACATGTAATATCATTACAGTTATATCTTACAGCTGTAATGTGGATTGAGTAATTTCTTTTGTGCTGGCTATATTTTTTAGTGAAAATCCTGAAACCACATGAAAGATGTCACCATTCATCAATTCCTGTCTAAGCTCTTTAACTTGACATAGTTTCCCTAAGTACTCCACTTCTACACTTCGGCTTGTCTATTTTTGCTGTCTCATAACAGAGCAGGGGAACCAGTCGAAGAGTTTCTCCTTGTAAAATATTGAGAAGACAAGCACTTTCCTATAATAAGCAAGCCTCTGGGGGGGTTGCATCACAGGTAACATACAGTGAATGGCTCTCAGCAGAGACAGTCTACAGATGTCTTTTAAATTTTTCTCCCTACATATCTTGTACTTTTTTGAAAGGTCTTTGTGAACTGAGGCAAGATAATGCTTTGTTTGGAGCTGGCTAGACAATCCTGTGACAGTTATAGAATGTGACAAAGCAAGCAAAGAGCAGTGGGACAAAAATCCAACATGATTAAGGTAATAACAATAATTCAGTATCACCATATATACAAGTGACCACTCTCCTTTCCATTTGATTAATGGCAATAAGCTTCTGGGAAGAATAGTCACTTCCTTGATTAATCTTCTGGGTGGCTTAGACGACTTCATGATCAGCAAAGGCATTTTACATCAGGTTAAAATCTAAATCGCATCCTTTGGTTCATTTCATCTTTCTTGGGCATTACGTCCCGAGAAATAGTGAATAACATGTAAATAATCAGGCCCTAAAGGCTGCTCTACCTAGCTTCACCAAGGCCTGTATGGGATGTACTATTGTACCGGTACTCGCATTTAGGTACAGAAAGTAAGATTCATTACAGTAATAACAGATTTGGCATTTTAACTCAGAATTCAACAAAATATTCACACAAACCATCCACAAACCCTCTGCCACCAGTGAAATGCCAGTTATTCTTAATGCTTACCTTGAAGCTTTCTTATTCAATTAAAACTACCGTAACGTTTGTAACATGGCTAGAGGAGGAAAATTTGCAGTAGGACAACTGATCCTTGAAAACAAGTGTAGTACAACACCTCGCTACAGTATTTTGTACTAAGTTTCACCTTACCAACTACTGATTCAGTAATGTCTAGCCAAAATATATGGCAATTGTTTAAAATCTGAAAATAACATTTGAGAAAATGGGACATTGGGAGTAGGTATTTACGTACATGCATCACAAAGCAGGATTTACCGAATGGTTACCAGTACAATGTTATGGCTTGTTGGAGCCATAAGTTATTTTATGCATTTTCTACTTGAATCAATATAATCAATATTTACCTCACTTAAATCTTTACTTTAAGGCATTTTCTCACTTTAGAATCCCAACAACTATACAAAGTGATTTTAACTTTATAGCCGTTTAATCAACAACAAAGCTGTATTTATTATTCCATGTTTGAAGCTTGTTAACATGCCTATGCCGACATAACTGAAGACATTGTAGCACATACGGTTTATCAAGTACAGTACCGTAGATGACACAAAAATATGTGAACCTGTTGCAAATAAGAACTAAGCACTACTCCTGAAAAGCTATGGACAAGCCTTACAGTGTGGAGATCTGGACAGTCAGCAAAATGTTACAGTTACAACAAATTAAATAGAATCACTGCAAGGGAACAAATTATGTCAATAGGCACTGACTAGGCTGACAGGATGGACACTAACCACTGGCTTGTCAGAGGAAATTACACTGCCAAAGCCAACTGTATGGCCACAGACCAAATTGGAGGCACCCAGAAAAGCCTCCTATGGAACAAAACAGACACCATGTTGTCGGCAGACAGGAAAGAAACAGAAGAAATAGATGCTTGGTAGACCGTTCTAGACAAAGTATTTGAGTTTATGACAAAACTAAGTTTAACTGCAACATCCCGTGACACCCCTGAATTCAAAATATTACCCTGACCTACTTGCATAGGTCAAAGATCAAAGCTAGTGCTCTGACCTACTTTCATAGATCAAAACACTAGCTTTGATCTATGGTCTTACTCACACTGGCCTTCTCCCTCGTCTATCTTATCCAGCGGTTCCTGAGTGTACAAAAGTGGAAATTTGACATTGACCTAGTATTCCAGGTCATCATCACATTTTCGTCCCCCTTTACCGCCCGAGTAATGTGGAATGGTTGGGAATATATTTGGTGGACTAACTAACAGGCAGACGGACGAACGAGCGGACGAACACATGAACACTGACAATTACATCACCGCTTTGAAGCGGGATGTAAAAACGTCATCAACTTAGATCTTAAACTTTGGGATGAAAATATAAATGCACAACTATTCTTGCACATGTACTTCAGCATATTTAAGGCAGCAACTTATTCTGTTTATTGGTTTAAAAATTGTGTTCAAATTTGATCTGTTTACATTTACTTCAATCGAATAATAGTTATTCAGCAATTTACTGATTCTGGACAAAAGGAATTATGTATTCTCGAGCACCAGCTCGAGAGTACATGGCATGAGAATACATGTCGAGCATGTTTACTACTGTTGTGTAACCTGAAATTTAATGCACGGAATTGTCATCTTAAGTATTTCAACATAAGTATTTTATGTAGTATTGTCTATAGACATGTTTAATCGTTTGAAATTACATTCCTCTCCGTCTTTGTTGGTGTACCACAGCATTGCACCACCACCTGTTGGTAAGTGAAAAGGGGCGTCACCCACACAAATAAAACTGGGAATCACTCTAAGACAATTCAATGGCACAACTAGAGCTCTTCTACAATATAAGGAGTCTTTTATATATATAGTCAGGCCAAAATGGTGACAGTGACTAAAATCTCTGGTCATACATGACAAAAACAGACAAATAACCAAGCACTGAATTAAAAGGAAGGTGCTTTTATTGGTCACATATCTACTTTTTATTGACATGAAGAGTAGATATGTTATAACTCAGCTCAGTGGGTTATTACAAAAGGATTGTGTCAACACATTAGCATTTGCGCTAACAGAAACAGCAGGCTGCTGCTGCTGTTGGACAGGTTCAATCAGGCAATGCAATAGTATATATTTATGTTTTTAGAGGTAAAACAATTTCAAGATTATTTTCAAGGTACAAAAAACATGGTATAAACTTTTGGTCTTGTACAAGAGTTCAACAAAAACGTGACTGACTTTATAGTGACATTTGTCTGTCTCACCTACATACTGAAAGAAATGAGACCAATATTTCGAAAGCACCTGGAGATCTGATCAGGGAGAGCACCATGAAATATCTTCAATATATTTTTAGAATATTATCTGTCTTGCATTTGGTCATTCAGCAGCTTTGACCCAATCTAGAAAAAACAACATAATTACTTCAAAATGTGAAGTATGAAATTAAATTAAAAACAAATGACAACATAAAACATTTCATCATTATCATCATCCATTGTCAATCGCTTCATCCGCTGTGGCAGGTCGCGGGGAGCTGGAGCCTATCCCAGTTGACTGAGGGCATGAGGCGGGGGAAACTCCAGGCGCAACGCCAGTGCATCGCGGAGCCGCACAGAGACACAGACAAACACGCAAGCACACACTCATTCCTACGGTCAATTTGGAACGGCCAATTGACCTGAAGTGTATGTTTTTGGAGGTGGGAGGAAGCTGGAGAACCCGGAGAGAACCCACACAGACACGGGGAGAACGTGCAAACGCAGCACAGAGCGGGACTCGAACCTGGAATCATCTTGATGTGCGACGACAGCGCTACACTCTGCGCCACCGTGCCGCCTACAAAACATTTTGCAATTTATCCTTATAACCACCTAAGATAGTTACTAATCCCCAAGGACATTATTGTACCATAAGTATGTTGAGGAACAAAAGAATAAAAAAGCTGACGTTTAATACACGTAAAAATAATTTCATGATTAAAAAAACTCTATGCTCAAATAATTAAGGGGATTGTTTCAGCCACAAACTAAATCATAATTATAATTATTAACAGTTGACATGCATTTCATATTGTTATTCTGAAAGAGTAATCACTTGTAAATTAATGCCATAAATAGTGGAGTAGAGCTGTAACAGAAAACGCAAATACTCAAGTAAAAGTTCTTAAAATATAGTGCTTGGTACAGAGCGGTATGCTCAGTATATGTTAAAAATGTTGATGTATATGCTGTATATGATTTTTGTTAACACTGATATGAGATTTCTATGACACGTTATTTTGCTATGAACATGAGAATTTAAAAACACTAAGGAAACGCCTACAGAAGTAGGCAAGATCTGGGTTCAAGTAGGCCATGAAGTCAACTTCATGGCCTACTTGAACCTTATTTTAACTGGAGATCACCAGTTAAAATAAGATGCAATGAAAAGCTGAAAAACAGGTTTTCAGTTACCAGGTTTGAGCAGCATGAAAAACATCACAGGCAAAAAAAGCCAAACCACTGCAGAGTCTGACCATGGACTTCTACCTCGCACACATGGCATACTTTCTGCGCGTGGAGTTGTCTATGCTGGCATTTCAACACGACACATTTCTTGTCAGCTTCCATGTCCTTTAGATCATCAGTAAGACATCCTTGTAGATGATACATATGACACATAAAATGTTCTACAGATTTTTAAGCATCAGACCTACCACACAATGAGTCAGAAGCTCTTAAATAAATAACAGACTTAGTTGCTTATAAATATTGTTCTTGTCCTGCCACCTCATGTTAAAGGAAAGAACTCTAGAAACTGTTGCCAGTTTTATTTCCTGTCAAACATAACATACTAAAAATTGTGATGAGATTGTTGTGTGCTTCATCAGTGAAAAATTATTTTGACATAATCAAATATGATTACATTTTATAGTATAAAAAGTAAACGATATATCGCTAATTCAGCTCCATTGATATTGCACTTGTATTTTTTATAAAACACACTACAAATGTATATAAGCATATTGTGTAATACAAAAATCAAGTCCTTGAGTATTCGTTATAAAAACTGCTAAAATAAATTGTACAAAGAGATGCAGCTGGGAGCATCAGCTTCGTTTCCATCTCTGTCTATCTGAACAAAAGGTTTTGTTGACAGTTGGCTAAAGGTGAAAGGTCCTAAACAGACGAGTGCAGCAGAGCATCTGGGGATTGCCACATCTGTCCTCAGGGGAGTCACCAAACCACCACTTACAATGGCTGCTTAACAGCACACTGTTTGAAAAAGAGGAGGGCTGAGACACATAAACATATCTTTTAAACACAAACAGAGTGCTCTGTTTGGATAGTGCATAAATTTGATCTGGTCAGATTATTGACACTGATACTAACTGAACAAGTACAAAGCAAAATGTTTTAATCAAATAAACAAGCTTTAAATGCTACCCTGGCACAAACTTGAGAAGACAATTATAAGGGACATCAATTCCTGAAGGAATTACTAATGGCTGACAAATAAAAACTGCTGACTTTAATTTTAAAAAAAATGAATGGGACAATTGCATAGCTCCACAGACAAAATTATGGTCCTAGTTTTAAGTATAAGACACGTTACTTCTTTCAATTTCAGAATAATATTTTTCTGATGTCTGGAGAATCCTGTAGTTTGGGTAAGCATGGTCCTTGATAATTATAGCTTAATATAATTATAGCTTAATATGCTGGCACTGTAGCTCAAAAAGGGGGTGAAAAGACAAAAGACATGATCTCCATTCAAGCTCACAGTTCAGGAGTTGCATTGTCCACTGAACCACTGCCATTCCTCCAGCTTCACATCAAACTGCATAGCTGAGCTACTTTCCACCGAGACAAAGTTTTGTGCTATGGAACTCCAGGATCTTAAGATAATTGCATGACTGTGCACTGCCAACTCCACCGTCAAGTGCAGTCATTCTGTGGTCCATTAGTTCGATTAATTCCCTCAGTGAGCTGCAAGGACAGGACAGTCCGACCATGCTGTGTCAGCATCCAGTTGCTGAGTTTAAATGCCGAGTTTAAATGCTGTTGAAATATATCCACCTTTTTTCCACTATCAGTTTAGTGTACGATTGGTGCTTTTGCTCTTGACGTATAAAGACAAGTCATAACTGGCCACAGATCGGCAGAAAATAAGATTGAATATGATAATTCAGTTTTTGCATTTGTCACCATCCTTCTCATGAATCCACTCAGAGTAGGCACTGCTTCTACATATCCATGGGGCTCATTTCATCGTCAATTAAAAAGGCATAAATAGTCTGCAACAATTGACTCATATGCAACAAAATACGGTATATGATAGTTGCAGCCATGACACAACCTGGTGGAGCTCTATTAGATGGAACCAAAGTTAGGAAGACATCAAATGAAAATAGTGTGCAATCGAATAAAGTTTATCGTGTTTAATCATTGACTACATTATTTTAAACATTCCTATAAATCGAGCTTAAAAAAATCAAAATAACCCCATCCAGGACAAGAATGACCAAAAGAGACAGTGCTGTCTACTAATACGCTCATCGCACTACTCAACAGCCTTAGAGCTGACTGCTTCCTTTAGCCATGCAATTAATAGACGTATGCTGTGATAACATTTTAGACCTCAGGTCTCTTCACTTACAAAAAACTGTATCAAAACATCAATTAACGGCAATCATTCCGATTTAAAATTCACATTCTTCACCACCCTCAGCATTTCTCCAGTCAAATTAATGCTCAGTTATTGATTATTGATAAATAATGTCACTGATTCCAGAGGACACAAATCTATGTTTGATACAGTACATTGTCTTCACTGCTCATTGATTTTTTTGTTTTTTAACACAAAAGCCAAAACTTCAATGATGCAATGCACAGCACCATGTGAGCTTCTACTGTATAGCTTGATCTCCAACTTAAAAAAATCACTGAATAACTTGCATTCAGTGTTCCTCTCTCTCTCTCAAACTGAAGCAGACTCAAAGATGGGGGGATGCAATTTGAGTGGCAGCATTTCTCAATTTGTTTGCATGTTTGTACAGTAGACACGCCGAGTGATCTACCAGACACACACAGTCTGACTGCAGAAACAGAAGCAGAGCAGAACTCTGTGGTTTTAACCTGCCCTGCTAGTTCAGGTTCCTTTAAATAGAAAGCCTGAGCAAAATCCATTTAATTTTTTTCAAAGGCAGAAGTCTTTGACAATGCACATTGACAAATGACAAAAGAGACGATTTATCTGTTTAAGACGAAGAAAAGAGCAAGAGACAGAAGATAATGCATGACAACTTCAATACAGAAATACTTAAGGCAGTGAAAAGAAGAGGGTTAGGAAGGAGGATGCAAAAACCATGGGTAACAGTGCTGCAAACTCACATTTACAATTATATCTGATTATTCACTTGTTCCAAATTAGTTTTTAAGACTCAAGGTTTCACTTCCACTCAAACTCCTCAGATACTGTCAGTTATATTATTCTTTTAGCATATGAAGACAGAAGGTGATATTTAACCAACGTATTCTGCAGGAGAATCCCCTTCAGCAATTGGAAACTTTAATGTATTCGGCATATTGAAGACCACCTCCTCCCCACACAGAGACTGTTATGCAATGGTGAGGTGTTCAGTCTTTCCATTTCCCCACTCGGATGTACACTGACGCCACCAAGTTCGAAAATAATTTGAAAAGCAGATAAAATTTGGACTGACTCAGGCAACGTTAGCCTTCAAACAAAAGCAATCTTGAGAAAAAGCAAATTTGTGGGAAATATGATAATGCAGTATACAAAAAAAAACAAACAAACATTTTTCCTGTTCCTTTTTTCTCATTATGTGACACTGACTGGCACATATTTCTTTCAAGGATTTGTTAAAAGTTGATTGTCCTCAGAATCTAAGTAACACATCAAGGTCAGACAGCCTCATGGAGACTTCACAAGGTAACTCTTTCAGCAATACTGTAGTACAGTACATCACAATTTTTAGTAGGGATGATTCAATGTCTTGAAATATTAGTCATTGCCATGGCGACAGGAATATTACATAGCTGTAACTAGACATTAGATTTCAGAAGACGGAGACAGAAAAATCTAACTGCGACATGACACATGGGCTGGGTCATTCAGACTTAGAGACAGGAGAAATCAGCAACACAGCATTTTTCTGGATGAAAAAGTAATCAATCGGACAGACCTATTTAAGGTTTTGGTATCTCAGAATGTATCCCATTCATGTGTAAGGAATGCAGTCTGAGCAGTACATGGCAGTCTCAAGCACTCATGAAAGAGACAAGCCCAGTACATACAAAACACCTAACAAACATAAAATCCTGCTGTGGAGCAGGTAAGTCATTAGAAAGTAGTATGTTCATAATTTTTCTTCAAAAGCAACTATCTACATACTTGCTTCTCTCAACAGAAAATGTGTTTGTTTTTGAATTCAGGTCTAGGAAATTTCAGGTACACAGAGTAAATTTTGAAAGACATCCATGGCCCCATGATTAAATCCTGGTTCCATGACTCCCTTTGTGCCTATGATAGACATCTGTAGTGACTGCATTCATCCATAAGTAGCAGTATTATGTAATTTTAAGCCTG
This sequence comes from Antennarius maculatus, assembly GCA_013358685.1. NCBI lineage: Eukaryota > Metazoa > Chordata > Actinopteri > Lophiiformes > Antennariidae > Antennarius > Antennarius maculatus. The sequence goes on from CM023612.1 coordinate 22,931,005, forward strand.
TAAAAATTAATATTGCTGTTGTTGGTTAGGTGCTACAGCAGACATATTCAAAGTCATAACCTCCAAGTGACTAAATCAGTCGAATCGGCACCAATTCACCACAAGGGCAAGTTAAGTCTGAGCTTAACAGCTGAAAAAAAGAAAAAAAAAAATTTTCTTCATCTTCTTGTAGATATCAAAACCAAATCTTTATTTTCACTTGTGACAATACAGTAAACAATGATAATGTAAAGAAACGCAAAAGTCACGAGGACACATGAGCTATGTCTTTAGTTTGCAAACGAGAATGAGCCCTAACTTGGCTCAGCATTGTGTCCTAATATTACATCTGTTAAGTGCATGAGGGTGCCTTTGTCCATCTGCACTTTAAATTGCATGTAGACAAACAGGCTCACACACATAGCTGGACTTTCTGAGAGCTGACAATAAATGCTGTGACAGTTGTGCCTGATCGCATCTCTTGAAATGCATTCTCCTCCAGTGCTAATACTGGACCAGGGCTGGAGGCTGGCTCTTTATCCTAATCACCAGCTTCCTGGGTTTACACTCGCACATTGCTCACATAAACTCAAGAACCAGCTCTCTGTCCAAAGGGCATGGAGCACCCAGATCTAATGTCATGCCATGTAACGGTTTTTGAAGTTTATTTAATTTTAAATAAAAAGACAACAAAACCCAGTAAATTCAAAAGCTGATGGTTCATAAACTCATCTGCATTGACTATTAAATAAACTGGTACTTGAACATAAAATCCAATCCTTGAGAAAAATAAAGCGTGATGCACAACAACAATTCTTAATCCACCAGTTCCAATCCTCTGAGGAAAAAAAACAAAGCATGCAAAGATAGAGACCACAGAGCAGACAAGAGTAAAACTGGACTTGTAAGAATTGTCAGAACTATGCAGTCTCCGACTTATGAATCAAGTGTGGTGACAACTAAACATACGAGCAAAGTGTGAATGAATGCATAAGTTTACGTGTTGAGTGAACATCTGATTCTGATCATGGAGTTAGTAGCATTTCTGGATGATCTCTGCCATATGAACCTCACTTTCTCTCTCTCTCCTTACACACAAAACCACATTCAGTTTTTATTATCCTTTCTCTCTCGTGAAGAATAGATAGAGGATGTGTCTATGACTGAAAAAGACTCACATTTCCTCTCTGAGGTTTCACATTCCTAGGATTCCGTCTGAAGACCACTGCAGCCCATTTAGAATAATTCCCCATCTGTGGGGGGCGGGGGGCAGGGCAGGCATGAAGGCGGCCAGCTGGGTAGGCTCAGAACTTTGATGGCTAATTTGTCATTACTGTAACACTCTACCTTTTGATTTCAAGAAACCTCTTGTTCACACTCTACCGAATGATAAGGGCCTTACATATTAATATGCTCTCCTACGTTTAAAAAGAAAACACGAAGATGGAAAAAATATTGTCAATACAGCTGCCACTCATGATAACTTACATTATTACATTATATCTTTATTATTCTGCCAAAAATGTTAATTATTGAATATGGAGTTAATAAAAGTACCCAGAAATGTTGGTAGGAACAATTCTTAGATACTGTATATACATATTCCCACAGACCCAGAAACATCTGTTTAGATATTTGACAAGTGGAGTCATCTGTTACTAACAGTTCTGCTGACAGTGATGATAATTTAAAATTACAATTTATCACTGTAAGACTTAACACTAGAATAATAGAAGTGTATGATCACATTGAGACAATCTTGGACCGTGTGATCTCATTTCAGCAGTCATGGCTTCTGAACACAGTCAGATTGGTTTTGATGCCACCACAGTAAAATTACGGGATGATCCAGACTACGCATAAATCCATGTGGGTTAAACAGAAACTACCATCCCTGTCCAAAGCAAGACCACAGCTATTTCATACAAACCAAAAAAGAAACATCTACATGTTACAAAATGCATCTAGTGTAGAGTTATTTTTCCACATTCATTGTTAATAACCCCATTGAAAGAGGCTTTCTTGAATGAACCTGGAAGCAATTGTGAATGGCACCAGTATGTGTGATAAACCCCAATCATGCAGCCACGCAGCAAGACCCTGTTTTGTATTCACTTGAATGTTCTTGGAAGATGATTATTAATTATTGTTAATCATTGTGAAATTAAATTTGATGTCCACTACGGGAAACAGTGCTAAAATTGGTAGTATGCTGAACAGCTATAGCATTAATACGTTTTGGCACATGCTTGATTTTAATTGTGTTAAGTATTTCATATAATTTATTATTTCAGAATACAGGATACCATCGATACCGATGCTGGGGGGGATAAAACAATTGTTAGCTACCTAAGTTACTAGAAATCAAACAGCGTTGTAGCTGCTAATGCGCTAATGAGCAAGGTTTATTAACTAGACTGGGCTATCTTTCAACATTACTCAATGATACTTCATCAATGAGAGTTTTATTAAGTAAATTAAAAACAACTAAATGTCAGCATAAAAAAGCAACGTATCTAAATATATCACATAACACAAATGCGTGAGAATTCAACGTTACAATCGGGAGGTATTAGCCTGATTGGCTAACAGGCTAACTTGCTATCGCTTAGGAGTGTGAGGGGGTTTAAATTCGCTTACCTGTCAACCGCAGCTTTACTGGGCCATTTCTCCTAGCTCCCTGGCTAGACATTCCCTTTGTGTTCCAGCCTGATGTAAAATCATAAGAAATGAGTACTGCTTTTGTCAGCGCATGAGTCGTTCAAAAGGGGTATCTCCCAAAGCAGTCCCTCTGCTAGCTTGAGGTTAGCTTGTAGTATCAGCACAGCAAACCACCCCGACTGAGTAAGCAATATAACATTAATGTTATCATGCTCACAAACACGTTAACCGTTCTTGGCAAAAACTTACAAATTACAATATTTCCAAAAAGACGTTCACGACGTAAACCAGGGTTACTGACGCTGTGGTCGCATTACAAACACAATTTTAGAAGCAAATTGGTCCCATCCGTACAGGCGCCTACTCTGAATTTCTTGAACTGAAGTTGATTGTGATGATGGTAAATGCTTTTCTTTCGCCAAGGTAGTACATCCGGTACAGTCTTACAAAAATAAAAGTAGGGTCAATCAATATCCTCTATGCAAACGTTGAATCTAATATTTATGTTCCTAGATCACAATGACAATGTGTGGTGATTATACCGCAAACAGATTATTAAGGCGTGTAAGATGCAACATTGTATTCTTTAAGGAAAGACGTCGCCGTTTAAAGTTTTTTCTTGAAAGGAAATCCTAAGCTTTAAAATATCAAAAGAAACCTAATCCATACACCTATTGAGACATGGGGGCCATAAACTTTGATGTAGTTTGATTTATAAACCTATCAAACACAAATTGTGCTAAACATGAAAGGCACACGGTAAACGTGTGCCACCTAGTGGTGAAATGTGTCTTCCACACCCTTATTTCCGCCTGCTACACCGATTTACACCAGCTCAAACAAGTACAAGTTCCTATTCATACCATATTGTTGAAACACCCCATAAGAATTTATGCATGAGTGACAGTATTATTTTATGTTTACTGTGACTATCATGTAAAAGGATGAAATACTAATCAACCTGGAGAAATGTTAAAACTGGTGAGGGAGTTGGTGTTAGGAGATCAGAAACTGAAGATCACTGAAGTTTTAGCATCTTTTAATATTTTTGCACACTGCAGACTGTGTAGTTATATTGCGTGAAATTCTGCCAGTTGTTGCTAAATTTTTCATTTACATAAAATTTTGAAAATATCAAAAAGCAGAGATTACTGTACATACAAATCTTCATTGTCTTCGTGTTCATTTGAGTGTATAGTATTCATAGAATATCGCGAAATCACATGTGTCAAAATCAAGGCCCGTGGGCCAAATGTGGCCCGCCACATCATTTTATGTGGCCCGCGAGAATATAAATGGTAAGAGTGTCTAAAAATAAATAGGTCAAAAGTGTGCTTTGAACAAAAACTACGTTTCCCACAATGCAGTAATTAGTCCATTTTGAACAACGTTAATGTCTTGTGTTTGATGTGTTTGATATTATTTTTCTTCATTCACTTGGTTAGTTTGATCCTTGATTGATGGAGTTTTGTGGGTTTCATAACCTGACAAATTAAAAGGATTTATGTTACAAAGCAACAAGCAAACATATTTCTGTGCAACTGTAATGTTTGTAACTTGAATAACCATTGCTATTGTCATTTCAATCATTTGGTTCTCTCTTTCACGTTCATGACTTCTTGACTTCCATGTGAAAATTCTGAAAATACTGCACAGAGAAGACTCTAGCAGTGATTTTGGGAGCTAAAATATTAACAGTTTAGTTGTCATAACACTGCAGTGCCTCCATCTGTTGTGCCAACATCACCCAACTCTTCAATCATTTGTCACATTTCAGTGTAAAAGAAAAGCAAGATGTGTTTCTGATATGAAATTTATGATATGTTTCTGTACGCTTGATATTGTGACATGTTGGAGGAACGCTGCTAGGATGTGTGTCAAGCAAGCATTGAGAACTGGAAACGATCCAGACTGCCACTTCCTGGATTTGGGGCGTGTGGTGGCACAGCAGACTGGTGGACACTGCCAAGGCACCTGCATTCAGCTCATATTGAGAGTACTCATCTGTCCTACTCACAATGGTGTTATTTAATTTCAAGGTTTGAGTCTGAGGATTAAAGGAGAGTAAGTAAATTCAGCAATTATGAATAATAGCTTGGTTAAATCTCTAGGCAGGTTATTATGGATATTATATTAGAGACATTTGTCCATATTGACACAAGCTTCCATCCATCATTTTCTGTCACTGCTTTGACCTGCTGTCGCGGGTCACGGGGAGCCAGAGCCTATCACAGCTGGCTTAGGGCATGAGGCGGGGGAAACTCCAGGCGCAACGCCAGTGCACTTCATCGCTGACACAAGCTTGTAAAATATTGATTTAGTGAAGAACAGAAGTATTATCAATAAAGTTTTAAGTATTATCAGTATGAATAAAGGATTGATGATGATGATGATGATGATGATGATGATGATGATGATGATGATGATGATGATGATTTTTATTAGACAGTAATATGTTAGGCCTAAATGAAGATATTTCTGTTTAAAGTCGAGTCCCTCGTTTTCTAGATACTTTCCAAATTTTAATGGTTTCCTGAATGGCTCCGTCATTCAAGGACTGACTTGACAAAAAAAAAAAAAGAGTCAAGTAATGGATGAAAATTTTTCAAAAAAATTATTTATTTAGCATTGTTTATTAAAAAGTGGATTAAGATTTCTGCATCTCTTCCTTAAGCAAATCCATCAAAATACTGAATGTGTTCATGATTATCTATCAAATGTCTTTATTTGTAATCCCGATCATCTTTCATTGTTTCTGACGCCCTACACTGATTTGTGCGCTTTTGCTCTGGACGCTATTAATAACTTATTATTTCTTCAGTTTTATGTATTAAAACAACATATTGTCGTAAACGGGTGAAATTCAGTCACACAGACAACAACCTATCGAAAGATGACAAATTCAGATTAAATTGAAACGGCTTAAGTGACGCAACGGAATAACTCTATATCTAAATGTTGTTTTATATATAGTATTTTCCTCCCAATGTTGTGTATTGACCCAGTGGCCTAATGGATAAGGCATCAGCCTCCGGAGCTGGGGATTGTGGGTTCGAGTCCCATCTGGGTCGCATTTAGCTAACTTTTCAGTAAATGAACAGTAGGCGGTAAATATGGTGGTTTACTACGAAGGTCGAAAATTTCTTACTGGCCATCCCAGAAAATAGTGGGTAACCCCGTCTTGGCTCATTTACATTATTGAAAAAAGCGAAGCTACACTGCACGATTCCGAATTGATTTTCATATTTTAGTCTTTGTTTTTAATCTTTTGAATGGGGATTCTCCTTTTTAACGAGTAAATTAAATCAATTTATAAGTACAGATTGATCCGACTTGGTTATTATGAAAGAAATCATAAAAACACAAAATGGAAAGAGCAAAAATAGAAATGAAAAAGCCGGCCATTTAGAAAGAAACAGTTGTGCGGACAGTTTTAACCTTCAAATAATATTTGTATCTGGACATCAGACCCTGTGTGTTTCCAGGATCATTTTAATTAAGTGTCTCTCAGTGATTATCTGATTATTATATTAACCATTAATTATAAATATGCATTACAGCACACATGTCATAAACGAGTAAAAAGCTACAACAAGAACCCAATACCAATACGATTTTAAATGAGCAACTTCTATGAACTAAAATAATCATATAACCTACATAAAAATTAAAAATATATTACAATAAATCAGTGGCGATTGACTCAGCGATTGAATCAGCTTGAGTTTCCCATTATGACCACCAGGTGGCAGAGAAGGATAAGTATGAGAAAAAAGATTAGAACTACTGCACTGTAATCTGATTCTGTGGACAAATAGCTTTTTAAGGTATCTTGTATATCAGAATAATTCAATTTAAAGTTCCCTTAGAGTAAAAGTCAACCAATAAGCAAACAGCAGTACAGAATATTTTGAATAGCATATAAATGTAGTTCTAAAATTTGACAAAGTAAACAAGAGAAAACAACATGGAGCAATTCAACAACAAAATTCAAATTTTTATTTTACAACCTATTTATGAATGAAAGCACTGTTTATTTCTGTTTTAGGGACATCCCACCAACTCATTTTCCACCCCATCCCATTTTTGACCGCCCCATATAAAAATACCAGGAATCCCAGCCCTGCAGCAGACTGTAAAGTGTTTCCACCACATTCAGGATGACAAGGATTACTCTGTTTCTCTTGTTCCTCATTCTTCCTCATTACAGGACACAGGAGCATGCTGGTAATGGTGAGCGTAAACATTTTATCTATCCTTGAAAAGGGATTTGTAATTTTGATTACTTTAATCTGTTGGAGAAAAAAGTTCATGGAATGCTACTTGCTAAAATCAGGTCTAGTAATAGACATAATTGTTATCATTTGCCGTCTAGCATCAGAAGTCAATTGCATTTGTTCTCACCGATATAATATCCATACAAGTCATTCTATATGCAAACATTTTTGAAAAGATTAAAGGACATTCTTATCATGTTGGACAAATCTAACACAGTATGCCATGCCAAATAAATGTAATTCTGTAGAATGAAATGCCATGTTCTGATTATCATATACTTTAAAACAGAGAAAAATCCAAAGCTGTAAAATATGTTCAAGGAACAATGCAAACATTATTTGCATCATGAAGTTTCTTTGTCCACAAAACAAAATGGTGCTGTGGCATTGTCTTAAACAATTTAAGAACGGCATAGGCCTGTTTTAAAATGTGGAGGGCAGATTAAAAATTTTTTTTAAAGATGTTAAAAAAAATTGAAAATGCAATGTAATGCAGTGTTCTTTTTGTGTGTGATATGCAGTTATCTAGCAAACACAGAGTCATAGCAAAACTGTCAAGCATTAATGTATATGTGTTAAACCTTATGGTCCTCTGCAGGTGAGCACATTGATGCTTTTAACTTTATGGCTAAAGATCTCATCGTGAAAATGTGTAAATAACATTACTTCAAATTCATTAGGGATCTTGGGACTTCTAGGAAACTGGAGTGTATCACACCACCTGCATGGAGTCATTTAATGTTCTTTTTCAGTTGTTTTCTTATGTTTTACAGCAGTTATTTGGGAGAATGCTGTCAATGTCACTTTGCTGTGAAGCAATAGAAATATTTTGTGGACTAAGAAACCTCAGATAACTTTCCATAGGTATGAAGGACAGTAGAACTACATTTTTTTAAATTTTTGGACCAACTGTTTGAGTTGGCCCACAAGGAGCATCCACCGTCGTGTAAACCTGTGAAATCCAGGGATGTTGATCGTGTATTGTACTTATGAAAATAAGGAAATGTCTTCATTGAAGTATTCCTTTTGTTTGTGTCAACCCAGAGCTGTACACTCTGATAGAAAAGGGTCAGAGCAGCTTTCAGGATCCAGCTCTGAGCAACCAAAGTCGTCTGGTGGTTAAAGAGTCCTCCCTCCCCATCAACGAGCTGCTGGAGAAGAGCAGCAGAGCTGGTGAATCCAAATTCATCCTCCATCCTCTCCCCTCCGCTGTATGGCCAAAACACAGTGACCTGGTTCCAATCCCACGCCACCATAATACCCACAACAAGAGCAAAAAAGCCATCAAGAGTGATCGTCTGGTGGAGCACAACAGCGAAAAAAACAGACAAGTCATTGGTTTGATTCCAAAAACCCAAGTGACAGGAGCGACAGCATCTGCACACCACAACCGAACTGTGCAGAAAAGCAGCCAGGACAGCCAGTCCAATGCCAGCCCAGTGCTGAGTGAACCAGAAGGCCATCCCAACTCCAGACCCAGGGGTCCACCCAACGCTCAGCCGAACCAGCCGGCTCCCTCCCCTCGCCGAGATGTCACAAACCGACGGCTGGATCCAGAAGAGAACCGACCAGGGAAGTCCAGTCTCTACCAGTCAGGAATTGGCTCAGGGAGCCGGAACAACAGTGGCCCTCCCATCGTCTTCAACCGACGGTCCTCCAGCCTGCTTTACCAGTTTGACATCCTGAGGCGAGGTATGATTTGTTGAATATTTATTCAGAGTTGTCCACATATTCATCATCTTTAAACTTGTTGAGTTTGAGGTTTAAATTGTATTACCCCTTTAACTCCCCTTTGGAATTATGTATTTCAAGAGAAATTATGTAAGACGTAAGTCATCTGGGAAAACCTTTGATGCTAATTTATTCCAGTAATTATGATATGACAAATCTAACTTTTTTTTGTGTGTGTAAATCAACTCTTCTTACGTAAAATGTCTTTCCTAGTTAATTAAAAGTCTAGGTTTATTAAGATTTCTTGTTAGAAAATGGCCAAAAGAAGATTTTACTGCAGTCCTGATAAAAATGCCCTTAAAAGAAAGGAAGATGGAATTTTTAAAGATCTGTTGTCATTCTGGTATTTTATGTATCAGAGATAGTTAACATGTAAGTCCAGCAAACCATCCCTCATTTTTCTCCTATGTAATTAAGTCAGAAATTTTTTTTACAAAAAATACATATATTTGTTTTTTTCTTTTTGAGGAAATACATCATTCAACCAGTGATGGTTTTCAACCTTTCGTGGGGCGTTAACATTCCCTCTTCCCCAAGTATTGGTGCCAGCATCTCCATTTAGTGTTCAGCATTTTTTACAGAAACGGACTGCTATAACACTGATCCAAAACAAGGACAAGGTTCTGACATTTAAATTATGAAGGAATTCCTTGCACAAATGCGAAAACATCATGAATACACCGTCCTCCAGTCCCAGGCAGAGGAATGTGAAGCCTGGGTGTCGTAATGACAACCTTGTCATTTTCTAATAACCCTGGAATGAGGGTCTGGCTCCACAGAGGGCATGTCAGACAGCCGTTTTCTCCTCTCCGCGTCCCCCCCATCATGAAATCTGTTGGTGTTCTCTGCAGAGTCTGATTTCACTCATGATGCCTTCTGCTTGAGCGAGTGCAGGAAGGAGAAGGAGGAGAGAGAATACTACTGCTACAGTGAGTTTGGTAAGTACCCACTGAGAGAAAAAGAAGCACACACACACACACACACACACACACACACACACACACACACACACACACACACACACACACACACACACACACATGCACGCATCCATGCACGCAGGCACACACATGTAATTTTTTCACCCAATTTTCTTCGATCACACTAATTAAACTGATGCTACATGCACAATACAATAAATTAATCAAAACTGCAAGATAAAATGCCTTACCAGTCACAATAAATAACAGCTTTTAAATGTGTGTATTTATTTAATGAAAAAAAAGAGCCTTTTGAAGATGAATACATTCAAAATACACATCAAAATGTTATGTCATGCTAATGTCTCATCTCCCACTGGGACAGAATGTCAAGAATAATGGGGAGGCCACATATCAGGGGTGGGTATTTACCACTTGTGGACACAAGTAAAATGCAGTCAACATAGAGATTGAGCTGGCATTGTAATGCTGATTTTACACATATTCATGCAGTAAGTTAATGATTCCCTCTGTTTACAGCGATGGCCGAATATATTTTTTTTAATTATAAACCACAATTTAAAGGAGTAGTTCTCCAACTTTGAATATACAGGTATATTGGGAATTTTTTGAAATTTTAAATTAAATTAAATTAAATTAAATTAAATTAAATTAAATTAAATTAAATTAAATTAAATTAAATTAAATTAAATTAAATTAAATTAAATTTAAAGGAGTAGTTCTTCAACTTTGAATATATATTGGGAAGACTGATTCCACTCTTGTGTACAGTATTTAGACTTCAGTTAACATTAAGCTATGGCCTGCAGCCTCATTGGGCTCAACATGGAGATGGTAAGCAAAGGGAAACAGACAAAAAAACAGAGAAAAAGTCCATTTTCCAAAATTGGTTATTACAACTTTACTGAATCACGTCAAGGTGTGAATTTAGCACATTCTGCATCCTCACAGTGTTCACCGCAGAAACCCTGTCAAACCATCATTGATCTACTTTGAACTACAAAAAAAAAATATGACCTGCTAACATCTGAGTGTTCGTTATAGTAGTCACCTTTGGACATAGGCAGGCAAGCTGTTTCCCTCTGTTTCTGGTCTTAATGAAAAGCTAAGCTAACAAGCTACTGGTTGCAGTTTCATATGTACACCGTCTACCATGAACATATGGTGCCCCTGGTAAGGTATCACTGTCCTCAGTGACATTCCAGTGGTTCATCATGGTTTTTTTTATTTTTTTATGTTCCTTTAATAGCTGTCAATGGGATCGTTCATGACATAGACGTGGTGCGTAAAGGAATACGCCTCATCACCCTCATGGTGAGCAGCGACGGCTTCTACAAGATGAGTCGTCTCTATGTCAGCCCAGACAGCTTTTTCTTCAAGGTCCGTCTCCTGGTTCTGGACACCTACAGGTGCAGCAAGCCCTGCCCCGACATCAAGCTTGGTGAGTGTTGTGGAATCCTTCAAAAGCCTAATAAAAGGATGGGAAAATCTCTTTAACGTCAGACGGAAACTATAGATTGTGAAGGTGCATCTAATGATAATCAATCAGTTTGATGACACTAGGGGATTTATTAAATGGTACAATTTAAAACCTCTCATGACTGACATGATCAGATTTGAGAGAGTTGGATTGTTGGAATGAATTAAATGGACATTTTTATATCAATGTGCCTTTTTTTTTTTTTGGATTCACTTTCCCTGAATTCAGCCAACGAAACAAGAACTCTTTCTTTCATTTCCCCACACATTTCCTCAGGTTCCAGATACATAATAATGGGCCACATCTACCATCGGAGGCGCCACCTTCCCAGCGACCTCCTGAACCTCCTGGGGGGTAAACTCAAGCCTGGAGATGGTCTCCTGCGAAGCAACAACTACATCAAGAGGTTCAACAAACGGAGGCACCAGAAAGCCCTGGAGGCCACCCGCTCCAAATGTAGGTGAAGCAAAAGATAAGACTATCGCCCCCTGCTGCAGGGGAAGAGACATTGCAGCTAAATCATAATCAGCCCCTCATTATTGTGCAAGATGGGAGATATTTTGTGGAGAGCATGTATTTATTGTATTCTTTTGTACTGCTGTGATGTCTCATCATCCTGCTTCATTTGTTCTTGAATTATCTGTAAAACTCCTGAAAGTCTGGCATGTGCTCTCTTTGATAGAAAGCACAAGCTGCTTCAATGAAATGGATGTTACATGATAAGTTTGAAATGTCTGGGGAATTCAGAAAGGTTGTCCACTCTTCTATTTTTATTTTCTCGAGATAGCAACACTACTCAAGCTTCCTCATTCATTCATGGCTGGTTCATGAGTTCCAAATTAAAAAAAAAAAAAAAAAAAAAATTGAAAGAGAAACAAATGTCTCATATGAAGCATGGATCTGTTGATTTTGCATAAAGGATGTTAATACTACTCTTGTTTTTTTTGTGTTGAAAAACGATTTTTTTCCTGGTGAGCAGGAAATGCACCGTTCCTGTTAGCAAAGGCAGCAAAATTTAAAAAAAAATGTATTTCTACCATAGACAGATGCAGCCTCTATATATTTTCACGATATTCCACAGACATAAGAACACAAAATCAAAATTATACATTTTCGGAAATGTATGCAGTTTGGACCTCACTATAGAAGGGCATGATTTGAATTAACTGACTGAGCTCTAAATTGATCAATAAAATTGCACTGAAGGGTTGCTCTGCTTTGTAATGCCCGATCCATGGATTTTCTCATTGCGGTTTTTTGACTGGTGAGCAGGAAATGCACCATTCCTGTTAGCAAAGGCAGCAAATGAAGAGTTCTGAAAAAAGCAACAACAAACCGCAGTGGAGGAAGATGAGGAGGAGGAGAAGGAGGAGAAGAGGGGGTGGCAAAGGGGAGCAAGAGCACAGGACCAGTGCTTGTCATGAGAGCGGCTTATTTTTCTTAACTTTAATTATGTGTCCACCATGAAATATTTGCCTGAGTAGGCTGGGGGGCATCAAATGAGGGCCTTGCTAAATGGGGGTGGGGATGGGGAAGGAGGGGTGTTGTTGTAGGGACTAAGCCATGAATTTATTCGAAAGAATCCAGTCCTCTTCGCACCTGGACACATGACTTGTAAATATGCCTAATGTCAGATCTTCTCTTGGTAAGAGCCAAAACTAAAAGAAAAAAAAAAAAAAGAAAGAGTATTTCAAGCATTTAGGCTTGATCAAAGAATGAAGGAAGAAGGGGGGGAAAGGTGGAGGAAAAATGAAGTGGGTTATATAAAACAGACAAGGAGGGGACTGAACAGTTGTAAGTTGTTGGGTATGTCTTTTCTAAAGGGACGACTTCTGACTTTGAACAAAATACTCCTGGTTCAGTTTTAGTACGACTTTGTGCTCACGCTTTTTATGAGGGGAAAAAGAATCGCACTGAACGCTTGCATTATTGCTTCACTACACATGAACCCAATAAAGATGTGTATTTGTTTTGTGCTCAACAACCCTGTGAGGTGTTTATTTGTCTTCAAACCGACCCTTTTGCTCATGCAATCACAAAAATATCAAGCCACTAAATGAAACAGGGAACCTCATTATCATTCTCAGTTTAGTGCATGAGAAGGAGCCCCTCAAGTAAGACACTCTAATTAGAGCTTAACAACCACTGTCTCTGTCTGGCTTTTGGTAGTGGGGGGGGGGGCAAACCGATTTGGGAACTTGGACGGTGATGCAGGCTGGGTTAAGCACACCCCCCCACCCCCACCCCACCCTTCTGTCAGCTGGGCCGGTCAGTTCCCATGGTTGAGGAAGCCACTATCTGGGATCAGCGCTGGGGGGAGCAGATGTAAGAAGGCAGGAAACAGGAGCCAGCTCCACATGTTGGATTCTACCGCAGCAGGAGGACATTCCTCACTGCAGAGGATGTGAAGGAGGAGGAGGAGGGGAAGAGAGCATAGAGGAAGTGGGGAATATATCTTGCCAATTGTATGATTGCCTCAAGAAAGGAGGGATGGGTGGGTGGGGGTGAGACAGAGGCAAGGATGGTGGATTCGAACTGCTTGGGCTTTGTTATCTGAGGTGCTTTCAGCATCCATGCAAACCTGGATTGGTTCAGATCGGACTTGTCCTCGTCCTTCTCTTATCAACAGTTATGCACCATTGCTTATGAAGAAATTTTTTTTTTCTTCTCAACCCCTGTGCCATGCAAAAGGTTATTCATTCTCAAAATATTCCTGGAACCGTACAACTTTGAGTCATCCTGGTAATAACTAAAGAGGATGAGGATCCGTTTTAAAATGTCACAAAAAACAAGACTCCAAATTTGTCTAATTTACTTAACCATTTAAACTCTAGTAAGACTGGAAGTGCATCATTACTTCAACAGTGTTAAAATTTATTCTATATATTTGTTGGTTTTTACTGCTGAGGAACATTTTTATGAAAGCCAATTTATAACTTATGATGGAATAATTGCGCGTTTAAAAACCGAGACACATACTTGAGTTGTATTGCCTGATTAGGAAAGATTAATTGCTATGCAGAAAAAAATTTAAAGAATACAACTGGGAGAAGCTGGTGTCAAAAAACATTACTTTAATAACTAGAATGAAATGTTCTATCAAGTACAAAAGAGAATCTCTTCAGAATTGCCGCAATCTGTCAAAAACATAGAGTACTTTTTATATGCATTTGTTTCTTCAATGTTACTCAAAAAACTGCAAACTGCTTGTTGATATGAATAAATAATACAAGAAATGCAATGTCAATATAGAAGTTATGTTGAACTGGTCGGTTTTATACAAAAAAAGAACTTTTTACAAGAGTTACCTGTGTCACTCTACCCACCCAAAAAAGTTTATGCTCACAATATGCAGCACTTTTAATATTAAGGGCAATTTCACCTAAATGTAGAGTTCACTTTAATTAAAGAGAAAAAAAAAATAGACAGTTAAATATACAGGCAGGCTTAGCTGCTGGTTCAAAGAGTGAAAAATAAAGGTTTCTACTGCTCTAAAAATCTTTCATCTCTACACATCTGAACAGCAATAATTTACAACGGATATTACAATCAGATTGAGACACATAATCTTTAGATTACAAAGAGACAAACATTTGTGTAAAAGACAAAAGAGGACAGAAGCTACGTCATCTCTCAACTTTGCCTTTATGGCGATAACAGAAAAAAACAAAAAAAAAAAAAAAAAACACCTGGAAGCTGAAACACTTGCTTAAACTGTTTTTAACAATTTAAACACAACAGCAACTGTGTTCTGTAACAACTCCCTTCTACAAAACCGATACAGGTTACAAAAATGCTCCCAAACATGCTAAAAGTGTAGCTATAAATTTTCATACAAACTCCAATATACAAAGAGCCCCCCCCCCACCCCAAAGGTTTACTCCTGGACATGCTACAGCAGTAACTGAGTTGATGCTGAGTGGCAAAAGTTCATTATCCAATTACTTAACTGTGCTGAGGGTGAGCTGAGAGACACAGGTCAGGTAACCTGTCGATGTCTGTGAAATATGCTGGTAGAGTTGGCTGAGGAATATGAAGAGAGAGATGCAGCAACTGATAGAAAAAAAGTGTGTGTGTGTGTGTGTGTGTACGGTGCTACGGGTTAGTTAAGCCTCAGGCGAGTTTCACTCTCCCTTAATGGTTTCTTTGCTTCAATTTTTGTCTCCTTAATCATTTGTCCTTCAAAATTTAGAGGTCCACAGAGCTAGTTTCTTTACAAAAAAAAAATTAAAAAATGTCAAGAGGAGCGGCAGGATATGGTGGGAGGGATGGCCTGTCTGGGGTGTTTCCCTTTGGAAATAAACAACAATGAATGTAAAACATCACAGACACAATGATCCCCTGAATAGTCAGAACAAGAGCAGTTTACACCCGTGTGTGGTGATGTTGAAACAACAGTTTAAGTTCAAATCCTGACTTCAGCAATCTAACTTCTACTAAAAAAACCATTGTGAGTCATTGTTAAGCTGCTGTGAATCGGGAATGTTCTCATACGATGTTCCACCAGGCAAGATTCGAGAGGCTTATGGTTTTATGCTTCAAGCAGGGCCATAACATGTGAGGGGCGGTCGAACGAAATTCATCAAAACAAGTTCATGCATTGGTGAAAGGTTTGGAACATGAATGGTGATGCTGTGTTTTACACAGTGCTGTGATGAGGCATCCAGATTCTAGAGAACCAAACATAATAGATATTAAGAGTGATCTCTAAGGTGCACGGATGTGATGTCTGCTTGAGCCACGTGTGAAGCATAAACTGGGCGCTTCATGTTGGACCTCATGAGGTATGGACTTAAATGGGGTGGTTGTGTTGTGCTGCACATCTGGGTGGGAAAACTCTAAGCTGACACTTTTGCAAATAAAGGTAAACAAAAAAAAATCGCGATCAGCCACAGAATGAACACGACTCTTTAAGAGCCGGCCGCTGCCGTGAGATCAGACCGCCACTGAACATCCAGCCAGCCAACTTTAAGAACTTCTCTGCTTTTCCCTTCTGGATCTTTCTTCTCACGAATGGGAAGCACTGATAGGAGCTGCTGGTGTCCGCGGCCACCCCCTGTCCTCAGTCTGAAGGTGTGGGACTTCTCTGCCATTATGTCCCAAAAGACACTTTGGGGTGGTGCTGGAGGACGGGCGAGCTGAGCCTGACTTAAGGTCTGTGTTGAATTTAGGAGGGATCTAACAGGCTGCTGATTGTAGTTTGTTGTTATGAGACCTACAGAGATGGGCAAAGAGAGGAGGAAGAAAACAGTTGGAAAACTTCTTGGTATTTCCTTTTTTTATTAAAAGCTTTACAAAATGACAAAATATGCACTAGAAAAAAAAAAAAAAAAATACAAACCCCGCCCCCCCTTCCCAAAAAACAACAACACAAGAACATATATTGGATGCCAGTGGGTCAGACACTTTGATCAAGTTCCAGCAGCCATGTTGGTGAAATGTATCATGTGATGTTGGCCCAACAGTGTATGTACAAGGAATAGTTTTTTAACTAGACAAGCTTACCATATTTAGAACAGGAAAGCTAAACTACACTGTTTTCCCAGTTTAACTTTACAGAGCCTACATTATTTCCTTTGGAACATAAAAATAGTCCTTCACAAAAAGATATAATATACACATGAAATTACATTATACATAGGTAGGCTACAGCCAGCAAAAAGAAACGAATAAATGTGGCGTGTCTATTAAAAATGCTCAGATAAGAAATGAGGTAAAAATGTTCTGCTTCTGCAAGTTATGACCTAGATGATAAAAATTCTGTCAAATTAAAATATGTTATCTGTATGTGAAACTTAAGTCAGTTTTTACAATCAAAATCTAGAGCTTTTTTTTTCTTTCTTTTTTTTTCCCCCAAAAGATGAACCTCAAGGAGAATGACAGACTTCATATTTTATTTTACATCCGACTGAAACGTAAAGAAAATATTTCCTCATTTGTTTCGAAAAGGCTAAGAAAATACATTTTTCCTTTGAATGCTTTGTACGACCAACATGGCTGCCAATATTGGACAGTAAAAATGTGTTTCTTCTTCCTTTGCTTCCGAAATAATAATAATAATAATAATAATAATAATAAAAAAAAAAGATCCCACCCTCAGTGTGGCTTAATATATGCTCTTTCTTACAATGGTTTTAATGCTGTTTTAAATGAGGAAAAACAGCAACATCCTGGATAGCAAATTATTTTTCTGTTTGTTTTTAAGAGTGACCCCGGCACCCAGGAGTTTGACATCACAATCTGTAAGAGAGAGAGAGAACGAACGGGTGTAAATACACACGGGTGAAGCACAATGCCGTTTTAGGCACACAAAGCTTGATGCAAACCACAAGACTTACAAACAACAGACCTAAAATGCTGATAGAAGCTTGTGTGTACTGATGTGAGATGATGCAGAGGTCTTATTTATCAGTTAAACTTTGTTGTGATATCTTTAACGTGTTTAGCAAATCAAAGCACAGCCAAATATATATAAATTATGGTGACTTGTGTATGTTAACATAACTGTCTTGGGACAGAGCATCTTCAAAAAAAGTGAGGGCACAAAAGCAGATACCAGACTATTTCTAGTTTATTTTGTGCAAGAGGAGCGACTGTGCAGACATAGCTGTGCACTAATTACAGCGTAGGCAGGGACAGAGTGGATGCCGAAGCATTTAATTTCAAGGCTACAGTGAAGATTTCATCTTAAAAAAAAAAAAAAAAAAAAGGGGGATAATTAACGTGTTTGCAGATCAATTTGGTATCTCTGGGCACTTTTTTTTTTTTTTTTTAACAAGCTGTACCGATTAATTTCAACTTTTTTTCCCTCCAGCTTATTTTGGTTTATTCTTTTCCAGAGTTTTTATTTTCGGGTGAACAGCTATTTTATGTTCACAGCCAGAAGATAACAAATCTTTAAGTCCAGCAAGTTTTAACTGAATCAAGCGAGTAGCCAAGCATACTCAGCCCGGATAGCAGAGAGTAGAGAAAAATGTTTGGTTTGCAATGTACTCTAATGACTGCTAAAATCTGAAATCAGAACTGAGAGAAAAAAGATAGAAGCCCATGCACTGAAATGGACAGACACAAGCTTGAATGAAGATATCAATAACATTCAAATATGCAGGATCGAGGATGTGACTGAAAGCTCAAAAATCAGTACAGTAAAAGGAAGGCATGCATCCCTTGAAACGTCCAATCACTGACAGAATATTATCCACCAGTCTCAAAACTTTTGACTCGTGCGTTGCATCTGTGGAGATCTGCTGCTGACTCGTCTAAGGCAAAACTTTGAGTGTTCAGTCATAACACACAAAGACAAAGATGTTTTTTTTAAAAAACAATTTCAATGTGAAGAACAAAAAAAAAAAAAAAAAAGGAAGAGAAAATAACAGTAATGTTTTTTGTTTTTTTTTTTGCAGCAGATGTCTGTCATACTTCCAAGGATGTCAGAGGTCAGAGTTACAGTTTGGTCTCGCACCAATTTAATCTTTTTCTTAACGTTCACTCTGTGGCTGCTCTGACTCAGAGCGAAAACTCTCTCCCCTCGTCTGAAGGTGACTTGTTACTATTTTTTCCTACGTGATTGCCCCCTATCTTACCTGCTGGCTTTGAAACCTTTGAGTTTCTGGACAAAGAAGGTCTCCAGAACCTCAGCACACTGGTAGAAGGGCGAGTCGCTCGGGTTGTAGTAGCGGCAGTTGTCGAAGATTTTGGTCATGTCCGCTACAAACTCAGTCAGCTTGATGTACTCACGCTTCTGTAACCTCTCCTCCATGGTGGAAAGGTCTAAACAAAATAAAATTGAAAAATAAAAAATAAATATTTGATTAATGATTGCATGTGCAGGAAACCTTACAAACGGAATCACTAATCCAGAGATTTATTTATTTTTTTTAAACCACATGACATTTAGCCTTACTGATAGGTTTGTTTGCATAAATCAACACTTCTGCTTCACAATAACTACATCTCATGAGGCATGTGTTTGATAAGACATCAAGATATGTTTTCTTGGTAGCAGAATCCATCGCTTAACACGAGACGGCAAAAAATTGAAAACTTCTGGCAAGTTTTCAACCTTGATCTTTTGTCATTCCAGAGCACACCATCTTTATCTGAGTGTCAAATAAGTGCTTCCATGGCTAGTTCTCCAATTGAAAGGGTATTTCAGTGTTATTAACCTGTTAAAATCAAGCACAAAACTGACAAAAACAAGATTTTGCAACAGTCATGGTTCAGTATAAGCTGCTTTTGCCAGCAGTTTGCTCTACACGGCGTCTTCGGGGCTACACTTTAAACAAACATATCCGACTCTTAACCTCGGTAAACCCCACACCCAGCTGGCCAGGGGCTTACAAACCTCATGATCAAAAAATCAAAGACCTCCTTCTTCCCCATCATCAGTTTTCATCTAAAAACCCTTCAGAAACTACCAACGGCTGTAGCTCAAGCAGCCAAATACACCTTTTTTATGTCTTTGAAAACCAATAAGGGCCTTTTTCTTACATAAGGGAGATGGGAGGATGAGGGTTTCCAGGACCAGGCCAACAGGAACTATGTGTGGGACCGGTCCCTTTACACAGGGAGCTCAGCAGACCTGGAGCAGCTCATTAACGGTTTGTTTGTGTGGAAGTTCAAAAGGGTCCTGTTGACGTAAGTCACCATTTACACGGCTGGTTTGATCTGAGTTGGAGGCCTTCCTCCCCGTTGGCCTTCTGGTGGCTAAGTTTAAAGGTTTAAGATATAGAGACCTGGTTTAGCAAAGATCTGCACCTACTTATTTACATATGAAGTTATGAAATGCAAACAGCACTCCTGAAGCAATTTCATCTTCCAAACAGAGATCCCAGTGCTGACATCATGTTCATTCACTCCACATCAACACAAGTTATTTTCTCAGATTTTTCGAAATTAAGACCTATAATGGCAGAAATGTACCTATTGTTTCTGCTTCTAGGAAAATATTGCAGGCAGTGCCATAAATATTTTCTGCATCAGTAATGGATTTTCTCTTCTGCCCCTGAGGCCTCAGAGTCATAACTTGAATAATAAGATCAGACATTTGATAGAAAAACTCATGTCTTTTTATGCGTTTACTCCACTCACCCATTGGCTCTTTGATAACCCTGTAGTAGTCTGGAGCGTCATTCGTATCCACGGGTTCCAGGAACGGCCACGCCATTTTATGCGCCTGTAGAGGAGTGAAGGGCCAAAGGGAGGAGGTAAAGAGAAAGACAGGACCCTTGAGAGAGCAGGAACTAATGAAGAACAACAAACAGCACCATGAAAATGACATTTTGGGAGCAGGTGGCTCAACACAGACGTTGCCTCTGATTTCATCTTCACCTCCATGTCTCTCATACAACACAAACGGGAGAAAATTAGAGTAGAGGTAAGAGGAAGAGAAAAGAAAAGGAAGCTTGAAAAAAACAAAAACGAAACAACCGAGGCTAGGAAGCTGTCCAAGAACACCTCTGGGGGGCCAAAGTCATCAGATGAGACGGATACCGTGGGCTTTTGTTTGTTACTCCTAAACCATAATGGGCCAATGAGGAAACGCTTTCGACTTCATTTGAAAACGGCTATAGTAGTGCTGCTATTAGTGATACCACTGAGTGTTTGTGTGCCTGTACAGTAAATGTGCAGATTTAGTAGAAAGTAAACTTTCCAAATTGTATCCACCCAGGTCTGTTTATTTGTAGAGAAATTCGGACTAGTGCATGGAGAATAAAAAAGTGTAACAACAATGTTGTTTCTTTCTTTCGTTTGCCCTTTACCTGTAAGGAACGTAGAGTTCTGCGCAGGCCCTCGTAGTCTTTGTCAGTGAGGGGCGTGAAAACCGTCATGGTGTCCTCCGTCGACTGACATTGTGGGCAAACGTATTCGTCAATGTGGTTCGCCTCACTTTGCAGGATCCCCACACAGCGGCCGTGGTACCAGTTCTGGCACCGGTCACAGCCGATATAGAACCTGTGAAGGCAAAAGTCACCTTTACTTGTGATGCAGTTTCATTTACATTGTATTTCATGAACTTTATGACATCATGCAACAACTCAAGAGTCAAATTGTTTCAAAATAGACAAAATAAATGGAAAAAAAATGTGTAAAAAAAACAATGTGTGTGTGTGTGTGTGCGTTTCGTAAATATTGTCGCATAGGAGAAGATGACAGGAAATTTTTGCCCTAGCTACAAATTATCATCCCATGACACAGGAACCCACAGAATCTCACACAAGCACACACACACACGCGCGCACACACACACACACACACACACACACACACACACACACTCGTGCAGCTCCTTACTGAGATTCGTCGTACGGCGTCTGACAGATGCAGTACAGCTCCTCTGTGCTTCCTTCCTGGCCCCGCTTACAGTCCACACAGATGTAGTCGTCCATCTTCTTGGCCTCCTTCTCTGTGATGCCCACACATTCTCCGTGATACCAGTTGGTACACAAGTCACATCCAATGTAGAACCTTTACAAAGAAAAATGATGCCATTGTCATCTAAATTAGAGTGGTGCTTTTCCTTTTTTAAAATTTAAAACTGTTTTCTACGGAACTGACATTTAAATGTCGATAGTTGTGCTTCATCCTCACCAGTCCTGTCTTAAATAAAGAAAAGAACGACTGGTCTGGAGGCTTTTTGACCTGTGTAACTCGATACCATAAATTCAACCATCATTTTTGAGCAATTGAAAAATACAACCTGATTAGTTGGTACTCTTTTGGGAGCAAGATTTAAAACTCATGAATTCCTACAAGATTTGATGGAAAGTTCTTCAAATAGGCCATAGTGTTTAGGCTTTTTTTGCTTATATTGTGCCTCCCGTCCTAATGGGTAATAAAATCTGAGTATTTGAGGGAGCATCATCATACTTGGACTCGTCGTAGGGCGTCTTGCAGATGCAGTAGAGCTTGGTGTCTTTCTTGCTCTCCTTGGTGCACGTCGATATCATCTTCTTCTTCTTGGACTTGGCCGACATGGCGGTCTCTCTCTCCTCCTCCCGTTTCCTTTTATGTGTTGAAGTGCCAGTGGTGGTGTGGTGGTGTTGAGAGGTGACGCCATGCATGTGTGCCGGTGTGTGTTGCTGCTGGTTGCGGGTGGTGGCGGCGGCGGCGGCGGTGGCAGCGGCCTGGGCCGCCTGTTGGGCTGCAGTCTGAGCCCTCTCCTTCTCCCTCCGCATCCGCAACAAGTCCCTCTTCAGGTCCTCCTGATGGATGTCGGAAGACCACAGCAGTAGTTGGAATACGTAAAGCTTATTGTAATTTTGAAGCAATTTTTTTAATCATTATGTGCCTTTTTGTTTTTTAAAATGTATGTTTGATAATATTTGAGTTCTGCCTTTTTCCCCCCTCCTCTCATTCATACCTGAGCCTCCAGCTGCAGCTCCTTGTCAAGAAGAGCCCGCTTCTTCAGGATCTCCATCTTGAGGCTCTCTTTATGTCGATACAGGAGCGAAGACAGCTTGCTGGCGTTCGCCAACCTCCTCTTCGCCTCCACGACCTCCTCTTTTTTCCTCCTTTTGGCCGCCTGCCTCTCATCTTTGTCTATCCTGTCCAGAATAAACTTCATCACCTGATTGCATACAATCATCCTGGGAGGACAGACAGGAGAAGGGACAGAGAAGATGGGACTTCATTACAAATTGACATCCTACAAATCGACTGAGGGTCGTACATGAATATTTTACTCCACAATGTAATTGCGCTCAGTCATTTGAACAAAGTAAAATCATTTACTCTCTTGCATGGACACAGGAATCAAGGAATAAACCCACTGAAAATAATTGTGCTCATTGAAATGACTTTTTTGGAAAATGACGTAAGTTATGAAGTTATGTAAGCTGTGTTATAATTAACTTTCTTTTTGCTGTAACTACAAATTTCACTTTCACTGCTTGGAAATGATGAAGGGGCAGGAGATTGTAGCTTCTATCATAAAAAAGACACGGGCGTGATAGTTTTCCACATGCCTTGGGCAAACTGACCAAACAATCAAACATAGCTTTCTTTTTTTAAAACTGCGACACTAACATGATTTTCCTAGAAGATTAGTCATGAGTTATTAATGGGTCACGTGTCGTACAGATGTTTGGTGGTTCCGTGTTTACTTGAATGAAGTTCAAGTAACAACAAACAAACAAACACGCCTACAAACAGACACGAACATAAGGATTTAAGGTCTTGCAAAGGTCCCACAATGTTTGATAACATAACTTGGTTAATAAAAAGAATGTGCAGATCAGAAGCAATAAAAGAAGAAAAATGGAGTTGTAAAAATTCCCATAAACATTTTGTCAAAATTAAGCATCAGTATATCAAAGAAGGAAATTTACGACTCAGTCTGTTCACTTGTGTTTGCTAACATTCACAACTGAGATTGAAATCTGTTCAGCAACAGAAAACTGCGTTTAAGTGCAGGTTTGTGTGAATAACACACAAAACACGTTCCATGGCTGCTGAGGTCAAAAACAGGCCAGGATCCCTAACGGGCAAATCCACCGACCGACACATCAATCCATAGAGGAAAGTGGAAGAGACAGGACACACAAACACTCACAAGATGATGTCAGAGTTTATTACTAACTAAAACATGTTTAGAAGGAAAAGTGACAGAAAAGAATGATGTGAATAAATGGAAAAAATAAATGTGTGGAGAGACAACAGACAGTGGATGCTGTAGTGATGTCACAGTAGTCTGGGTTTGGTATTTCAGGTTTGTGTGAATGAGCAGTGTTGACACACAGTCTGTGGACATAAGCACATGGTTGTGAATATGATCCATCTGCAGCATATCAAACACCAGGGACCAAGATTTTTGAAGCATTCCACTCCTCTGACTTTCATCTTGTACATTTCATAGTTGTAGTAGTATTGGGATTACAGAGAATACGTGTATCTTCAATATAGAAAGTAGACACTAAAGATACATAATACTTAAAATACTAAAGAATGTTTGAGAAGTGAAAAAAAAACAGTTGGTAGCAAGCACACCAGTATTCTCTTAATTTTTAGATATAAGATGCCGAGCTTTTTATATAGAACTTTAAACTTTCTACATGTTAGTTTTGAAATTCCCCGTTATCAATAAATGTATCTGTCTTTGTTGGATTGCTTGCAAAGACATGTGAGTGCAAAGTACTGTACATGCATCTGGAACTGGTGACACACCCAGATTTCTTAAGCCGTGCAGGACCTCCCAACGTGGCGGTGAACCGACGCCAAACAGAGAGAGGAGTTCCATATGATCAAAACACGGACATATAGGAGGGGACTGGTTCGTAGAAAAACAACTAACCTACAGCAAACGACCCTACGCGTAATCTATTTGATAATATTTCCATTATCTGGGTTGCACAATGTTATTATTCTGATTTGTGACAATATCACTCCAGTGACCCACAACTCATTTCAAAAATTGGAATGTTTTTGCTTTAATGAAATAAAACAAGCAAACAAAAAAATCTTGAACTACAGTTAAAAATTCCGTTCACAAACCTCTGATTTTCTTCTCTCTCTGTAGGTGTCATGGTCTTTTTCTGCTTCAAGTGTTCAATGGCAGCATTTTGCTTCATCACCACCTGAGAGATAATTCATAAAGATGTGAGAACAGAGATGCTCAACAACAACAGAGAAGGCAGTTCCAGTTCTCAGCTGTTTATATCCACGTCTGTCAAAAGTCATGAAGCTTATAGATGACTTATTACTGAGTAGTGATTAATTAAATCAATTAATTAAATGGGCAAGGAAACGTAAAAATTAATTCAGCAGCCTTTTGTGA
Source organism: Antennarius maculatus (assembly GCA_013358685.1). Classification (NCBI taxonomy): domain Eukaryota; kingdom Metazoa; phylum Chordata; class Actinopteri; order Lophiiformes; family Antennariidae; genus Antennarius; species Antennarius maculatus. The sequence continues at coordinate 22,955,848 of CM023612.1, forward strand.
TGTCAATGAGGTCTAATGTAATACAAATATCTCCAAATACAGATAAGACAAAATCGGTCCTAGTGGAGGAATGGAGGTTTTTGCTTGTCGCCGATGAAATGATAGCAAGGGGGTGTGTCCCTGATGATTCCTTACACTCACACACACATACACACCTGTTTCTGAATGATGTCGCTCTGGCTAGCAGCGGTGAGGGCTTGCTCTCTCTTGGCCTCTGTGGCTTGTCTCTTCTTCTGCTGCTGCTGTTCTCTCAGCTGCTGGATTCTCTGCAGCTGCTCCTGGACAGAAGCTGCCTGTATCGTCACCACGTTTCCAATCTGAGCAGACAGAATAGTTGTATATTAGAGTAATACATTTTCATATATTCTAGTCTCAGTGTGTATATCAGTGATCTTACATGCTGCACGGCTCAGAATATACTTCAAATGACTGAATTATGGGTTTCTAAAATGTAATGCCACAGATACGACTTTAGTTCATAACTACGACACAGTGTGTAGGTGATCTATGTAAACATGAGGTTAGTTGCCCACCTGTCCTCCCTGAGCTGATGTGGTCCCCGTCTGTTGTATCTGGATAGGAAGCTGTAGTTTGATGTGCTGTGGAAGAGAACCTCCACTCTGCTGGGCCTGCAGCTGAGCCAACACCTGTAATCACGACAAAATTACATTTAAATGATCGTATGCAAGGAAAATGAAAAAAAAAAACAAACAAAAAAAAATCAAGATTTATTTATGACATCTATGTGCACGAACTCCTCTTTAATTTAAAGGAATGGTTGGACATATTAATTTAAACCCGGGTTTAAGTTTTGTAGTATAATAGAAGACGTCTCTTATCGTTATCTGAACCATCCATTGATTTTTGCGGTGGAGTTAAGTTGGAAAAAGCTTTATAACATATGTAATTATTTCACTATGTCTCTCTGCTAATCATACCTGTACCTGCTGCTGAAGTCCAGACATGCTAATGAGTTGCGGCGACTGCTGCAGCTGCAGGTGGCCGGTTCCTGCCTGCGTTTTCACCTGCAAGGAGGTGGGAGACTGGATGGGCATGTGGGCCTGCATCTGAGGGGGCAGCTGGCCCTGCGGGGTGGCTGTCGAAGGGGTGCTGGTGGTGGCCAAGGGGGTCATTCCTGCCTGAACAGGAGAGGCGGCCTGTTGGGCGGGTTGGGCAGGGGTTTTGGTGGTGCCGGTATTGGGCTGGCCGGGAACGGGGGCGGCTGGGAGAGAGAGAGAGGGTGAGCCAAATTTGAACTTGAGTTTACGCCAACACAAAAATGTCGACTGAAATATGAAAGATTCAGCTATAAACGAAAATTCTAGCACTTTTTAAAAAAATTAACGCCACTGCATATCTGTAAACTGAATTTGTTCCTGCTGATCAAACCTGTGCTGGATGTCGGTGCGGCAGCTGACGGCAGAGGGGTAAACAGGAAGCGCTGCACCTGGCCATTAGCCAGCGCCGCCTGCATGAGTTGCTGCCCGGGCCCCGGGATGACGGTGACCCCTTGAGGTATGATCTGCAGTTGACCCGTGGTCTGGCCCTGACCCTGAACCATCACAGTCAGAGCCTGTTGGGTACCGGCGACACCCGCCTGCCGGTCGACACCTGAGCTGGCCTGCTGCTTCTACGGTTAAACAGAAAACCGACATTGAAAGAACAGAAAGCTTTCTACAAAGGAAATCACTAATGCGGTCGAATCATAAATTGCTTGTGGTGAAATATTAGGGATATATCTCATATGCAAAGGACAAATCAAATTCAATTAAAGCATTTTTGTCCAGAGGAAAAAAACTCAAACCTAATAATGAAAAGTTTGGAACTTTCAAAGCAGCTTGAGGTTATTTCCATTGCCCACTGGAATGTCTCGGATTAAGATTTATGTGTAAACACAGAACCAATCTACACTCTTCTTGATGTACAGTATTTTCCACACTATAAGGCGCACCTAAAAGCCTTTAATTTTCTCAATTTCTTATAATCAAATGCACCTTATATATGAAAAAAGTCTTAAAATAGACCATTCATTAAAGATGAGTTCTCAAATGCGTTTTAGAATCCAGTGTACTTTATGTATGGAATTTTTTTAAAAAAAATATGCCATTCATTGAAGGTTTCCCTTATAATCCATTGCGCCTTGTAGTGCAGAAGATACTGTACTTTGTGCAGCCATTTTTTATTGAAAGCTACTGCTACGTGAACGGTTTCTCCTTAGGCCCCTCTCTTACCCACAAGTTGCCTTTGTCTTATTCGAGAAACTGAGCTGAGTCTTGAACTGCTGCTAGTATGCAGATAATTATGTGGATAATTATATAGCCATTAAACCATTACTGTACATATTGTGCTGGATTTTACGAATGAAACTGATTTGTGAGAAGAGCGATCATGACATTAATTCACATTTCTGTTACGCAAAATGGTTTTTGACATTTCAAAAATTACAGTCACACACATTTATATTTCTGTGGAGAAGAAGAACATCTGCAGTTTATCATCATCATCTCTCAAAGGAAGTAAAATAAAACATGTTTGCAACTAATCAATTGTCAAAGTCGGATAATTTTTACAGTTGAATGTTTCTTGTTTATGAAAAACATGTAAAGTTTTAGTCATTTTTCAATGAGTTTTTTTTTAAGCAGGAACATACATTTTTTAAAATCAAATAATGCATTAAAGTTCACATAGGACATTTAGGAGACTGTCTTGCTCACTGACCTGTGCAAGCTGGGTCAGCTGTGCCAGGGTGAGTTTAACCTGGCCTTGCCCCTGAGCACGTGGGGTGCCGTGCGGTGTTTGTCCAGCTGTGGTGGGGCTGGCAGCCCCCTGGCCAGTGACCGTGGCAACAGGGCTGGCACCAGATATTGCTGTGGAAACTGCCTGACCACGAATGATCTGCGTCATTACTTGTTGTCCACCTTGACCTGAACAGAAAGATATATGTTAAAGGGGAACTATGTGAAATATTCAGGAAATCTGGTTGAACAGACTTTTGATCTATTAATAAAAGAGCTACTATTGGTCAAAATCTAAATTTATTCTCATCAAAATCATGTTACCTTGTTGGACCATGAGGGGAGTTCGAAGTATCGTCTTTCCCATTGGTCCCGTCTGCTGGATCGGTGTTCGTATCACTGTCATCCCTGGACGGATTTGACCACTAGCTGCCAAAACCTAGAAGGATATCGTCACCCAAATGTTAGAAATGAATTGGTGGCAAAAGCTGGCATTTTCTTGTTTACATGTCAGAATGTGGAAAATGAAGGGGTCTAAAATCAAGGTCAGATGCAAATAACAGTGTCGAATTATACGTTCAAATACGTTATACTCTATTTTAACAAATACTGCAGAGTAAAGGAGAATGTTAAACGCAGAAATAGAGAATTAAATTTTTTTTATGGAATCAGATTTTTTTTTTACCAACTCAGTGAGTTAACATGAGGCAAAGCTATGCGGACTTCAACTGGGAACACATAAAGGACGAACAATGGGTCGATCAGAGCACATAGATGTACCTGCTGCTGCGAGCCTGGGGTGTTGGGCCTGATGTTGAGTGTGTTGGTGCGGGGTTGGAATGTGGTGTAGGTCTGGGTGCTGCCTGCTGTGCTGGATGGGATGATCCCCAACACTTTTTGCTGAACAACACCTACAGAGAACAGAGAGGCAAAGGCACAAGAGTGAGCAGAGAATGGGGAAAATGAAAGGGGAAAATGAGAGAGGCAAGGAGAAACACTCCAAGGGATGGTGGGAAGGAAAACAATGATTTTTAAGTAGGTCCAAAAGAAAGAAATGGTGCACAAAACAACAGATGTTATAAATTTGAAGAAATATTAATAGTAGGAATAATAATAATAATAATAATAATAATAATAATAGGACATATTGCTAGTTTTACATATTTTAGAGATATTTATTTGACAAATACCTGCATTTTTCGTCAAACGCATCCCTGTGCTTGCACTAGGAGCTAGTATGACTAAGCCGACATTTTAACTTTGACTTTGACACTTTGATTTTAATGAATTGGATTTGTGTTATTACTCAATGTTTACTTGTAAGTTTTACTTGCTATTATAGCGAGCGAGGTGAATACACATTTACATGCATCGCTGGTTATTCCTGCCGGTCATAGAGATCAAAAGTCTAAAACTACAAAAACGTATTGATGATATCTTTCATTTACCTTCTGATTGTTCTGTCACCACTCCTACCACCTCTCAGCATTCACCATTTGTTGTTCAATTAGAATTTTAACACAAAATCTACTTTAAAATACTCTATTCTCATTTTCTTGTCGTATACCAATTGGCGGGTTTAAGCTTGTAAAAAAAAAAAAATCTTTTTTTTTTTTTTTTTTCATTGGACGAGAGGAGGTCATGACCCGAGTGCATATTTAATGATCGGGAGCGTTCGGGTCACTTCGGCTTTTTCCATCGACATGCGGAAATAGCCACATGCTATTGTTTTCTTATGTTATCGCTCGCTCGGGGATTTTCACGAGTCCAAAAAAGTTGTAAGTTTAAGCCTGTTTTTCCTAAAAATAAGAATGCCACTGTGGCTACACAAGCTAAAACCCTTGTAGCCACTCTGGAATTTACTTCGCCTATGGCGACGTGGCGAATGGCTAGCGCAAGCCCAGCATCCACCCAAAAAAAAGCTCCAACATCTCTAATACAATTACTGATGCGAAGCAAAGGTTACACAAACGCTACAACCGAGCGTTGACACAACTCAATACATTATTTGTGGGCTTCTCTCCTTGCCGGAAAGCCAATCTTTTGATCACAGCAACGGCAAATATTAGTTAAACAGGTAAACACAAATCTTCAAAAGGGTCACTGAAAGCTTAGTTGGGCTTCCCCCAACACACCTGCACCCCCTTTCACATGTTATGCATGAATTCAGATCCCACTTTTTTTTTTTTTTCTTTTCCTCTCTCTCTTTAATCTGACAAAGAGAGCATTTGATATTTGTTCACCAGGCTCTGTGCCTTAATGAGCTCATGTGAACCCAGCGGCAGGAATGGAAACCATAAGTGTCGCCCTTTTTTTTTTTTTTTTTTTTTCCTCCTGCTGCCTCCTCGCTGTGGTTTTTGAACCACAACCAAGCAGGTAAACCTATACATCAAGGGTTTCCCTCTTCAACTCAAGATGTTAAACCCGCTCATAAGACCAGGGGGAGTAGCTGCTTTGGTCACACACACACATCAAACATGCTTTTCTATGGACTGGCTGTTTGGAGAGGTCGGGGAGTTGGGACTTCACTCCTTGGAGAGGTACACTTTTATTCAAAACGACAGAGGCAAAAAAAAAAAAAAAAGGAAAAGCGGAATCCCGTTATAGAGGGCTACCTGTCTGGGGAGCAGAACCTCAGGGTAAACTTGTTTTCCTGCCTAACTTCCTTAAGTCATTCCAAAACAAACAGGCCAACCAAACAGTGAAATCAAACAGCCGCGCTGGATAAACGCACATGTCGATTAAATAGTTACACTTAAGTCTCTCTTTCAAGGGAACTTCAAAAGCGAAGGAAAATCACATTCTTTGCATCCCCTGTGAATATCATTCCTTTTATCTGGTGATGGCGATATTGATTTTTCTGTAATTTTGTACAGAGTACAGGAGAGAGGCTGTTCATAATCGCATCATCTTGTTTCAAGGTTAGCATCTCTTCCATTGTTTCTCCACAGGTTTTGTTTACTGTTAGTTGTCTTGACAAAAAAAAAAAAAAAAAGTTGTTAAAGTTGAAACTAAAAAAATTTTTTTAAGACCATATAATTTGGGTCTTCATCTGTTAAAAAATAAATAAATAAATAATACAACTAAGAACGGTTTAATGTGCAGATTAATAATTTCTTCTTCCATATACAGTATTTTCCGTACTATAAAGTGCACTGGATTATAAGGCGCACTGAATTATAAGGCGCACCTTCAAAGAATAACCTATTCTAAAAATTTTTCTTTCATATATAAGGCACACTGAATTATAAAGCGCACTGGATTATACGGCACATCCAATTATAAGACGCACCTTCAATGAACGGCCTATTACAAAACTCCCCCCCCCCCCCCCCCGCATATAAGGCGCACTGGATTATAAGACGCACTGTCGGTTTTTGAGAAAATTACAGGCTTTTAGGTAGGCCTTATAGTGAGAAAAATACTGTATTTGGCGATGCATATAGTACAGCGAGTGTTGGATTTTACACGAATGCTATCAACAATTTTAACTTAGCACAGCTCAACTTTTCAGATTGCTGGGTAATATCCATCAGGTTAAACCCTCAGAGAAACACAGACAGGTCTGAACTCTGGACAAACCCGTTGGCTCATCTGTGGTATCAACAGTGACATTTCTAAAAACTGAAAGGCGACCTGAATCCGCAGACTGCACAAGTCAACCCTACTACCAAAAATAACCCTTTTCTATTAGATTGCCATGCCAACGGGACACAAAGAGACATTATGAGCCACACCAAACTAACCAGCTGACTCATGTGTTGGACACATAGTGGGCACCACAATGGGGCTGCTGCAGACCAAACTGCCCCACAATACTGGCTTTAGGTCAAATTACAGCACATGTGTTGAACTAGGATCAGCTTGGTAAAGGGAAAAAAGCCCTTACAGAATACAAAGACCACCTAAAAACTTACTGATTTAAATCCTTCATTCTCCTCTATTAGCCATCATTGCTACAGTTAACTGGAATAAATAATAACATTAGCCCACCAACACTCCCCTTTCAGCTGTTTTTAGTTGAAGCAATTACTGGAGTAGCTGAAGCTCTCACTTTAGCTACTAATTTCTCCAAACAATTGTCATTTATCTGTTTATCATATTTTTTATGTAAAGCCACTATTATGATAGGGACCAGAGTGAACTATAACGCTTCATTTGACTGCTTATTGCTCAATGCAGTCAAAGTTAATGACGTGTCGCAGACATCCAACCTTCAACATGAAAACTCCAGCCTATTTTATGACCATCTTATCACTGCAGTTGGCTCAGATACAAATTTACAAAACAATTGGAATTCTTTTTACTTATATATCGAGAGAAAGTCTGCGAAATATACAACTGTCAGGAAAAAACAGACTATCGGCAGAAAAGTTCTTACATAACAAAAAAAAAAAAAAAAAAAGCACCACTTCATCGAGAAAAGAAAGTTCGGGGAAAAGGAGTGTTCTAGGCAGAAAAATGGATCCACCTCATTCCATACACAGCTTTAATGAGTGCATTATGCATCTGCAGTGTGTTTGAGTAAATGTAGATATCGCTCCATTTTGTAATTCATTCTTCATGACACTTTACATCATAACTGCTTATAACATATTCTGTGTTGCATGAAGTGTGTTGTCCACTTCATGCACTTTAAAAACTTTTTTTTAAAACAATATCGGCCATAATTGATATGATTGAAAATTTTCCTACATACTTGACTTTTGACTGATTTGGTTTCATTAACAAACAATGATTCCAGATAAAATTACATCATGGAGGACAGAAAAATGCAAAAGAAGGGATTCACTGATTCACTGAAACTTACTGCAAAGGCTGGCAATAATTCTGAGGTCTGGGGGGCCGATTAAATGAAGCTCTTGATGTGGATCTAAAAAATTTCATGCCTGGAAACATTGATGGATTGGTACCATAGTAAAGCTAACTGTAACAGCAGTGTGACACACTCAGATGGACAAGTGGCCAGTGTGTGTGTGTGTGTTTAATGGAGCCCAGCATCTGAACAGCTATTCCCTTCAGTTCTTCTTAGCTATGAGCCGTTAGAAAAGATTTGTGTACAGTACTTGGCTCTAACAGTGGCAATTAAGCACAGAGGAATGCCCAATTTGTTTCTAATTAGCAGACTTCAAAATATTTGGGCCTGTCATAGCTGTCACCAGCAACATTAAAATGAGTGAAGGCAGACGCAGTAGTTCCAGAGACTTGCTTACAATGGCATCCAATTAACTAACCAGATCAAATTTGGCACCATTGAGACATAAAACACACATCTCAGCTGTGGAGTCTGAGGTGAAGCCATAAGAAAACAAACACACATGCATCCTGTCATGGAAAGAAGAAATGCCTGCACTGAATAAACCAAAACTTTGTTAAAACCCATCCATACCTCCTTGTGAAGTTGGCACGTTGACGGTGACAATCTTACTGTTGGCAGGCAGCGGCAGCTTGGTGGTCACCACCTTTCCACCAGCTGAAGTTCCTGTAATCTGCAGAGTGTGTCCACCCGATGTTGCCACGCCGGTCTCTGTGGTCGTTCCTAATAAAGCAAAAATAAATAAATAAACGCGATGAAATTCCAGTAAAATTATGAGATATAATGAAATTACACAAAATCACATGCATGAAAAACAATGTCTTTCCAGCAAATGCAAATCATCTGATATGAGTGCACATTTACACCAAGGTTTTTTAGATGTCGATCTTGTGTAGTGGCATAGATGGGGTGGAAGCTGACACTCTTTAGATTAAAGACTAACAAAAACAATGCTTTTCAAATCAATTATTATATAAATAATAATTATTACAACTATAAGTTACCATTTTTCTTATCTGTTTGTCAAAATGCCACAATGTTTCACTGTGAAGTCCTAGAAATACTTTGTGGAAAAAAAATGGACTTTCCATCAGACTAATGATGAGAAAAAATGACTGTATTTGGGGGGGGGGGGCTGGCCTTTTAAACTTGAGTTGCCTCTCGTGAGCACATACACTGTATATTCTCACTGGCCCCCCAGTCCAAAGAATAACAAATAGGCTATAAATTACATTCCTCTGTAAGGTACCTTGCGTGCTTTGACCCTGTTTGACCCAGGTGGCGAATGACTGCTGGAAGTTCTTGTTCTGTTGGAATGTGACAGGGGTGCCCATCTTGGTGGAAAGCACCACCTTGGTGTTGGGGGTGCCCTGGCCTGACAGTGAACCGACGATGACTTTTGGCGTGGCAATGGGTGCTGAGGGAGTCCCGGTCGGTGTGGCGTTGACTCCACCCGGCTTCTGTTCCAGGCGTTTCTGAGACGGTACACAAGTGAGTCATTACATCAACGTGAAACTGGTGACAGAAAGGAAAAGCCAAATCTACCTACGGTGTCGACTTTTTAAATTTGTTGGGACAAGCTGCCGTGTTACATGCCTGGCAAAAAAAGAAAAGAAAAAAAAAAGTCGCCACCAAATGTGTCTGTAACTGACTCTTGAAGCGTGCCTCATTCTTAAAGGGGCCGTCAAATAGAATACATTACCGATAAAAAGAAAAGCCCAAGCGAGCAAAACGAACAAAAAACAAATGTTGGTGCGATATTATTAGGACGTTGCTAATAAAGTTGCATACATACGGTATTCACGTTTATTATTACAGTATTTTCCGCACTATAAGGCGCAACTAAAAGCCTTTAATTTTCTCAAAAACCAACAGTGCGCGTTATAATCTAATGCACCTTCTATATGAAAACGGTTTTAAAATAAGCCATTCATTGAAGGTGTTGCCTTATAATCAGATGTGCCTTATAATCCAGTGTGCTTTATATACTGTATGAAAAAAGGTTTTAAAGTAAGCCATTCACTGAAGGTGCGCCTTGTAGTCCAGTGCGTCTTATAATGTGGAAAATACTGTATATTCAGAAAACAAATTTTTTTTTGATGGTCATAGCATTTTATTTTGTTGTATTTTTCTGCTATACCTTAAAGGCCGGTCCGTGAAAATATTGTCTGACATTAAAGTGGTCACTAGTCCCCAAAAAAAGGTTGGGGACTACTGCCTTAAAGGAAGTGAACTCACCTTTGCCTGCTCTGCTGCTTGAGCTTTCTCCTTCTCCACCCTATAAAAGAGAAATTAATCAATCAGACTTACAACACTGTAAAATATAACCAAGGTACATTCAGGTACACTGTTTAAAACCCTTCTAAATGTTTGATGCCACATGACCAGCCTGACCTTTCTGAAAAGGCTCTGATCTCCCAGAGGTCGAGCTCCTCTTCAGCTACCCAGGTCTCTATCACCACCGGGCCAGTCTGCTTGGCAGGTTCGTGCTTCTTGGGGCGCAAGGCACTGGATCGTAGCCCCTTCCTCTGAGGGGTGTGGGTTTCTGGTATAATGAATAGAATTGTTTTTTTTTTAAGTTCTTGCATGTCTTATTCCTTAACGCTGCGTTACAAAAAAAGGAGTAATACAAGCAACAATTATCAGGGCTCTGTTTTGGCAGCCATTAAACTGAACTCTTTCTGCCGTGGCAGAAATAAGAAAAGCTCCTAACCTTTCGGTGTCTCGGGCACGCCGAGGGGGCAGATGATTTTTCGAATGCAGTACTCGGAGCGAATTCCGTAGGGTCCCACATCGCGGCGCTTGATGATTTCGGTGGTGGTGATTTCCGTGTCAGACGTTTCTGTAGCAATGAGTGGGGATAGGGCTGGGTTGGTATGGTGGGGAGGACGAGAGCCCGAGAAGATGGACGAAATGCACTCCAGCATTAAAAAACACCAAAAAGAGACTGAAGGTCCCGTCATTGTCATAGACATACAGTATGTTCAAAGTTCTCCAAAGTTCTGCACTGCAGAGATGAGACAAGCTTTGAATACTGAATACAGTATTTTCCGTACTATAAGGCGCACTGGACTATAAGGCGCACCTTCAACGAATGACCCATTTCAAAAACATTTTTTCCCATATATAAGGCGCACTGGATTATAAGGCGCACTGTCGGTTTTTCAGAAAATTAAAGGCTTTTAGGCGCGCCTTATAGTGCAGAAAATACTGTACGCTATCCCATCCTCAACTGGTGGCTCTACCTGTACGTGTGGTGCCAACAGCAGCAGATGGTTTCACGGCCATGTCGTCCCATCGGAGACAGGCCCACAGGAGCCTCAGCATCAAGCTCACACCAGCCAGAGACTTCACCGTCTGGAGGCGATACCTACGGCACACCCCCACGGGTTCAGACGTTACTTAAATACAGCTGCACGTAAAACTAACGATGCAAAACAAGCACGAGTCGAAGTAAAAAAATTTTGACATTCTTCACTTTTTAAGTGTCATTTCTGTAAGTACAAGTCAACTGACCGGCATTGACTCATCAGGCCGTACACACACACACACACACACACACACACACACACACACACACACACACACACACACACAGCAGAATCATTGTGGAACAGCCGAGTAAAAACACATTTTCCGGTGATGTTCCAATCCTTTCCTTAGTTGCCATCTTAAATAAATCATTTGAAGCACTCATTTAGCTTGGGAAAGAAGTTATCTGACTACAAAGAAAAAAGTTTTAACTCATAAAAGGTCAAAGTCAAAGACTTGTGTATATTTCATTTGATCCTTTTTATTTTTGACTTCTGAGTGCAGAATTAGATGACAGGATGCCATCAATCTATGAAAAGTTTCCTAAAATATTAAAATGCAACATAATATCCTTTCCTAGCATCATTAGGGCTGGGACAAAGAACTTGGCACTCAGTACATGAACATTTAAAATATCTTGGAAAACATCATCATCACAACACTCTGTGTGTGCGTGTGTTCGGTAGAAACTTTCTTTCCCATATGCAACCACAGACAGGAACATATTTCTGGGTTAAAGGGCTAAATCAAAGTGAAGATCCTGACACTTTGACTACTGGATGATTCACGGCTGCTTTGGAAAACCTTTATTTCAGGTCAAAGTTGCCAGAGGTCTCTATATGACAGCTGGATAGGAGCCACAAAATCAGCTTGAAACAGCAGACGGGGAGGGAGAACATGAAACTCCAAAATAAAGTGAGGGTTTTAGAGTGAATGCTGAGGGGAAAATCGCATCAGTCTTCTCCTTACTGTTGTGTTTAGCACACATCAGAGCTTACGTAACATCTTCTGAAGTAAAGATGGTGAGGGATTCCCCACCTTGTGAAAAAAATGCCTTGGTGAACACTAACAGTTTAAAGTAATCTAAAGAAAACCATTATTGGATGGCCCTCAGATTGCACTGCATTAAAAACAGACACCAATCTGCGGTAGTCGTCACTGCACGGGCACGCGAAGAGGAAACCGTAAGTAAAACAGATCGAGAAACGTCGCTGCCTTCGCTCAGGCCCCGAGCTGAGCCTCACTTCAGACGGACTGAGGCGAAGCGTAAAAAACTGTTCTGCAGTCTAAGTCAAAATTTGAAAACTCTTTTTCGAGATCATGGATGCCATGTGTTGTGGGTGTCAAGAGGAGAAGGACCACCCAGCTTGTTATCAATCCGCAGATGAAAAGTCAGCATCAGTGATGGGATGGAGAACCCTAAACTGTGAAAGAATCTTTCGCCCTGAATGCTAGAAGCGTGTGGTTTGTGGTAATAGAAGCTGCCAAATAGACCTGTTATTCAGGGAAGAGTTATTTTAGTAAAATAATGCAAAACTAAATTTTGCATGCATTACAGGAGCGTAGCTCCATAGTAACAGAGTCCAGGTGCCAAACTTGACCTGACTGTAGTTCCAACTGAAACTGTTTGGAGCATTATGAAGTATAAAATACAACAAAAGAGACTCAAAAACTCTTGAGCAGCTAAAATCCTACATCAGGTAAGAATGAGAAAACACTCCACTTTACTTACCTAATGATTACAAAGCATTGTTAAAAAAAAAACAAAAAAAAAAAAAACAGTCGATGCAACACGGAGGCAAACATGAGCTTGTTCTGCCTTTTTAGAAAATGTGTTGCCGACATCAAATTTTAAATGGTATTAATTTCGGAAACAATTCACTTTTCTCTTTCAACATTTTGAAATTGTTGTCTTTCTGCTAGTTTCAATCATATATTGGATTTCAATGATTTGCAAAATCAATGATTAAGGGGTTTATTTAGCTTTCGCACAGCGTTGGAAGCTGGCTTGTTTTCTTTGTTTTGGCACTTTTTGAGTATGGTTTTTGAGTTGTTAGATTAGTGCTAGGCTTCTGAATCTCTTCCTGGGGGATATTATAGATTTGTTCATGTAAATCTGCAAAGTCACTTTTGGCTTAAGTGGATAAATGATAGCAAAGTGGTTTAAATTAATATGCTTTAAGACAAGAAAAAAATTTAGAATGCTGTAACTGCTAACATCTTTTACTGCCACGCCGATTGATTGCGATGCGTGTTCGGACGCTGACAGTGGGGTACAACTGAATAATTCTTCAGGACTCCATACGTGTTCCCTTACTGGGGTGATGCACTAAATTAAAAAAAAAAATGAATATTTGTTTTATTTTGTAATGTTTTACTCTGTTCCATTCATGAACCATGGATACGAGTAACTGCAGGCATTTCAATCTTTGGGGACTCGGTAGAAACAAAACCATATTTGATGGCTATCTTGTTTATAAGTTTTTGTACGTTGCTCGGATAATCACTCAATACCTGCTTTGCTGTAAAGTTCCAAACATATTCTGGTAAAGGGATGAGTAGATAAATGATTGAATTTTCATTTTGTTTTAAATAAAAGTAAACAATGTTCCAAATGGTGTCTGGAGGAAAAATAAAGTGAGAGATTGAGCTGACCTCCAAGTGATTCCAAATGTGGGCCTGGGTGAGGGATACGGCCAGATATCCCAAGCTGGCTTGGCGTTGTAGCTAAACACGGGTACCTCACGGAATCCACCTCGCCTCCCCAGCACTTTCAGATCGTCGTAGGGAAGTACAAAAATACTCTTGCGGTTGCTCTTGGTGACGAACTTCCGGTAAGAGGGAAGAGCGGTGTCTGAGCGCAATTTCTTGGTGCGGGAAAACTTGAGGAGGCGGACGCGTCCCTTTGACGATAAATAGTCCTCTTGACTCACGGCGACGGACGACATTACGGTTTCACCGGTGGCGTCGGTTGTTGATTTACTCATGGAGGCTGACATTTCGCTCTCTTCGTGTTTCATCATTTCACCCTGGCTGTCATCTGACTGACCATCGATTCCAGAAGAACAGATTTTCGTCACAGTTGTTTTTGTCATGGTGGTAAGAGTGGACACTGCGCTGCTTTCTGTCGATGACACCACGGGCTCTCCAGATTCCTTAGATGATCCTTTGGACATCCTGAACTCTGTGGAAACCACTGTGGTGGTGGTGGTTGTTGAGGTTGTAGTGACTTGGGTAATGACGGTCTTCAGTGGTTCTGTTGCTCCACTGCAACTATTCTCCTCTAAAAAGTCATTGCTCAGACTGGACTCCTCTACCGACGGGATTGGAGATGGTGGCATTCGGATTATCTTGATCTTTGTCTCTCCTGACTGAAATGGGGGTGTGCCATCACGCGGTCCAGAACTCTTACATTTAGATCCAAGTGTGTCGACGTTGTTCTCAAGCCTCGGCATCTTCAGTGCAGGTTTATAGTCCTGGACTGACGTCGTCGTCTTTGACTCTACCTCTACCTTAGAAGTTACGCTTGGATCTTTGGCCCCAAACTCTGTAACGTCGTTCAGTGAGGCGAAATCTCCATTTACTAAAGTCTTTTGCTGTGCGCTCTCCTTCATCGAGACAACCGGGCCTTGCTCTCCGACTTTACCGATGCTGTTTAATCTGGGCTGCGTGCTGTTCGTAAGCACGCCATTGTTTGAGCTGCCGACCGAGTTACTCATCACGCTTTCAGTCTCAGAGCCGTCGTTACCGTTTACCTGAGAGTGAGGAAAAACTGGCTCAGCAGCGGCATCACCTTCAGCTCTACCTTGTCCTATGCTTTGCGAATTTTCTCGGTTCCCCGCTGGACCGATACCGTTTTCCTCTGAACCTTGATACACCGAGCTTAAAGTTTCAACATTTTGCTGATTATGTTTGGATGGAAATGTGTTTTGACAACTTTTTTGGTCAAAAACTATTTCTGATGTCCTTACAGAGTCTAATTTTATATTGGGCACCTCTGACCCTTTGCTTTTAACAAGTGCAACCTTGGTAACATGTGCCATACTGGCCACCTGTTGTTCTAAAGAGGTACAAATTCCTCCTGCTGTTGTTTTATGTACCTCAAGCTGTTTGACACCTCCTTGACCTAAACTGTGTGAGTTTGATCCTTTTGACTCCACTTTCACTAAATTTGGTTCCAATTCCTGGGGCGTAGTGGGGATTTGAGATTGGGGTGACGCTGAATTTTTGTTTGCATCTGTGCTGCAATGTTCAGCGGGTGACGAGTCCGAAGCAGGGGAAGGAAGAGGGGGAGTAGCGATCTCATCAAAAGTGTTGGAGAGTTCAGGCTGATTCACCCCTTCAAACTTTTGTCCTCCAACTCTATCTGACCCTGAAGTTTGTGTTGTTGAAGACTTCCCCTCCACTTTCACAGTTACACCAAGTGCAAGCTGTGTCTCGGCGAGATTTTGGGGCTTGAGCAGCGACCACGGCCTGACAGGAGTGCTCAGCGTGGGTGGGGACGTGGGGGAAACTGGTGAAGGAGTCTGAGGAGCGCAGGCAGACACGCGCTGCCTCTGCCTCTCTTCAATAACGTGCTGCTTCACTCTTCTTTCCAACAGGACGTCCAGCTTGGATGACTTGACCTTCTTCTTGTAGGCGATGCGGGTGAGGAAGCCCTTACTGACGTCAACTACATCATAGTTGAACGGTCGCTTGGAATCCTCCATCGGCTGTTCTTTCAAGGAAGCTTTGTCCTCCTGAGTATTGGCTCCTGGGGAGAAAATTAATTCAGACTTTAATCTGAGTTGACATTAAATCGAAACATTTAATCAAATGAACCAAACAATTTCAGCCAATTAAGTTGAAAAGTTTTTGAAATAAAACAATAGGAGACATTTAAGTCGCACTCTGTCATACTTTGTTCTTCATCTGATCGCGTGACGTTCTGGTCCATCTCCATTTTTACGGGTGATTCATCAGCTGACAAATGCACAGACTTTGTTTTTTCATCCACCCCTTCCTTTGCTTCCTCCTCTATCCTCTCAAAAGACTCCAAATCTGTAGCAGATGTCAGATTATCTGTTGCAGGCTTGAAGACACTGGGGGGCTGTTGATATTTTACTTCACTGCTTAAGACGGCAGCAGCCTGAGTTTCTGGATCAACAACACTGGGCCGTCGACTTAAGTCCAGCAGGGTGCATTTCTTGCCGAGTTTTGCATCTTTGGAAAAACAAAACAACAGTTAAATTTGCCAATTACATGTTGGTACACGTGTATCCCCTAATAACAGCTATTAATCAACTTACTTGAGTATAACTCAATTAAAAAACAAGAAAAAAAAAAAAAATCCATTTCATGTTAACACATGAAATTTACGAAACAATTTAAATAATGTCTCTTGGTGTTAACAACGGCAAATTAGAGAAATGTATCAGTACAAATAAAAAAACAACAAAAACCCTCTGAGGTGCCTTTGATAATCTTTTAGCTTGTTACAAATAAAGGAGCAAAATATATATTTTTTAAAGTTAGAAGAATATGAAAATAATAATGCAAAAATCTCTAACTTCTTCTACATCACCCAACAGTTTTGTCCACAGACACATCAAAAGAGTGTACTTAAGGAGCACTGAAGGAGAGCCAACACACAAATTGACACTGTTGAGATTAATGAACAAGACACAGATCACAATCACTGTCTGTGAGAATTTTAATTTTAGAAAACAAATTTCCAATCCATTCCAGACCTTCCAGTTCTTTGCGGTAGTTGGCGTTGGTGTTGCCGGGAAGCCTGGGGACAAACCGCTGCACGTAAGTTTTGCTGATCCAACTCCAGCCCCCGTAGCCTGTAACCCGATATTCTTCTCCTTTTTGCTTCCACACCTTCACATAAGACGTGAAAGAAAAAGATAAATTAAGAAGAGACACAAAACAACACCACCCCCCCCCCAAAAAAAAAAAAATGGTTCAAAGTGAGGAAAGTGAACATTAGAAGGAAATAATTCAATGAGGGTGGATCACTAGACAGATTCAACTCACTGCATCTAAGAGCTTTTGACAGTCGGCTCACATGCAAACCCACAGCACATACACAAGTGTTCCTGACAGCAATGAATTGTTTGATAGTAGGTATACATCTAGCATTTTAAATTATGCTTATTAATATTCATTTTGCTGTGCCAAAAAAATCTGTCTATACTGCAAAACCAACAAACAACAGAGACTGAGAGGCGTGAAACAGTTCTTATGTTGAGTCCTAACAGTGTCTTATTGAATCAGTACATCAGAGTGCATATGCAATTCAAATTTTTTTTAAAAAATCTTATAAATTGTTTTAATCCTTGAAGGGAAATTAAGAATCCACTCTACACACAGGTTAGTAGGTACATGCATATATAATGTGTACAGGCCCGTAACATACACACACACACACACACACACACACACACACACACAAGGGGGTCTGTGGACATGCAGAGCGGCTCTACACACACATAGTGTAATAGTGTGTGTGTACGGGACATACCTGATGTTTAATCGGAAAGGTGTACTTGACCCACGTTGCCTGTTGCATTGTTTCTTCATCCTCCAGCTTCTTCTCCCTTTTCTTTACTTTCTCTTTCTCCTCACGCTCCATGGACGTCATGCGGTTTAACCTGGAAAAATTTTTTGCAGCTTTGTCATGCAAGAACGAGTAATTTTTTTTGGTAAATCAATATAAATGTTATTGCTGTTTTTTTAAAAACAAGAAAAAAAATTTTGGCATGTGTGGCATTGTGATTTTTTTTTTTTTTTTTTTTTCCAGACACTTTTTTGGAAGAGGTCACGCCACAACATTCACACACAGCCTGATTATTCGAGCCACTCGGAACTGCATCCTGCATGAACGATTATTTCAGAATATCAACTTTAAAGTTAACAGGAGCGCCTTGTAAGTTATGCAAATGTTAAAGTTAGAATAAAAGATTTGAAGTTGCTCTTGGAACATTTCCATGAAGCACACACACGGTCACTTGTCTCCGCTACAGTTCAGTCACACACATACACACATTCAGACCTCAACCTTGAGAAATCTTGGACAATCGCTTCTTTAAAAGGGGCGTTGTGGTGCTGCAGCAGTCGTACAGACATGGGTGGGTGGTACTGGTAGTGGACACGCAGTCTAAATATTATGCCTCACAGCTAGGGTGGGCCCTTTGATCCGATCTGGTTATGATCGCCCCTGACTGCTAACAGCCCACACATCCAATGTGTACATGGACCCAAAAAGCTTGTTTGAGTTTTTTTGAACTAGAATATTTTACATTAACCTGAACTTGTGGAGAGATCTTTCTAATTTGTTTCATGTGTGTTTAGAAAACTATTTGAACGTGTGAAAGCACAGATGTATTCATATATGTAGTATGTACATAGTATGGCCAAAACACATCCATAGTGTACGTATTCAACGTGTGTACCTGGTATGGCCCAAAGAGTCCTTCCAGACAGGCAGCATAGCCACAGGTTTTATGGCACACTCCAGGATGGCTAGTGCCAAAGCAAACTCTCTGGCCTTACTGCACATCTGAACTGCTTTGATCCAATTGGTCCTACAAAACAAACAAGAACTATTAAACACTCCAGTTTGACTGTCAGGAAAAAAAAGCAGTTTCATATCTCTTAGATTTCTTTTTTTTTTTTTTTACACATAAGGAGATGTAATCTGGGAGGAGCCAACATGAACAACATGAAATACTCAGATTCATACAAACTAACATGACGCAGACGTCACTCGACTCTGGTCTGTACCTGTGTGAGGCCCAATTGGGGTGCATGAACGGTGCTGGAACGTTGTTCTCCAGCTGGATGATGGTGAGTCTCAGCGTGGAGATGGTCAGAACTTTGGAACCGTGGATAGAACCGTTCCACTTAAACTCTCCAGCTGGTGTCATGCAGAACTTGTGGGACAAATGGCGTCTCTTGTCGTGGTCCTGTTAAAAAAAGAGATAAGTTATATTTCAAACAAAGATTTTGATTGAGTATCTGAAGAAGAAGAAGAAGAAGAAATTATAACTGTTATTTGTTACTGTTCAATTCAGGGGTTTAAAAAGTTCATCTTTCAATGGGAAGTGAAGCCGGTTTCAGGAATTAATAAGATGACAAACTTCATCTTGTCAGGATGATTTATTATCAAGAATTCTATATTATACCAGAAGATAATACCATGAAACCATGAATTTAATGCATTACAGAACATCCAAATAGAACACTCGATGCTTTATGTGACGCCTTGCCTCTCTGTGCTGGTGCTTGTTGAGGGCCACAGTGTTGGAGCTGTACTGGTTATGATAAACACGGTATTTCCCCTCCTGTCCAAGTTTGAAGAATTGGCTGAGTGTGCCCTTCATCACCACGTCCTTACTGTTACGTGTGCTGACCCGAGTGATGTCACCTTGTGCATTTACCACCAGTACCTGTCAAAATGGGGAATAAAACAGAATTTAATACAAGATTGTATTCTGACAACAAATTCACAATATAAAAACAGTTGCTAAGAATGAAAGAAGGATCTTCATAACTGCCACTTTTGTTGCAAAGCTGAAATAAGCTTTAGTTATGTTGTCCTTGCTTATTAGGACATTAAATTATGTTTTGCAACAGGTTAGATTAATATAATGCTGAATAGCCCACAATTGATGCTTATAATGGCTCTCAAACATTAAAATGATCTACCAACCCCCCTATTGTAATGAGAAGTTGGTAGAGCCCATTGTAATGTTTCTGAAGCTTTACAGCCAATTAAAAAAAAAAAAAAAAAATGTAGTCTTGTTTTAAAATGTGAAAAACAATTAAAAATATACACAGTAGTATCTGAAGTTACTACTATATACAGTAGTACCTTGAGATATCAGATTAATTCATTACGTGACTGAGTTCGTAGGTCAAACAACTTGTAACTCAACCTGTAGACAATATGTCGTCTACAAGAATTTGAACCCTTGTCATCCTTTGTTCTTGTTACCTCTTTTCCCTCCCTGAAGCCCTTGTTGGCTTCTTGGACTGCAGCAGCCACCTGCTGACTCTTCAGCTGGCTCAGTTTACTCTCTGGGTTCCTCAGCCGGGTCACCATTCGCGTTGCTGAAGACTTCTTAGCACCGAGACCTGATGACTCACCGTTGGCAGAATCCTTGTTCTCTCCTGAAAATCCAAAGGGGTTTGGTTATGTGAAGACAGAAGAAACTGATTCATGCAGTTGTGAACTCCATCTAAACATTACATTGAAAAAGGATCACTGACAGTCACACCCTCTCTGCAGTGGTTATGGAAATATCTGAATCCTCTAGTAAATCCATATAAAATGTATTATCATGTAAAACTATGATAGCATTTGGTGCTGTATTAATGAACCTGTGTCATCAAGGCTGGCCAATGACGACTGGGATGACTTGTCAGCCAGGTCTGGAGGTTCGGGGATTCGAGCAGGGACCCCAGCTCCCACGCTGCCGTTGCTGTTCTCCTCACTGGTCTGAGAGGGCTGGCTCAGACTGGGAATGCCATCTCCGCTAACTGGGACAGTACCAGAGAAGGTTTCTGCAACATAGAAGGATGTGTTGAGTTACTTTTATTGTCACCGCTCATTATTTTAGACACCATTTTCATGGTTCTTCTATGTGACACCCCCCCCCCCAAAAAAAAAAAGAGTACAGGTGGAGAAAAAGCAAATAAATTATACACCGATTAAATCTTTCTTTGTTTGCCTCACCTTGCCCATGAGGGAGAGAGAAACTTTGTTGTTGTGGAATTGTTAAGGTTTTGCCTCCCTCTACTGGTACGTTAGCTGTAATGCATAGACCAAAAATGCAGTTCAAACAAAGCTTTCAAACACATGGCTACACATGACCACCTCAGCAAGTGGCAAAGCTCTGCATTCATTAGGATGAGATTTTCTAGATGCATATCTAAATCAGAGCTTCTCATTAAATGCAAGCAGCACAATAAAGATCATTTTACACCTGGCAAGGCAACCAGTGTTCTCACTTAACTATGGTTTGGGGTCTAGTTTTAGCTGATTGCAGTACAATATCTTTTGATTGCAAATGATGGACAAAATCAGTTCCCCAGTTCTTAAAGAGAAACGTGAGAATGCAGTATTTCAAGCTCAAAATGCAGAAAAAAGATGAAGGTTCCAAGGCCGATGCGAGTTTTCAAGAAATAAAAAACAGGAACACTGAAAAACAAAAGGTCAGCTGCATGCAGAGAGGCAGGCTGGGAAATTGGTCAAGACGAATGGCAAAGCAAAAACAGAACAAACAGGTGACTGGTGATGTGAGTGGAATGCGATTCAACACTCAGTCCCATAAAAGTTGCAGACTTTTGTGTCAGTGCAGCAGATCCTCTAAGAGACGGATGATGTTCAAGTTCTCCGTGAAACATCCTCGTATACCTTTGGTGTCGTCACAGATTTCCATCTGGGAACTTCCTTCCGACGGATCCTTGATAGCGGAGGATGAAGGCAACGGAGTCTCAGCGGCCGGGCTATAGCTCACAGCGGCGGTGGTGGTTCGTGTTGGAGCGGTTGTCGATGGAATTATAGGTCCGTCAGAAACGTTAATACCGCTGTTATCTTCTTGGCCAGAGGGTGGCGCTGCAGCTGAACAGCAGCAATGTATTAAAGTGTTGTGGTTAGTTATTTCGAAAAGGTACACGGCTTGAAGAAAAAGGAAAGAAGCAGTGATTCGCTGACAAATGTGGTTAGATCATGAATGACACATTTTTAAACAAGAGTCCTTTGAAGAGGACATGGCCCCCTGACATCCTCCAAAACATATAACAAATTAATATGTACTGTATATGACAAACTTTAAATTAATCGATAATGAATTACACATTAAGATGGTGCCTTTTTTCCCCAACGCTCAAAAAAAAGAGAGGAGGAACTACATGCCAGAGACACAACTTCTCAGTTCTGATGTCAGAACATTTTTTTTTTTTACTGTTCTCATTCAATTCGACCCATAAACCTTTCACAATAGTGTGTGAAATATGAACATAATCACCTCCAGTGTTGACAGCATCATTTTTCTCCTCTATTGTTTCTTCGTGTGTCGCCTCCTCTTCTTTTGTCAGAGCATTGATCTTGCTTTCGTACTGCCCCTCGTCCTTCAGCTTAGCCTCTTCTTCATCGTCCATCTCCACGTCAACATCCTTCGTTTCCTTTTCTAGTCTCGCTTTCTGGACTTCCTCGGCAGCCCGTCTCTTTACTTCCTCCAGTTCCTCCTCTTTCTTAGCCCGCAACCGCTCCAAGATCTCCTCTGGAAGAAAAAGAAAGATGATAAGACAAAAGAAATGAAGACCTAAGCCTAATAACATGAGATCAATACTGCATGTCTACAAAGGCAGAATTTCAGAGGATACTGAGAATACATTTAGAAGCTTATAATAAGAAAACTCAACATAATAAAACTAGACGGCACTCAGAGATCGGCAACTACTGCCTGGCAAAATCACTGCCAAGATCAGAGTAGATTGTTCTGTGGGTCATACTATATATCTCAAAAACATTTGAACCAATTTCCATTCATAAACCTAATGCTAACAGTAATGCTGACAGATAAACAACAACCCAGTATAGCAAAATCCTGTATCCTGTAAAAACACACCTGATATACAAATGGAATGGAATCCATTGTTCCAGTCCTTCTAATAACATGAATGTTGTTTATTTGGGATGAAAGTCATGAATGGGACACATTTTTGATCTTCTCAATGGGATGATGTTGGTGAGGAAAAGAAAAGATTCTCTCATCCTTTTTTTAAAAAATACAACTGGTGATAAACCAATAAATATGGTATAACCATCGCATTTTAGACCATGAGGTACAGTGTAACCACGGACTGCAAACCTAGGAGCCCAAGCTTGCTATTATGACCCTCATCTGCACAGCACAAATCATTATTTTGTGCTTAAAGAGATCCTTTTTCTCCTGTGAGACATGAACTAATCTCTTAAACAGAAAAAGCCACCAGATTCTCTGAAAATCGATTTATTTCACCAAACTTGAAAACGAGGGAAGAGCTCTTTACCATTGGCGGCAGTCAGGAAACATTTGTTGCTGCCGCGGGCCTTGCTAGTTAAGTCCTCAGTAATGTCCATATGTACGTGCACCTCGTCTCTTATCTCTTCCAACGATGCATACAGGTCGGCCTCCAAGTACTCCTTATCCAAGCAATCTATGAGCTCAGCCAGCTGGACCTGAGAAAAAGATTTAAGCACAAGAAAAAAAATCAAAGTTATGAGAGCACAGCTACCAGGAAAAGGGAAAGTGTGGACGTACAGTACGTTTTAATCAAAATTAAGGGTATGATTGTCAAACGTAATTATAACGAGAAACAAATTATGTGGAAAACAGACGATTCTAAATTAAAAATAAAACAATGAGTCACATTTACCTTGGTGCTGTAGTACCAGATGGTTTTGTCCTCCTGCTCACCGTCTTCCTCACTTTGAAGGCACCATGAGGAAAAATAGGAACAAAAAAAATTAGACAAACACATCAGGGGAGTGAGCTGCACAGCAATTAGAAAGACAAAAACTTGCTACATCCGTGTTCGACATATGTTTGTGACATATTTTGTGTACTTTTGATATTATTTCTTTGCCTGACATTGGCGGTAAAAAAGATTTCTCCTCAAATATATTCACACGTTCTCCAACAACATTTCAGTGGGAGCCGTGGACACGCTTGAACGTTTGGAGCAACTTGAGAGGCTTGATGGTGACAAACACAACTATCCAATGCTTTTAAAGTTACTTATATTAAACCAACTGTAAGACACATAAAAAAGAATCATGAAAAATGAAACACAAAGCATTCTTACACTTATTTCCCGTAAGAATAAGAGTGCTTGTGTTTTTATTCAACAGATGCATCTTACCGAGAACTGTGACGCGATAATAAGGTCCAACTATTTGGGTTTTTAACTATAAATTTGTTTTTAACTATAAATTTGTTGTGGGTAGGAGCTGGGGACAGGAATAACACGCATGATTAGGTTTTAATTAGTGAATCATTACAAGAAACTGAAGTTTTTCACCACATTAGAATGAGTCTTTCATAACTGCAGATATCCTTTTCCACATCAAACATTAGTGTTTACTTGGATGCAATTTTCAATCACAACTGTTGAGGAGTTTTATTTTAAAACACCTTTAACAAAGCTACCCCAGGAAGAGTTCCATTTTGGATAAATGAAGCTTATTTGTGACAAACTATGTACTACTACCAACTACGTTAAAAAAGAAATAAAAAAAGATCAAATTGCTCATACTAACAGGTTCCATATTAATTATGTGTAAAAAAAAACAACAACAATAAATAAAACGCTAGCAAAAACACTGCAGGTTATTCACAGTCTCGAAATAAACCTTGTTAAGTCAGAGGTTTCCAGAGCAGGTTTACGCTGTGGAGCCAGTAACTATAAGTTTTATAAAGGGAAAATGTATTCATTGATACTTAACAGATTTCTTTTCCTTTCATGGCTCA
This sequence comes from Antennarius maculatus, assembly GCA_013358685.1. Lineage (NCBI taxonomy): Eukaryota > Metazoa > Chordata > Actinopteri > Lophiiformes > Antennariidae > Antennarius > Antennarius maculatus. The sequence goes on from CM023612.1 coordinate 22,980,216, forward strand.
CAATTGTGCAACAAAAAGAGCAGAAAAGTAATTTTCCTTCCTGATATCGGAACGTAAATAATAGACATCTTTTCTGTGCTCTAGATCAATGAAATCCTGACATCACTATTCCTATTGAAGCCCTTTGCTTCAGTAGGAATAGTGATGCCTGAGATCCATGTAGAGTAAAACCAGCTCTATTTCACATCCTTTACCTGAGGCACACTTTTTAAATATTTTATATACAGTATTTTCTGCACTATAAGGCGCACTGGACTATAAGGTGCACCCTCAATGAATGCATATTCTAAAAGATTTTCATTCATAAGGCGTACTGGATTATGAGGCACACTATCTTTTTTTGAGAAAATTAAAGGCTTTTAGGCGCGCCTTATAGTGCGGAAAATACTGAACTCAATTTATCCTAAAAAGGAAAGTTAGTGGCACACTCTTGTGTTACTAACATACATATATTAGTGTGTACAGGCCCCGAACACACAAACACACACAAGAGGCCTGCAAGTGTGCAGGGGGAGTTAGGGTGGCGGGCAGATTCTGCTTGGTGCGCCCAAATGAGCAATTTATGGGGGGGGGGGGACGGGGCCTTGCTCACACCCGGAGTGTGAGCTGACACCTCCCACTATCAGCTCACACTTCAGGTATTTTTTTTGGGGGGGGCGGGAGCGGGAATCGAACCGTAAATCTTAGGAACATTGGATGACCCGCTCTACCGCTGAGCCACCGCCGCCCCCAATGCATGACTAGAATTCACTGCACATCTACCCAGTAGCAAAACTATCCGACATACTATTTGCAAATGCAAACAACTACAGCCTCAGGGAGCATAAAGCTCGGGGACGCAGCGCTGCTTTGGGGGGGCGGGGGGTCAAACTGGAGAGGACGAGGGAGCAGAAAGAGGGAGCGAAACGCAGCTGAGAAAAGCGCCAGCCACCAACCGTCTGACGTCACACATCGCTCAGGTGATTCATGTTCCTTTATGGTTTACGTAGCAAACACTTTGGTTGCTGCTGAGCCATCAAACATTCAAACTCACATTGATGACTGGTCAGTGTGAAGACAAGTTGTTCAAGTATGGGTTTCAGTGATTCGGACGGTTCTTATGCTAGATTACAACGGACAGGTGAAGTTACACCAACCTGCACTCAACTGCAGGACTGTAAAGTTTGAGGATGCTTAACTTAAGCCCTGATCATATTTCTGCTAATGATAATAAAAAACCGTGATAAAATATATTATCCATTACATATTCCTGCAGCTACACCACGGTTTGATAAATTGCATGTGGAGGCTTTAACTCAGCCTTCGCTCCTTTAATTGTGTGTAAGTTTTATACCAATTCATTTTCACCAAACAAGGTTGTTGTACAGCTATGTGACTGGTACTGGCCTCATGATCCCACCCCACCCCGATCCGACCCCAGGCTGACTGGGGTCGTCGAGCAGATGACACAGACATGGAACTTTAATTCATTGTCATTTACAAGAACAGTTGAATGGGAAAGATAGAAAAATGTATGAACAGGTGTAAAAGTTAAGTCTTGCGTGTTCAGTGTGTGTCTCCTGTATTTATTGATGTTGGTTTAGAAAAGAGAGGAGAACAAGTACAGACAAAACGTGCTGACCCACAAATGGCAGACACAACACTGTGCCTGAGTGAATTATACTATGGGAATGTGCAGAAATGAAATAACAGTTACTGACTGCTTCCCTCTGCCTGTTGTTTATAACTGCATACAAGCGGTAAGTGACAAAACACCGTCAATTATGACAATAATCCTTTTTTTTTTTGCTCACAGTTAAATATTCTTTATAATTTTTGAAAGCATAATACGGAATTGTGCATGTAGTATTTGAACTTGTAATGTACTCAATGAAACATTATTTTGACAAAGATCCAAGTCAAAAAGAGTGAATAAAACCCAAATAAACATGTTTCCCAAAGTCCTAATTGTGATATTTGTTTATTTTAATAACTTTTTAAATAAAATAAATGCAAATCATCAACGTGCAGGACTGTAAAAACAAGATCGAAGAAGAAGTCACGCTGACATCTCGGGCACATAAATGAAGTGTAATAAAACTTACACGACAATGCGGCGGTTAAGGAACCAGTATTTGCGGTGGTGTCGGTCGTAGCCGACTGGCAGTTGTCGAATAAACGGTTTGCTCTTCTGCACTTCTGGGATGCAGTCGACCACCCCGGGCACCTTGTGCGCCACACACACTTCACATTGCCACTCGTCCTCGGGCACTTCCTGCAAAGGTGGCTTCACACACTCCAGGTGGTAAACAGCTGAACATGTTTCACAGCACAGTAGGTCACCCAGACGGTGGCAAACCCTGCAGTGGTCGTCATAGGCAACCACTCCTTCTGACATGAGCTCCTCCCGGGCTATATTGGTTGCCAGGAACTGGTCCACCAAAAACTGGAGAACTTTGACTTTGCTCTCCAATGGTTCATACGGGTAATCCTCACACTCCTGGAAAGGTAGAATGTGCCGGTACTCTGGATCACTCTCACAGTAAGCCCGTAACACCTCCGGCCAGGTCATACCATCCACAAAATACAGTGTAGAATTGACGGAGTCCTTAACATCAGCAGGCCCAAACGTTGTGTTGGAAGTGTCCTCCTCTCTGAGAATAGCTTTGAGCAGGGAAATGTGAGTCTCTGCCAGAAGAGTACACTGCTCCTGGCTGGCCAAAGCTGCACAGAAATCCTCAAAGCGGAATGGCGAGAGCCGCAAAACTGATCCAAAGTTGCGGAGGACTTCGTAGACAGCAGACACGTTTAGGAATTGCAAGGTGGGAACCAGCAGATCCTCAGAAGACTTGGGAAGCTCAAGGGGAGGAATGTCTTTTGCCTCAATAAGGGGAGACTGCGGCCGCGTTGGGCGACTCCTTCTTCGGCCTGCAGGATGTGAAAGGAAGAGAATCAGGAGTTAGAAGGAATATAGCGTGCAAAACAGAGAATAATCAGCAAAGCAATATAAACATTTATGACAGTAAAGCTAATATTTGAAATATATCATCAGACTAGATTGGCGGGGTTTTTTTGAGCCATCACAAAATGTTCCCAGCATTTTTCTCAGATGTAATTATTTTTAAAACTGCCTGAGCTAGAAATCTAATATTTAGCAGTAATCAATGCAAAAGAGTCCCTGAAAATATTAGCATCCTTTATGCTGCACAGTACTGTACGCACTGATTTTGGAATGGTACATTGCCATTCCAAAATGGCAATGTACCATGTGTATCTTTCAGGCTTTTTTATGCCAATGGAAGATCCTATTAAAATACTTTATAAAACAAGTGGGATCTCTTTTCTTGGTAATCACAACTGAGTGCTAATGGGAATCAGGTTATTTATGCAGTGTAACACTGAAGAAGTCACAGCATCAAAAGGCAGGCAGGAAAAATCTTGTCCCAACCCTTATGGAGAAAATAATCTCAAGGATCACACTTTCTTAATAAGCCTGCAATTTTCCCTGTTGTGTAAGACATACAGCGTATATTGAATCTGAATAGTATCTCTTGATTACATATGTCTGTGTACAATATTATTTTTTGAATACCAGTGGAAGTCACCTGCATCTGTGGTTGATTTGAATGGATTAGTGCCCATCACTGCTCTTGATGGATGTAAAATGCTAGACAGCACAGCGAAACAGCTCTATAATCACTGTAAGATCAGTACGGCTACAATTCACTACTTCAATTCACTCAAATTCAGTATATCCTTACTCATGTGCTTCTTGCCTTCTCATCTGTTTTTGTCAAGTTTTACTATACCATTATGATGGAGAAAAATTATAAAATAAGATTCCTTTATTTTGTCCCATAGTGAGGATTTTTTTTAACAGTGGGGAAATTATTGCATTAACTTAATATGAAGACACCAATTCATAAAATTCTTTAAAATTTCAACACTTACTCACTATGTGTCATGTTGTCTCTTCATTGTGAACACTGTGTCCGTATATCTAGTCTTTGTTTTTTTTTTAATGTGCTGTAATTCAGTAGTTTAAAAATAAAACATTAATTAAAATGTTTCTTTCCAGCGATTTTATATGCATAAAACACTTAAGTTAACAAGCAGGTAAGTGCAGCATTTAATTTGCTCACCTGATAAACATAAGAGTGGTTACTATGGCAACGGAGCACCACGTAATATTGTAATGAGTTTGTGTTTATAACAAGTGAGAAAAAGAGCGCCTCTCTTCAAACGATCTGTCAAACTCATTTGGCAGCAATCTGCTAAAATATGACTTCGGGATGAATTTGAAAAATTTACACTGATTTTGACTGTCGGTGTAAAAAAAATATGACAGGTAACGCTTTATTCATTCATTAGAAAAATAAGCGCTCTCAAATGAGCATATAGGAAATAATCTTTTCATCGCACGTCGTGTGTTTAGATGGAACGTAGGTTATGTAGTACAAATGGAACTTTTGTATATAAAAAAAAAGTAAAAGAAATACAAAATGAATGAAATGTTAAATAATAAATAGTCCGCAATAAACGTTCTGTTTCTTCACGATTATAAATATAGCGCTCAGGATAAACTCCGATAAAAATAAAAAAAAAATTGACAAATAAATTCTTCAATAAAATTGACAACAAAAAAATGTGCTGATGAGACAAGTTAAAAACATGAGAGCCGGTTGAAGCGTGGAATCTGCAAGCAGCGCTGAGCAGAACACACGGTAAACAAAGGCCTGTTTCTGAGTGCAAGCTCCATTTTGAACAATGCGGCTTGGTTTCTGTACAGAGCTAAAAATAAAATCCACACTTGAAGAAAAGCAAATCTGCTTTGCTCAAGTGCGTGCAATTGCAAAACGAACGTACCTTGGGTACTTCCGTGCGTGCTCTGGCTCCTAAAACTACTCTCAGTACAGTAGCTGGCATCATCATCATCTGGTAGTTCCTCCAGATAATCAGAGTCGTTTCCCAAGGCCTCATCTTCTTCCAGATCAGACGAAGGGTTGTCGTTCAGGAGTTCATCTTCCTCTGACCTGTAGCTGAAATTATCATCCTCCTCGTCGCTATTGTCGTCGTAGACAACCTTGGTCTGAGGTCGCCTCACTCCGCCTCTACCGCCGCGGCCGCCTCTCGAACCCCTGCCTCTCCCTCTGCCTCGCGATCCCGCCGCCGCCGCGGTACTGGAGGCTCCAACTTTCCTGCGGCCACGGGACGAATGAAAGTTCTCTCGGCCGGAGACTTCTATATCCACCTCCAGAGGGCCAGTGCCGCAAACGCCACCGCTTCCTCCTCGGCCCCGACCCCGTCCTCTACCTCTTCCTCTTCCACGCATCCCTCTACTCCTGCCGCCGCGAGAGCCACGGACTGGCCCGGGTGAACCTTCCCACATCACGGCTGCTTGTTTGGGCGGCCTTCCTCTTCTCCCCCTCATTGTAGGAGAGAGTATCTTGTGTTCCGCTTCAATCTCGGTGTTCGAATAAGCTAAGCACACCGGGGAAAAGCAGAGAAAGAAAAAACAACAAACGAGGCGACGGTTCCCGATAAGTCCTCACCAAGCCCCGGTCTTGATTTCAGGGCGGAAAGCTCAAATTGAATGGCCGGTGTCCCGCTCTGGGTCGCCTGAAGACGCCATTTTTCTTCTTAGCTCTCCCTCCGTTGAAAACACAGCAGGCCCAAGAGCTGCGTTAAGTTAACCATGGGTACCTGTGGTCGTCCCGGAAGTAAAGCGTGTGTTCCTTCAAAATAAAATGAAAAATAAGCAAAATAATTTATGTTGAACACAACGTGACGTGCACCGGCTTATTTAAAATATATTTGATTTCATAATTATAATTTATGTAACACAAAACTTTACTCTGAACGCCTAAATTCTACCTGTTTCCACGTGGAACAAAAAGGAAATATGAGTTTTATTCTCTAACTTGACACTAGTAGGCCTAAGCGGATGCGACATCACGTGACTCACTATTCAACGATAGATTGCTGTGCTAGTTCACAAAAATAGGTATCCGTGCAAGCACTTTCTGCTAATAGTACTTTATTCGAGTTTGTTCTTCCTGGTGGATGGTTTTAGTCATAGGTGGATCGACTATAATGACTGAAATAGCAATCGTCATTTTCGGTCCTGTCGCCATCGCCGTCGCGCAAAACGAGGCAAACGCGCGACGCTGATCTCTGTTCTATAAAAATAAGTTTTCATAAAAGTTAACAACGAAGACATGTCAGTGTTTACGTTACATCGAAATGGAAAATTCTGTAATGTATATACGAAACATACATTACAACTTTTCCTTATTATGGGTCTTTGGCTCTATTTTCACTCATTACACGAACTTAGCTCTGATAAACCTGTGCTATGTTGTTTTTCAACAATGTTGTTCTCAGATGTTGCTCGCAATATCAATTTGTATGTATATATGTTTGTATGTATATTTCGTTTCATCTTTCACTCTCCGGATATCATTTGATAAATCAGCGTTATACATTAAGGATTCATTCCAAATTCGTCATTAGTTTGACAAGCTAGCTCACCGATACAAAAACACAAATCCTGTGTAGCTGGTTTAGCGATCCAGCGAAATCATACACAAAAATATTATTGCAACTTAAAAAAAAAAATCCCAGTATGACAAATACTCCGAACAATTTCAGGTATGAAGACTGTTTCTTCTACAAATAAAGAACAGGACACTTGTGTTGACAGGTGGTTGTCGTGGCCGAGTGGTTAAGGCGATGGACTAGAAATCCATTGGGGTCTCCCCGCGCAGGTTCGAATCCTGCCGACAACGAATTGTTTTGATTTTGTAGACGTGATCAATCCAATACTGATGAAGCACCTGTGATCATTCGCCTCAATGCAGGTAATACACTATTCATATATTCAGTATAAAATGCCAATCAAGACATTTTTTCTGTTAAAAACTCTACATTAATCTGTGTTTTCTTTTCACCTCTCAGTAGTTTTGACGTTTTAACTAGGATGAACCTCCAGGGTCTTGTCAGATTACATAGTTTATCTTCAGATCATATGGAATACATGACTTGATGGGGCGAAGTGAGGCAGACACCGTTCTCATAAAGTGACTATAACGTTAATGTTGATTAGTTGGTGTTTAGACCTAATTAAATATTTCTATACCCATCAGGGAGAGTGCTTTAGTATGATAAGATGAATCTGACTTCAGTTACTCATTGGAAGTTAGGATTTTTTCCAGTGAGGAGTCAAATAAAGTGCCCCTAAATGTGAAGTGAATCTCAATGTTACACTTACTCACATATCCAAATATTAACACACTATACACACAAAGAGTGGTCACCTTTTCTATCCACAATTTAGCATGTACAAATAATGACAAGAAACTGACACATTTTAGAGATAATACATTTGTATTCAAAATAAAAAGTTTTCATGGAAAATCCATTAGTACAAATTCAGAGCTGACCAACAACAAATATTCTGTTGTTACAACACATAAAAATAGCCAGGGATTTTCTTTTGCTAAAAGGCAAATTTTTGTTAAAAATATAACAAGTCTTTTCCTTATATGTGGCTTTTACATGCAGTTTATAGTTTGGCATTAAAGCAGACATTCAGTTCACCATGCAAACCATATTGTCTGAATATCCAACATTTGGTTATATTGGTTATTCTTAAAAAAAACATTTACATCCTCTCAGATTTAAGATATATCACAGGTTCTTTACAATAAAACTGTTCATCTTAAGATCTGATGGCTAGCATCCGTGCCAGAGAGCACTCTTTAAACCACAAGTAAATAGAGAAAATGTGTTCAATGATTTATTAAAACTCTTCACACTGTACACATTCTACAACAACTCAATGACCTCAATGGAGTATTGTCCCACATCCTTCTTCACCTTCAAATTACTGAGCTCTTGCAGGCCGCCCTCAATCTTTCCCAGCTCAGAAACCAGCCTTACCTGAAGATATTAAAAAGACATCTTTAAATTCTTTGTCAAATTAATTTCCAGATGTAGTAATTCCAGTGATAAAACGTTGAGTGCTAGATTCTCAATATCTAACATTCAGTAACCCGTGGAGCATACAACAGAAAAGACTGTCACCTGTGACTTAACAAAGCGATGGAAGTTCAGCAGTAAGCCTTTGGCCTCAGGAGTCATCACTAGCACTGTGAAATGAGCATCTAACAACAAGGAAACCCAATCCATGACCTATAATAAAACGATAAAGGAAAATAGTTTGTGAATTTATTTTTCACAGGGGCGACTGAAGTTTTTAGTTCCAGCTTTTTAAAACAGTTCACTATTAAAATGTGGTTATTATTGCAAGGATCAACATGTTTAACAGATGTAGTTAAGACATTCATACAAACCTGGGTGAGACTTGGTGACCTCACACCAGACATGTGTAGGAAAGCATCTTGAGAGTATTTTAGGTAAAGGAACTGCAGGTACCGCAGGAAGAGCTAATTGGAAGAGAAAGATAATCACATGTTTCATTTACGTAAGCATCTATGGTTTGTGTTATTGAAATGGGGGCTATTTCACTTTAGATGGGGCAGTTACTCACAACAACTTGTTGGGAGGAGAGATCTTTCAGGTGTGGGAGGAGAAACGTGCCACTGTATGGCGTCAGCAGGACCTCGTTTCTGTGCATCTCAAATTAAGGTCTCATGTTTCTATGCATTTTAAAGCTACAATTATACATCATATAGTTTGCAATTAACATCAAGTGATCGTTCACAGGAAGGATACAATAGAACAGCCTTGTTTAATGACACAGGACAAATGTCCTGAGATGGAGTGGAGGTCTTCTCTTTGTCCTCTGCCCTGGTCTCAATGACAGTATCGCTTCCAACAAGGGTGTCTGAGCGGTCCTCATCATAAGGGGTGGGACTGAAACCATTCTGCAAGCCAACCTGGTCATCCTCCTTAGCAATCAACGATTCCATGAAGGAGACACTGTCAGGCTCCAGGCTCGCTTTCTCCGCATCAACATCAGGCATACTGCAAGATGAATGTAGAAAAACAGTTGTCACATTATCAAACTAACTGATCACTTCTGTTGCACTCAATGCAGAATTTTTTATTAGCTTTTCAAATCAAAAATCAAATTGAACTGTTAAAATCTTCAACGCGAACATGTCACATTGGCGCCCCCTGGTGGATATATTACAAATGACATGTTGATTCTTCCCTAAATTGGTGTTGTGAATTTAAAAAAAAAATTCACCTGATAAAAGCCTTAAGACAAGCACAAGTGACAACTTCTGGGATGTCAGGGAAGAACTGTAAGCAGAGCTGACACAAAAAATAGTCCTTCCTCTCCAGGGCCAAAAGCACAAGGTCAGGACACACACTGGAAAAGTACAGCAAAAGACACTTCATTAAATTAACCTTCCATATTCACAAATGAGATACATGTTTTCTGTATCACATTATATAAATCAAGATTTGTATTCAAATGCAGATTACTGTGTTATGAAGTAAAGCGCTTCATTATGAGATGAAAGGCTAGTTCAGAGATATTTTTCAGAGACATTTCCCAATTATCACGGTACTATGATTCTATTTCCATGTCTTACTGACCTGTGGCAGAGGGACTGAGTGTGGACCAGCTGTACCAGGGTCCTCTGGGTGTAGAAGGTTGGATCAGCCAGGCTCCTGGACACAAGCGTTGATGCAATCTGCCCCACTGAAGGCTGCAAGCCCTGGAGGTCGGTCCTAGCGAGGAGTCCCTCGACCTCTTTTTGAACCACGTCAACCGGTGCCGTCTGCATGAGGAAATTAAAATATTTCATGCATTATAAATTTTTTTTTTTGTCAGTACTTTTTTGTCATCATCAAAAATAAATATATTTATACCTTGACGAGCTCCAAAACTTGGTCAATTGTTAAACAAGATACTGATTGGCTCTTACGGCTTGTTCTCTGTATTGAAAAAATGGAAAAAAAAACATAGTAATTAAACATACATACAACATAATAATTAATACAGCAAGAGAAGTTTTAAAAACTATACTACTGGTCTGCGAAACACCATCAGCTATTGTCAGGGCATCAGTGTGCAGGACTGTTGCACAGACTGCTCTTTCTAGGAACTTTAATTTTTCCTCACTGTTTTCCTGGTTTCCACTGTTCTGGGGGGCTGAGCTTTCTCTCCATGCAGAATGATATTCCATGATGGCACAGAAGCTGGAGCTGTGGACACTGTAGCGATCAGAAAAGCACTCATCTTTACTGAGTAACATACAAATCCACAATAATACCTCTTCATTGTTACAAAATTATTATGAAATACCTATAATGTGACTGAACATGTATTATACTGAATTCTAATAAGATTTTTTAAAATCTTTTGCTATATTTATTGTGCATTTTATGCATTATGTGGACATTGATAACTGTACAAATGAGATCCAAGGAGGTCCAGTTTTTGGCCCAGTTTATTGGGTTGTTTGTTGATGTGTCAGCAAGAGTATGAGAAAACTACTGGCTGTAAATTTTCAACTGGATTAACTCGTGAAATTACAAATTATTTTGCTCTTTTTCAGAATCACTATGGGATTAGATTGTGGGTTGGCCTCTTCCTACCTTATTTTAGAGAGCAGGGGTTAGGTGAGCTAACTTTGCCTCTCCTACACTGACTAGCGAGCTAGTCAGTGTAGGAGAGGCAAAGTTATGAGCAGGAATAAAGCCACAAATATGTCCCATAAAAATATGTTCAGATTGTTATACTCTTACATAAAAATAAACAAATCTAGGCTTATACATAAGAATTTGTAACATAGTGGGACTTTCAGCGAAATAATAAAAGGGTAACGCAGAGATAAGCAAGGATTCTGCAAAGAAGACCACTAAGCAATATTAGTTTAGTTTTAATCGAATGAAATGGTTCAGAGGTTTACTTTTCAAATTTGTTTCAGCTCACCTTCTGTCTTGTGTTGCTTTAATTTTCCCAGGGCAGAGGCCAATGAAACCATGAGGCATTCATATGGAATTACAGAGAGGGTTTTCCCATGTGGAATGAATAACTTGTTTGAGTAAGTCCATAGCTGGAAAGGAAAAAATAAACCCAATCAAAAAAAAAAAAAACAACAACTGCTAAAAGTAAAACAGAGAAAATATGGACAGCACAGTCTCTTGTTGTGTCAGTTTAAGATTGTAAACTGCCATTAAGTTGTGAGGAGGGACAGTCAGCCCTGTCACAGTGGAGAGCAGACAGAATGCTATACCAAAGTCATACAGTCCTCCATCAGCACCCAGCAGCTGGAAGGACAGGGAACCTTGGCCTGGAGCAGCAACAATAATAAAAGAAACCATGGCTAATTTTAATATCCATGCTAACAGACTATTTAGGATTACTTTATGTTTCAGCATATGTGCAGTGTCCCTTGACTAGAAACTTAAGATTTGTGACCAGATGCCCCCACTACAAGGAAAACTAAACTGGTTCTGCAGGATATAGATCATAGTCTGTCTCAGCAGAATAATAAGAGAATGACTTAAAATCGCCTACGTTCATATGTATTTAAAAAAAAAGACATAGCAAAGTGCTTGCTGCACACATTTAAGGTGAATATAAAGTGTGTGTGAAATTACATTGAATTTAGTGCGTGCATATTTTGTGGAAGTGTGTTTGCACTATATCGCTGTCAAAAAACCTGTTGCATACATAAAGGCAAACAGAAATACAGGTATGGGCAACTCAATTTATTTTAGCAAGAATCTGGCAGGAAGCGAAACAGCAATTTTATAAAAGCATGAAGTGGTATGTCTGATGAAAGTATGCATTTCATAGCTGCAGTCCATAAGGAAAGGAAAAAAAAAAAAACTTGATTGGGTAGTTCAAACAAACCTCTAACCTCTGGAGCAAACACTGGTGATTGTCCTGTATAGGGTCCACTAACATGGCTAAAAACCATCATGATTGATTCATGTGTAGGTATTAAGCATAAATTAGACACACGAGACGACAATCAGCCTGTCAAATCCTTTGCATTTTAAAACAAAAAACATTCTTACCTGCCCATAGATTTTACCAGACATCTCTTTGCCCGCCTGAACTGCCTGGAAATTGGTATTCCAGATGCACAAGTAGTCTGAAAAGAGGAATAAAGAACCATACACACACTCCTGTCAGACACAGTCTAAACACTAAAGGCCCACAGTCAACAAATTTTTCAGCAGCAGCAAGGCGAGATCTTAAATCCTCAGTCTAATCTAACATGACATATACAGGCATTAAAGCTCATTCATCCAACCCAGACAGGATGTACACTCTGCCTGTACTAAATTAGTTATGAGAGCGCTGCAAAACTGCTTTTCTGTGAACTAAGAAACACTCAAAAACAAGTAAAATTGTCATTTTTTGTGTAAAATGTGCAGCTAAAACCAACAGGATGCTGTCTTGTGGTCATCTTATAGTGAACTTACCTTTACCAGCTCCAGCAGAGGGGTGTGGAACCCCCACAACAGCGATGTGGGCGTCATCCAGGACCAAGGCCGTCGCTGCCTCCAGCACTCCTTCGCTGACAGGAAGACCCAGCAGCAGGATGCGGGGCAATGGAAGAGCCTGTGATCCCTCATCAGCCCCCAGGCCTCGAATTGACACTTCACTGCGGTACACGTGACCATTAGGGTCTGGATGGCAGGGAAATAATGGAATAAAAGGCATTATTGAAAGGAACAGATCACAGACAACTAATGACGTGTTATACTTCTTCGGTTTTTGCAACCAAATAACTAGCCTAAGTTTGCAAAGACAGATTATACTTGAAATCAACAAATCTGCTACACATAAAAGCTGACACTGAGTGGAATTTCATGAAGCTTTCGCTCATGGTGACAGACCTCAATACACGATTACTTCTTTCAAAAAAATATTACACAAAGCAAGACTAGCATGAATCTGTCAAACAGTTCCATATAAGTTATTTTCACAAGAGCTTCAAGCTTACACAAGTAAAGCAGGCAGATGTGTTTATCCCTGTGTGTGGCGGAAAAGCTGAGTGGGAAAAGCCCAGGTTCCTCTCTTTCCAGCCGGTACCTATGTAGGGTGTTGGGATTCAGTCTCTGCATGTACAGAAAATGATCTCCTCTCTGTGGGGAAAACATTCACGGTTGCTGAATCCAAACTGCTCTCCAGAAATAACAGAAACAAAAAGGCTCGATGCATGTGCCGATGGCGAGAATGAGGACAGACAAGAATAGCTACTGGCAAATGGCTCATTTGGATGCAGGCCTGGACGTACGCTATGAGATGATTCATGTTTACGGCTTAGTACTGAATACTTAAAGTTGAATTAGCCGAATGTTCCACATCTGTCTAATGTTGTCGTATACATAACTGCTGAAAATATGTTACCTGTTCAGTTACAAAGATGACAAACTGTTGCGAATCATCTGCCATTAAAGTGGTACTCCACCTGAAGATAAAAGGAAGAACTGTCAAAAGAAACAGCAGCACAGGAAATCAAGTTGTTTTAATAAGACTTTTCCTCGACTGTGCTGCCTGTATGACAAAATAACAGATGTAGCTTTCATGACCTAACGTCCACTGCTAAAAATATAACATATCTTCATATCTGAAGCTCAGGTTCCAAATCTAGATTCATGGTGATACTGACTTAATTGTCTCTTCTTGAACCAGGACTTCTTCTATGCGTTGCTGTGGCTCAGAAAGGAGAGGGTCCAGGAGTCTTACAGCTCCTCTCTGAAACAAGACAACTGGGTTCCCTCCAGGTACACAGTGGACCCTCCAGATGTCCGATGTCACCTGGCACAGAAAACAGCATAAAGTTACGTTTGTGTTATGAAGTACAGTTGCAAATATGGATGCCAGAAGATAACGTCTGTAATCTATAACGTCTCTTAGAGATGAAGAATTTGGATTTTAGGGGCTCAAAATGCGATCATATGGAAATCTGTCTACATGTCCATTGTTTCATCACTTATTAAATTCTCTTACGTGTGTTATGGTTGAACTAATGAAGTTCCAGAAGCCAAATAGTGCTCCCTGTACTGCCGCTAATATGAAATAAATTTTTCACCGCAACGTTTCAATGCCCGATGATGGTATATGGTGATGAATGTTGAAATGAATAATAAGCATAAACAGAATCTGTTCACCGCTAAGCATCAGTTGTAGAATGCGAGAAATATAATTTCTGGTGGTGGTGCTCCAGATAGAAAAGGGCTTTGCAGGTTGAATGACTCACTTCCAGTATTCCTGGTAGAAAGACTGTGATTGGCTTTTTAAAGAAGATCAATTATGTAAGGTATAACCAATTAATTACGTATGTAAAACTACATGTAATAACAATTCAAAAAACTTAAAATATTGTGCATCACTTAAGCTATCCAAAGCTGTTTGAGTCAATCCACTGGACTTTAAACTACTTACACTTTCTTTAAGTCCAGTGGATTGATTTAAACACCTTTGGATAGCCATGACCTGGATAACTGAGAACCTACACAGACGTCATTTAAGCTACAGACCCTATTGCAAAAATTCAGCCATATCCATTTGAGAATTCTCAGAATTTCAACAAAAATGACAGCAAGATGTTGTTTTTTTTTTACAAAGATTTAAGTACACTAGAGTATTTACAGTATGAAACAACATTACACTGCACCCCTCTGTATAATAGAATGAACAAGTAAAAACACTTTTGTTCTGAAATGTGATCTGACTTCACATCACAACATGTGTATGTATGTACAGTATCTATGTATATTTATGTATGTATGCTCACACTTACCGTTGCTTTGAAGGCCTTATCTAAAAGTATGTCCCCTTCATTCCAAATTCTGATCACCTTAAAAACAAAACCAAGCAAGACATTAATTTGGACCAGGAAATAAAAAAAGTTTCTGAAAAATCCAGAGTCATCTTGAATTTAAATTTTAAAAGTTGAATGGTGTTATTTTTATAGTTTTGTACATTAGTGTGGAGAAATATTTCAATGACGAGGGCTCCCTAAATGAATAATTAAATGTGTGGACAAGCTTATCAAAAGGTTTTTGTTTTGGTGGAAGAATGGAGTCATGCTACAACAAAACTCACAAATATAGGACAAATTTACTGAAAAAGCAACATTGCGGAGCAGGAATCCTGAATGTAGATGGCGCCAATAATTTATTTAAGAAGTGAAAGTCTTCTTTGACAGCATGGAATCAAACTACCTTGTGGTCTGAGACCGACACATATTCTTTGGTCTGTGAGTTGTAAACTGCTGAGCAGGTCAGAGTCTGTCCTTGTTTCACCGTCCAGCTGCCCAGCGGCTTCTGATCTGAAACCTGTCAGAAACACAACAAAAGCCTCATTGTGACAGCACTGGTTTCTTTTCTTAGTCATACAAATAGATGGTAAATCATTCAACCCCTTTTTACACCGGATTTAATTGCAAATTACTGTTTACTCTTATCCACTCTGTGTAATGACCAAAGGAGAGGAGCAGTTTGTTGTTCATTACTACAGACATACAAGTGATTTCTCCAAGTATAACAAAAATGCCACTTTTACTGACTACTGTACTGCAGTCCCAGGATTATTTAAATGACAAGCATCTCTGGTATTTTATGGAGCACCATTTTAGCTGCAAATACCTGTTGGAAACGTGATGAATAGTCAAACACATTCCTGAAAAATACCAGAAGTGAACACAGTTCTGAGATGACATTTACTGAGAGAGAGACACTTACTTATAGTAAATTACATAGTATATATATATATATATATATATATATATAACAGATTTAATAGCTGTGACATAGCTAAACATGCCGGTTGATTTTGTAAATTAAAGCCATCATTAGTTCACAAAACGTGCTAATGTTTTTCAGTGCATATAGTGAAAATTCGCATAAATTATCCAGTTTAAGCACACTGTTATGCTAAGTCACTGTTAAAATGTGACTGAAAAGGGCTCAAGGTGAACTGTATGAGTTATAACAGCTGTATTGTTTTATCTGTCGTGGCGGCTGTAGCTAACAACAGCCCTGACCGCCAGCGCGAGTCGCACTGAACAGCTGAACAAGGTGAAGAAACCTGCTCAAAACAAACACTAAACGTTACCTTGAACAGCGTGACGGTTCTGGTTGAATCTGTGACGAGGACATGGTCACCGTCTCTCTCCGCTTCGATCCCCCGGATGCCTGAGCTGTGCAGATTTTGAGATGGAACAAGTCCGCACAACGTGTATCCCTCATACAGCGCCGCCATGCTGGACGAGAGGAAAGGAGAAACTGGGAGATCTCGCGAGAACACACAAGACCGGAAGCGCGTTGCACGTGACCTGGTCTTCCGGTACTACACTTTTTAAACATTACAATTTGATACGTACTACAGTTGAATCTAACATGTTAACACTTAATTCCAATGCTCACAAGACACATATCCTAATCATGTGAAACTGCTTTACTTTAACCTTTACATAATTTAAATAAATCAACCCTGTCATGCCAAATGCATCAAATTTGATTCAAACATTTTTGAGACCTTACAATAAAATCTCTACTCAAAACTGTCTCGGATCCAGTCTCATTCCCCACAAATGGAAATTCAAAATTTCAAGGAGTGCAGCACATAGTGGTTTCCTGTGCGAGTTTTTTTTTTTTACAAAATCGACAAAATTGTTTGAAAAGGGGCAACAGATCCACACAAGGTTTGTGTGATTGGAGATGGCCATGTAATGCCCAATGTTTCATTTATAATACAACTGGAAAAACTTGCATGCAAATAATCTTTTGAACTTTTTTTATTCCAATTTTGTGAAAGGGCCAAAGAAAGGTCCCAGATTCAAGAAATCAGAATTATCTGCCCGTTGCATATGAACCAATGAGCAGAAAGCAGTTTTAATACAGTTGTAACCAGGAGTTATATATGCATATGACATCCCTGCGATAAAGTGATGACCTGTGTCTGAGAAACAGTACTGTACATCTCACCCAATGTCAGTGAGGTTCAGCCACAACAAGATAAGCATTGCTAGCTAATAGATGTATTATTCTATTTTTACTGGCGTAGTGCAAGGAGTGTCCCCTGCTTCTCGTCCGCAAGTCAACTGGGATAGGCTTCAGCAATACCCTTGACCATCAAGAAGTGAAACAAGGCGCGAGAAAATGAATGAATGAATAAAAAATTTAAAGAAAGCTAGTAGAATCACACTCACACTTATTAGTAGAAGGTCCGTATATCTGAGTCAGATATAACCAGGTCTTAAAATGTTAAATTTGTGTAACATACAACAAAATGACAACTGAATTTGAACCATATTCTTTAATAGTACAAAGGACATCATGATGATGGTTTCATCATCATCATCATCATCATCATCATCATCATCATCATCATCATCATCATCATCATCATCATCATCATCATCATTATCATCATCATCATCATCATCATCAGGGAATGGCTCCTTTGACGTTTCAGCATTGTTCCGTTTCTGACGGAAGTGAACTGGAGAAAAGTTTATAATTAATAAGGCTGGGCTCTGGAGAAGAGACAGACACACAGGTACATAGAGCATGTTAGAATGATGAAGCTCCATCTCCTCTTCATTTCATTTGTATAGTACCTGATACAAGCACAGATCTGGCTAATCTGGCTAAAGTATATTACACTTTTTCAAAATTGCTAAAACCCCATTTTCTTAACTTAGTGGCAGTTTTAGCAGACTAAACTAATTTTTCAAATCAAACACTCTTTTGGCTAAACCTCAAACACTGTTCGGGCAACTTCGACTTCAATTTTCAAAAGCCTTCTGCTCTTTTTGGCAAAACCTTAAATACATTTCACACTGTGATACACTTGAGTTGTAAAACTATAAACACTGGCAGCAAAATATGAACACAACTCCAACACAGCTGTCATCTTTTACACATAATCCAAAATTAAACACACATTTTTAATTTATGTGATCACACCAATTGGGCAGGATGGAAGTCAGTTCAGAGAACACAGGTTGTACATGTGCATTTATCCACAATGGACAGGGACATATAGAGAGGCAGTTTGTATGAGAGGTGGTGAATGAGGAGAAAGGGAAAGAGGAAGAAGGGGAGGATGACCAAGAACAATCATCACTGATTAAAATCGGGCAACTAATGTACCCGTGTTCTTGTTCATGAGAGAAGTAGAACAAAGAGTCCAAGCCAAATTTGACTGAACGCAAAGACAACTTTGATATGAATCAACAGTGTAAAATAAAGTAAACACTCAAACGTACATCATACGTCATGCTTTCTATGAAATACTCCTTACCTTCATAGCATTCAGGGATTGGGAGTTTTCCATCAAAGCATTGCGTCTGCACGGCATAACTGCAGTTCCTGGCCTTGTTCTCACAGTATACTGAGACAATGTCTCTGTGCAGGACTCTGTTAGGGTTGAAGTCTTCAATCCAGATTTGTCTTTCTCTGTACAATATCCTTCCTCTTTGAATGTCAACACTGCAAGGAGCTAAAGGTAACAAGGAGTAGAAAAATATTGATATACTGATACATCTTATTTGGAGAGGTTTGTCTGATCATTTAGATTTTTATGTGGACTGGGCCGATTAGCACAGAGTCTGGAACATATTGGGAACATGAGGACACAAATCAGACTTGGGAAAATATGAACAAATAGAACATGTTTCTTGTTTCCTCATAAACCTTCTCATCACAAGGTCATTTAAGAAATACAACTATCATCAAAATAAGTAAAATGTATAATGATTTGCTGTAGCCCTACCCTTGCAGGATGGCTTTTCAGACCAGTTCCCGTTTGCCTGGCAAACAATCTGTTGACTTCCTTCAATCTCAAAGTCTCCATTGCAACCATAAGTAATGGTTTCCATGTAGTAATAGGTTCTCTGGTCGTTGTTCGACATGTAGCCTCTGTCAATGTTCTCCGGTGGAGGGCAGGTCACCACTACAATAGAAACCAATTCATCTGCTAATTTTGGAGTATGCTATCTGTTTATTATTATTATTATTGCTAATTATTGGGTAATTTTTCTAGGCAATGGCAAAGATCATCAGACAAACTGAGCTTTAAACAAAACCAACCAGCAATCATGACCTCATTTATTTCCACACATCTCTCATTCAGAGATTTCTCTTTTGATTTTGTGAAACTCTTGGTATAATCACAGCAGCAGCTGACTTTCTAACCTTCATACCTTGACATTTAGGTGTCTTTGTCCAGGTACCGTTGGAAGTGCACTTTGCTCTTGCTTCACCAATGACTACATACGGAGCCTTGCACACGTAAGTCCCTTGGACACCATAAGGGACGGTGTTCCCTCTGACCCTCTTGTTATAAATTATCATCCCAAATTGTGGGATTGGCGCGAGATCACATTCCACAGCTACAAGAGAAGAGACGGTACTGCATATGCAAATTCATGTATTTTAGCATGTAACATATGTATGTTCTGTTTATGTAAACTGGTATTATTTTGCATAGCTTATACAGATTTTACACTTAGGCAAATTCATCATGACCCTATAGTTGTTGTCCATTTCAGATAACAAATTTGTCTATTTGAAAATGTGGAAAACATGGCATTTTTTATAACAGAAACTCAATTTTTCTATGGCAATGACTAAAAAATAAAGGACTGCACAGAACTCAGAGAAAGCAAACCTCCACCTCAAGCCTGCCCTTAGAATTTAGAATTACAATCTATCCGTCTAAATCTATTTTGACAAAATTCCACAATCAATGTTTAACAGTACGTTTTTCTTCAATACTGTTTACTGCTTAATAACTTACCGACTGCACTCTTTGATTCAGCCTTGTTGAATATTTTATTTGCAATTATACATTAGTGAGTATTATCCATGACTCCTATAAATGTAAACATTCTGTATCAACAGATCAGTGGATCACCTACGCTTGCACACTGGTACTGGTGTGCTCCATGTTCCATTCTCAAGGCACTCAGAGGTGCTGGCTCCAGTCAGAATGTACCTGCATGGAATATATATCATTTAACCAGTTCAGGCTTATTGAGGTTAAAAACATCTGGATATTGATGAACCAGAGGAAAGTCAAAATTATGATCAGATTTGTACAATTAAAAGATGAGATTGGCAGCATGATTTCTGGATATAGTTGTGTTTGTTGTATTCTGACGTTTTAATACTCAAAGTTTTGTTTAGATTGGCTCACAGACTCAAATTATGTACTTAACCATAACCATAACGCATACAAATCTGTGCCAATGAGACTATAATATAAAGTTAATGATCAACTGCTTAAAGACAGGCTGTTACCTGCTTATGCAACATGCATATGGCTCTCTTTCATTGTCAATCAATAGTATTTCTTTATCAGGGCTTGTCATTCAATTCATGTTTAGATACATTTTTATAGAATATGGCTATGATTTTCAATTATAAGTGAACTATGTGAATATGTGAGATATCAATGCATTGTTTTAATAAGTAAAACAATTTCATTATATAGACATGAAATATATAAATTTTAACCTCAGTGTATTGTAGACAGCAGAATGACTGGGAGACAAATTTTCCATTTAATTAAGTCAGTAAATAAATTGGAAAAAATATTTTACCCTTCATGACAAGTATAGTTGATGGTGCTCTGGTACACAGTATCTTCATAGTACAGTTCCCCATTATATAAAGGACCAGGAAAAGGACAAGGTTTTGCTGCAGGAAGAAATGTAGTGCAGAGAACATATGGCAAAGCAAAATGTTACTATTTAGTAGTTTTTTAATGCATACATAGAAGAACACATTCACAGTCTCCAGCAGTCATATACAACATTGCAGAGGTGGTGTCTGGTTATCCAGATAGCAACAAATATATTCTGTTATTTAACTAAAAAGAGCAGAGAAGGAAAAATTTGGTCTTTAGTTCGGATTACCTTATAGATTTTGTCATACATATAATATGAAGCATTATCAAAATTCTTTCACAATTCATCATAGTTTTTCATAATTGCAGGTCATAAAAAAATATAATTTTATAAAAATCCACTTGAAAAGGGCCATGTTTAAGCCTGTAATGCAGCATTTAATTATAGATGCGTCACAAGTTTTCACTTGAATGATAGATACCCACGTATGCACGATAATTGGGTCTTTGTCCACTCCCCCCGGGCAGTGCAGACAATCGTACGGGGGCCCAACACAGTGGTGTATCCCTGTTTGCAGTTCAACGCTAACTCTGCACCCGGGTTAAAGTACCTCTGGAGGCCATCCAGATCAATGGTATCAGCCAACACTGGCCTGTGACAGACTGACAGGAAAATGGATTCAATGATTTTAGTTGATACGTTCAAATTTTCTAATAGATTTGCATTCCTCTGCCCAATTATCAACCTCGTCTCAGTAGAATGTCATCCGAGGAAATAAAGTATAGTAATAGTTCACCAAATAATAAAGATTATTATCTAAAAGTAAATCTCTGCATAATTAAATGTTTGTAATTGGAAGGTGTTTCTCAAAAACGTATGCAGAGATTAGAAATTCTCACATGTACACACAGGCACCCGTCTCAGGACATCTAAAAGGTAATAGTAAAACATTACTGTGAATAAAGTCTTTTCAAATCAAATTGGAATGTTTGTGCCTCTTGAATTATGCTGTACACGTTGTACGTCATTTTATTTATTTATTTTTTCTTCAAGAAAAGTACCTACTCCCTTTAATTCTGCAGAAGAATACCACAATATCTGTTTGCAATACCACACATGTATACAACAACATTGAATTATCATTAAAATGAGTGAAACTTGATCCGCTGTTGTATCAGTCTTTTGCTGCAACAAAGTAAATCCTGTGTCACGTTATTATTAAGCGTTTAAAGTAGTAACATCGCCGACATCAGACAAAGAATTTACAGGAAATGACACTTGCACATAGTCAGGGAACAAAATTTGTCAGCTTTATGTTGGAATAGCAATTTATAAAAAAAAAAAAAATTTCAAGCAGCAACCAAATTTCATAACTGCCCATCT
This sequence comes from Antennarius maculatus, assembly GCA_013358685.1. Lineage (NCBI taxonomy): Eukaryota > Metazoa > Chordata > Actinopteri > Lophiiformes > Antennariidae > Antennarius > Antennarius maculatus. The sequence goes on from CM023612.1 coordinate 23,002,160, forward strand.
CAAAAACTACATTGTTTAGTCTTAACCACTAAAACACGTCTTGTGAGATATAGAGATTATCTGACATGTAAGACGAGAACACAGCAAAATAATTATGTACACACACATTTTAAGCCATAACTATTCAAATGAATGCCAGCAAAAATTAATTGAAATTCAATACCATTTTGTCCGTCTGTCACAGTCAAAAAATACACAAAAAGGCAAAGCAGAAATCCAGTCAGCCTGCGTTTCATCCTTGAATGTGTAAATTATTTCCTCTGATCTCCAGTTATTGTTGAACCTCTATCACCTCTTTAACTTTCGTTCCTTTATGGGTAAACTGAGGAAACTGTCCTGTGAGCTGTTGATCAGGCTGTTTCACTTTCTCCTTTTTTTTTTGTCACATTTTACTGGAAGTGAAACACACAGGCAGTGGACTTTAACTCGTTTCCATTGTAATGTTTTCAAACAGCGCTGTAGAAGTACACACACACACACACACACACACACACACACACACACACACACACACACACACACACACACACACACACACACACACACACACGCACACACACACGAGTTTCTGCTGTAATAGATCTGATCTTGTCTATCTTCTGTTACACAATTTTTCTTTTTAGTTCACTTTGGTCTTGTGATCCTCCCTCCCCCTTCTGCTGTGGCACCATCGTGTTGTGGCTGCGTCATCATGTCTGGAAATAACCTGTAGCCTTTATGTATTCAAGATGAAAAATTAATAAAGCTAGAATGTAATATTACAGCAATCACAGAAATTCCTCTTGAATGATTATCGTGGTTGTGTGTGTGTGTGTGTGTGTGTGTGTGTGTGTGTGTGTGTGTGTGTGTGTGTGTGTGTGTGTGTGCGTGTCTTCCCAAATGGAAGAATACATTTGTAACTTGTCGGAGAAAGTAAAACGTAACAACAAGATTGATTTGGGGCATTCTAAACCCAAACCTCCAGTCTTACCACAAAGCAGATTTTTTTTTCCTCTTCTTTTTAGCATAAAGGCTTGACACACAGTTTGTGATGCCAGCCTAATAACTAAAGTAAAGAAATTAAATTAGATAACTAATTTAACATGTGGATGAGGAGTAAGATTTAGCATTTCGAGAAACCAAATGGTCTTTTTGTTTCCTTGAGCACTAGAAACCCACTGCGTGTAGAGGGTAAGATGGATTTCATCATTCCAGGAAGTCCTGAAATAAAACATCTTACCATCTGTCAGGATGCAGAAGCTTGGGCTTCATTTGACATTCCAAAAATACAATGATCCTCCACCAAGTCCTCAAAGTCCACCAAGGCTTCTTTTGAACTCTAGACTGACAATCACAGTCGACAGATTTGAATATCATATAAAATCTTTTGTGAGATTTGAAACAGGTGGTTGCTACTAACAATATAAAGAATTATTCAAAAAAATGGAGGCCTTGAGGAATAGATGAAGATTCCACAGGAGTCCTGCCAGAAGCTGTTGTCTGGGTCTCGTCTTCGTAGCGTGTCGCGGCAGCCATCGGGTCTCTACAAAGTACTGAAGACACTTATCTGACTGCAGAAGTTAATAAAAATAGCAGTTTTTGTTACATTTCGGGTTAAAAAAATACTAACTTATATTGTGGTGAGCTAGACTCTTTAAAATTGCTCATAAATGGTAAATCCAAAATACAATGAAACTTACTCCTGTTTTTCTTTTCCACACAGTTCATAGGATCCCATTGTTATGTACGGTTGTACACATTAATGTAATGTTGTAACGCACACATTCTGTGTTTCAATCCAGTGTTTCCACATCTATTTCCCTCTGGTTATGCTCTTTATAGTCTTATAAAATCCTTTTTACTCTCTCCTGGAATTTTAAATGAAGCACTTTATTAACAAGGTGACATTCATTCTCAGAGTGTGAAGCTATAGTGACTGTTGGACTCCTTTTATTCCCGTCTGGATTGCTGTGCTGTTGTCAGTTCTCACCCTAAGTGATGATTGGAAACCAGATTTGGCACCATTTTCAGTTTATTTATGAAGTTTTTTTCTTTTCCCTTGGGTTTCTCTCCCTCCGCCTCTCAGTTCCATATTTTGATGCATTCTGTGACTTGCTAGTCATCTGTTCTCGTGACAGTTTAAGGCTTTTGTTGAACTGAATGTCAACTACATTTACTTTTTGCAGCATTGACTTTCCAATGCCTCTAACATGATTAGTGACGATTCATTTCTTAGATGGTCGTAGACAGGAAGCTTGAGTTCTTGGATAAAAACATGATGTGATGAATATAACATACATGGAATGAGGGGGTAAGGGTGATGATCTTATCACTTACTGTGTAGTGTTTTATTTGACGGGTTTATTTTGAGGGTATTTCACCACTCATCACTTCATCAAATGTAATAGCAGATCAGGATTCCCAGTATCTCCGTGGGTGGATCACAATGATCAGATTCATGGTCAGATTCATGTTAAAGTCACTTACCGGTAAAGTCTGAGTTGATATCAAACATCCTGGGAAAAGACGTCAGAAACACTTCAGAGGAGTGTTCTCATATTCACTTTTTAATGAAACATATGTATTAACAGATTCAAAACTACCACAATTTTGCATTGTTAATGAAAACAGATTTTCAATACTTTTATCAATAATTATTCCACCATTGTAGCATATGATTAAAAAAGCATTATTCATGAGTAGATAATCTCTCTTTGTAACTGGTGTTCTTGGTCATTCGATGCAGGGTTATGCAGGTCTTGCAGAGCTTGTGGGGCTTTCAGGAGGTGACACAGCACACATTTCAATTTCCGATGGGAGGGATTTGGCCCTCAGGGTGTAGTCCAACTTGCCAGGCTCTAATAGCAGATACAGCAAAGAGACATAAATTGCAATTACCATAAAATGCCTGACTGCATGCATGACTGCATGAAAACATCTGACCAATCATTGCCATGTAATATTAAAAATAATTTCAATTTAAAGACAGCTATATAAATGTGATTGCTTTGATTGAAATCCTAAATGATGAATATTTAAAAAAAATATTTGAGAACGAAGGAAAGGTCAACATCAAACATTAGCTTATGTTTTTAACCATTTTTTGCTATTAAAAACATTTATATAATTATTTATTATAACCTTCTTCACCTTTATATAGAACACCTAAAGTTAACCCTGCAGTTATCACGCTAAATGCAAATCCTCAATAGGTGGAAGTGGGTGGTTTATGGAGCTCACAAGAACTCACCTTCAAAGCATTCTGGGATGGGGAGGTTCCCATCATTACAGGTACTGGCCACAGGGTAGCCACACCTGTCATCTCTGTTCAGACAGTAGAACACAACATGTTCTCCATGGAGGACTCTGTTGGGTTTTAGGTCTCCAATCCAGAGCTTCTTGGCATTGTAGAAGATACGACCTCTTTCGATGCCAACTTTGCAGGGAGCTGGGTGGAGAAGCAGAGCCGCTCAGAGTGTCATTTTATCTGACATTGCAAACCAACTCATTGAATTTACAACATCGGTCCAGGTTTGAAATGAAAGCAGTGCTGTTGGGAGCACGATCTGTCATCACAATCTCTTGCAATACAGAATAATAGAGAGAAAATAGCTTCACATTTTGTTTTATCTAATTGACAGCTGATAAAGAAAATCTAGACACAGTCCCAACATCCGATTTTACCAGGACTCACCCCTGCAAACTGGTTTAGAAGACCAGTTTCCTGTGTTTTGGCATTCTATCTCAGCCTGACCATCCACAACATAGTGCTCATTGCACGCGTACTTCACCTTCTCCTTGTAGCCATGCTGCCTTATCACAGCAAAGGTGATGAAACCATTCGGTATGCCGGTTGGGATGGAGCAGCTCACCTCTGGCATAATCAACAACATGTGAGAAAAATGTGATGGTATTATAAAGGCTGAGATAAGGGGACAGCGCGGATAGCACATTTTTCTTCTCTGTACCTCGGCACGTCGGTGGTTCACTTGCTCTTCCATCAGCCATGCAGGATCCCCGCTCATAGCTTGGTGCTTTAGGTAGGTTACATTCATATGTCCAGCTTTGCCCATATATGACGTTGGTTCCAGTTACAGGCTTATTGTGCACAATTCTTCCATCAACAGGGGGCTTGGGCAGAGGACAATTTACGGCTATAAAGGGAAAATTGCAATGGAGTTATGTTGTCATGAAATGTGTTATCTTTCATGATAAAGTCTAAAAATTATACCACTTTGAATCTGGTGATGCATTATGTATCACAATAAAGGCAAAGGCTCCATTTTAATGTATTACATTAAATTGGAACACTGTAAATGAAGCAACATACTGTATTTTTAAGTCATCTAATTTCTGGAAAAGTATTATTGTATAAAGATCCCACCATCGTACTTAGAAAATGAGTGTAAAATGTTGACGCTATCGAAAAAGTGGGATGAGCATTTGTATTTCCCCCACCACAAGTCTTTTCACGTAAATTATATCAGAAAAAAATAAACATCTAAATATATTATACATTTTGTGAAATATAAAAGATTTATTCTGCATACTACCTAGAATAATTAATGTAAACAGGCTCTCAAAATGTTATCTTAATAAAAACAAATATGTAGCCATGAATGTTACAATAAAGAATTGAAATTATTATGCTGTGAATGATGTTCCTGTTCATATTTGTACAACAATCATATTTCTCCAATACCTTTGCAGAGAGGTGGTGGATTGCTCCAGGTACCATCATGTAAACACCTGCTCTCATTGGCTCCCAGCATGACGTACCTGGAAAATAATAGCTCATTCTGTGTTCCTGTGCACTCACCTCGTGATTTGTTTGAAGATGTAAAAGGACTCTTACCCATCATCACATGAGTAGTTGAGCACAGTGTTTAATGGAGCTTCTGTCCTCCCCAGTGCTGTTGGCTGCAGTTGTTTGGGGATTGGACACATCTTAGCTGTAAAAAAAGATGGTGCAGGACTGAACATAGTCTTATAAGGAGGACAATTCTAAATAATTGTTCAGATGATTGACAGCAGAACACAAGAAACATTTCCTACTGACTGTTTTACAAATGACCTTTATTTGCTATATATAAGGGTTTTACATTAGAAACCTCTCATTTTAAATGTCGAACAGATTTTGATTCGTACACAACAAAACTCACCTTTTGATGACTTCTCTTACATGCTCATGTATTGTAAAAGAGAAACTCTGTCTTTGCATGCTAATAGCATTTTATTTCATCTAGTAAATTGTTCATTTATTGCATTTTTTGAAAAAATTTAGTGTACAAATTTTGTGGTTGTCTCCTGGTTGATTTACTATACTCTTAACGAAAGCAAATGAAATGACCTTTGGACCCCATCGCATGCAGGAGAAACATCTGAAACTAGTCACCATGGAGAATGAACCACACACTGCAATGAAGAGTTATTTCTCTGGTGGTGATGAGAAAGACTAGATTTCAATATACTCCTAGGACCACTTTATGCTTTCTCCAGCATTTGTACTATTGGAAGTTGAGAATGACGACTATCCTAGAGCAGAAGTTTAGCGTCCTATTAAACCTACGGGAACACGTCAGGTCTGATTGTGTCCAGTCTCCTGTGGAGGTGCAGGTGATTCTTCGTGGGGTTGTTGTTGACGGCAAGTAGCCTCGGGCACATGTGAGGGTCACCTCTTCTCCAACCTCATAGACACGTTTTAGGATCAAGTCATCAATCCCGTCAGCAATTGGTCGGCCACATACTGGTTAGAGGAGAAATGTTCAAAAATATAAAAGGTGGAAAAATTCATGAAAACAATATTTACATTCTTATTGCAGTTAGTTAATGATCCCAAACTGGGAAATTCACAAATACTAGTGGTTCCACTGGAGTTGAAGAAGGAGAGGAGGAACGTGTGTTTGTAGGAAGAGAGAGAAGAGGAATGCCAAGAGCATAGGACTGAGAGTAGGGACGTTAAATATTGGAAAAGGAAGAGAGTTAGTTGACATGATGCCGAGGAGGAAGGTAGACATACTGTGTGTCCAGGAGACCAGGTGGAAAGGTAGCAAGGTTAGAAGTTTGGGAGCAGGGTTCAAGTTGTTCTATCATGGTGTAGATGGGAAGAGAAATTGAGTGGGAGTTATCTTGAAGGAAGAGTTTGTTTGGAACGTCCTGGAGGTAAAAAGAGTGTCAGATAGAGTGATGAAGATGAAGAGTGGTTCCACTGGGGCTCAAACCCAGGCCCTTCTGCTTGTAAAGCAGACCTGATAATCGCTACACTATAGAACCTGCTAAGTTCTAATTATAAATCGAGCTTTTCAGGGCAACAGGACATAACCCTGTGTGCAGATTATAATGTTGCAGAACAGTGTAGACATTTGATGCAATAATATCAGTCCGGTGTTAAAACTGTTAATAGGTGAAGCAGGAATAGTTGTCCCACATGACCTGAAATGCAGTTTCTTCCTTTTTGCTCAGATACAAATGAAGTCATTATTGTGTTGTATTTTACCTTTCTTGGATGAGACAGGTGTGTATAGAGCCAGTTGGCTAAAAAGTAACAAAGCCCAAATCGGAACCATCTCCTCCTCAGCAAGGTCTTTTTATTGTGCTGCAGCTGCTGCTACTGGGTATAGAAGGGGCTAAAATAACAGTTTTTGAGCAAACATGCCCCTGATAGCCTGATCCAGTAAGTTGCTACTGTAAGCTCCTATGGACTGGGCACAAAGGTCTTAGCTCCAGCATATTTAACCAAAGTTGATGGATAACCTTGATTTTGTAAAAGAGCCAGCAGCAGATAGAATCATGTAATTAAATGTGCAGTACATATTGCAACAACCCAAAAAACAAGTTCTAACTGTTCTATCCGTTGAAAAAGAATATTTTAAATGGGTTTTAATCCAAAAGTATCTGATTTCATGAAATAGCACACCTGGTTTATCTAACCCACTGTGATACTCACTCCTATGCAAAGCTACAAAATGAAAAGAACATGTGCACGCCTTAAATTATAACTGCATGGGTATGAATGGAAAACATCTTGAAATGTATTGATTGTTGGATGTTTTTTTTATAATTTCCATCTTCTTTACTTGTTTAGGTGAATGCCTTAACAGTTAAAACACCAGAATGTTTAATGAACCAAGAGATTTCCCAAATTTTCATCAGAATGGGGGTGAGGTAATGACTGGATTTTTATTTTTAGAGCTAGCCAACAAGGCATGGGGAAGTTTTTATCCCTATGAAAAAATAATCCCAAATAATCCATCGTAAAACACAAAAACAAACACTGGCATCAAATTTTAATCATGAATACTGTGAGAAACATATTCATAACTACACTACAATATATTTGTTATTTTTATTAACAAAATAATGATCATTATTATTATTGACAGACAGACATATCTTATTATTTACATCCTCAAAACTAATTATTAAACAAAACTATCCATATTCAAAAATTCTTGTAAAATACTAATTTAAAAAGAATAACTATAATAGAAATTTCCAATGATGATGTAATTAATAAAATAATGTAATAATAAAGATATTTATTTTTATTACATCTAAATAGCATCTATCTACGGTATTTTGACTGTGAGGTGCTGAATTACAATCATCAGGAAAGTATTGTTTTAGATCGCTAAAGAATGTGTAATGCGCTAAACTTCCTCACGGTGTCGCCCTTGTCTCAGACTTTAGTGAAGGCAGCAACGGCCCGTCCCTCCCGATGTGGTCCTGTTGCATGACATCAGCCGGAGTAAGAAGGAGGAAGCGGAGAGAAGTATTTGTCAAGTTGCACAAAGATAGACAGACCAGGGCAGGAAGTTTGTTCAATTCTGACAAAGTGATCCGTAATTTCTGTATAAAACAGTAACTTACTTTCACAAACAATAGGAAACATTTGCTGTTTTGGGGTTGAGATTGACTAAAATAGCACCACATGCTTTCAACTATGATAATATCCTCTAAAAACATCAAGATCATTTTGGTACTTCAAATCACCATGTAGAGCTGAACCTGTAAATATAACATCAAAAGTTTGGTTTAACAGCTGTAGATTAATTATGCACAAAGCATTGCTGCTTTCTGACGGGCCTTACTTTCATGTATCATTTTAACAACTGTCTCATGAATCTCTTTGTGGCTGAGATTAAAGGCTGAATGGAAAAAACAGATACACTGAGGACACTGCAGGCCGTTTTACAAGTTTTTGATTGAGAATTTTTAAAATTAAATCCAATTATACACTCACCTATCACCAGTTTATAAGCTGCTCCTGGATGAAATTACAATGTCCAATTGCCCTGCTGTGCGATTCGGAAGATGAATGAATGAATATAATTCAAATATTAAAGCTGTTTTATAGAGCCTCTGTTTCAACTTTATGGTCCACGTGGAACCTATGGTAAGTGGTGCTACTAATGTTAAAATTGCACCGCAAACTGTGTGTGCATCTTCATATAACTAGGCCATGTTAAAATAAATTCTAGTAACTTCATTACTAGCAGTTATTTTCTAGTAATGACAGAATTTGGCTTCAATTCACATTAAACTAGACCACATGAGTCTGTGGGAGTTTTAATCCACATGTGGAGCAGTTGTTTATTGTGCCTAATGGATGCATAATCAACCGATGGATGTTTACTGACACACACGCACACACATACACTTGCACAAACACATATATGTGGTGTCAGTAAATTGTGGTCTAAACAAATTAGTTATAATCCATAATGCTGCATGCAGAATCTTGTAAATACCCCTTTCCTGTAAAACCAAAAAAACTTAACATAATTATGGCTTCATATATCAATAAGATGTAATAGCTTCCTCCTTTAGCAAACAGTGTTTTCAACTATTTCTCCTAATACTGGGAGGTAATTGCGCAAGAGGACGCTGCAGAAAGGAGGCTTTTACTTTGAAGGCGACCACCGGATGTGGCGTCATGTCACTGTGTCTAACTGGATGGCGTGCGGGGCTGTCAGTGGAGTAACCCGTTGGTATCGACAGGCAGGGAAAGCCCTCTCAGTACGCGCAGTGTCTCCGGTGAAGACCGCCGCCCCGCACTCCGCTGCCTCCCACCACCCGGACGGAAACACTTCGACGACCCCACGCTGAGCTGTAAGCCCGACTTGTTCGAGACGGACATGGCTGATGTAAGTTTGAACGAGTCGTCCAACGAGGACGTAGCGAATAGGTTCGCTCGCAAAGGTGCATTGAGGCAAAAGAACGTCCACGAAATCAAGAACCATAAATTCATCGCCAGGTTCTTCAGGCAGCCGACTTTCTGCAGCCACTGCACCGACTTCATCTGGTAAGATCTCCCCTCTCCCACCCACGCCGCGACACGACACCTACACCACCCACTCACCCACCCTGACTGCTGCCTGTTGCGTTCTGGATAACTTTGGGCACACTCCGCTCGATGATGTAACACAACTTCAAACCAACTTTCCCCTTCAATCCTGCCGTCAAGTCCCAGACTTCCTCAACAGTGAAGTGACTCTACATGTGCGTCCTGCTGCTTTCTTCTCCGGGGATCCCGATTCACCGAGTCCAAGCAGCTCCTTATGGGAGGAGTTGTTTGTTTGCGCGTTCGTGGTGAAGCTTTCCAATGAATTACAGTATTTTCCGCACTATAAGGCGCACCTAAAATCCCTTCATTTTCTCAAAAAAGGTCAGTGCGCCTTATAGCCCAGTGTGTCTTATATATGGAAAAGGTTAAATTTTATATGAAAAATTTATATGAAAAGGTTTCATTTTATATGAAAAAGTTTTTTTTTTTCTTTTAAATTAAACCTTATAGTCCAGTATGCCTAATATATGAAAAGGGTTTAAAACAGGCCGTTCATTGAAGGTGTGCCCTGTAATCCAGGGCGCCTTATATATGGAAAAGGTTTATTTTTATACAAAAAAGGTTTTATTTTTTTAAAAATAGGCCATTCATTCAAGGTGTGCCTTATAATCCAGCGTGCCTTATATATGAAAACAAGTTTTAAAATAGGCCATTCACTGAAGTTGTGCCTTATAGTGCGGAAAATACTGTAGTCGTTTGCGCAAAGTGTTGTGATTTTATGTTTACTGTAATTGCATGGTGGTTACAGTTAAATTACAGCAAAGGAAATCCTCAGACTTTCCAGGAAACACATTATTCAAAGAAATCTGACAGTCTGATCAGCTCAATAAATGACAGCTGCTTCCGCAGTTAAAGATCACGGTTCTTGTTGTTACGTTACTACGGCGGTTGATCTTGCCCTTTCTTGGCAGGTCATCAAGCAATTCCAGTCTTGGTTGTTCTCGTGCCGAGATCATCAAGTGTTTTATCGCCAAAGGGTTCATCCATAGGTTCATGTTGGTTTAGTGAAATTGTGCAGTTTAGTGGCACCATGAGTCAACATTATGCAGAAATGGCTGCAAAAATTCTCATGGAGTTCAGATTCAAGACCCTGGAGTTGTGCACCCACCCTATAGTGAGTCTTAATTTTGGTGATTCACGTTGAAACTTCATGAATGAATGAATGAATAAACGTTAGTGTTTATCTGATATTTATTATTCTGTCTGCAGTTCTAAAGTTTTCACCTGTGAGAGGAGGAAACTTTCAGGTAGTTAATGCTGCGCCTGTGTTTACAGTCCTCTGCTGTGCATGTGGGAATCGAATCTCAGGCCCTTCATCGCTCCAGGCTAAAAGCCTTGACAGTTTCAACAGCATGACTCGCTCCACCAAACACTCCTTAGCAAGACACCAGCGCTACATGAAAGGAGAGGGCAGCCACTTGTTGCTTTTCTTTCTGTTGTGTAATTTCCACTATTATTTACTTCTGGGTTGCAGTTTTAGTTATCCCTTTGGGATTTTTTTTTTTTTTTTGCATCTGCAACAAATATTCTTTCAAATATTCTGACAAAGTTCAAGTGCGTATGAACAGTATGCGTGTCTGTACATACACTGAAATGTTTACATGCTCATACGTGTCAGTTATTTTTGTCGCAACAGTGGGGTTAGAATGGCATCAGCCATCTGACAGCAGCAGCACACATAGACTATATGTGGCAAAAAATAAGTGGTCAAACAAATGTGATTTGAATGATATATTTCAAATCCATAAGTGGTTTTTTTTTTCTGCAGTTACTTCAACTTTCACAATCCTGGGGAAGTTTTTTTTTTTTTTTGTATTATGCAATGTAGCTCCAAGTATTTCCTGTCATTCAGCCCAAGAAGATTACAGTGAGACAGACACTAATGGCCTTATTTACAGGCTGCACTTCAATTCATCCCCAGAGTGTTGGATGGGGTTCCTCTGCAGGACGGTCCAGTTCTTCCATACCAAACACACACAGGCCTTTCTGTGAACCTTGTTTATTTTTGCTGTGGGCGTCGTTCAAACAAGAGAAGACCTTCCTTTGACTGTTGCCTCGAAGTTGGAAGCACAGCTTGAAATATCAGCGTCTGCTGAAGGGATTAATACTTATACAGTATTTTCCGCACTGTGAGGCGCACCTGAAAGCCCTTAATTTCCTCAAAAACCGACAGTGCACCTTATATTTCAGTGGGCCTTATTGGTAAAAAAAAGTTTTGAAATAGGCCGTTCATTGAAGGTGTGCCTTATAATCAGATGCATTTTATAATCCAGTGTGCCTTTTATATGAAAAAGGTTTAAAGTAGGCCATTCATTGACGTTGCGCCTTATAGTCCAGTGCGCCTTATAGTCCAGTGCGCCTTATAATGCGGGGAATGCTGTAATTGTTTAGTCTATTTTAGCATTGCAGTTTTTTGTGATTTTGACTGGATTCTCAAAAACACAAGATCGGTTTTTATAATTGTTTTTTTTTTTTTTTTTGTCTGCATACGTCGATATTTAATTTCTGAACTGATACTGTAGATAAAATACATCTTACAGTAAATGTGATGATTTCCCTTTTCTAATAGAGTAAAAAGAACAATTTTACTGAGCGTTCATCTTCCGCGTAGACTGTATTTATTACAATATATTTGATCGTAACCATTTATAATGATGCATATGATGTCACCAGTTTCATGTTAATACACTGTGCTAATTTCCTCCACCAATGGGAGGTCGTATTTCCAAAGTGGTTGGGTTAGTTTACTGGCAGAAATTGCATCAAAGTGGCTCAGTTGCTTTTCCAGGAAACTTGGATGGAGCAGACAGGAGCCAGAAAAGAGGGAACTCATTAAATGTTGGTCCAGATCCAGACAAAGGAACGGATTCAGAGATTTGTTTTTATTTTCCATAATTGTACAGACAGTGCTGTGCTGGTGTCTTTAAAGCTGGGTGCTAAGGTCAATCAATCTAACAGAATGTGTAGGATTGCCTGGTCTTGGTGTAGGCGTGTGCTCAGACGGTATTCTTTGAGCTAAGGGACGTCACCCAAATCACGAAAAACGCAGGAATATCTACCCATTAATGGTGCAGTCAAGAGTTTTCTCCTCCTCAAACATTATTAAATTTTTGGTTTGGAGCAGATGAACATGAAATTTGTAATATACATTAAACAATACCCTGTTCCTGGTATGAATAGCTACATGTGTCAGTTAATGTATTGACTGGGAGTGAGAAAGGGAGGGTGAACAACTAACTAACTATGGCTTCTGTGTTTTCACAGGGGATTTGGAAAACAAGGATTCCAGTGCCAAGGTAAAAACTGACTCCCTCACGCAAATATTTAGTGAGCTGCGTTTGCATCTGTGCATTATGCAGTGCTGCACAAGCCCATCATCAACTATCACATTTACATTTGATAACTCGATAGATTTTCTATACGCTATGAGAGGCATCGACTCCATCTCGTGTGCAGCTGACATGAGAAATTGACGTTTGATGACCTGCGTGAAAACTGATTTGTCATTTCTTCTCACTGTTGTTGGACTTGTTTACACCCTGCATTCAGATGGAAAACAATCTCTCAAGCAGACAGCTCCTATACTGTACTGTGTGAATTCACACCTGGCATTATGTTATACTGCATCTCTTCCATCTCAAGTGACCACTTGTGATCAGACACACTTAATAAAACTAACCATGGGGACAGAGCAACCAATAATAAAATGAAAGATGAACTCGTCCTGCCTGTGAGTCTATGCTGAGCTTTATCAGTATGGAGTGATCATAACAGAGAATTAAAATCCCATTTGTGTGTGATTAGCCAAACACATTCTGTGATATTAATCAACCCACTGTTAATATTGCTAATACACAAGCACTCCTTAGGAGCCCTACATTGCCTTTTCCTGCCAGAAAAACACTGCATGCAGAGGCAGCGTGTGTGTGTTACTGTTTTAAAAATGTAATGAGTCAATAATATGCTGTCATGCGGTTTGTTTTGGCAGGTAAGGCACACTTTAGTATGCAGAACAGCAGACCAGTACTACAATATTGGGATAAAGTGACACAGCAGTTTTATTTTATTTTTTTACAAATAAAAGAAGAAAGAAAAGAAACAATGTAATGTATTAGATTAAAAATTGACGTGTTATGAATTTTACTTTTACAGTAAGGTGTAATAAATTGTTAAAGGGCCAGTATACTCATTTTAAAGTAATATGTATTTTGTTTATCATGATGAAAAAATAAAAATAAAAAAATTTCCAGATGTCTGGCATTATCTCGGGTGTCAGGACACCTTAAAATGTGCAGCCACTACGGCACAATACGATGAATGAAGCAATACATCCTCATTTGAGATGATTTCTTGATAAATAAGTGTGATAATGTTTGTTTGTTATGTTGTCGCTTGCCGTATATTTATATAATGGGGCTGATATGGATTCACCCCGATGTCTACAATTGTGTCACTTCTGCTGTGAGGGAGCGCATCGTAGCTTATGATGTATTTTGTTTGTCCAAGGTCCCCATTTATCATAAAAAATAATAATGCCACCAAAACGTATATTTAATTATGTATACTTCAAATAATACCCCGGGTTCATTTTGACTTTACTGTCCCTTTAAGATGTTCTCGTAGCTGCTCCTATGGATTTGTTGGGTTTTCTCTGTGAGGGAGTTATTTCAGTTACCAGGTCAGTGGTAAGATCAGGTGTTCACACTCTTAACAAACATCTGCTTAGAGATAAGAAAGCCCAGACATGTAATTTGCATCGCTGTCAACCCAGTGGAAATCAGACAGTGTGTTTCCCTGCGTGTACTTAGAGTGTGTAGATGCATGGCCCAGTACCTACTCCGAGAGATCAGTTCTCCATGCATCTTACATCGTGCACAATCACCTGTTCTTAGCATTGGATCGTCCAGGATGCTGGTCGATAAGGAATAAACTATGCTAGTTAAAAATGTCTTTTTATTAGGAGAGCACAGCCTGGGAAAAGAAACGGATGTGTATTTGAAACTAATTCTCATTTTGTGAAGCAAAAGGGAGAGAATTGAGGAGAAAAGTGAGGAATAGAGAGGAGGTCCAAAACACACAAACACTTTGTGGATAGATGCATTTCCACACATCAGCACAAATCCCTAACATCAGTAAAGGTGTATTTCCTATCAACCTGCCATATTGAGCCTCACCATGCATCAAACGTGAGACGTCCTCATCTAATATGGAAACATTTGAGCTTGCCAAAGTTGTACTCTTCAATCATGTTTGCCCATATAGCGGTGTGGACGACATCAAATGAATGATCCGGATGAATCCAGTTTTATGTAGACGTATTCCTCATTGTTACCGTCAATGATGACATTTTAAGTTGATTTTTTTTTAAATTTACGGGAATGAATTATTAGAAGAATTCTGAAAATATAGGAACCCAAGAACTAGTTACTAACGTATAAACTGTTCTGAAGCATCCAACAGACTAACACTCTCTCCCTCGTTATTTCTTTGGTCTCAGTTATTTAGAAGCGCTTTCCTTGACAGCGTCGGAGAGAATGACACACACACACACACACACACACACACCACTGAGTGTTCTGTCTTCTGTCCACTGCAATGTGGTGCATAGCCAACACAAATGTCCTTTTCATGCCTAGTGCCCACACCACATTTAAAGAGCAAATGTACTTTTTGCCCGTTGAAGCCTTGGTCACACAATGAGTTGGGGTCAAACACGTTATGAGCAAACGGTGCCCCCTGAACAAGGAACTGGTCTAAATTTAGGAAACTGGCACCTGCATGGAGATTTTTTATGCACCTCTACCAGTGCCTGTGGATTTCTCAACAAGGCTGATTTATGTGCGACCTTCTCAATATTACAGGAACAGAGGTTAGTAATTAACAGATCCAGTCAGAGCATTTAAATTATTAATCAACTGCACCCTCGTCCAGTCGACCTCCAATCAGAATAATCAATGGGCTGATCTGGCTCAGTGTGCATTGCTTGGCCCGTATTCAGACAGACAGGGGACGTGACAGACAGGGAGAGAGAGGGTTCACCGACCAAGGAACAAAGGGAGTTGAGATAACTCACTGATATAATTCTGTCCAAAACAAACCTATGAATATTGTGTCTAAAAAAACCCCCTTTGTGTCCCGTGCCATTACAAAAAAAAGAAAGAAAAAGAGCTGGACATTGACCTTATCTTCAATCAGATTCTGACAGTTTTCCTGCGCTTTAAAAACAGAGATGGCTGATGAGTCAGTTCAAAGTGTTGGGTGTGTCGACATTGACAGCACAACATGTTTTTGCCTTACTTGACATTATAGCCAGTTTGTCGGCCTAAACCCCTCTTGTGCTTTCACAGAAGGCTGTCGCTGTCATTCGTCCTCGTTGATGACACACCTCTGATTCAGGAAAAGATAATATTAAATGCTATGAAAAATGAAGATAGATTAAAAACATCAATGATGCTCACACACTCTGTGTCACAATCAGAAAACAACCAAGTCAGATGTCTGGATTTATTGCACCATTTGGAAAACTAACTGGCTCGTCCTCTCGGCCGAAATCAGTACCTGGGTGTGTTAAATAAATAATTCACCGCCATATCGAGATAAAGGTGATTGGTTAAGCTGCAGCTATTCAGGGTGAGAATGGGCCCCGCTTTATAATATCTGTTTAGCCATCAATTATTAATCTTAAGCTTCTATAGAATGAGGGTCAAGTCCTCCAGCAGAGACAGCAAACCTCTGAGTCACTATACTTGAAAATACCTGTGAAGTGATAAACTGGAGAGTGGCATTTCTGTAACAAGAGTGACATTTAATTTTCAGCCCAGCAAATGCCCCTTTACTAAGAATAGACGGAGAGCAGTTTATTGTGTTTGTGAGCTTGATATTATAAGGTGTGCATCCGTTCATCCTGCAAAGCTGGCAAGCTGAACTACACGCAAAGAAATGGACAGTTTCACCAGCTGGGATGTCCAGTTTTAAATCACAAATATTTGGGTAATTGGAGGAAGCTCCAATTATAATACCCAAATAATTTAGTTCCTTTTGGAAAAAAAAATGAAAGTTTTAGCTCAGATATCCATAACTTTCTTAGCTGTCTAAAATAGAAAATGGAATATTTTTTACATTTTTAATTTTGAGGACCACATTGATAATAAACACATCCAGAAATTAATTAACCAACTGATGAAATCAAGTATTTTCAGGGCTAACAGTGATAGTGCACATCAGACTAATGGGTACAGGATTAATACTGAATATTCTGACACCATGACACCATTGTGACTAGAGAAGCTGCCCACAGCTTGACGTTTGTGGTGAAATATTAGAGCGAAGCTAATGTTGTGGAAATATACAGGTCTCTGGGTTATCGCCCTTCTAGATGGTATCTGCAGTGGGAGCGATCTGTCCGTTGTCAACTGGTTACTTTCCGGTGGAGTCTTGTTTCAAGGCTCTGGCCTGCTGTCGCTGTGCAGCGGGGTATATCAAATCATCATTTAGTTGACCATGTAATACAGCTGGGTGATTTGTACCTACATCACTTAACGGCGTTTACCGTTCAGCTGTTGTTCACAGTGTGGGGGGGGGTCATTTGGTTTATCATCTCCGGACGTTTGGACCCTTTTGTTTAAAAATTAAACCAGGGGTGTCAAAGCAAATACACAGAGGGCCAAAAAAATTAATTTGCTTCAAGTCGAGGGCCGGACTGGCTCAGTGTTTATCATAACCTACTGAAATAATAGCACATAGCCTATTCAATCAAGAGTGTATATTATTAAATTAATAAAGTAACATGCTTTTATTGCTCTGTCAATAATTTCTAGTGAGAACATTTTTCAACAACACTTTCTGTTTAGCCATTTTTGAAGGGGGGTAGCAGCTGAAAGTTAACCTTTGCTCTGACGCCTGATGAATAATGAAACCGAGGCCCGCTTGCTGCAGTGACTTCATGGGCTACCGTTGCATTGTGGGGAATGAAGTGTTGGTGCGTACAAAAGACCAGCAGGTGGCTGTGGCCTGCGGGCCGGTTCTAATAGTAATTACATGTCATCCAGGGGGCCATAGATAATTAATTTGCGGGCTGACTGGATCTTGACTTTGACATATGTGAATTAAACCCTCTGGTTTAAGTTTATTTCAGTTTTCACCGTGGGCCATGGTATGCTTTTCTGCCACTGTTTAGAGCTTAGGGGTCAAGAGCCTTCTTGAAGAGCACCTGTGTTGACACATATTGGAGGAGTGTTTGTATAACAAACTTTTCTCATCGTGAATTTTGCCAGAAGTGCATGATTATCCAGGAGGATATCAGTTAACCCTTCTACTGCTTTTGTGTTTCAGCTAATATTAAAGAACCAAGGAGAACGCGACTCGAAATGCTGTAATTCAAGGAATTATTTGTTTCCGTTCTGAACACGAACACCTAACATGAACACAAATGTTTCCTGCAGTGTTAATAATGCGGTCAGTGAATTTCTGTTGGCTCAATGCATTCATGAAGAGAACAATCTAGTGCCTTGGTGGATTGGACGTATTTTGGCAGACTATAAAATGACTATCATCTACTCATTTTCACCCAATTTAAACGTTTATGAACTCTATGAAACCACCTTATATCTGTATTATCTTTTCCCACACTCTTATAGACTTGTAACACCCCTGGTGTTTCTTATGGTGGGCAAGGATGACGCACACCATGTTCCTTGAATGGTCTTTATTTGGCGTTCAGCCTTAACAAGGAACAAACAAGAACTGACAGCTCTGACTCTCACTCTCGCCCTCACGCCCCCTTCTCAGTCTCGCGAACACATACAGAACACTCACACAGGTCAACACACACACACACACACACACACACACACACACACACATACACACAACAGAACAACACGGGTTATCACAGACTGTTTAAAACACTTTTATATTAAACAAAAGTTCCACCAGGAACTGTGAGTCTCGGAATTCAGTGCACACACGGATGCTGTCAGCCAATAGCATGGGCGTACAGTATCACGTGACTACCTACTAAAAATCCACAATGTATTGAAGCCACACATCTTTAGCGAATAAGCGAGAGATTATTGTACATTTGTTTTGATGCTTCTGTAATGAGAAGTAAAATAGAAAAGACTTGTCACACGAACAGAGCAGCTACGGCATGAACATTGCGCACATATAAAAGATTTTACTCATACCTACACCAAAATGACTTACCTTCCTATGGTGGGCTTTTTGTTTGGTACGTTAGAAAAAAAACACTCCTGGAACTGGCGCATTGTCCAGTGTGTACCCTGCCCTCCACCTGTAATCAGCTGGGATAGGATCCAATGTAACCCATGACTCATGACTGGGATAAGCAGGTGAAGAAGACATCGCTATGAATATCTCGTCTTCAAGAAGACGAATGAATGAATGTTAGAATAAACTTTTATAGTGTCAAACAAATATTAACCATGCATCTGTCTAATCCCATCAATGTGCAGTGACTTTGTTCACATGGAGCTGTTTGAACAGTACTCAAAATATCCTTCAATGCATCCGGCATCGTGTAATCCCAATAATGTCTCTGTTGACATGTGAAGGAAAGGTGAAGTCCCAGAGTCCAAAACATGCTAACTGTCTTCACTTTTTTCTTTCTTCTTGTCTGTTTCCAAGACATGCTTCTCAACCAATGTCTTTTTCTGACCTTCATTTAAATGGTTGCCTTGAGGGTCCTGAGGGATAGTCCATGAAGAAAGTGTGACAGTGTAAGAATTTCTTTGCATTCGCTGTCTTACCAAAACTCCAGTCAGATATTATTTCATCTGGTTATGGGCAAGTTGGAAGATGCTTCGCCAGTACATTGCGCGGCCACACAGACAACCACTCATGCACACAGGAAAGTTTGTGTAACTAATATTCTAAATTCATATTACCATATTGATATATTTATTATTTTGTCTATTACTGCACCTTATAGACTATCACTTTAAATTTGCCTGATTTGTTTTTAGTCGTTACTCTCCCATAAAGAAGTGTATGCAGAACTCACTTGAGGTTCTGCAAAGTTAAATTGCTTTTATTGATTTAATAATATCTGTGATGAACACATTATGCTATTAAAGCTGCTAATAGGCCTTCTGTTATGGGCAATACAGCATCGGCAGCAACCATTATCGAGAATTAAAACATCACCTTCACAGCAGATGACTTTGGATCATGTTGTTATAAGTGGGTCATTATTTATTTAATGTATGGATGATGTACTTTGTCAACTGTGGAGTAGTTATACCTGAAGGAGATGAGGGAGGGAAATGTTATTCTGCGTCACCTGAAGACAAGCTCAGATCTCAGGGGCAAATAAGGCACTGCATCCAGTTTTGTGTGGTAACATTAATAATGTATGACTCATCAAGTTTAAATGTGTGTTTTTCCATTAGCTGAGGATCTGCATCATTAGCAGAGCGTCGTCAGGACAGTCTGTCTATAGCTGATTGTAATCCAAACATAACCGCAGCATCCGTTACCATGGTGACATAGCCATTGAAAACTCTGGCTCAACATATCCAGCTAACCAATAAATCTCATTTTGTCGAACACCCCTCTGGACAAGATTCATAGTCTTGTCGGCCAGATAACAAAGACAGATTAGGTTGCGCATGCATAATACTTGACAATTTATTTTGAAATTATACAGTTATCCAGTAATCGCAAATTGTCCGAAATGGTCATAAATGTACACAACAAGACTTATTAAGCGTCCTATGGCGCCGCAGCTCCATTTCTGTGGAGCTGCAGCCTGTTTGACTAATATGTCAAACAGGCTGTGACATATTAGTTCCTGCATTCATTTCTTCAGTGATTTCCACAGCCTATATTAAACAATGCTGATATGTGTCTCGATGAGTTATGCGTTCACAGAAAAAAAAAAATGACTGGAATAGCAAGCAGCTGTTTTCAGTTATCTTTTCATTTGACGGAGTTACGTAAATACAACAACCATTATTCAGGTGTAATGTTCTTAGCTTCTTCTGACGTGAAAGTTATAGTAATTCTAGGCTGTAATCACACTGCTGAGCAGAAAACTAGAAACCCCATACAGACAGGAATCGAACCTGGAACCCTCTTGCTGGGAGGAAACAGTGCTACCCGCTTTGCCATTGTGCCGCCTGTTTAAAATGCTTTTTTTTTTTTTCTTTCTTTAAATGTATTTGATCCTCACAGGGAAAAGCAGATCAAAATCAGCCATGAAAAACCATGCACATTATTTTCCATTTAATAGATTTCATAACGTGGCCCTTCAAGAAATTATCCTAAGATGAACTGCTTCTCCAGACATGAAATTACATCTGACTGCAGTCCTCAGATTGTTAGAAGCCGCTGTCCTCAGTCGGAGCCGTGAACCCACACAAACCAATCCTGCATCTGTTGCTTTATCTCATCTACATCAGTGGATGTACCTTTGTTTGTTGCCTTCCTCTCTGGTCTTTTTAAAAGCTCTGTTACACTGACAAGAAAGAACAGCTTTGATGCTAACAGCTGAATTTTATTTCCCATTTTGTCGCTTTTCATCTCCATCTTTTTGCTACAGTAATTTGCATGTTTATCTCTTTGTCTATTTTTCATTTCATGGCCTCACAACAAGAAACACTGCTATCTGCAGAGCCCTCTGCCCTTTGTTGCTACCTTTGAACTATTTCCTGTATGGTGATTTCATTTTCTACAGACACACACACACACACACACACACACACACACACACACACACACACACCTGCATATCCAGGCCCTATTTCCGACATATTTCACAAAATATGTCATGTTTCAGGGTGAGGATCAGCCACATTTTTAAGCCTTTTATATTTTATATAAAGGTAAACCGATATTAAAGAGCAGAGCAGCGAAAGTGCATCATTGTGCGTGTGTATGTGTGTACGTGCGTGCGTGTGTGTGTGTGTGTGTGTGTGTGTATGTGGTTATGAGATGCAGAAGGGGACAGAGTACAACCCGGGTTATATTTAGAGCTGCTCCTTGGTCATCTGAAGAGACGCAATGCTTTGCATAGGTTTGGTTGTGTTAAATCAGGAGGCATTATGTCTTTGTTTAGGCACAGACATGCAAGTCAAGTTCAGCAGTTGATTAAAATAAGGCTTATCCTCCAACCACTCTCACTGACTCTCAATAATGTTCAGCTCTTTTTTTTTTTCTTGTATATATGGACACTACACTTAGTTTTGCTTTATTTCCAGTTAATATTTATGATTTCAGACGTTTTTTTTATGCAAATGAGAGAAACATTTTAAGAGCAGCTTTGATCAAATCTACACATTTGTCATTTGGCAAGTTAATCCATCCATCTAATTGGTGAATCACATCAAGATCACATTCAAAGCAACATGTGTATTGCTCAAAATATGAAGTTTTCCTTGTAAAACTTCTGTGGTGTTGCAAACCAAGTCTTACGTCAGATTTCTGGGCGGCTGGTCTGAGATGATCGTGTTGGTGAGGCAGGATGTCGATATCCTGGGCTGCTGTTATTACCCATGGTTTGTATTCGTTACAGTCATTGGAGGTCCTGCCATGTTTTCTGAAACAGCTTCGCAGACCCTTCTAGTATTTAAATCAACATGCAATACTCTGGCGGCAAAAAGGGATGAAAATGGGATCATGATCGTGATCTTGACAAAAGTAGGTCAAGGTCAAATTTCAACTTTTATACATTTTTTTTGCACATATCTCAGGAACTAGATAAGATGGAAAGACGAAACAAAAGGCGTTATATTCAGGGAGGCAAGGGGATGAACATTAGATTAAAACTTGATCTCGAAAAACCATATAGGTCAAGGTTAAGTTTTCACTTTTATACCTTTTTAATGCCCAGAACAATATTATAGGTTGTCCTGAGTCTGTCTGCTACAGCATATTTGTCAACATACAAATAGGAAATGAAAAATTTTTAAATGAAAATACTCAATAGTATGATATAGAATTCATTGCTTTGACCATTATGAAAGTAGGTCAGGGTAAAGTTTTTGAATTTGCTGAAAACACACCTGTCAATTTAGTCAGCATAAGGCTATGCTGAAATTTATGTGTGTCAAAAGCAGTTTACAGTTTAGCAAATTAATGTTGTTATTGTGGTTCCAGTTTATTTCTAATCTGTCATAAATACTGCACATTTCTGGATAGATTCATGGAAGTTGTAGTTCACTATTGCTGACATAAATTTGCACACAGCGTGTGGTGTGTGTCATGTACCCGAAGAAAACAAACGTGCAGTCGCTAAAGTAGTTCAGAAAAAGGAGAAAGTTGAGCAGCTGAGATCATAACCTGGTTCTTCACCAATGAGTACACATGTTTGTTAATTTCTTATATAATGTGCTGCTAATGAAAACGAGGTGACCCAATGTGCCCCACATAACATAGATTATAATAACTGAATGCTGAATGCTGTGTCAACACCATCGACTCACGTTCACCAGTATTCATTCTGTCCCAATCCTTGCTTTCGTTTTTCACTTAAATAATTGTGTTTCACTATTACTTGCACAATCCTGATTCCAAATGTGTCTCTAAGCTCCGGGTGACTGAAGCTTCAATGATACTTTGATTTTGACACAAGCCAAAGTAAACAGAATGGTTCTTTGTGATTTCCCTGAAAGCCTCTCTTCCCTCTCTTCCTGCTCCTCAGCGATCAATCCAGACCAGCTGCATTATGATCAGACTGATCCATCATGGCGGTCTGCATTATTTATCACCTGAATTCCCACCATGCATTTGGAAGGGGAATGCTGTTGTGATCAAAAAAATGCTACACTGTAAAAGGTGCAGTTTGCATAATACAACAATGTCACGTTTGCCAGTTTAAATCTCAGTGTGTGTGTGTGTGTGTGTGTGTGCTTAATAAGCATTCAACATTTATTGTTGTTTTTAAATTCATGTGACTGACTGCTAATGTTCAGTCAAATGTGTTGTGTCTTTTAGAATGTGGTGATGTTTGTTTGCTCCTGTGCTGTGATTCTTGCTCATTGCATGCCTCAGTCTGTTTTAGATTACCTTCTGGGCTTCCATGGAGACCTGGACGATTCGTTGATGCAAATCAGCTTGTTTTTTGGCACGGGATAGCTGCTTGGACAGAATTGAATTGTCTGGCAGCTGAAAGTCATGAAATAATAGAACCCTGTTCAGTTCCTGGTTGCCTACTGTCATGTTCTAGACCAAATCTGTATTTGATAAAGAGATCTGTGCACAGGAAAGGAGTTTACAAAGCAGTTTCAAGTGAGGTGACATCATGTGGAAGCGGTATTGTCAGATTTTCATGTCTGTGTCCGTCAGCTGGAATATCCAACTACAGACAAACAGCTGAAGAGAAGACAGGAAATGTAGGAGAGAGGCACGCAGGAAAAGGTTATGGGTGGAATGAAACTGGCCACCAGAGAATCGTAGCTGTAGTAGAAATAAATGTACCCAAGATGTAACATTTTCAACAGTCATGCTGATGCATCTAAAATTTTCAGATCACGTTTATACAAATCTCTAAAGATCTTGTTAATAGTGTTAATTTTATGCATGTAGTATCTTGCACATTCTCTGGCTGTGGTTCCTATTCCTGACATGTACATACTGTACATACCAACATCCAGATAAGTCTCAAAAATGTGCCTGTCAGCTGTTTCCCTTTGTCTGCCTACAAACTCACTCAAACGAGTAAACGTCACAGTTCACATGATGTCCCCCAAGTTTTATTGACAAAGATAATTGATGAAAATGGGGAAATAACAAATCTTACATAATCTTAACTTGAAAAATCTGACACCCCTATTTATTTTTTATTTAGTCATTTTTACAGTTTATGTTCTAGAAAACATTTTTTGCCAGTTCCTGGAGATATAATGCCTGTAATTTATTATTGGGTGCATTGACATCATATGCTGGGATACATAAAAACAAAAAATAATCTGTAGCCATGACCATTTAGTGAATTGTATCCCTTGTAGTGTGATAACAATCAAATGTCTGTGCAGCCTTACAGTTGACACAAAAAATGGAGTGTTATTTATTTGCTTGCATTAGATTCGTGACACTTTAATCTAAACCATGCGACAGCAATAGCTCATCATTAAAGCTGCTGTTCTGGTGTCTGCTTTCTCCAGTAACAGCAGCATCATTGGTAGAGGCTTTAGCTGGGCACTGGGACAATCAGAAAAAGCCTTAATGAGTCTGAATTTCACATGCTTGGCCATGTAAACCAGAAACAAAACATATTTTATGTATGAGTGTGTGTTGGTGTGTGTGTGTGTGTGTGTGTGTGTGTGTGTGTGTGTGAATGATATTTGTCTGGCCAGTGTATCCATGTAGTCGCTGGAGAAGGAGACCCTGCCAGGAGCTCGTTGTTGTGGTGTCTGCTGTGTGTTTGTCTGAGCTCCTACAGAAGGAAGCATTTGGCAGCTTGGTCATAACGGACTCTGACTGAGAGTGTGCAGATGCAGCGTGGTGAGTCCAAGTCTGTGGAAGAGCCCCGGCACAGACTCGATTCCCCTTTGACTTGTCAGTAGTGGTTATACTTAGTATTTATTGTGGCAACCTCATTTTACAAGGCTCAAAAATTTGTCGCTCCTTTTGTACTCCTTTGTTTGTCAAGGGAAATAATTTTCTGCCTATGGTCCCATAACAGTACGGCCTTTGGTAAGAGACAGCCATACAAAAAAAGACAGTGTCCCTAGACACACAGAAATCTAGCTTATTGCCCAATCATTTGCCTATAATGCTGCCTTGCCATCACACATGCAGAAATCTTGTTATTGAAGCTGCTTAGATGCTATTTTTCTGCTGACAGCAATACGCTCAGTGCTGCACAACCTAAAGCAACACAGTAAAAGTCTTATTATATGCTTTTTTTTTCTGGATAGTCTTACTTACTTGCTGGTGCCATTGCTTTCATTACAGAAATCCTGAGGGTAAATAGAAACAATAGAATGATAACTCTCAACCATGAGGTTAATGAAGTCAGTATTGGCAGATATTACTCCTGGAAAAAAACACTGTTTTTTTAGAACGTATACATGTGTGATGGCGTCTTTTAAAAAATAGCCTCGGCAGCAGCTGTAATCGGTTTTTTAAAATCACCCATTTAGATGGTTAAAGCAGCGCGCATGGTTCTCGAATTAAATCTACTTCCAAATGGTCGATTTAATGTTTTGAAGAGGAAGAATGATGAAATATATATTTTTTTAAATGGGAGCTTAATACTAGCTTTTACTTGAATGAAACAGTGGAACCTCTTCTTCGTGAATGGAGCCATCTGTTGTTCTGTCATTTGCTTGTTGGACGTGTGCCTGCTTGACTGGGATTATCTTTTGGGCTGAATGTGAATACCAGGGAACAATCTTTTCCTTTTTTCTTTTTGAATGAAAGCTGTAACATCAACAAGTGACAAATCCCACATCTGCCTGTATGCAAAGCAGCAGCTCACCAGGCTGCGCTGGTCGTAAAGCTGGATTGTCTGACTTGCCTTTTAACACAGACCTCAAGCTGACCTCTGCAGTTAAATAAAACCCTCTTTCTTAGGATGCTGCTTTATATTGATGACTACTGACCTTTTTATAGGTCCATGATGTGGCTAACATCTTGGGACCAAGGTTTTTCCCTGATCACTGTTGAGCTTCAGTTTTGTTATGGATGAACAGCAGCAACTCGAATAGAATTTGTATTGAATTTAATAGCAATCATGTCACCAGCTTTTAAAAGTCGTGCTTCATAGAAGGGTGAGAACATCAACGTAGGGAATACCCTCCTGGGGACAGGGTTGTGAATTCTTCAACATATGAAGAGCTCTTTTTTTTTTTTATATGTGAAAAAGTATTCATTTATGAGTGGCGACTGAATGCATCTAAGCATATTTTTTTTCCTTTCAATACGTAAAAATTCTGTGTGCTGTTTCCTATATCTTTTAAAAAATTATTTAATCTGGGCATATAAAAAAGAGCTTTTAATTCGGGCCACATTTTGGGAACATGTTTAGTTACTTAGATCCAGTGTCTCAAAAGCCATTCCCAGTAATGATCAAGTACAGTTGATTGGGAGAGGAAGCAGATTAAAGCAATCATGGTGCTGTGGGAAATTTCTAACACCAACTTCTTTTGACACATCCTGGGGGAATTTTTTTAATTAGAGACATGATGAGCTGCATCTAGGGAGCAGAAAGATTCTGACTCTGTCTGTTGCACCAAGTATCTTCCTCTTTACACTCATCATTTGTCTTCATAAAACAGGCAACAGCCTTTTGTTTTCATCCTGTAGATTCACCAATGTCTGCCCTGGTATGTTATATTTGGGCTGCAGCAATTATTATTCTGATCATTAAAAGTAATTGAATAAGAATGCTGTTATAATTCATATTAATATAGAGAATAGAAAATTTGACATATCTCTGAAATAGACAACTAAATGTCCTTTTTGAAAAACATCTTTATTGCAGCTAACGTGGGAGATCACGTCCATCAGTTTACTTACGTCATTTGTGGATTAGAGAGTAGTGAATAATCCGGACCACCGCAAGTTTTATTGGGCTTTATCGTCTCTATCATGACCAGTAGTTACAGCTGCATTTGAGTAGCTAAGCCTGTGTGACCGAATGTGCAGCAAAGTTGTGCATTCTGCTGTATTAGTTTGCTCGACTTTACACCAACAAATGCAAGGATGTACAGGGACTTACTGACACAGATGCACTCACAGATCAGTTTTAAAAGTGTCATTTAGGTCTGTATGTCAACATCTGCTTACTGGCAGTGGTTGGTGGGGGTGGTCAATTTAATCCACGCATAGAGCTTGTGGCCTGATTTGTTGTCGTCGTTGCGTTATGTCACTTTATGATTTTACGTATAGTCTTGCTGAGCTCCAGTTTCATCCACATGACTGATCGTACCCCGATTGGGGTCCTCAGGTCCTCAGATGGTGGTCTTCTAGCTGAGGTGAACCTAAAATTAGATCAAACTCCACTGTGGGCGCCTAAAGTTGCTGTTCCGTTGTAGAACACAAACTGCTGACTGATCTCTGGTCCATTTCAACTGTGTCCACATTCCAAGGGTTAAACTCAAAGCTCACCCTTTCTGCCAGGGTTGTGTCTCTGTGATTACAATATTTTCTGGACTATAAGACGCACTGGACTATAAGGCGCACCTTCAATCAAGGGCCTATTTTAAAATTTTCTCCATATATAAGGCACACTGGATTATAAAGCACACTGGATTATAAGGCGCACCTTCAATGAATGGGCTAAATTAAACCTTTTTCCATTTATAAGGTGCACTGGATTATAAGGTGCATTGTTGGTTTTTGAGAGAATGAAAAGCTTTTAGGTGCGCCTTATAGTGCAGAAAATACTGTATTGTTGGTGATCACCTGTGAGTCTGTAGAGATGTAGTGCACATATTTTTTTTATGGTTATTGGGTGAATAAATCTGGAAAAACCTAGAACAAATTAAACAAATGCTCTTTATTGCTGTATATGTCATGTTGTGTTGAAGTGTTCTAGTATTTCATGAAGACAGTGTGCCGCTGGAACAGAAGGATGGCAACTGTCCTTGAGCTAATGACTGCTAAGCCTTTTATTTACAGCTGGTAAGTTTCCTTGACTGTGTGTTGATCTGATGGGCCTTGTGTTTATGCAGATCATGTCTGGAGCTTTGTTACTATGAGATAACATAAGCAAGATGATCATAACAGGATTCCTGTTAATGCTTCCACCTGAATGAACAGTTGAATTTCTCTGGCTCCTAACCATCATCATTAAGGTTGTGGTGACCTTACATTTAGGGTTAGGGTTATAATTTTGATCTGTTTCTTTGGACAAGAGATGCCACTTCACAAAAATTCCCCATGTAATCGAAAAGCCAAAAGCAACAGATGTGTGCATCTGGCGTTGAGGTGAGTAGAAAATTATGGATTGTTTTTTCCTAGCATTGAATGGAATAATAAAATGAAGTTATTCAATCTGAAAGTGAAGCATAATAGTTGAAGCAAATCTTAAAAGTACTGCTGTGTGTATTCATCTTTATCTTTCATACTAGAACGTTATTTGACAAAGTATTTCCCGATATTAGTTCGGTCTAGGTGCACAGTAATGGCACACAATGGTTTGTTTTATAAGCAGTTATTCAGTCACGTTGACTGACTCAAGGTTGATTTTTGTATCTTTGTGAAAAATGAAGTTAATCTTTTAATTATAGCTTTCGAATTGAGTGAAACATTAAGAACTTGATACAGCTCACCAGATGCCATTCATTAATGTTATCCCATGCGGTCTGCACAGTATTGATATCTGTCAAGGAAGATGTAAGATATCATGTTATCAATTATTATTGATTATTACTTTGACTCGCGTGAATCCAACATTGACAATGTTGGATTCACTGATGCTCTCTTTTACTTTCTTCTCCTCTTGCTTGTGGGTTTGAGTTTCTCTTCATATCTTTGTCTGCAGTGATCTTCATGTTCTCCAAACAAGAAGTGGTTTTTCAGCTTCCCAATATACCGCAGCAAATTTGTGAAAATATACTGCAAAGATGTTGCATAGAAGCAAACTTTGAGATGCTGCTGATCACA
This sequence comes from Antennarius maculatus, assembly GCA_013358685.1. Taxonomy (NCBI): domain Eukaryota; kingdom Metazoa; phylum Chordata; class Actinopteri; order Lophiiformes; family Antennariidae; genus Antennarius; species Antennarius maculatus. The sequence goes on from CM023612.1 coordinate 23,031,057, forward strand.
TAACTACTAACATTCAGCAATAGAGGACTGATTTTTCTCTAAAAGTGACTGACCTGAATCTACATCTACTTTCTGAATAATGCACATTAGTAAAAATCCATGTTTTCTGAGAGCCATGTATTCAAATTAATAAAAGGTGTACCTTTCAGAGGTGCACACCACTTTTGGTACGGATCAGAATGCTTTTAAAACTGAGAGGGTTTGGTTAATCCATGGGGAGGTGCAGCTCCGAACATTACCAAGGATTAGAGAGGGATATTACTGTCTGAATGCATTAGAGGTGTATTAGATAGCTCCACGATGGAGCACAGACTAATGCACCAGACTCTGAATTACAGCGTAATCTGCATTTAATTGCCTTGAATTTTGTTGTGATAATGGAATTATCTAATGGAAGGGTTGCGCAAAGTACAGGGGAAATGGAAGGGGCATTCACAGTTACACATGTGGGATTCTGACTTTGTGATTGATCATGCAGGTTTGTGAACTGATGGGTATTTTTTTGGCTGTGGTTCTAAAAAGATCCCTTTCATTACAGCTGAACTGTTTCCAGCAGTAAAAATGTCGAGAATGTTAAAAGTGGGTGTTTTTTGATAGAATACAACTGACTTGCTGTACGATGTAACACTGAAACGCTTGTTATGGCAAAAATGGTTTTGTGTGTAATCTTCGTGCAATTTTAGCAAGATTCCTGTCTGCACACTAATTACACTGGATGGACTAGTCTGGCTGACATTTTCGAAAGCAAGTTCACAGTCACACACACACACACACACACACACACACACACACACACACACACACACACACACACACACGCACACGCACATCAAACCATTCTATATGCCGGTAGCCCAAATCACACTTTTAGACTCCATCCCTAATCAGGAGTTCAAAATGACATTTTTCTCTCTTTTATCTGTATATACAGTATACACACACACACACACACACACACACACACACACACACACACACACACACACACACACACACTGTATTTCTATCTTTGAAGAAATAGATGCCCGGTAGCATTGCTTAACACCAAATATTTATTTGATCACTCCCAGTCCGTGTTGTCTTATTACTTTCTTTGTGATCACCATTGTCTGCACTGACCTTGTTGTAATCAATACCTGAAGGCAGATGAATGCCTCGTGTCCACTGTCCTCTAATGAGTTTTTAGCAATTTACTTCTTGAGCCTCATCAGCCAAACACCTTCATGGATTGTAGTAACATCTGACTGTCAATATTACAATAAAAAATCATCACAGCCTATAATAAACCTTAAAAATCTGGTAAATAATGCTCTAATTACACAAATCCAGTTTTTCACTCTGATTTTTTTCCCCATTCCAGCATGGACCATGTTGGTTCAATAAGTTTTTCAGCTTAACCAGTTAGAGAAAATATTGTTAGCGCTGATAAACTCCAACTTCAGACTCAGAGGGAAGGGAAGGAACAGATTGACATTTGACATTTGAAACTAAAACCGCAATTGCAGTTGCTAAAAGCAGAATAATCGACAGTCTCTGATAGAAAAGATAAATTCTACAAGACTAAAGTCTGCATACTTATTTGTGTCTTTTTTAACAAGGTAGAAACATACCAGGGCAGGCTTCAAATATAAGCTCGCTGTCACTGCAAGCAATGAAACGTCATCCTTTGAAGTTTAAGCACTACATTGCATCAAGTGAGACTTTTTTCTCTTAGTTTGAAATTACAAACACACACATCCAGGCCTGACAACATTTTTGATCATCTGAAAATATGGGAGATTTGTTAAATCGAAAACATGACAGAAATATAGATTTTTTTTGCATTTTATCTTGACACTTTTCTTTAAAATTCTGTTGCTGGCGTATGATAGCTGTAAGCTTCGCTTTGATGAAACAAGATCAATCGGTCCAGACTGGAAAGACATATTTGATGGGGAGATGGGTGGGGTGGAAAATCAGGTGTTTACTCTTTAAGAATCCATGCTGATCCTGCAAAATTCATCATATTGAGCATTAAATGGATACATGAGGTCAATATAATAAATACTGAGTGTGTTCAAATTTCAATCTTAATATAAAGTTAGCCTAGTTTCCCTCTGAAAAACATCAGTTTGATTGCAAGTCTTGATCATTAAAGTCACACTGTTGCAGTTGGTCAGTTTCATGCCTGCTTAATCTTTACTTGACACCCTGGTCGATGTCTTGGTTTAAGATTTTGGATTATTTTACTGTCATAGCCTGTCATGTCAGATTTTCTCTGGGGATCAAAGCCGTCTATTCCACTCCGTTCATTAGTTCATCACTTCACATTCAGTTAATTTTGATCGTTAGATTAAAAAGTGGCCTACCGTTATGAAAAGAGTAGAATACTATCTAAAAATATAGTCACGTTGATGGAAAGGGTTTTTACAGAACAAAACATTTCTGGAGCTTTACAACGAAACAACATTCTTTCAACAGTTAATGGAGGGACAGGGACTTGTTTGAATAAAACAACCAAAGCCAACATGAATATAAAGTTTCCGTATAGATCGTATGTTGTCATCCCTTCACCCAGCAGCTCAGTATCCAGACTGATTGGAGTGGACAGAATAATGATTTTTTTTTCAAATCAGCTGTGGATCTTGAGCCTTGTGCATACTTGTATTCTACTATACATTATGATCATTGTAAGTTTGTCATGTCTTGTTTTTAATGTTTACATTAAAATTTCACACCGGTGGGTCCCATCCTCTTTGATTGTATAATGCATGTCCAGAAATGTCAAGAACTTTTTTTTTTTGGAACTACATAATGAGTGTATCAACTTTTGTGTGAATTGTTCATTTAATCCATAACTTCAGTGTTTAGTATAAATGTATTCAAAACATTGTATTATAGAAGTTCTGATATAAGATAACATATTATATAAAGCTTACATATTTTGTTTTATACTGTATAACAACATAACATGTGATGGCCATGCAGTCAGGATTTATTTTTATGATATCTTTGCTTTGAGTGTTTGAAGTAGGAAATTTTCTATAACTGATTATAATAAATCACTAATACAAATGAAAACATGTTTCTTCTTTCACCACTGTTAAGAGTTTGCACCAGCTTTTTAGATGTCATAAAAAGAAAAATTCACGATAAACCCCCTTTCCTTTGTACAGTTAATCCAGACACACTTTGTTTTGTTTCACAAATACATTATTGAAATTATGGCTTAATCTTTCTGCAGATTGCAAAGTGCTTTACAATCCTTTACACAACCACAACATGAGACTTTAAGCTAATGTAATATTGTAAGCATAAAAACAATACCCTCTTCTCTTGCACAGAATGCGTTTGAGGGGGAAAAAAAAAAATCCTGACAGTTAAAGCAGTGTCAACTCATCGTTAATGCTTCTCTGGTTTCAGTCAATGCGCAGAAAGGGTTTTTAAAGATAAATGGGAGATACGGTCATCCCTTCTCCATGTTCTGTTCTAATTATTTCAAATCCATAAGTAAAATTTAATGCCAAATAAAATGTTAGTCTTTACAGTGATGGCGCCACAGCATTCAGTTGCTTACTTCCAGTATTTCTGGTGTTCAGTTGCCCATTGGATAACCCCGGTTCTCCATACATTTATTTCTGTTAACGTGTCCACCGGAAAGGGAAAAGACTCAAAAGCACCATCAGAGCGCTTGTTGTTCTCCACATGCGAGTCAGAATTTGATAGTTGACCTTCAGGAATGAGTCACAGAAGATACGCTGTGTGTGCTGAACATTTTTTATTTATACATGATAGGTAGTCCTGTGAACATGTGAAAATAAGAATAAGGTAATGCCTTGTGTACGTGTGTGTATTCCTTTCTCCTGGGTTATAAAGTGAACAGCTGTGTGTCTTTTAGAAGCTAACAGCATATTGTCATCTCTGTTGTTTACTATTTGAATGGCTGTATAATCCCTGTTTAATCCCCCACTACTGTGGATTAAAGTTAATGGAGTACTTTGTTGCTCTTGTCGGAGAGGAAGGATATGTCAGGGAGAAACATCTGGAGGTGGGCAGAGCAACAGACACCAATGTAATTGTTAAACAGTGTTAATACATTCATCTACTCAGTTAATGTGCATTCTGAAGTGCTCACTTGTTTGCACACACACACATTTCATGGTGTGAATATTGGATTGTGGTGTGGCGCTTACTTTGTTGTTCATGTTATACGATCTGGTGATCCAGCGGGGAGAGTAATCACATCATTGTCCAGTATATTTTGAGTATGTTGCTTGAGATCTTCCTTGAAATGAAAGTGATCTTATTTAATCCATTCTTGTTTTACACACCACACAATCTCATGGGGAGGTTCTACTTTGAAGAAACCTTGTCTATGACAGAATGTTTGATTTTCTCTGTTGTCAAAGCCAACAATCCTGCCTTGAGGTTGAGGAGATTGTCTCTGTATTCTTGACTAGTCAGCATGACATGAGACTGACCGTGTGATGATGGCGATGAGCTCAACCCATGACTGTTTTGATGCTGTTCTTATTGCAGGCTTGTGCTCCCTTAAAGTCTGTTAACTTTGTACTCAACTAACTTTTACTACACTGGCAGTCCTCAACCTATAAACAGGCTGTTTGAAGGTTGAATTGTTCGTAAGTTGTTATTTATTAAATTTTGATCCATAATCGCCATTTGAGCTCATTTAAATGCCATTACTACTCCAAATACTATTCCGTAAGATTTACCAGAGACAACAGGACATAAAAGTAACACATAAATGAAATAAAATATTGTAGTATCGAATGTAATTGTTGCAAATAACTGGACTCTTAAAATCACTAGACAGCATCCAAGGTATGAAGCTGTAGAAAAGCAAAATTGCTGATATCCCTTTTACTTGTCTCTATTAGCAAGTAAAAAGGGATATCAGAAATTTTGCTTTTCTACGTACTTTTCTAATCGTTACTCTTTTTTGACTCTTTTCAAGCCAGCCAAAAAAATAATGATTAAAATATCTCTATATGTTCCTAATAATGCATACATCCTCGTGATGTAAACTTTGCCACAGTCTTCAACACTGCTGCTTCATTTCGTGACAGATAGACATATTGACATTATATAACCTCTTTGGCTGTGCAGATGATTCATCTGGTTCACTTTAGTCAGATGTTTGTCTTAAACCCATTGTTTTTAGCGGGCATTATTGAAATAGAGGCTATGCCATTAGTCTGACTATAGCTTTCATGGGGGCTCGACATCTTTGGCAATGTATTTGTTTTATCTGGTAATGTTCTCTGGCGGAGTAATGTGGTTTTTATTACATTATTCATATATGGATTGTTTTTAAAAGAACAAAACTGGTATGTTTGACTCGGTTTTCCATGTTAACTTTACATTCTAATCTTGTAATCATATATCAGATTGATGCGGTTCAAAATTATTATTATAGTGCTGATGGGAATATTGTATTGCCACATCAACAGCAGGGACCGATGGAATGTAAAGAAATGTCTGAAACTTCAGAAGCAATGGCACTCAGCTCTAGATCACATAATTATATCTGGGATTCTTTTATTTTTTTTAATAACTCTGCATTGTGTTGTTAAGATCAGCTCCGTTTGGGCTTACATTCATGATGTACACACATGCACACACACACACACACACACACACACACACAGGTTGCGATTTGTTGGGGGAGATAGGGACGGTTTTTACATCTGTACCTCTGCTGAATGAATTTTATCCTCGGAGGTGTCGAGGCTAAGCCAAGCTTGAAGCCACTGAGGTATTCCACTGCACTTACGCACTGATGCACTTCCTTGTAATCAACGTACAACGCACCACTTTGTGCTTGATTATTTTCTTATTTTTGACATGTTTCTCAGTTAACTAGACTAATAATAATAATTAACATCAAAGAGCAAAATAATCAGATCAGAGTTATGTGTCAAAAAACTGTAATGCATCTGGGCAGACATCTAACCTGGCTAACATTGGGGTCTGCTTATACCAAAACACCACTTTTCCACTGGAGACCCAATGCATCATTTGGGTTCTACAGTGGGATACCACCATCAATAATTTAATAAATATGAAATAACAGGCTCATTGTGATAGAGTTTTCTTACGGGTAGCCTATAGTCTACATTGTTGGTGTTAACAATCCAGTTGATTGTCTGTGTATGTAGTGACTGAATTGTTCAGGTAAGCTGTGCCAATGGTTGCTTTTTCACTCTGCTTCAAACAAAATGTTGGTCATCTGCTTGAACAGTATCTTAAAATCCCTTCTCACACTTGCATCATGAGATCTCAGAGGTGAGTGTTTGTGATATTTTTGAAACTTTCTATAATACACTATCCAACAGATACACCCTCTTCAGTCTTCAGTGTTTGTCCGGCTTTTTGTGGATAAGAGTACGTTGGACCTGAGTTCTTAAAACTTTATCTTGGTTTTAGTTTGTCTTTTTCATTGTCAGTCAATATGAGGAAATACAAAATAAAATAAGCAAAGTAATAAGTGAAGAAAGGAAGTAAAAAGACAAGTAAAAGACAATTCAACGAGTCACATCTTTGATACCAAACTTGGTATCGAAGATGCACAATTTGATACCAAAATCTTGACATTGGTCACCATTAAACCTAAGACAGGCCTGTTGTTCCACTTAATGTGTATTAGTCATGCAGTGCGTCACATAATTCTAATGTTTTAGCATTGTCGACTCTTTAAATCATTACAGTCAAATCAAACACCTCTTTTGTTGTGATTGAGTAGTTGATGCAGCATCTTGATCTCCATCCCTAATTTGACCAAAGCTATTTTTGAACAAGTGGCATTTTCCATCAGACATAGATAGAACCTGATTGGTTTGGTTCAGCAAGCAACAAGAAGATTGGGCTCAGTTGATAGTTTATTTTTCTGAGTGTATGGGAGTGTATCAGAAACAACTCTTTGTGGCATCATCTTGTGGCTGCAATACTATTTCATATATATTTGTATTTGTCTTATATTATGTCTTGGATGTGTCTACGCTTTCCCTCCCTCTGTTCTCCCTATCCATCCATTCGCTCGAAGCCACTCTTTCAATCTCACTCAGCTGCCCTGTCAGCCATTGCTCTTTATGCAAACCTGACGCATTCACACACACTTCATCTCTGTTACTCCTGCAGCTAAAGACTTCTGATGTCACAGTTGCAAACCTGTTTTCTTTTTGCTCCATGTGCACACTGTCTCACACATACAATCACAGGCAATATGGAGCTCCATAGTGCGTGCTGCTGCTGTATCTTCTCCGGCACCTTACAGCAGAAATTGAACCTTTTGCTGCCTCAGGGGTACATTTGAGTTACATTTCAAAACAGGCTAGTAAATGTGGAGCAGAGGAAGGCTATAGTGTTGTCCTGCTGAAGATTTGGCCTTGCCACGGGCGATAAATATACCTGCTGTATGGAAGCTTTTTACGGTGCCTCTCACTTCAGAAATGAACTTTGCTCAGGGAGGTGGTGGTACAATAACAATGCAGTCTGTCTACTAACGTTTGTGCAGGAAAGGGTTAATGTGAACTGACTAATGGGTCAGATCTGTCCAGTGTTTTATTTCCTTATTGCATTGGGAACAGAAGAACGACAATGCTTTTAGTCTTCTGTTTTTTCAGAAGAGAACTGAATAGTCTCATACAGAATAGTCACTGTTTCACACATGACCTGCATGTTGTTCTACATAAAAGCTGTCGGGTGCATGGCGGCAAGTAGTTTGTCTGGCTGTCTGATGTGGGTCAAGCTCAGGTTATCCCACAGATGGGTAATAACTTATTTACAGTAATTATGAACTGCTGCACTGTAACTATTTACAAAACATCTTGAAATATAACCTGGGATATGATGGTCATCTCCTGCTTCGATGCTGTCATGATTCTTGAATTCTGAATTTATTCTCAACTAAAAGAATAGTTGATCAGACTCTATTTTCTCTCTTTTTCTCATTCACTGATTTCATTAGTCCTCTGAAATACGTCATGAATAAATAGTCTGGGATACATGGCCTCCAGCATTTTTATTTTAACAAGAATTAACAGCGTAAAATAATTTATTAAAAGAAAAGTAATTTCACACTGTTCTGGCTGTTAGAGAATAGTGAAAGGTGAGCAGGTGGAGTGCTCAGCTGTGTTATTAACACGACATTTCCAGCAGTAAAGCTCAAGGGAAAGACATTACTGTTCAAAACACTGAACAGGCTGGAGTTGATTTAACGTTTTTAATGCAGTATGTGTGTGTGTCGGCTGCTCTTATTCATTAATTGAGTTTTAGGTTCCTTATAATTTTCTCTGTGTGACGACGGTTAACAACAAGGCAGTCAGAGGCTGCAACATCCTGCGACACCCCTAAATTCAACATTTTATTCTGACCTACACATTTTTGTGGCTCTGGCTTCCCGAAAATGTTGCTTTTTCTTTTGTGGTTATATCTCATCAGGTTTCACAGATGTGTACCTAAAAAGGTATACAGTATGTCGTCGTTCCTTTCGAGGAACCACACGCAATTAACAAATTCTGCAATAGAGCTACAAACTATTTACGGTAATTTAAACGTTTATGAACCCTCCCCATACTGATATTAAACCACCTCCTATCTGTATTACCTTTTCCCACACTCTGATAGACTGTTTAAAGCACCTTTGTGTCTCACGGAAGTCCAAGACTCACAGAACGTAGTGCATTTCCAGATGCTGTCAGCCAATAGAATGCAGGTATCACGTGACTGCCTTCCAAAAATCCGCGATGAGTACAAAAGTTGAAATATGACCTTGACCTACTTTTCCCAAGGTCAAGATCGTCATCTCATTTTTGTCCCCTTTCGCTACCCGAGTAATGTGCTTTTTTGTTTCATTTTTCTATCTGCAACGGTTGTGAAGATATTAGGTGGACGTACGAACACACAAACGCTGACAATTGTTTGCTTTCATTGGTATTTATTGAATCATTAAATCAGAACATGCACACAACCGCTTGGCTTTTTTTGAAGATGAATTACCGCTTTAGCTCTTTGTGTGCAAGATGTAGAGTGTCTGGGCGTCGTGCTGCCCTCACGGATGAGTTACGACCATTACATCACTTTTATGAATGTGTAGAAGATGTTTTGCATTGACTTATCTTTCAGCATGCTTTGCATGCTTCATGCTCGGTATGCCTTCAACGCCACACATTATGCTCTTACACAACAGGAAGTCTTCCTTAAAGTCAAATAAAAAAAATGCCGGTTAACAATATGTCTGCTCATTAAATATGGTAGATTTCCTGAAACAGGTTGTCGGCCTCGAAACAGCTTTCACTTAGCTCAGACATCCTGTCTTTGTACATCGGTTTTCCTCGCAGCCTGTTACATGCCACATGTTCTTTCACCTGTTGCAATAAACAGAAGAAATTGCAGTATGTTCAAAAGGACCGCTGTGAGTTCCGATAAAGAAAAAAATTTTTTTGACATTTTTACATTTTTGAACAAGACGAGCAACAAGGCAAGGAGAGAAAACCAAGCCAATGACAAGAAAGGAAGGAAGAGAGGAGGAGAGGATGTCATCCTCTGACAGCTGACATGATGTCTGTGGCTAGTCCAGCATGATCTGTTACTTTCTCAGAGAATTCATTTGAGCTTTTCTCACCGTCTCACCCTGACTGTCTGTACGTGATTACATGTGTATGTGAAACAGAGCAGTGTTTGGACAGGGTATGAACTCATGACCGACAGAGATGGACGTTATGGCTGCAGCTGTTTACGGGCTTCATAGCTAACGTTTCCTTTATTTTATTTTTTTTTCTTTCAAAGAATAATAGCTTGGAGCGTTTGTGACACAGACGTGAATCAGCATCCTCACAAGCTGCGTGCCACTTTATCACTTCTACAGGCATAATGAATGAGTTCTGAGACTGTGGTGTTTTTGTGTAAACTGAACATCTATAAATGTGTCTTTGAGGCTTTGTATGAGTGTGTGTGTGTGTGTGTGTGTAGCTGACACTGAATGGATGGTTTGTTCTTTTAACTACCCTCTGCTCCCTTCTGATGTTCTGTCTTGTGCTAACATATTTTATAACAGATATAAAATATACCACGAATAAGGAAAGAAACAGTTATCTATAACTAAGTAAATAAAGCAGCTTGCAACATGGAAAGATCATTCATTCTCTTGAAGGCAAGACAATCAGCAATATTCTTGTCTTCAGCTGCTTATCAGGATCCGGGTTGTGGGTTTGTGCCGGAGCCTGTCACAGCTGACTGTGGGTGGAGGCCTGGTGCACCCTGGATAAGTCGCCAGTTTATCGCAGGGCCACATAGAAAGGCAAACACTTATTAACTCTCAGCCAATTCACCTAAGCTGCTTGTTTTTGGTGGTTTTTGGTGGTGGGAGGAATCCAGAGAACCCAGAGAGAACCCACGCAGACAAACTCCGCACAGAAAGGCCCCAGGTGGAATTGAACCGAGGACCTTGTTGCTGTGAGGCAACAGCGCTACCCACTGCACCACCGTACTGCCCACATGGAAAGTTATTTAAGAAAATAAAAACAGCAACTGATACAAATCTTTGTATATAAGCTCTTGATTAAAACATTATGCATAGTATTTTACTGATACTTTACATTATTTAAGAATATTTAAGAATAACAATACAATATGATATTTTATTACGCGCCCCGACAGTATAGATTTTTAGGGATACAAGACCTGCCACCACTAGCAAGATGGTTTGACTACACAATTGCACAGCTTACATAAAACTAAGTCGAAAAACAACGACTTTGAAATACTTATTGCAAGTTAATAGTCATCAAGTTAAATCATTCATTAAACAGAAACGCTTATCATTTCCTAGTTGGTGCTTTTCACATCCAATGTCAGTTTTCTCTCTTTATTATGTGCTGATTGTGCCTGCCTGGACAAAACATTAAAGGGATTTATAAAATATGAGTAAAGCCTGAAAATAACATTGTTGATGATAAAAAATACCCACTATTATTGTGAACAAGCTTTATCAATTTCACTTAAGAATCTTCAACACATCTGCATTCTCACAGCATATTTAATCAGCATTTATAATATTTTACTCTACAAAACTAATATTTTCCTGCAATCGATTTCCTGCAATGGCTTTAACTCATGTGTGACTGATGAGAGCACCAAAGTTATTTGTGTGTAACCATCAATTATGCTGCACTTTTTGTTCGATTGCATATCAAAATGCAGTCTTGTACTGAAGATTAACTTGGAAACATCCTGTTCCTGGCTTGTAATCAGTCACTGCTTCCTTTGCACCAATTTCTTCTTCCTGTTCTTCCATTATTAGTTGTTTTGTTACAAGAAGACATACATTGCAGGGTGCCACAACTGTGTTTCAGCTGCTTCAGTTAAGATTTAACTGAAGCTACCCAAAGTGCGGCTCCAGGATTTCCATTCTAGGTTCAAATAATTTTCGCTGCTTGTTTTAATTGCAGAAGTTAATATTATTTCTGTGCAACACCCCTAAAACCCCTAAAAAGAGTACTTATATCAGACTATGGAGTTAAACTTACAGTATGTGTTCCACTGATTTAAACACTTTGTATATTTTAATCCAAAACACTTAAAGGTGTCCTATTATGAAAAAAATTTTTTTTTCAGGTCTCTGCATATGCATAGTGGTCCTCCCTATCCCCACCAACTCCTACAATCTGAAAAACAAATGCTTCCTGCATCAATAAATATTTATACTATTTTGGAATTTTTGGGTGGACAGCATCGTAACGATCCGATTGGTCACAGCTCCCATCTTGACGTAACAACGGGAGTGATTGACAGAGTGATTGACCACATGGCCCATGCAAACAAAGGGGGTAGGGGGATGTGGCATGTGTTGACAGAAGGAGCTCAGTACCATTTAATGGCCAGTCCCTTCAAACGAAACGCCTGGACAGGAAGTGAATTCGTCAATATTCAATCGAAATATTGAGGACCACGGATCAGTTTGGGGCAAAACATTTCAAATAGACTGTAGTTGGACATTTGGAAGCTGAATTACATGAATTAAAAAAAACAACAACATAATATGGGACCTTTCAAATCTATCTATCACCTGACAACACGTTGTATTTATTACAATAAGCTCACAGGGCGACAATGAAACATAACATCCTATCTGTTATCTTAATTATTTGTTTTAAATTGCATTAAGTAATCCCTTGAATCGTCAACATTTTGATGCTTGGATGGATTGTAGTTGTTTAAGTTGATTTCAAAGAGAGGAATCTGCTGCTGGGTGAGCTGGGTCGACTTTTTACAGAAGATAGAGTCACACTGCGCATTCATTTCTAAACGTGATTCAAGGCGACACAAAGCTGATCAATTTTCAACATTATTTTCAAGGTTCTTTTCCTTTTAACAGGCAATGCATTTGCTACTCTGATATAAAGTGACTTCATCTGTATTCAAACCAGTGATTCACAGATTCACAGCCAAAAACTGATGTGATTCTGAAAACTCTACTCCCATTTGCCCTCTTCTGAATCATTTCCAATGTAGCGATCATGAAATTAAATTTAAATTTCTGTGCAATTTCATTGCAAACATCAAGTGCTCATACCTTGCAGTATGTTCAAAAGGACCGCTGTGATGCACTTAACCAAGTTTTTCATTTGTAAACTATATTCCGTTACCCTGAATGCAATGATCAGTATACATCAAGGTCTTCTCTAGACCTTAGACATCATGCCTTAGCACAAAGGTGTTTGTATTCAAGGTGCCACAGAGCTTGTGATTTTGCATCGGTAGATCTACTTTACATATTTCACCTTATGTTTGCATCAATTAACAAAGGATGTGGTTGATTTCAACAGTGTGCTGTGAGGCTGCCTCTCACAACTGCACTCTCTTACCTCGGAGATAATGCAATTTCTGAAAACCACAGAGTAACTGTTTGAGCTCTGGCTGCCTCGGGGATTCGCTACATGTTTTATACGATTGTGACAGTGAAGCTTGAAGCCCATGCAGTGGTTTCTATTTGCTGCTGGTGTTCAAAAGTCAGCTACACCTGCTATGAAGGAGAGGGGAGAGAAAAACAAGAGAGCGGGAGGAAAAAAACAACTGATGCTTTCAGGAGGAGAACTATTCAGTGATAGTTACGTAAATAACAAAAACAGGTCCACATACACCCACCACCCACACAGACCCACTCTGGAAGGTGTGGAGAGTAATGTCCTGTCCGACTGTAGGCTGAAAAAAAACCACAATGAGCAGGTTTCTTGGCAAGTTGAAATCATGAGACATCATATTTTAAATTTCTATTCTCGTACTCTTTTCTGGGCTTTTTCATTTAATAACCACATTTAACCACAGGGGACGTTGAAATTTTATCTTTTTCTCATTAGTCATATCAGCCATTATTTTCTTGCATTCTACTTTTAATGATCTGTCTCACCCGCTTTGTGCATTCTCCTCTCATCCTCTAGTTGGTCTTCCTTAATTCAGGCTCACCTTTCCTTTTAAATGTCAGAGTTGTGATCATCCTTTTAAGTTATCCTTCCTCAACCTCCATTCTTGCCACCTTTTCCTCCCATTTCTATCTGGTCAGGAGATTCTTTACTATAATCTTTACACCTACTCCTTTTTTTAAAAATCCTTACACGCCTGTGTAGTTTTAAGTGCCTCCTAATGAATTATCAGAAATGATCCTGTACCTTGTTTGGCAGAATGTAATACATTTCAACCTATTTTAGGTATGTATAGAAATTCAAGAAGGTTGTCAGATGTTACCACCTGTTGACGTTTCAATGCATTGCTGACTTTTAATGTCAAAATGAGAGAATCATTTGTGATGTCACTGTACTAGATAAAGTTTTGTAAAAACATTTCCAAATTTTTCCTTTTTTTGTGGAAAATTCTGCAAAAAAGTAACTTTTTAAGTGAAACTTACATACATCTCCCATATATTGAAGAGGTGTAATTTAATACACCTAATTTAAAAAACAAACTCAGTATCATCTGAAGGTGGGATTATCATCAGACTAATTTATTACCCCCCCACAAATTTTTTTTTACAAAATTACTAAAAAAGTCCTTTATACTTCTGACATGAAAAGCCACTCAATATTTTCTTCAGCTCCAAAAATTGAAATTTGCCTTTTGGTATTTACAATTTTAGTTCTCTTGTGTTGTACTTTTTGTATTGACAATGTGTCCTGCTCAGACTTGTGTGACAAGTGTGTTTATGTTAATGTTATGTTAAGGATACTACTGTACACACATCGCCATCAGACAGCTTGGCTCTTAGTTGGTCTTTGTTCACCCTGGTTCACCTTTCCTTGCTGGCTTGTGGCCCACACCCCAATAAATTTCCCAGTTATTGGTCAGCACCCTGTTCTGCTGTCTTGCTGGCTCTCTCTCTGTTTATGCTGACATCCATTTGCTGTTTTTACTACCACTGGAGATATTTTAAAGCGTTTAACAGATAGAAAGCCAACAGTGCCCTCCAGAGCAAGCATGAGCGACGGTGGCCGGGAAAATCTCCCTCATTGAGGAAGAAACCCCGGGCAGGACCCAGGCTCTCGAGGGCGGTTATCCGCCTTGACCTGTTGTTTGGGAAAAAGAAATACACGTGGGACAGAGATAGGTCAAGTAAAGGAGACAGAGAGAGCGAAAGAGGGAGTGGCAGATAGCCCAGATTGAGTTTAAAGTGACTTCTGTCATGATTTAGTACCACTGATACTTGTCAGTGATTTAATTTCGCATGTCATTCACAATGTGTCAAGTACTGATGACTTCTTTAACTAACACATCCTTATTCAATTTACTGCAAGCTGCCATAGGAAGTGCCAATTCCATAGAGGAAGACTCTTGTGGGATTTTAAGTGACACCTGAAACCTCTAAGATCTTATTAGATATAATAATACTGTAATACTGTAATACTGTATTTTTTTTCTTTTTCCTTGCTCGTCAATTGATGTCAGTTAGTAATGGTGGGTATTGTCGGTATTTGATGTGAGGTGAATACCAAATCCATCATGATGTCATTGATTTTGTTTTAGTTTGTCTTACTAGGAACTACTCTTCAAGAAATCTAGCAGCTAAGTTTTTTTTTTTTCCAAAACGCGGTTCTCACTTCCACACAGTCTTCCGTATGAAAATTAGTTTTGAACCATAATGTGGAGATATTTTCGGCTAAGTCTATGATTAGAATTGCAATTTTTTTTTCTCTTTCTGCACCTGGGATGATATGACTGGATTAAATTTTAATAACATGAATCCATTTCTCATTTTTGCGAGTGCTCTCCTCTAACCTTACATGGATCAGAACCTCGGCCTATTCATACTCTTTTTCTGTGCAGCTCGTAGTCTGATGCATCACACATTTACTGGCGTGTCACCACACTGTTTGATGAAGGTTGTGACGTGAATAAGTCCGTTCACCGCCACACCCTGTTCTCTATGATTATTTATAGCACATACAATGTTGACACTCTGGTAGGATGGAGAGGTTAAAAGTACTGGGTAAAGAGTAATTGTATGTCTTTTCTCTCTGTTCATACTTACTTTGTAATGTCTATACTAATATAAGTCATTCTATATGAGACCATTAAGAAACTTACACAAAGCTCATGAGAGTGAAATTTCTACTATTCTCACAACTTCTTATGCGTCCCGGCTGTTGTCTGGCTCACCATTGCTATCTGCCTTGTCTCCCACCCCTCTGCACTCCTGAGGAATCCTCATGCACACTGAGGAGTGCATCAGGGAGAGGAAGACGGCAGAAATCTGGCAGGCTGGCGTAAGGCATTTTCAAAGGCAGTAAAGGTTTTAGTTTTATATCTACTTTCTATTTTAAGAAATGTTCAAATTGCCAGTATTAAGTCCAAAGCCATAGGGTTTACTTTCACACTTTTGAGTTATTCTGCATTTATAGCCTGAGCTGATGGAAATAAAGTGTGTGCAGGCACTCAGTGGGGGTGTTGAAGCAAAATTCCAGAATACTGGCAATTAAAATTATTTTCCACCGAAATGGTGTCACAGTATTTTCTATTTATTACTTTGTTGTCATTAGTCATTGAATATAATATAGGTCCCAGAGAAATGTGGGGACATTATTGATGTATTTGGCTTCAGCTTCAGGTATAACTCAGTTGAGAAATGTTGCCACAAAACAAAGTGCTGCCTGTGGAGATAACAAGGAGAACTCAACTGACAGTGGATCCTTTAGCCCATCCAAAAAATAAAATTCTGTCATTATCTAATCGCTTCCTTGATTGATTGTCTTGCTATGCTGGTTTTTTGTTAATTATTTTGCACCATAGATGTATCAGTTTAATCTGGCATTAATTATTTTCCTGTCATCATATGGTCATCTATTCATTTTTTTCTTTTCATACACACTAGAATATAGTTTATATCTGAATGTTTTTTCTCAGGCTCTAATGTGCATATACAGTATGTTATACATAGAAACAGTGTTTGTTCTGTGACCTTTTAAAGTTGGTGTGCAGCTTGTGCCAAAATGTCATCTAAAGGCCAAACAATAATGCAGGTGGTCCTCAGCCTATGAACATTCGGCTTACGAACCTTCAGAGATACAAACAAACACGTGCCGCCACATCCAACTGTTGTCCTGCAGTTCCCCTTTCTGCCACAACCCCCGCTGAGCAGCACTGCTGTGTTTGCACATCTCCAACACTTGTCTCCAACTCTTGTTTTTATTTGTTGTTGTCTTTGTGAGCATCTCAGACCTTCATATTTTGTACCATTGATACTTCACTGTTTATCATGGGTGATAAAGCAAAGGCTGTTGCAGATAGCGAGGATGTTTCTGATAACTCTTCCTCTCACCGACAATAACTCCCCTCTCCTCTTCTTCCTTCACTCTAACGGTAAGATACATGCTACAGTACCATACTATTTTCCTTGGGGATTAAATTATAAGAAACAAAATCTTACCGTGTTTAAACTAATACGAATTCAAAACAATTGCGCGGATCACGAGTGACGCTCAATGGTAGATACTGGAATTATACGTATGTATTTTAATATGTCATATATTTTTGTTCTTATTTATTGTACAATAACATGATGTAGTGATAACCTGTATTAATTCAGACTGTTATTGTGATGTTGCCGTGAGTTGTAGGCTGTAGATGTTGGAAAAGCAAATGAAAGTTGGTGAGTAGAGTTGTGCCTACGTTCGTTCCTGTGTAAAGAGATAAATACAGCCCAATAAAGCCTGTGTGCGAGTTCTATCTGTATTGCAATTAGTTAATACCTGGGGTATTGCAATGTTATGTGCTTTTAACGGTTTTCTAGTGATTTTACGAGTCCATCATTTGTGATGTCAACATTAAAATGACGTAAACAAGAATTTTGAGTTTCTGTATATTTTTAAAAACTGATGTATAATCAAGAGCAAAGCCTGTATTTTCTTTCATTTTGTGTTGTTTTTATGTCCTATAATTGTTTCTGGTAAGTCTTAAAGAATAGCACTTTTGTATTTAGAGTAGTAATGGCATTTAAATGACTTCAAATGGCGATTAGAGATTGAAATTTAATAATAACGACTTACGGACAATTCAATTTACGAACAACCTTTCAGCACCAATTGAGACTACAGGTACTTGTAGTCAAAAGGTAAAGAACTGCAGACTGTCAAAACTGAGGCTTAAGACCATCTGATGTCTTGTTGTTCACTGCAGGATCAATTGACTTACAACTAGACTGTCATGTACTTGTGACTTCATGTAACCAAAAGATGCTAGGGAAAACATGCACTTGCAAACATACCTTGAGTTATTGTGTTGTAGACTTTGTCATGCCACTTTTCATGAATAGCACGAGGAAAAAAAAACAATTTAATCACCCTCACATACATCAGAATCCATCATTTTTACCTCAAAGTTACCGAAACGACAAAGCACATTTCACCTGCTTAGTCGCTTCGCTTCTTTGCGCCTTCATGTTTGACTTTTCTGAAACCAACCCCTGATAGAAAACTCGTCTTTTGCTATATTTAGGTCCCTGGTGGGATATATGGTGTTCCATGATATTTTTGAAGTGAAGAATGGCTGTAGCTCCAACAGTATCATTGCCTTTTATTTGAAGAGTCTAGTAGATTTTTCCATTTCTACACAAATGACCAATTAGTACTTTCAGCTTTTCTTTTTTTTTTAAAGAGTAGTCCCCCCAAATCTGAGCTTCTTCCTGTCAAAAATAATTGGGGGTGTGTGCTTCACAGTTCCACCATGCTGATGAGTTGCTTTTGGACTGTGTGCCCCTGTGTTATCATTGTCTGTCCTCACAATGGCAGATTGTACATCCATTTTCCCAGTTTCCAACTCCAAAATGAAGTTGGAAACTTGGAAACTCAAAAATGAATTACAGTAATTTCTCGCATCTTGAAGCACGGATATGCGAGGAATTACTGTAACATAGAAAACATCTATCTATCTAGCTATCTATACACACACACACACACACACACACACACTCAGTCATAACCACTTGCCTAGATGACTCAGCAGCTGAGACTGTCCGTCCACGTTCAGAGAAATAGTGAGGTTGATGCATTTGTAGAGGCTTTTTAGATTATTTTAGTATTATTTATTTACTTTTTCCAGCACCGTTATTTTTTGCAAATTTGACAAAATTTCTCCTTGAATTTATTTGGATGCCATTAAAATTTATCTCCTTGCTCTCTGTTGTACCAGATAAAATGTTAGCTGCAGGGCCCCTTTCACCAGTCAGTATTTTATTTGGTTGGTAAAATCCTCGGATGATTTTAAAAGCGTATTAATATATTACTTTTAACTTTGGATGTCTTTCTTTACAACGTACCCACAGCTTCTTGAAACAGAGATGCCCTGTGTCAATGTGTTGAGGTATCACCTATTAAGGAGAGCTGGAATTGCATGGCAGTGGATAATTGAATGGATTTAGAATTGATCCTTTTATCTTCAGAACAGGGAAAACATATGCATTTGTCATTTGGATGCCTACATTTAAAATGCAGCTACATGCTTTTGTCACTTCTGTGTGTTATTTTGCTTTGTTTCACCCAGGATCTTTAAAGTTGTTTTACTGTCAGGTATGGGCAAAGCAAACATACTCTCGAGAAAAAGTAGTACATTCGTCAAAAGAT
Source organism: Antennarius maculatus (assembly GCA_013358685.1). Classification (NCBI taxonomy): domain Eukaryota; kingdom Metazoa; phylum Chordata; class Actinopteri; order Lophiiformes; family Antennariidae; genus Antennarius; species Antennarius maculatus. Next base: position 23,050,160 of record CM023612.1, read on the forward strand.
ATTCCGGTAAACTGTGAACATTGATCTCTTACAGCCTTGAACCTTGTTGAATTTTTTTTTTTTTTTTGCAGAGGCTTCCCAAAATTTCCCAGGATAAACAGAACACTCAAGGATGTAAACAGATGACACATCCCCACAATTTGAAAATATTGTGTGATTATGCATGCTTGTGTTTCATTTCAACAAGATTCTACGGTAGAATACAAAACAACAGTAGATGTGGCTTTTGATCAATAAGCACTTAGGTTTACTGCAAAATGAGGAGTCAATTCTTGTCTCCATAGGGTTTGTTTTCCTTGCCCTGCAGAGAGTTAATAGGCTCTGCTTTGGATTAGCGCTGCCTTTCAAAAATCCTATTAAAGCTGTACCTATCGGTTACTTCAAATCTCAGACAGGATATGCATGCTTGCAAGTTTGATTATTATAGTCAGATTACAGCTTGTACTTCATACTGGTCTGTCAGTAAATATGTTTGATTTCGTTAGTAACAACTTGTTATCTCCGGTGCAACTGCTGGAGCATCTAAATGCTGGTGCAATTTAAAGAAGACATTGACTGTACAACTGTATGTTTGTCGTAATAACTAAATGCTTATTTGTATAAAACTGACTGCAGAGTTTGTACTTAGTTGTAGTTTCATGTCAAACAAATATCTTTGTAATAAAAAGTAGATAATGAACTCTAAATCCGTGAAAGAGATATGTGAATCACAAATAATCAAACGATATCTATATTTTTTTAGGATATAGAAATTTTTATGTTTGATATCTAAATTGTGGCATTATGTCATTGTTCTGTGGCTAAGTGAAAAAAATAAAAAACCCGTCTCCCTCCAACCTGACAACTACCTCTGACAGGTGAGCTGTTATGACTGCTTGAGAGTGATGCCATGTTATTCTGCATCCTCTGATTTTTTAGAAGAGGCCAAACCTCCTCATCCTTCATCCTAGAAGCCAAACACGCTGACCTCAACTTGACGATAGCGAGCAATAGGGACATATAAGAACTGGTTTTGAAAATTGCTAAATTTTCTTGTATGAGTGTTCTATTTGATTTAATAATATTCCTTTCTTTTTTTTTTGAGTATTCAATGAATTTCCCTAAAGACCTTCAAGCTGTTTCTTGCATCACCAAATGAGATGACAGGCTAATAATTACTTCAGTTGTCAGATTGTGTTCTCTAGCAAGGTTGTAGCTTGTTTTATTTTTGCACACAAGAAATTTCAAGTTGTTGAAAGATCTTCATATTTTTGATTCAATTTTGTTTTGTTCTCTGCTTGAATTGTGGCATTACACAGAATCCATGGTGAGGTTCACAGTGTCCATGGCCGTAGAAGCTGTGGCTGAGGAGACGCAGTTTGAGAGCTGACACAAAGCCAGGTCCAGTTAATCCATTGATGTACTTGGGTGGTTTTGTTGAGGAGTTGGAGAAGAGAATACCTCTCCACTATAAACTACGAATATGTCTCATCTCTGTGCTCGGGGGAGAAAAATATCCACACCATGTGCCCTTTTTAAGTACTGAGTTGAATCCACACTTGAGCTCTGTGCTGACTGCTAGGCAGGAGTTTCCCATCAGTCCTGCTGCCTGCAATTGTCCACAAGGGTTTTATATTCTGCTTTAAATGCTTCCAGACTGTGACTTCTTTCTGTTACCTGTCAATGTGTACATTTTTTGTTTTTAATGTATCAAGAGTGAAGAATCACTGAGTAAAATAAAACATTTTTCAACAGTGCAAAAGAAAAAAAGAAAAAAAAATACATTGAAAGTGTAAGTTATACGAATTTCTACATGAACTTCGTCACATCATGAAAATGAACTTTCTATCAAGCATTGTGTAGGGGTTTGTCGTGACCAGACAAGCTAATTAGACATAAGGATTTCTTCATCATTTCAAATGAAAATTTCATATGCCTTTTTGTGTATGTACATCATTTTGCAAGCCCTTTATATTCGAACGGAAGTTGTTAAATTTTTGTTGTTTAAGAAGGTTGTAACTGCAGAATCACAAGAAGGCTAATCTGTGCTTAATTTTGTCTTCGAGCCATGCTTGAAAAAGGTTTTCTTTCTCTTCAGTCAGGCATTTGCCAATGTCTGGTTAGCAGACATCAGCAGCATCTCGAAAGGAATTTAATTCTATAGGCTCTGACACTGATACACACATATACACGCTCACTCACACACCTTACCGTCTCACAATCCATTCAGTATGCACAGCCAGTTTTATTAGATGGATGAGGATCTCACTGCATCTAAACCCATCTTTGTCCTGGTTTAGAAAGACTTCCATTAACCAAATGGAAAATGAATAAAAGGCCTGCTCGGTAATTACCTGTCATGACTGTATATTTTATATCCCAACATGGAGCAATTTCCTAAGTGATTATAGACCTGATCATTTGTCAGTGATCATTTAATCATTCTAATATTAATTGCATTGTGTGTATTTTTGGTAACAGCGATCTGAATTTAGTCTATTGGAATGGGCTTATGTTTGCAGCATGATTCCAGTCAGAGTGATACGTCACATTGCTACAGTCGATCGGTGAAAATGCAAGATACTGTACATGCAAGATGGTAAGTGTTGTAGCCTGCAAAATACCACATCAGCTAGAGAGAGAGAGAATGGGCTGTTCTGACCTCATGACAGACTGAACAGCACTTCCCACCAACTGACAGTTTAGCTGTGACGTAACTGCTGGAATGCAAAACACACACACACACACACACACACACACACACACACACACACACACACACACACACACATACACACACACATAGGAGCTTTTGGATATTCTTAGCTGTTGATTGCTGAATAGAAAAAATAGGATCCAGAACAAACTGAGGTGGCTGTGAATATGCCTGAGTGGCTTACCGTGATAAATTTAGATAATTAGGTTGCAAGACTCTAAAAAATATATGGTTTCTAATATTATGGTTGGCCACCATTAATATAAATGAATGTATGGGAAACACTACTTAAGACTTACTGCACAGTACGGTCGCTGTCTCCACATCAGGCAACCATTGTAACACCATCTGGCACTAAGTCACAGTGATAGCAAGAATGCCACAGGCTAGATACTATCTAATCACATCCCTCTAGCAAATTATAACTCTAATTTAGCAGCCCTGGAACCCCTCCAGGGCTGCTCAGCAGTTATATCAACCAGGCGCCCAAAACACCTCAATGTCCTTCATTCTATGTGAAGGAAAAGCAACTGTACTCCGAGCTCCCTCAAGCACTGCTCAATCTGGACCATAGAAAACCCAATACAGACTGAAATAATGTCCTGGAAATATCCCTTTATTGGTCGTCTTCTTAGCAGATCAACCATGAACATTTGTCTTTTTACAGTATACAGGTAGTTCTCAACATACGAACATTCGTTGTACGAACATTCGGAGATACCTGGGATACTTAACTGTTTATTCTGGATGATAAAGCAAAGACTTGTGAAGATAGTGGTAGTCTAATTACAACTCTCTGTGAACATGTCAGAGTATCAGGGTTTGTACCATTGATACTTCACTGTTTATCGTGGGTGATAAAGTAATTGAAGATAGCAGTGATGATGTCCCTGATGACGACTCTACCTCTCACCGACAGTAACTCCTACCCTCCCTTTCCTCTTCTTTCACTCTAAAAGTAAGCTACATGCTGTAAAAGGTATTTTTGCTGACTTCGGTCAAGAATTTGTCATCGGTAGAGATTGAAAGGTCTGATTCCCATCTGGAAATCTTGTAATTGCCGCATTCCATCTTTCTTCCATTTAAGTCTGCCATCGTGGCTGATTCTTAATGGAGTGTTTCTAAACTTTTTTTTCTGTCATGCTCTCTTTCCAAGCATGTAAATGACCCATCACCCCAGTTTAGAATGGACTTAAAAACTTACACACACACAATAAGTGGTAAGTTTGAGACAGCAGGATGAATACCAATTCATGTGTGTGAGAAATCTGAGCCTTGGAGGAAGCACACAACTACTCTATTCTAGCAGAAATGGAAGATGGGCACCCACATAGTTCCCTTTATTAGCAGTTGTCCTTGTACATTTTTGAATACCTCTACTCCAATAATGGCTCGAAATTTTAGTTTTCATGTGCATTCTTCCCTGATTTCTGCCAGTTACTCCTGTTCCAGTAGTGGCAGGTCTTTCTCTCACAATCTTACAAGCAGCATCATCACTTGGTTTGTCAGTTATGTTGATTTTTCAAATGAAGCAAATGTGCTGTACCCTTGCCGGCTAATGACAGATGATTTGGTGTCACATATCTTTTATGTTTGCTCTGAACAACAGTTTGGTTTGATTATGTCATACTGTATACCAGCCATGTGGAGAGAAAAGGCAATGCTGGATCCCTGGTAAGGGAAAAAGAAGAAACAAAAAACGTAACCATACGAGGAGTAGCCGTCGTCCGACTGTCTTCTTGTTGTCTTGCTGCTGGCTTCTTCTTCCCTTTCTGGGACGAAACCACTGGATAATAAAACTGATGGTTCAGATGCAGTTATCTGATCCTTTAGCCTTCCTTTTTAGACACCACTGCGTGTTGATTGTACCTCATGCAACAGTCTTATCATGCATTAGGCTAAACATTATAGTTTGTCTTACCATAGTCGTACACTGTCTGGAAGTATGCTTAGTATTGGTTGTGTTGTGTATCCTTGAAGATAAAAATTCATATGTGATGAATAGTTATCTGCAAGGATCTGTATGCTACCCAAAGTTTCTATAGTTTGCTGTAAATGTTATATTGTAACAGAATTTTTTTCGTTGCACTGTTAACGAAGCGTGACAGTACCCCAGGGCCTGCTGGTTGAGACGCCTCATGGGCTTTCCTCAAATGCCTGTTCTGGAATTTGTGCATACAGCAATCCACATTCTTTTTTTTACAAGTTTCACCTCTTAAGCACTCTCTCTGCAAGTGGCTATTACTGTATGTCTGTAGTTTATAGAGGACTCCTCACTATCTGTCGGAAAATTACAAATTACCAGCAAAGCAAATCCCCACAATCCACATATCTTCCATGGAGTGCTGACTAAACCTTTAAAATCCACACGGTCTTTGCTATATTCTGAGTTTTTGAGAACAGATGAAACCCCTAATTGCCGCTTTGAACATTGAACCGGAGCAATATAATAACTATGTAACAGCAGCAGGGCTGGATAAGTCTTTTAAACTTTATCCCACTGCGGATCAATGCCCCATGGAGACATTTATTCAGAAGAACATTGTGCAAAGATTTTAATATTAGGAGCTCAATTTTGAACCGTTTCTTGTTTATAATTGTTGACCAGGTGTTTGTGGATTCCAGAGTACAGGGTGAGGAAACATGTAAACAAGCATTACTGTAGCTGTGCAGCAATAATGCAGCAGTGTATGTGAATAAAAAAGTTCTGAAAAGGTCTCACATTAGCTTACTGTCCAAGGTTTAAGTCCACAAGATCCCTAAGTGTTTGCAATTTTTATATACACACAGTCGACAGGAACCCGAGTTGCTTTTGTGTCTGTTGCAAATTAAATTTTCCATCTTAGACCTTGGTTACATAATCGTCTGTCTGGAAACTACAAAGAGCAGGTATTGGAAGGGACATCAGCCTCTCATAGCAGAAGCACTCATGTGTGCCAATATTCTCATATAGGATATTAATATTTGAGGAGTATTTACAGTAACTGTAATATCTGTGAAAAGGTGAACCAAGCTGTGTGTCAGAGGGTACTGAATGACTGTGTGATTGCTGAATACAGCTTCATTTCAATAGTTATATATAGTTTAATTGTTGAAAGTCTAATAGTACATTATGAGCAGTTGCTAAAATTTCTCCCTTGGTATTACAGAAGCCATCCATAAGACTTAAATGCTTTTTAAGATTTACTGTTTTAATAACCTTTCGGTGGTTGTTTCTGTGATTTAACTCTTTCCCTGTACATTTTCACTACTGTTTGTAGTTATAGAGAGGAATAAACAAGAAGAGTTGGTTGTAGGCCTTATACCTCATTAAACCCTGTTTGCAGAGATGCTCATTCTAACAAATACTTACAGTAGATGGTACCTGGAGAAAAGTATAGATATAGAAATACAGAAAATCACATCTGCAAGAATGAAATGAACATTTTTTTAATCAGTGACTGGTAGTGCGATGATTTATTACTTTTTTGTTGGTGAGTCAGAATCTCCCCCAAAATAATTGATTTGGGGTTAAATTTTTTATTTTATTTTGTGATTTTGTCTGTTAGTGGAAAGATGTCATTCATCCACCACAAGAAAAAAAAAAAAAAGTAAAATAAAAGCATTGAACACAACATGTAACATAAAAAAGGAAGTTACAGTTGAAGTATTCATTAGCCTTTGTAATTTTGAATTTTTGATAAGTTTGTTATTATTGAGGGGAAATCTCTTGTCAATATGTTGGGCCAATGTAACCTGTAACCATAACCATCGTTATTTATATTGCAATGACATTCTTAGTTCAGACTAACAAATATTGGTGATTTAAATTGTGATTATTATCATTTTGAATTAACTGAATGCTATTAAAAAGACCAATGGAAGAATTTTGTCAGTGTCCACAATGCTTCAGTATCAATATCACAATGAGACCCTATGAAACGTGGCATTGCAGTGAATACAATGTCAAGTAAAGCAAATTAACTCATATTACATCGTTGTTGTTCAATGCAAAAGAAAAAAAAAATTATTACACATTTTATTTTGGTAGTGCAAATCTTCCGCTACCAAAATAAAGCACTAAAATAAAGTTTAAATAATAGCTTCAACGAAGAAGTCCTTCAGGACAAAACCTTTCATTCACCTCTGGTTCATGTGACCGTCACATATATGAAAGTTAAAGTTGAAAATATACACCAAAACTATAACAGTGCTTCTTATCCTTGGCTGATGGGGTACAGCTGCACAATCCTACCTCAGTCCCATAGGTGTACTGGCTGTTACAATGATGCACAATGGTGTCAGCTTCACTATCCAGACCTTTAAGTTATGATGAAAACATTTATCATTTGGAAAAGCTGTATGTATGGTGCTAATGATTAAACACTGAGGTGACTGCATCCGTGATATTGATCCGAGCATCCCTTTCATCACCTTAGCATAATGTAGTTGAGACATCTGTCACTGCTGATGAGGACTTCTTCAACATTATTAGTATTCTTGATTAGTCCTTCATTTTACTTGTTTTTAAGTGAGATGTAATGTAATGTTCTTGCTCTGACTTTTTTCTCTTGTTTTTTAAACGTGACACTGATAATGTGTCAATAATCAGTTTTTAAGTTATATTTTTGGACACTTTGGTATTTTTAGGGGTGCAGATGCATAGATGCACAGATTTTGCACAGATAGAATGCTGATACAGTATGAAGTTAGCAAGATTCAGTACTATAAGTTGGATAGGCTCTCTCTATAGTGTGGAGACTAATAGTAATTTAGTGTATTCTGGCCAGACAACTGGACATCCAACAATGATCTCGGATGACATGACAATGATTTTCATTTTATAAACCACTATCTGAGGAAGGAGGCTATCCAGGGAATTATTGTTTATTTGCAGTGGTGAAGATATATTGAGCGTTCCAAACCTCTGAGGAATGCAGGTACAGTAGTCCTCAACATACAAACACACTTCGTTCCGAGAGGTTTGCTATTTAAGTTGTTACTTATTTCAATCAATAATCGCCATTTAGTGTTCTTAAATGTGGTCTAGGGTCTATGATCTTTAAGCTCAACATTCACTGATGGCTCTAACAAACCTGTTTGAAATTACATGAAGTACAGTGGTACCTGTACTTACGAAATTAATTGGTTCTGGAAGAAATTTCGTAAGTAGAAAATTTCGTAAGTATCGCGTTTTCCATGCAAATGCCCTAATCCGTTCCAAGCCCCCCGAATTCCAACATAAATGTTTTATAAAGCATAAAAATGCACTAAAACATGTAACAAATACATGTTACAATTAGATTATTACACAATAAATGAGAGTTGTGCACAATGTAAAAAACAAAGAATAGAGCCAAGAATAATAAGGACGGTCATTTACCTTTTAACTGCTGTCCTCATTGTTTTTTGCCCTCTTTGGTTCATGCGCTCCTGCCTCACCATGAACAACAGAGTGAATTCCAGTCCTCCTTCTGAACTTCTCCAACCACCCACGCCATGCCTTAAACTCCTTAAACTTCCTTTAGTTTTAATAACGTGGTGATTGTAGATGCATTACGGCCATATTCTTTGGAGAGATCAACCAAACGCATCCCTTTTTCTTGCTTTTCTATTATCTCTTGCTTTGTTTATACGGACAAAAAAACTCTTTTCCTCTTCTTTTCCTCTTTTCTCAGTCACTTTCTTGGGGTCCATAGCGAATACTCAAAAAGTTAATATATTTACATAAAATTATCAGAACACGTCATGGGTCGAGGGCTGAATGACGACGACGCTGCATAGACACCACTCTAGCTACACACAGAGGTCCCTCTTAGCCAATGGGACGCCAGGAAGATGCTAGGTAATAGCCAATGGCAGAGCAGCTATAAGAAGGTTGCATTCAGGAACCTTTGGGAGCTGTGAGTATCAGCCCGTACTGTATTTTTACCTTTCGCAACTCGAAATTTCTTTTGTAATTAGAGGCAAAATTTTCCTGTTGAGGCGTTTCGTAAGTGGAAAATTTCGTATGTGGAGACATTCGTAGGTAGAGGTACCACTGTATATGCATTCCCTTCTCAAAGGTGACAGAGGTAATATCTCACATCCCCAAATACCTTTAATATCTAGCTGTATATTACGTTTTTATTCTCAAAAGTCCCCATTTTAATCTAAAAGTGCACAGACAACAACAACAGCCTTTAAAATACACTGATCCCCATGACTCAAGATGTTTTTATTTTTTCCCACTTAGGTTGAAAATCGACTCAGATCACTTTAGAGATGGATGATTTATATATGTTGTCTCTGTGTTGCATGAGAACAAAACCACAGAGACAAATGAACACAGACAGCTGAGCTTTAATGAGAACTGAAGATGATGAGTTTCAAACACCATCTTCCACCTCTGTCATCATCCATTATCTCCTGTCAACTCTCTTGCACCTTTTCTTTCATCATTTAAATTGAAGTTGTTTGGCTGCAGCAAGTTTGTGTAAAAATAAGTAATGACCCTCTAGCACTAAGGTAGAATTCCTTCAGTCCATCTCCTATTGGAGGGTTTTATGACTCTTACAACTGGGAGCAGACTGCAGTGTTGACCCAGTACCTGTACTGGAGGTATTATAAGTCATATCTGGAGGAAATGGTACAAATAGTACAGGAGGGAGACTTCTGGTTGAACGAGTAATTTAACACATTCTTCTCTCTTCCATCTAATGAATAACTTCATGCTCCTTTCTTTGACCTCTTTCATCTGATTGGCCTTTTACAGTAACATTTGCTGGTACTAAAAGAGCTAGTAGTTTTGATGAAAATTTATTGCATCTAGTGACCATTAACGGACAAGGAAACTAAGAACTCATGCTCAAGGTAAATGAAATATCTGTTGTTGGGCTCCTCACACTACTATCAGCTCTTAATTGCAGAATTAATCATGGAGGTAGGGAATCCTGAAGATGTATGACCTGTGTGGGTTTTGACATTAGTCTGAATTATATTTTACAGTGTTCATTGACCACAGTGACCAGTAGCTCCTAGGAGACACAAGAGTGCAGTTTGACTTGAGTTATGGTGATGTGATAAAGTATGTGTTTGCATGGGGGTTATATTGATTTGACCCCATCACATGTGAATAACATGTTGATAAACCCAAGTATTTCTTTAGCATTTAGTAGACCGTATGTGTAAAAGAGAAATGAGTGTTCTTGGATGTGGTCTAACACTGATTTGCAATTTATCTTTCATATTAGTGATTGTGGTGCTACATTATGATTAAATGTAGGAGTACAAGAAAACAATAATTAAACTGAGTATCACAGCAACATTTTGTTTATTGATACTTCTATTAATGTCAGTACACGGAAAAGCTGGATCACTTTTCATTTATTAAAGCAACAGTTTTTTGGAAGTGATCCATTTTTTGTATAAAGCTCGGTGGGGCATCCACAGTGATGTGGTCACTCTACCAATCCATGGTGATGAAGAGAGAAATGAGCCAAGCTGTGAAGGTCTCCTTCCACCCCTCTGTCTACATTTCAGCCATCACGTTTAGTCATGAACTCTGGGCAATGACCAAAAGAATAAGATCACAAGTACAATTGGCTGAAATGATTTTCTGCCACAGGGTGGCCTGACTCAACCTGAGAGATAGGGTGAGGGGCTAAGCCACTCATTGATTGAAAAACAGGGTATAAGTATGGAGGTGGCATTAATCAGTTTATAAATGGGAACTCAAAGGCCTATTTTCTTTTGCTTTACTTTATTTTGCTTGTGTATGCTTTGCAAATGAGTTGTTGTATTAAGAAATATCTTGTCTTTATTCATGATATTAAGCATGAAAGCTCTGCCAAGGGGAAAATGGTGAGTAGAGTCTTTACTCAACTGTTTAGACTTCTAGACTGAAAGAGTATGGTGCATTGTCGCTGTGTGACCTAATACACAATCTGTCTATCAATATCAAAGCAGAGGTCTCTTGTAAGTATATGTTTCTTTTCTGTTTGCGAAGCCTTGATTTTTGTGGGAGGCTTATTTCCTGTGTCTGCTCAGTCATCAGAACTCATATGAAGTATTTAGTTATGTCTGTTTTAGCTGAAGCTTTTACAGAGGAATGTGCTGGAAGACGAAAGGTAATCTGTAGGTGGATGCATGTGTGAGACACGCAGACACACTTCATATTCTTTGCTCCACTGCGGAAGCAATAGTGAACCTGCAAAAACAAAAATCAAGCAAGGCGTCTGAAATACTTTGTCACAGGTGCAACATGAACCACATGGACAGTATTCTCTCGCAAAGGAAAGAGTGACAGAATAATCACTTCTCCAGACACGTTATGATCAGATGGTTGATGTGGACATCCAATACACCGACTGTGTAACACATTAGTAGTTTTTTTTTTTTTTTGTGCACCAGCAGCCTCACACAATTCCCCCTTCCCTGTCATCTTGGTGTTCAATGGTTTTTGAGTCAGAAACAGACTTCTTCCTCCACCTGAGTCCACTTCTTGCTTGGTTCCAGATGTGTTTTATGGATGCATGCTCATCATGCCAATTTTTGGATGTTTTTGTCTGCGTTTTCTCCATGTGAATGCTTCAGTGTGTGTGTGAGTGTGTGTGTGTGAGTTTTTTTCTTCAGGCCATCTTAGTAATCATATCTACTTATTTCCTCTGCCTCTATATTTTTTCTCTCCATCTCTGTCTCTAAATATTGTCTTGTCATCTTTTCCCTCTTGCAGTTTGCTGTTTTGTGGTCCACAAGAGGTGCCATGAATTCGTCACATTCTCCTGCCCAGGGGCAGACAAGGGGCCCGACACAGATGTAAGTACCGAAGCCCAGCTGTAACTTCTCCAATATTTGTCAGTGAATTTGCGCCATTATACTGAAGGATACAGGCAGCGTCATCAGTTTGACAACCCTTCTTTGTTCTTACCGCACTTAGACAGCTGTAGACATGCCCTTGTTGTATTACACACACTCTGGCATCACAAGCACTTAGAGCCATTAATGTATTACTTTAGCTTCAGTCTAAACAAGGTGTAGCTAGCAGAAATGAGAAAATCAAGTTATGCTGATAGAAAGCAAACAATATTGATGCTGAATTTCATTCATATGAACAAAGGGCAATAATTTTTATTTTTAAAATGCAATCTGAAGATACTTGTTCAATAGATTGTGGAGGAAGAACTCCGTTGATTCGCTCCACATGCAGTGCTGAAAAAATATATACTCAAACAAAGTCCAACTTGTGATTGAATCAGCAGCAGCAGGTGGCTAATTCTGTTCATGCAATTTTAATGTTCCAGTCGTTTGAGCACTACGCTTAGGAGAAGTTATTTAAATATTCCGCTGAGTGAGTCACCGTTTGCAACCCCTTAAAAGACAAGATTGCCCTTTTGGGCAGTCTGGCTGTTGGCAGTCATTGATTGTTCACTGTTATATGTCTATGAAATACTGTATTTCTTGATTTAACAGCAAGTAGTGTTGTGGCATTTCAATTTTTGGGTGAGTCTAAGCGTAAATAATAATTTTAATTCATCCTACAAGACAAAATTACATGAAAGCCTACCTAGATTTTGGTGCCAACACCAGTGGCCAGCTCTGGCCAAAAGACAGACATAAACTGGTGACCAAAACCAACACACCTGCGTCTGTCCTCACCACATCATGCATTTACCAACAGTTGGTTGTTTGCAAATGTCTGAATGAGCAAAGCTGTAAAGAAAACAAAATTGGTAAATTCAGCACACTGTCGAAATGCAGGTTTTGATATAGTCCAGCTTTTCACATTTTCAGGTTTTACTTCAACACCAGTGTGCTTTAGTTTTCAGGGTCAGAGTTTTCCTCTCATTGAGCTGGGCATTTGAGCTGCTTGATAGATAGCATCCCCCTCGTATGACATGTTCAATGAGCTGTTCTGTTTACTTCTTCATCGATGCTACAACCAAATTTGTGGCAGCACTTTACCTGCTTGTTAAGTCTGAAAATCCATTGACATGCCTCTTTGCCTGCCAGTCATGAGTAGCATTACGGCAGCTCAGCCTCTGTAACCGGAGATATGTCAGTGTGTCATTCAAGATCATAAACTTAGACTCTTTAAATAGAGCACTCCTCGAATGACACGGAAGCCCTAACAGAAAATAGTCTGAGCCAGGGATTCTTGATTTTTGAGCAGACAGTGAGGTTCACACTTGTGAGGGACACCAGCTTTATGTTTGCTGGACACTTGATGTTTGTTGCAGTAACCAAACTCTTTCATTCCTGACACATTCACAAAACATCCAACAATAAATTAATTTTTCAATTGTCGTGCAAATTTGCTTTCACTCACTTATAACAGACAACTTCCTGTACCGTCTGCGTAAAATTTACTAGTCTAAATGCAATTCATGCTCAAGGGAGAGTTAGACACTGAAAATGTATCATTAGTTGCAACTATCAGATAAACATGGAAACATGCAAAGGTCCCATTGATGTCATCTAACTCCTACAGCACGCAGGGTACTTGCTAAGATTGCAGTGTATAGTTTTTTCTCTTTTACTTTATACGTTCCTACCTTCTTCTGTTATTTATAAGAATGTTGCCACACATGTTTATCATAAGAAAAAACTCACAATTCTTCATCCACATGGATGTGAGGACTGGTAGCATAGTAGTGCAGTGGGTGACACTGTTGCCTCACAGCTGGAAGGTTCCGCGTTTGATTCCTGTCTCCCTCTCACCTTAAAAAATTTAGGGTTAGGTTCAAATTAGGTAAACTGATCACTCCAAATTGTCCTTAGGTGAGAGTGTGTGCGTGACTGGTTGTCTGTCCGTGTGTGGCCCTGTGATGCTCTGGTGAGGTATCCGGGGAGTACCCCACCTCTCATTCGTAGCAAGCTGAGAAAGGCTTCAGAGTAACCTGCGACCTAGATGGATGGATGGATGGATGGATGGATGGATGGATGGATGGAAATGAGGACATAGTGACTGAATTTCCTTTCAGGGTAAAAATTTTCCTTCAAATTGTTTCTTATTCGACACTGCAATCTTTTTTGTTGAACCCATTTTCTTGTTTGAAGTTATATTCAAATATATTGTCTTTCAGAACTTTTATGGTGAGGAACTAGTGTTTACTGTCATGCTGCTTGTTATTTTGAGTAATTAGCTATTTGCTTACTATGATAACAGTAACTCACAGAAGAGGAACTAATGTGTGTAAATCCAATCCACTACAGACCACTGTACTTTATTACACTTTGCCTTTAGCAGAGTATGACTTCTATAACTTCGTTGTTCCTATGTGGACAAAACCAAGCCTCTGTTTTTAGCAATACTATCAATATATCAAACTTTAATATTTATTTCTGTGCACTTAATAGTACTGTTGCTAGGGGCAACCACACATATTGCTGCCACCTGGGCGTGCAGTCCGGGAAGGCAATATCTCCCCTGTCCAACAAATATCCTGAAGATCTGCTGTATCTAGGCTACATGCCTTTTTATGACTCATGTCTGTGTTTTATAACTCCCCTACTGGATGAAATGGAGCCACTAGGTCTTTTTAGTGGGAAACTCATCAGGAGCGGCTAGCCGTGCTTTGACAGGACATTACAACCATGAAAATTCTTCTTCACAGCAGCGGGCCTCAGGAGTGTTGTTTCGAGGGCAGACAAAAAGCAGCAGTTACTCACAGATCAGGATGCCTCTGTACAGTAGTTGTGCCACAGAGTGCATTCAATGGGAAACTCTGAGATTCTGTGGAATTATTCTGTCTCTAGGGAGAGAACTAACAGTTTTTTTCCTCCCCTAGTTTCTTAAAGATTGGAACAGATGTCTGTTAAACCGCTTGAATTCTCCTTCTAATAAGAACATTTTCAATACAAATACAAAATATTTCTATATGTGTGCAACAATTGCTAAAAAAAACCTGTGTAAGCAGTCTAATTACAATTTGACATGATGATTCGTCAGTAATAATACACTTAAAGCCCACTCTGGTACCAATTGTTATTAGAGCACATAATTAAACAAAATGTTTTCATTTGACAGCAGCGTCTAATGTTACCAGCAGGTTGAGTACGTTCAGGGCTTTACAGGACAAGCCCATCAATAATGCAAGAGCTTCCTGTTTCACTACAGGGAATTGGCAGATGAAGCCTCGAGGTTTGACTTGCTGGTGTTTGTGTGCTGCTGTTGCATCATTGATGTCCACTTAACCAATGCAGCACATCTGACCGGAGCAATCCGAAAATCTTTTTGCTCTGATTTGCCTCATGCATGTATATATAGGAAATCGTGCCTGTGCCCGCGGGAGTCTTCAGGGCACAGATAAATGTGACACAGTAACCAAGTTAAAACGGTAGCACAATCCCGTCTCTTTCTGCTGAACAAAGAATTGTTCAGGAAGGTTACATTCTAATGTAAAGGGCACACACAAGTAGGGCTTTGGGGCAGCTGTAGGAAATATAGGTGACCAGGTGACAAGGCTAAGGGTCTCTTGGGAAATTGAAAACAGTAGATTGAACCTAAATTACACATTTAAGTACCAAAGGGTTGTCACCGGCAATCGAGCCACTCATCTTTTAGGCTGTTTTCATCTTGGGGGACCCATGGCCAGCTCTTTCTGGCCCATGATGTCACGTACAAGCACTTTTTTCATGGACTCCATAGAGTTCAATCGTTTTTCTTCAGTGGGATGCTAGCTCAGTCCTCATTAAAGAATCTACGTAACTTTTCTCAGAAGCAGATGCACATCGTTCCCTAAATTAGCTACAGCTTTGCAGTGAGTCACCATGTTGCTGATTTTCTCACACTAATATAATACAGTTATGGATTTTGTTTCACAAAACCAATCAATTAATTAACTATAAAATAATAAATATTATAAATAATGTCAGGGTATATATATATAATTGTTTGAAAAAAGTTTTGGCATTTGAAAGAAATCTGTTTTTTCTTTATTATTATTATTATTATTATTATTATTATTATTATTATTATTATTATTTTAATGTCTTTTCCATTTTCCTGTCCTGAAAGTTATGTAATTATTTGAAAATACAGTAAAATTTTAAAAGTAGTTGCAAAAAAATATTTTCCAATTGTCTTTTTTACAAAGTAATTATATGAAGTTGGCTTGCCTGAATGTAAATGTCGCTGCCTCTACAGAGATACGGTACTTGTTGTTAGTCTGCAGGCAATATGAGTATGGAAGGAACTCATATAACGTTTCCAATAAAGTTCAGCATTTGTCACGAAGCTGAGTTCTTTGTCATTGATGAGCCAATCTGTGTATGATGAAGTTGGAAATGTTGCTGTAATGTAATCTGCTGATAACGTCATTAATCTAAAAAATACTGTCTAATCAACAAAGAGGGTAAAAAAAATGTTTCTGTCCTTACAGTCTGCTGAAGCTAAACGAGAGCTGGAGTGTATAAAACAAAGAAGTGGAAGTAGAAAGGAAGTAAAGGTTATAAATTTCCAGATAAGTTGTCAGGATAGCATTAAACAATGCATACCTATTCTATAGTATGGTTCCTACTATAAAAGTCCCTCTGATGATTACTATACATATACTGAAACTAGGTTTGTGTGATGATGATCTTGTTTTGGCTCAGTGTTTGAGTTATAATGGTAATCTAGTCTATAATAAATGGTTAGTGTGTGTGGCAAATAAAAGAAAGAAATACTTGTCCCTGCAACAAAATGGAGAACCACTTATTTATGAGAAATTATTTTCCCGTGATGAGACCAAAGCAATGTTGGGAACACGTTAAGGAAGTAGCTGACATGGTTCCTTTAAATGTTCATGCTTCATAGAAGAAGTGGAACCCTGAAATTTCCTGAGGGAACAGAGACCAAATGAAAAACTCAAATTAATATGATATACCCTCACTTGATAATACATATAGACGATATCACACAATACAGATTTGACTTGATGTCACCTTTATGCTTTTGGTACTGGAAGTAGAATCAGACAGATGAGACCGATAATGTTTTGCTCTGTGACGCACAAAAATATTAGCATGAGTCATTATTAATTTGTTTGTTAAGTTTTTCTAGTTTGACTTTCTTGAACTGCCTCCATATATAGTTTTGCAGCATTGCTTAAAGACAGAGTACAGAGTGGATTATTTCTGTTTTCATACAATATGATACAGTGATTACTTTGAAAACCCCTGTATAGCATTTAACAGTTTCAGACTGAGACAGTCGTGACTGAAGAATCTCTCTTCTGTTGTGTAGGACTAGATGTTCATATCCCTCAATAGATTAATACTTAATTCACCGATGAGACTCTGTGGAGTTCAAATGAGTGATGACATCCTTCGGGTTGTCATTACTCTCTCATGGATGTTTCACTGATCAGCCCACGACACCTTTAGATGGTTCAGCGATCCCAGTGTTCCAGGTTCACTCTCTAGATGCCATCAGCTCACTTGAAGGCCAAGGTCGGATCCTTTCTTTTCATCCACAGCCACTGGTTCCCCTACTTAGAAATCCTGTGGGCCTTCCTTAGCATTCCCATCTCCCTGAGTAGCCTGGATGTCGAGGTGGCGTGTTCATTCTCTACTGCAAAACTAGGCGTGTGTTATAGCAATGCAATCCAGCATTGGTTAGGAAATGTTAGATTATATTTAAACAACATAACTGTATCCCCATTTGTAAATACTGTATGTTTTTGCACATATTTTTTCCTCCTGTTCTCTCCCCAGCAGTGCGTACGGATGTGTAAGTGAAGAGGTGGCAGTGGACTGAATGGACTGAGGTAGAGGGAGTTAGAGGCTGTTTGGTTGGGAGCAGATCGACCTCCACCCACAATTTTGATTGTGGGATTTTGATTTTTCAGAGAGACAACAACAATCAGCTTTAAGCCAATGTATTTCAGCCTTATTTTAACTTATGTATGTCAACTTTAAACATTGTAGCTTGTCTATAGACGATGTGGTCATTAACATTCTACATACAAGTAAACACTGTTAAACACTCATAATGTGAGCGACTGACATCAAGCCTCATCAAGTGTCTTTTAGTCTCATCATTGGTCTATTAATGGCTTGAAGATTCATCAGCAGTAAAAGTGATATGAGGGGAGAATTACAGCCACATTTTTTGGCAATATCTCATTTATCAGAAGTGATGGGTGCTTTGCTCCAATCTCATTGTATGAGCTTAGAAAGTATGTCTGATATTTAAATGTTTACTCTAGGGTAATGCAGCACATTATCGTAAATGAAGCTCCCAACTCATTAGATAGATAAAATAATTAATGTGTAAGCTGTTAATGTTAAGTTGCCGTACATCATGTGTAAATGGTGTAGACGGCAGGAAGACATTTATTGTTTCTACTGTTGTTTGATTAATTCAGGTAATTTAATAATTACTTCATATTCCATAACATTATGTAAATTTGCGTGCATCACTAAGCCTATTAAATATAGAGGGATGCACAACAGCTCTCCTACACTTGCACAGTCAGGCAACTAGATGAGTAATGTTTAAATAGCAATGGATTAGGTGAATACACACCTAGTATTTAAAGGGACTATATGTAACGCACAGACAGGCTTACAGTGAATTAAAAGACAAATGATCCCTTGTTGTATCTTTCCCTGTGTTCAAATTCTTTACTGTTTAAAAAGCAGAAAGAATTTGTACATTTATGTGTCCCTAACATTATGATCTAATATTTTAATCCAGTAAGACCGTCATGGAAGCAGACATTTTGCACTGGAGCTAAAGATGAACTCTCCAGTTTACCTGAAGTCTCTTGTCTTTTAGTTGTGTGTTGATTTCTGGATTGTAGAGTTTTCTTATGTTTAATTCATGCAAGTCCAAAACTGGATTAAAAAATTGTTCTTTACATATTTAGGCATTGTTACCAGGTTAAGGTTACGCATTATGCTTTGCGGCTTTTTGGAAGCAGGGAAAAACAGTGTGTTAGGATAATAAGAGTTAATCATCCGTCGTGTTTCTATTGAAATGTGTCATTGTTTCTTGGGTTTGTCAAAGCTGACTCAGTAGAGTTGATGGAGAACCCCCTGGGCTGCATGCTGAGGATATTTAGAAGCTCTGGGATCCTAATGAACACTTATCTTAAGCTTCTTTTGCTAATGGTGTGTGGCATGTCTGCCTCAAAAGTGGTTTGATGAAGGCTCATGGGAGACAATGCCCTCGAGTCTTAAGTGCATACAGACTCTCAAGTGATTATGGGATGAGAGGGTGCAGTAGGAACTGCTCTATCACTTCCTGGTGAAACATTTCTCGTTGGAGAAGTATTAAACTTCTATTGTCACAGTGAAATCCTCCTTGACCTATAACATTAAAGCTCTCTTTTGCTGTAATCATCTTAACCTTTTAACCGTGAAGCAGTAAATGAAAAAAATCTCTGCACAGCGACATCTGCATGCATACAAAACTTAAGGTAGAAATACCCGAAAAAAATGAAAAACAGCCATTAAATACTCTCCTCCTCCTCCAGAGGTTTCTTAGTCAACAAAACATTTCTGGAGCCTCACAGAAGAAGCTGCTGTAAAAGACCTTGAAGGGGTTTTAGCAATATTTTTAAAAAGCAATTTTAGAACTGAATTTCAATTGCAGTGAAACTCCAGAAATTATTTCTACAGAACAAAACCCTGTCTTGCTTCCTATTAGCCTAATGACGTGAGTAGATTGCTGCATCTTTAAAATAATCAAAACACTGTTGTATTATCCTTTATTCTAACAATCCATCTATAGCTTATTACAGCAAGCAAGAGGCTTAGAATGTAGTAAAACCATAGCTATCTCAACTTAGTCATGAAGAAGCATCTGACTAAAGCTATACACGAGATGACGGTTTTACAGTTATACAGCCACTCTTTTGTAAAGATAGCCATTTGGCTCGGAAGTGTGTTACTAAATTCACAAAGTGTCACAATTGGAAGATTTGAACTCATGCAAAGGTATTGATAGTGCAACCTTTTGATTAGGAAAACCTCTTCTTTTTCTTATGGATCAACTGAATTCAGTCATTGACTCTGGCAGATAGCCTTCCTGAAAGCCCCTTAGGTGGCTCTGAGGCAGGTACGGTTCATTTGTCAGTGTGAGAATCAAAGGGATTCTTGAGAAAGCTGCATTTCACAGACATGCAGGAGGTATCAGCCACAGAGACAGTAAAGCAGTTTGAAACCACAGCTTGAACCTCGGTAGATCTGTTTCCAGTTCTCTGCGAGTTTAATTTCTGCTCATGAGAAATGCAGAGGACACTCAATTCAAACTGTGTTTCTGAGTTTAATTCGAGCAACCAGATACTTTCATCTCTGTCTACTGACGGCGTCTTTAATATAAGAACTCTATTATCTTTTTTGTCATGTTGCCTGCAATGCAAAGCTTTACTGAACCTATCAACACCTTAGTCATTAGGAGTTATTTTACTGTGAGTTTAAAAACAATAATATGTCATAAAGATGAAATTTCTGCAGCAAAGATTTATAAATTTTCCTGCCCAAGATGCACAAGACTTCTTAAACTGAAACATTGGAAACCACAGCTTCTCTCTCTCTCTCTCTCTCTCTCTCTCTCTCTCTCTCTCTCTCTCTCTCTCTCTCTCTCTCTCTCTCTCTCTCTCTCTCTCTCTCTCTCTCTCTCTCTCTCTCTCTCTCTCTCTCTCTCTCTCTCTCTCTTTCTTTCTCTCTCTCTAGGGTTGTGTTTTTTTTACTTTCAGTCAGGAAGATGTGCTATCTCTGTCATGCAGGTCAGTGCACACAAAGCACTTTGAGGAGCCTGAGATGGTCTGAAGTCTAAAATTGACCTTGCATGCAATAGTGAGGCTTGAAACTCAAACCAGGAATAGAGGGAAACTAGTTACAGACTGCCTCCCTTAAACTCAAGGGTGTTCTCTACACTTCAGCTTGTTATCACCATAATTAAATTATTAATAGTTTTACCTGCATGGCAAAGGAAAAGAAAATCTATGGGCACTTACCATACAAATCAAGTTGATTATGGATGGGGTGATGCACAGTTCAGAATCTGGACTGCTGCTGTTTTGTTGAAACAAAATCGTAACGAAAATGTATTTCAGTGTCTTACTTTAGCTGAAGACATTGAATTATTTTACTAACGGGCACCTCACACTGTGATGATTGTTTAATCCCATCAGTTATTGTGACATTGGTAACTTTGCAAAATGTCACACAATGAAGTCTGATTCTTTTCCATTCTTATGCACATTCTCACACTATTACATACAAAAAGACTGTCCGTCAGAAATGAAATGTTTTCCCCACTTCAGCAATTAAAGCAAATATGTGTTTTGCAGTACGACATCTTTAGCGATAACACACTTGCGCCTCCCCATTCCTTCTCCCACAGTCCTAGGTATTAAAAACTATCCTTTTTCCTCACAAATTTCCTCATGTTTTACAGTGCTTTGAAGCAAAGCTAAAAAAAAAAAATTGTCTGTTCCTCCAGATATGAAATCCCCAAACTCACATACACTGCTGCAGACATTAATTAGATACACAGAAGAAAAGTAACTTCACTGACTTTCGTACATCTATGACAGAGCAAAAACCACACAAAGCAAAGTTGAGCAGCAAAGTCACTGCCCCTGTCAACCTGCTCATTAAACTGGAAAAGAAAAAAAAAAAACTCGTCCAAGACCGGATATGCCATAACGTTATGAAACACCTTGTGAACATCTTGTAATTATTATGCACCTGACAGGTGACCTGCGTCTAGACGAAAATTTATTCAGACTTTTGGCATTTGCAACCTAACCAAATGAACCAGCAGGTTGGCTCTTCCTGTTTTGTTTTGGGGGGTTTTTGCCTCACACTCTTATTCATTACACCAAAGGATGCATAGAAAGTGGAAAACAGTGCTCTCATTTCAAGCGGATGTGACAGCTATGACAAACTCCCTCTACCTGTCTCTACCTTAGTATGTTCAATACAGAATACGGACACTGCTATCCAAATGAAACAGCTCCATGTGTGTGACTCCGGTAACAACTATGGGGCCCAGGTTTGTGCAGCTGTGAAAGCAAGCAGGAGAGTTCATTCAATGGACCCTAAGGTCTTAGAGCTATGAAATGAGTTCAGTCTGTGCCGTGCTGTGTTTTTCTCTAAATGGTTCATTTATTTCAACCAAGTCCATGAAACAGCCATAATATTGTGTGCGGCCTTGAATTGCATTTTTTTTAAGGCTTTGAGTTGTTGTTCAGCCTTTTGAACCAACAGTATTTATTATTATCACAGGCAACTGATTACATCCTGGCTTGTTTCCAACAACATGAGTTCTGAACAAAACTATCCAAAAAGAGCCGTCTCATAAACGTGTAAAAAAAAATGTAATACAGAAATATTTTTTTCTTTCAATGCATCAGATCTTTTCCATTGCTGCAGCCCTATCCATAGATATAAAGTTTATTATATTTTTTATTATTATTATTATATATGGAATCTGCCATCAGAACCCTGTTTTCTTCCAACGGGAAAAACACAAAATATGGAATATTTCCAAGTTAGTGCACAGTTTAATACTTCTGATAAAGATATTACAACTATTGGATGCATGTTTTTGCAGGTGTGTGTGAACACAGACAGTGGGTGTGTTTCAGGGTTGTGGGGTAATTTTGGGGTCATTGTCTTGCTGCAGACAATGAAGATCTAGTTTCATAAAAACATGTCAGCATTATTGTATATAGTAATATATATAATATACATATATAATATATAAAGGTATAATATATATGCTTATAGTATATGAAAAATATGTGGTTATAATGGGAGTCAATGGGAGCATTTTGGGCCCAATCAGGTAATTTGTATACACAGTGAAAATCTGCTATTCTATACACTTCCAATGACAGACATTAAGGAATTTAGAAAATTGAAAAGTTGAAAGAAAATTGCTGGCAAAATTTCATATATTTAGCCTTTCAATTGACTGATGTATTGGGAGAGAAACACATAAAAACAACAAAAATGTCCTTTTTTTTGACCAAACAGTTCTCGAGGGTTTGCAGCAGGTCATGCATAAAGGTCCACATGCTGTAGCTGGATTTAAGGTTACTATTATTCACTTGCAGCTCCCATCAATACTACTGCATATTATTAATAGTACATGTTACAAAAGCAGCTTCCTCCTGAGTTTTGCATGGCTGGGGGTTGAACATGTTTTTGTGGAGTGTTAAGCTGAAGAGAAACACTTTAGTCTTGATTCAACTGCAACAATCCTTTTACATTTTCATTGGTCAGCAGCAAACTGCTTACAGAAAGTCACATTGGAAGTCTTACTGCAACGTAAATGTACCTTCCATTGAGTGGATGGTTTTTTGCAATGTAGTACAATATAGTCAAACTTCTGCAGCTATGACTTAATGAACTCAGCAATGCACAGCTTGTACAACTTGAGTGTATGTGGATCTATTAAAGACATGGAGTGTCTTTTTATAGGCTGATTTTTCATGATAATTCACAGAGAGGTTGCCTGTTGCATGAACAGAGGACTTCACCCATGCAAACATTTTCCAGAGGTGTTGGATCAAATAACAAAGCCCAGTCAGAGAGAAACAAAAAACATGGCTCACAAAAAATGGTATTTATTTGGCAGGCATACTTTGGCTTTTCAACAGTCCAGAACCCAAACCAATTGTGACAATTGCAGGATAGACAATTGGTCGATTGCAGGCCAACTTTTATTGTCTATAATGGTTAGAGGAGCATAAGCACCCAAGACCACGTGTCACAAGAATGCTCCATGGTACACGTCAATCAGAGTCAGTCACAGCAGCACCTTGTGTTCGGACCAACAGTTCAACATGTCGCCTATTATCTCCAGCTCTGCCAGCAGACAGACGTTTTAACAGCTAAAACGTAGCAAGGAAACCCCCTGTGAGCTGTAGTGGCAACCTGTCCTCCTTCTCAGCACTCAGCAGCTTAGTGAAAGGCCAAGAGGAATAGGGTAGTGATTTATAAGCTAAGAATAGTAACCTTGTCTAACCTCACACCTCATGTCTAGATAAATGATATCTCCATTTTCTTCTCATCAAAGACTCATCTCATTTTAGTAACCACAGTATTTACTCCTGTGGCTGTAGGCCAATGACTTTCACAAATAAAGACGAGCATCAGCAAAGCACTTTTTTGTAGGTCTGTGTTTGTATTTTGTACTCTTTTGTGTACATAGAGTACATGAGTAAATAATTGTAATTGATGTGGCTTTCCAACACAATGGGGTTCAAGGAAGGACAAGTGGGTAATATGACATAGAATGTAATTCAGTAGAAGGACTAGTAATATAACCAGTTACAGAGTGACACATAGTGATTGCTTTGCTTTTGTGTTTACTCTACATTAACAGGTTGTCATTATTACCATGTGTAGGTGGTTTAACAAGGAGCAACAGTAGCCAGCATTGGCTTAAAATATTTAACACAGGTAATTGTTTCAAAAGCTTTCGATTGTTTAACTGTTCTGTTTTTTTCAAATTGTTTAATTGGATATTTTCAAGGTTTATCAGCGTGTGTTTGATTGCATACTACTGTATATTCTTCATTATAGAAATCGTTCTTTGTCTTTATCATTGTCACTCTTCTGAATACCAATTACCATGCCAATCTGCAGAGTACAAGGACATCCTGAGTATATACCTGTAGCTGCAACTACTCGTTTAGGGCATTGTCAAATAGGCACATATTGTATATCTTACCTCTCAACCATTTTCTCAACCTGTCTGAATGAGGGTTTAGAGTTAAAGCCAGCTGGCTGTACGGTTCCATGTTTAAACTTAAGCTTCTGTCCGTGTGTACAGATGTGTTTTTACACACAGGCGCAGGTTAACCGAAACAGAGAGCGATTAAAAAACACACTGCAGGGAGGAGCCTAGAGCCACCTCCATTTTAAATGTCACATCGCAGTGGGGATGATGGGTAAAAGAGGTGTGTGACTATTTGGTGAAGGAATAATTTGAATTGAACATTGAAAAGAGGATTTGTCATAGAAAATAAGGAAACCGTTTCCTTTCAATCTCAACAGTTGCAAAGGGAACAGACGGGATAAACAAGTGAAGAATTTGACAGAGAGGAAGTGAAATACCACAATATCATTCTCTCTCTCTCTCTCTCTCTCTCTCTCTCTCTCTCTCTCTCTCTCTCTCTCTCTCTCTCTCTAAGATGAATCTGTTTAGACTTTGTGGGAGGCAGGTGGAATACCAACTTCTGGTTATTGCTGCGATTCATGTTCTTCCATAAAGTGTTTGATTCTGAAGGTGATTTTAAGGAAAGTGCAACTTGTTACTTATTCAGAGTAGACTGCAGGATTTGTCTCGGTTTTTCACAACTGATGTGAGATTAGGAGCAGGTTAGAGACTGGGAAGCTGTCACTCTTTGTCTTCTTATGTACTATAACTGTGCTCCAGTCAACTCTGCATGGCATCACAATTTCTTATTGATCATGTTTTTGAAATCTGGATAGGGAGCTGAATGAAACCGGGTTTCTCCTGCCAAGAAAAGAAAAGATGACTTGAAACTCAATCTTAAGAAGTTCAATAAAAAGCATCTGCAGTTCTTTTTAAGGTTTGAAAATGTTTCATCTCTCATCAGTTATCTAACCTGCATGGTCTTTAACACATTGACTTGCAGTAAATTCATGTGTGTACCATTGACCCACCCAATGCCACAAGGAAAAGAAAAGAAGAAGAATCAACCATTATTTGTCCCCCACATGGGAATTTTTCCACTCCAGGTGTCATTAATTACTTGTAAGTATTATTTCCATCCATCTTCAACCACTTATCCGGGACTGGGTCGCGGGGGCAACAGTCTCAGGGGGGGGAGATGCCCAGACGTCCCTCTCCCCAGACACCTCCTCCAGCTCCTCGGACGCGTTCCCAGGTCAGCTGAGAGACATTGTCCCTCCAGCATGTCCTAGGTCTTCCCTGAGGTCTCCTCCCAGTAGGACATGCCCGTAACACCTCTCCAGGAAGGCGTCCAGGAGGCATCCGGAACAGATGCCCGAGCCTCCTCAGCTGGCTCTGGTCGACGTGGAGGAGCAGCGGCTCTACTCCGAGCTCCTCCCTGGTGACTGAGCTCCTCACCCTATCTGTGTGCGCCCAGCCACTCTACGGAGGAAACTCATTTCAGCCGCTTGTATCCGGGATCTGGTCCTTTTGGTCATGACCCAAAGCTCATGACCATAGGTGAGAGTAGGAACGTAGACTGACCGGTAAATCAAGAGCTTCGTCTTGTGACTCAGCTCCTTCTTCACCACGACAGACGTATACAGCGACCACATCACTGCAGAAGGTGCACCGATCCGTCTGTCAATCTCACATTCCATTCTTCCCTCACTCGTGAAAAAGACCCCAAGATACTTTAACTCCTCCACTTGGGGCAAAGACTCTCCACCAACCTGAAGAGGGCACACCGATCTTTTCCGGACGAGAACCATGGCCTCGGATTTAGAGGTGCTGACCCCCATCCCACTAGCGTCACACTCGGCTGCAAACCTTCCCAGTGCACGCTGAAGGTCCAGGTTTGATAAGGCCAACAGGTCCCCAAGCCGGACTCCCTCCGGATCCTGGCTGCGCTTAGAAATTCTGTCCATGAAGACCAGTGATAGAGGGCAGCCCTGCCCTCTATCACTGTCCAACATGCACCTGGAACAGGTCTGACTTACTTTTATGTATAATTATGAATTATCTCCAGTTATGTCGAGATCTTATTTGATTTATTTGCAACATATGATTCATTAGCATCACATAATGGTAAGTGGATGCTGCGTGGGGCTTAACATTCTAGGGAAGGAAACAGAACTTCATTGTATCAACCGCCCCTGTTCAGAGAGAGACATTCTAATTTGACTTTCATGGCCTCCTCTTTGTCTAGAATTTTTACTTGTCTGTCATTGATGTACTGCAAATGCATTCCAGTCTCAAATTTAAATGAATGTTCCTCACACCATGCGTGATGACGGGTTTAAGAAAATAAATGATCTTTACTGACAAATCTGAATTTTAGTTTAATTGATGGTTTCTATAAAGAGTGATTACTTCAACATCTGAGACAGTTTTGTTATACGTGGCTGAAATTCCAACATTCCTCAACCAGGAGTGATGCAAAATGTTTTTGCAACAAACAACACTATGATGTAGTAAATGGTAAACTGAGCAGAGCACTGACAGCATTGAAGGCTCTACTTCCCATCCTGTTACTATAGTTACTGTTACAGGCCCACATTAATATGGTTTTGAACTGTGTCAGTGGTAATGCACCATCTATGACCTTGGTTACAAGAGATTGCTGGCAGGATCTCTAGAAATGTGTTTCCCTGTTTAATCAAGAGGAAATGGCAGCTCAGTAACTAGCCAGTAGCTGTTAGCAGCCAGAGACATCTTAGCGCAGGTAATCCTACAGTAAGACTGAGAGCTTCAGTGGACAGTGTGATGTTAACTCGTGAACTACAGTTTGATGTGATAACACAAGCTCATGGAAAATGTGCTGAAGTGTTTCAGCTAAGTACTCACTGGAGGTGAAAGTACTTCAGGTTATGGCTAGATACATCACATCAGTGTACATTTTACATAACATTTGTTGGAGAAGGGAGTAACCCAGGTGCGAGCAGTGATCCTGTGGATTGAGTTAGTTCAACTCTCAGCAGAAAGACAGAGATGCGAAGTGTCTTCTCTTTGTTCTACTTTGTGCCACAATTCCAAATACCAAACACACACAGTTGGGCTGTCCATTGGCCCATCTTATCATGAGCGTTGTCACTCTTATTTTTTTTTTACTGTAGCATTACTCAGCAGTTTCACTACAATAGCAGCGTGGCCTTGACATACTCCATTGTTTGGCATTTGATAGACTTTCAGTTATCGACACTGCGTGTGTTGAGCGAGAGGGATTGATGACATAAGCATGCTTTTTTTACCTGTAGTTTCTCCATATTCACAGCCTCAGGGATTGTTTTTATAGAAGAATGCCTGCTTTTTACTTTTTGTGCACCCCCAAAACATCATCTGTCTGGAATCCTCATTGCACCAGTCAGTCTGCTCATGCTTATTGTTTGGGAATTTGCAGAATGCTTTCTGTCAGTTGCCCAAATACAGTTTGACACTTCAGAAATCTTTTTCACTGTATGTGCCAACATGTGGTTTTGAAACACTGTTGGTAACTGAAATCCAGGGGTGTGGCCAGATGGGCACTTTACCGAACCTGAGTGAAAGTGCCCCTGATATGTCATTTGTTCAATACTCCCCAGTATTAAAATTCAAAGCAATTATAAATTTATTAGTTTTTTGTATGAAGGGTGGTGGATGACCCTGCATACACACACCTCATTTACCTTTTTCTCTCTCCTCCCCCATTTCTGCTGGAAAGTCCCTGTTCAGATTCACTTTACCAAACTGTTCATTAGCAGGAGCCTTTTTTTTTAAACTGGATTATTGAGTTGGATTGGGAAACCTAGATTATTATCCAACATCATTGTTTCAAACCCGTGTTATTATTTTGGTATTAGTGAGCAGAAATCCAGAGATACTTAACATTTGTAACCTTATGTCATATATATAGTATGTCAGATTTTGATGCTGAGCCAAGCTCCAGTCAACATTGATTCTGCGTAGTTCTTCTTCTTCTTTTCCTTTTTGGCTTTTCCCTTCAGGGGTCGCCACAGCGAATCAACCGCCTCCATCTAACCCTGTCCTTTGCATCCTCTTCTCTCACACCAACTACCTTCATGTCCTCTTTCACTACATCCATAAACCTCCTCTTTGGTCTTCCTCTAGGCCTCCTGCCTGGCAGTTCAAAACTCAGCATCCTTCTACCAATATATTCACTATCTCTCCTCTGGACATGTCCAAACCATCTCAGTCTGGCCTCTCTGACTTTATCTCCAAAACCTCTAACATGTGCTGTCCCTCTGATGTACTCATTCCTGATCCTATCCTTCCTGGTCACTCCCAGAGAGAACCTCAGCATCTTCATCTCTGCTACCTCCAGCTCTGCCTCCTGTCTTTTCCTCAGTGACACTGTCTCTAGACCAAACAACATCGCTGGTCTCACCACAGTTTTGTACACCTTTCCTTTCATTTTAGCTGAAACTCTTCTATCACACATCACACCTGACACTTTTCTCCACCCATTCCATCCTGCCTGGACACGCTTCTTCACCTCTTTTCCCCACTCTCCATTGCTCTGGACTGTTGACCCCAAGTACTTAAAATCCTCCACCTTCTTGATCTCTTCTCCCTGTAACCTCACTCTTCCACTTGGTTCCCTCTCATTCACACACATGTACTCTGTCTTACTGCGGCTAACCTTCATCCCTCTCCTTTCCAGGACAAACCTCCACCTCTCTAGCTTCTCCTCCACCTCGTCCCTACTCTCACTGCAGATCACAATGTCATCTGCAAACATCATAGTCCATGGAGATTCCTGTCTAACCTCGTCTGTCAGCCTGTCCATCACCATAGCGAACAAGAAGGGGCTCAGAGCTGATCCCTGATGCAGTCCCACCTCCACCTTGAACTCCTCTGTCACACCTACAGCACACCTCACCACTGTCTTACAGTCCTCATACATGTCCTGCACCGCTCTAACATACTTCTCTGCCACTCCAGACTTCCTCATACAATACCACAGTTCCTCTCTGGGCACCCTGTCATAAGCTTTCTCCAAATCTACAAAAACACAATGCAGCTCCGTCTGGCCTTCTCTGTACTTCTCTATCAACATCCTCAAAGCAAATACTGCATCTGTAGTACTCTTTTTTGGCATGAAACCATACTGCTGTTCACAAATGCTCACTTCTGCCCTTAGTCTAGCTTCCACTACTCTTTCCCATAACTTCATTGTATGGCTCATCAGTTTTATTCCTCTGTAGTTGCCACAACTCTGCACATCTCCCTTGTTCTTAAAAATGGGCACCAGCACACTTCTCCTCCACTCCTCAGGCATCTTCTCACTATCTAAGATCCCGTTGAACAACCCAGTCAGAAACTCTACTGCCACCTCTCCTAGACACTTCCAAACCTCTACAGGTATATCATCAGGACCGACTGCCTTTCCACTCTTCATCCTCTTCAGTGCTCTCCTCACTTCATCCTGGCTAATCTTTGCTACATCCTGGTCCACAACAGTCACCTCTTCTAGTCTTTGTTCTCTCTCATTTTCCACGTTCATCAACTCTTCAAAGTACTCTTTCCATCTTCCCATCACACTGCTGGCACCTGTCAATAGACTTCCATCCCTATCCTTAATCACCCTAACCTGCTGCACGTCCTTCCCATCTCTATCTCTCTGTCTTGCCAGCCTGTATAGATCAGTCTCTCCCTCCTTACTGTCCAACCTAGCATACAAGTCATCATAAGCTTCTTGTTTGGCCTTTGCTACCTCTACCTTCACCTTACGCTGCATCTCCCTGTACTCCTGTCTACTCTCCTCAGTCCTCTCAGTGTCCCACTTCTTCTTAGCTAACCTCTTTCTTTGTATACACTCCTGTACCTCCTCATTCCACCACCAAGTCTCCTTGTCTACTTTCCTTCCAGATGACACACCAAATACTCTCCTACCTGTCTCCCTGATCACATTAGCTGTAGTTGTCCAGTCATCTGGAAGCACCTCCTGACCACCCAGAGCCTGTCTTAACTCCTTCCTAAAGGTCATGCAACACTCTTCCTTTTTTAGCTTCCACCATTTCGTTTTCTGCTCTGTCTTTGTCCTCTTCATCTTCCTCACCACCAGAGTCATCCTACACACCACCATCCTATGCTGTTTGGCTACACTCTCGCCTACCACTACTTTGCAGTCACTGATCTCCTTCAGGTTACATCGTCTACACAAGATGTAGTCTACCTGTGTGCTCCTACCACCACTCTTATAGGTCACCCTATGTTCCTGCCTCTTCTGGAAGAAAGTATTCATTACAGCCATTTCCATCCTTTTTGCAAAGTCAACCACCATCTGTCCTTGATTCTGCGTAGTTCAATTCCGCTTATTTCTACGTAAGGGTTCATTCAGTGTGCGTTTGTGTTTTTTACTGACATAATCAAAATGTCATAGTACTGTAATTAAATTTAATGCCGCTTAATGCAGTGTCATGTTAAAAATCTCTTGCTAACACTGTTTGACCTAATTCCAACTCGACTCACTTTATTTTTCTGATAACTGAACACATTCTATTGCTAAAATCCTTTTGACTAGTGAAAATATGAAGTGTAACAGGGTCAAGTTGTATTTAACAAATAAACAATAGGAACAAAAACATGCGAAGTAGCTCCTTGTCTTTTACATGTTATATTCGGGATATGCTTTTGGGTCTCTTATTATGAGTAACCAAAGGGCAACCTCCTTGTTGCTTTGTCCAATCAATAAGTAACACCCTCTGGCAGCGTTGTACCATTATGGCCTTCTTGTGTCGAACCAAGTGATTGAGTTCAGCGTTGCTTTTGGCCAAACATTGTGCCGCTTTTGCTTTTCTGGAAGGGCAGCGCCACCCAGTCTGTCTTGAATTTCCCATTAAGTCCCAATTAGTCTTTAATAGGGGATAAAAGGCCACAGGGGTAAACCATTCCAACCCTTAGCAGAAGGGATGTTAATGAACAACCAATGTGCTCAGTGACTTCAAACTGGTTACACTCATTTACAGGTTTAGTTTTTTGCTGATTACAGCTTGTCTGAGTGAATCTTTAAATGAAACCTAACAAATCAGTCAGAACAGAGTACACGCATCAGTTATTCAAGTAAATTCGGTAATCAGTTTAATTAAGTGATTTAAATTAATTTATGGATGACTGGTGTTTTTAACATTTTTTTTAGAATTAGTTAAATTTTTTGAAAGGAATATAAATCATTTTTTTAGACAGTGCACAATTAAAAAAGTGCTTTCAACGCATCCATGCTCTTAAAACCATGCTAACAGGTGGAGAAGTGTCTGTAGCTGTGGTTGATGTCTTCTAATGTTCTAACATCTCATAGTTCATGGACCTGGACGTCTGGCTTGTTAGCATCATGCACCATTTTAATTGATGTATTTTCCATTGTCTGTGGCCATATAATCCATGTTTCACATTTCAGAATCTGACAGTTGATAAAAATACACAATCCATCTGTAACTGAATGTTGCTCTTAGTTGCTATCACTCATTCATGTCATCGAGGGAACAAAGCAAAGGAGGGGGGGAGACAAAAGGATAATCCTTCAGGATCAGCTGTGTGTGGGTGGACATGAGTAAGTGCAGCTGGCGCAGCCTCTCTCTCTTTCCGTCTCTCTGCTGTTAGTCTACCTCTCTTTTTCTCGTCTGTCCTTACCTAACACTGACTGCTGCTGGTGTGTACATGTTGTGCTTGTGGCTTCTGATTGGACAACATGAACTGGCTGTACAGTATGATTTGGACATTTATTCAATCAAGCTGGGGGCTGCTTCATAAATGCTGTCAGTACTATATTCTGCAGACGTACATGGTTGATATTGCCTGTTACTTTTGCATCTTCTGCATGTTGGTTCTGCCATTTGCATTTAAAGTCACTCACGATATCACATCTCAGATAAGCAGACCTGCAGCCTCACTGGTGTTCTTGTCAGGAGATGAACATAAAATAAAAAGGAGTTTGTGAAATATCTATTTAATACAGGCATAAACACACATAACATCCCAAAATATATCTGGTAAATGTACAGTTATACAACATATATGAAAACACCTACTTCAAGAATTGGTAGATAAAATGAATTGATACTTGAATTTGGCTGCACAATTTTTTTATGTTGCAGATGATTTGTGATGATTCAGTGATAATTATTCTACTCACTTTCATTGCAAAATGTCACTTACATTTGTAGTTTTAAATAGATTGGCCAATGCAGGACATGAAGAGCATTTCTCAAATCCCAAGCCATGAACTATTTATTGTTCATTTAATTTTTGAGCTGTACTGCATGTCAATCAGAATTAATCACAGAATAGTAGTTGTTTAGGTATATCTGTTACAAAATCACACCACCACCACCACTTTGTCCAATAATTTCCTTATCATATACTTAGATTGACAGAAGATTCAGATGAATTAGTTATTTCTTTTGTGTCCTGTTAGATGGTAGAGTAAGTCTATTCACTGGTTCAGAGACAAGGGTCAAACTGACTGAAATGGAGGTGAAATAGGAATATTGATATCTGCAATACCTCCAGCTCTCACTGAGAACTACAGCACAAAGTCTTACGTGTTATTCCTCATTTAACATTGAAATTCTCAAGAATCAGGGGAAAAAAACAGGAAATGTATTCCTGGCTC
The DNA here is from genome assembly GCA_013358685.1 of Antennarius maculatus. Taxonomy (NCBI): domain Eukaryota; kingdom Metazoa; phylum Chordata; class Actinopteri; order Lophiiformes; family Antennariidae; genus Antennarius; species Antennarius maculatus. The sequence continues at coordinate 23,083,070 of CM023612.1, forward strand.
TGCCACTTTTTCCGCCAAAGACTTTTGCTGTCCTGGGAATATACAGCTGATGTTTCCAGAGAATACAAAGACTGGCTATCATTCAGGTAAATGCAGTGGAAAAAAGACGACAGAGCTTGAATAAAGTTCTTATTACAAATCCACTTAAACGGATTCTGAGCCTGGATGAGATTTACAGTACAGCACCATCTGAGATTGAGCAGGAAGCACTTTTGAATAGGTGCTTGGAAAAGTGGCAGCCCTCCAGGTCTTGCGCTGGCAGAGAGCCCCTCATAAGTTGAAGGCTGTGTTCATGACATGTGAGTGAATAAAATCACGGGACAGAGACCCTACAATGTAAAACAAAATAATTATAATTTAGAACTTATATAATTTAGAATTTATAATATAATTTAGAACATTTATATCTCATACAGTATGTTTCCATTGTGTCTTTCACACATTTACTCAATATACAAAAAGCAAACCGAAAACACGGACTGTGGAGTACATAAAAAACACACACATAGGTGTCAATAATTACCTGATATTTACCCAAAGGAGGGTTTGCAGCTTGTGTCAATTGATGCCTTTGCCAAGCAGGTTTTGTCCTCATTCATGACAGTTTGCTTGTTGGTCTGCCATCGTGATGACTTTACTAAATGGAATTCCATGAAATGTAGTGGGAGAATGTGTCATTGGTTGTAGCCGGCGATTTAGTTATTTTTTTTACATCTTTTTCTTTATCGATAGAAAATTAGCGTGCAAGGTTTTCTTGAATTTGTTGGGGAGTACTGCAGAGATCTTGATCAATAAACCATGCATATTTAATATCCATTTGGAGCAATTAAATGAATGAATGAATGTGTTGGCTTTGAATACTTCCATTCATCCGTTTGTTTTCTTTAAGACGAGACAACTGTAATCATCTCATCTTCAGCCGTTAATCCACCTTGCGGGTCACGGGTGTTGCTGGAGCCTATCAACACCGGGCAACGGGCGAGAAGCGGTGTCACCCGGGACGCGTTGCGAGCACATAACTGTGCTACCACGCTGGCTGCTTTGGACACTACGATGGTTAAAGGATGACATGGCATTGTCTACAATCCCCATTTAAGTTGCATTAAAATAAATTGAATCCACCGCAAGGATTAGTGATGACACATGAATATTTTGTTGGTTTTGACTTTCAAACATGTATCTACTTTATGAATAATCAACTGACAACTCGGTTTTGGGTGCTGAAAGTTTCAGGTTAGGCTGGTTTGGTCTGTTGCACCACTTGGATTAATTTCATTCTAACTAATGGAAACAACATTTGTCAGAGGTACTGTGAGTGAGGAAAGCCAGCATCAATTATCTTCCAGATAAGCAGGTTACTCCTGTTCACGTGGTGCCGCTATGGTATTCCTAAAAGTATAAAAACACCAGTCCGGTGTTTGTCCTGGTTGTACTGCAATATTTTATGTTGTTAATCCTTTTATTCCTCTTTTGCTGATGGTGGCCAACATGACCAATCCACTCTTAATTTTAAAAGTCTAAATGCTATCACACTAAAAAATGACACATTTAAAATCCTCTTTGTGATTATTATATTAGACAGAACAACACTTGCCCTTTTGCTGCCACGCCTGTTAACATTCACTTTGCTAATTTGGTATCATCTGTAATCTCCAGAAAAGTCAAACCTCTGATCTTTGACACTTAACTCAAAGATCAGTAAGAGTGACTGCTTGACCTTTAGTGGTAAAACCAACAAAGAAATCGATCTGCCACATCTGAATAGTTTGTAAATGTTTTTCATTTTTATGTGAACACCCTGTTGATAACACACTCAAATCACATCCCCAAAAATATACAGCCAATCTGCGCTTACGACCCCTCCGTCCACCAGGGGAACAATCACATTCACATTCACACACCAGCCAGTGCCTCACTGGAGGCAGGGAAGGTAAAGTGTCTTGCCCAAGGACACAACGACAAATGACTCGGTGGGAGCGGGAATCGAACCGCAGATCTTGAGCCGTGATAATATGGAGACCAGTAATGCAAACTCTGATTGCTGTCATGGATATTTACAAATGTACAAAAACAGTCGACAGAAATGGGGAAAAAAACAATGATGCTTCTCATTAGAACAATGCAGCCAATCTCACATATGGTGGTTTATTACACATGTTATGAGTAACGAAGACAAAGAAACAGAGTCTTTCTGTGCTTAAGGGAGTAACAGTGTTAAAAGTGTGGTTTTCACTTTATTTTACTCATGGTTTGGTTGGTTATGCTCTCCAATGTGCAGTTATTCTTACAAATGTCTGTCACTGTGTACAGTAGTGAACAGAACTATATTTCTTCTTCTCATTGCTCATGACCTTTGAAACAAATTTATTCTCATCCATTGACGTGGCCCAGAGTAAGAAGTGACAATTTAATAAGGAGGATATCCCTCTTCTTTCCTTCAGGATCCCAGAACGAAGCACAAATTCAAGATCCACACCTATGGGAGCCCCACGTTCTGTGACCACTGTGGCTCTCTGCTGTATGGCCTCATTCACCAGGGCATGAAGTGTGACTGTGAGTTAAATTTTTGCAACTTCAATTTCCCTCAGTAGTGAAGCGGGGTGAAGTAGTATAGATATTTTATGGAATCACAAAGTATGACTCTACAGCGATATGACTTAATCCTGAACTAATGAATCATACACATACATTACTATTACATGAAATTTTCTTTCATTTATTCATGAATGAACACAAGTGGATTATTTTCAGAGCAATTGACGACACCAATTAAAGTATGCCCTATGTCAGAAAGTGAACAGAATCCAAGCAAATTCTGGAACCACATCTGGATCCGTCTCAGCATCTAATCGGCTGTTTGGCACTAGGCCCATCCACATCAAACAGACAAATATGGGTGATCACATCAGCTGGTGCAGGTATCTAATCCGAACCTACACCCCCGTGTACGGAGGTCAAATTTGCTGTATGTGACTCTATAGTTTCTGAGTGTTGAACCTATTGGTTTGCTTCATCTCAAGGGTGTCTTTGGCCTGATAATTTCTATTCCTTGATATTCCCTTTTTAAAACACACATGGATTATTTTAATTCTGTATATGTTTCACGCCATGCGAACGGTCCTGCTATGAATGCTCTAGCTCTTTATTAATATCCCTCCCCCACTCCTCCATTAAATCATGAGCCAGAGGATTTAGTGTGTATCATTTAATGAGCCTCTTTAATACATTTACCCACTTGTTAAGTATCACAGATAATGCCTAACGATTGCTCCATAGTGTACACAAATAGAGATGTGAAGCAGTAAATTAATTTGGAGAAACATTTGCACCATTAATCAAACAACAATAAGCTTGCACTGTACTATTTTATGCACTAGTGAGCCACGGGATAGAGAGATTGATCCATAATTGTGAACAAATTTAGCGGCATAGATATTTTTGATGATGTAACCAGTAGTAACTGTTCCCAATCCTTAAAATTTGGTTCATCTGGCAGTACAACCAACACGCCATCTATGAATGACATCACAGAACTGAATCTGGGTCATAACCCTGTTATCTCCTCTTTCACACAGCCGGTAGATAAGACAGTCCTTTAATATTATACTAAACACATATGATGGAATGAAAATGTCATACTCAATAGATTAAGTTAATGTAGTACCCTGTATTAAAATATAGAGCTATATATACAGACTGTAGCCGGTTATTAAAAGAGTGGTAAATAAGCACATACCTGAAAGTATAAAAAAAGTCAGTTATTGTCTTTGGCCTGTTAATTAAGATTCTTAACATCAAAATTTCTTTTCTTAAAATAAAGGAAAAAAGGGAAGGTTTTAATCGGCTTCGATGCATAATAACATCAACTTTATGTATATTCTCCTGATGTCTTTGGTCTCCTCTCTCTATCCATGCAGCCTGTGACATGAATGTCCATAAGCAGTGTGTCATGAACGTCCCCAGCCTGTGTGGAACTGATCACACTGAACGAAGGGGCCGTCTTTACCTGAAATGTGAGGTCAGCTCGGACAAGCTCCAGGTCACAGGTAGGCTCAATACCTCTACCTCTTCATCTCTGGATCAATTTCCACTTTGGCCTTTTTCATTGATAAGAGATGACTATCAAGTGGAGGCTTCACACATTCACTCTGTAGTCCCTGCTGCCGTTAAACTGAACTTAACCTTTCCCTCTATTAACTCTGCTTCATGTCTGCCTGCTTGTGATGCTGCAAGTCCACCTGCTAACTGCATGGCTGGCATTTTGAATATCATTATGTCGGTATGCTGCAAAACCTATTCCCATTGGAGCTCTGATCAATAGAGCATCTCCTGCTAGACAATCTCCTCGAAGAAATGATTCAGTGGTGCGACGCACTTGGAAGGCAATCCCCATCCAAATATACAGTCCTGCAGTGGCGTGTGCTGCGCTGCGTGGGCCGTGTGTTGTTACTCCTTTTTAACAGTCACGATTTGCACTGTGTCGCTGGATATTTTGATGTAACTAAACATTTCTTCTGCACAGCAAATTGACCGTTTTACAGCAATATTGTAATTTACTAAAACACATGACCCTCTGGTGGAGTGTCATGGCTCTACAGTCATCTGTTTCTGTTTAATTAAAAGGCAATTCTACATGAAGCTGTTAGCTATTCTGGCCGTTTTTAATTACTCATGCCTCCAGTTTGGTCTCGCCTACCAATCTGAGGACAAGACAGAATAATGCACTATTAATAACTTGGACTTGTATTGAATGATGATGTTCACAGAAATCTCAATGTCTTTAGAGGTATTCTTCCCTCCATTTGTTTATCGTCAGCCAAAAACAATTACTGTTACAGACGCATGTCATATAATGACGTTTTAGATTTTTTTTTTGGATGTACGTAATGGATGCATGTATCTGTGAATCTCTCTCGTCAGTCTCTCTACGAGATTAGAAATGACAGTTCAGTTAAATGTTGCTTAAGGTGCAGTGGGTAGCGCTGTCGCCGCACAGCAAGGCGGTTCCTGGTTCGAGTCCCGCTCTGTGTGGAATTTGCATGTTCTCCCCGTGTCTGTGTGGGTTCTCTCCGGGTTCTCCGGCTTCCACCCACCTCCAAAAACATGCGCTTGAGGTTAATTGGCCGTTCCAAATTGCTCGTAGTGTGTGAGTGTGAGCATGCATGGTTGTCTGTCTTTGTGTTGCTTCGCGGCGCACTGGCGTCACGCCCAGAGTTTGCCCCGCCTCACGCCTTAATTCGGCTGGGATGGGCTCCAGCTCCCCGTGACCCGATACGGCGGATAAAGCGGTTCAGAAGATGAACGAATGAATGAATATATGATTGTTAGTGATAAATAGAAATCTGCTTCAGCGCAATTAAAAATATAGGCCTTAGTACTCTAATAACAACTTATTTGCATCACTGAATGACTGATACACACAGAACAAATTCATGTATTATCACTCTGATGTTGTTCGGTCTAGAGACAGTGTCACTGAGGAAAAGACAGGAGACAGAGCTGGAGGTAGCAGAGATGAAGATGCTGAGGTTCTCTCTGGGAGTGACCAGGAAGGATAGGATCAGGAATGAGTACATCAGAGGGACAGCACATGTTAGAGGTTTTGGAGATAAAGTCAGAGAGGCCAGACTGAGATGGTTTGGACATGTCCAGAGGAGAGATAGTGAATATATTGGTAGAAGGATGCTGAGTTTTGAACTGCCAGGCAGGAGGCCTAGAGGAAGACCAAAGAGGAGGTTTATGGATGTAGTGAAAGAGGACATGAAGGTAGTTGGTGTGAGAGAAGAGGATGCAAAGGACAGGGTTAGATGGAGGAAGCTGATTCGCTGTGGCGACCCCTGAAGGGAAAAGCTGAAAGGAAAAGAAGAAGAATCACTAGAAACTTGACTCCAGACATAATAGAGGCTTTTTCTTAATAAACACCGAGTTGTTCAGAGATTGCAATATTGTTAGTGCCTTTTATACTGTTACTACATTGTTCATTTCCACATATATATCTACATTTTAAATTACATACATTAAGTTAACTCCCTACAATTAGCAGGATTATGTCTGTACTGAGGCATGCACTGTCTCAGACTGCTCTGAACCCATGATAATTATGTGAATAATGTGAATATACGTATAGTATGTGTGAAAAAGGACACCTATTTCTCAGTTATTTGTGTATTTGTGTGTGTGTGTGTGTGTGTGTGTGTGTGTGTGTGTGTGTGTGTGTGTGTGTGTGAGTACACAGGGGACTTTAATATCTCATCCGCTTGTGTGAACGAAAGACTCTTGTGGCGCATAGATAAAATTTATTACATGGACAAAAAATGTATTATAATATAATATAATATAATGTAATATAATATGAGAGAGTAGAGTAATATAATATAATATAATTCTGACTAAGCTCTAATAAATAACAGGATCCAAATAATAATTCCGACTGATAAATGTCTTGATAACAATAAACCAATAAATTACTAAAAAAAAAAAGCAATGGTGTGGATAATTCTTAATATTGTTGCTGTTGGATGGCTGAATTCTCACTCGTAAGGAACAGATAAAAATAATGAGAATAGTGGTGATGATTATTAAAAAAAAGGTGAAGCTGTTGACACAGGCTGTTCCCATTCCGGTTTGCCAACAATTATTTATGGAGCTGACCGGATTTAAGAACATTCTTGAATTACACTTAGATCTGTTCATAATTTTTCCAGTAGAGATTTAGTTCTAATGCCTAATTCAATACGCTACTGTGCGCGGAGGTCGAATACACTATCTGGAATGTAATCAGCTTTCCCCTGTTGATTCACCGGGTTGGTTATTATCAGCCCATACATGCCCACAAACAGCATTTCTGCAATATTTACATGATTTAATTTTTCAGGGTGCATCTCCTGGTGTGTCCTGTCTCCCCTTCTCTCTCTCCTCCTTTCTCTCTCTCCCCCCTTTCTCTCTCCAGAAAACAAATGAGATATACCGTAAGTCAATATTTTGTAAGTCCTGTATGCTACTGACTTTAATGTTCTTGCATTACATTACAAGACATGTCTGCTCAGCATAAACCAAATCAGACCTCAGAGACAGCGACTTTAGGATATGACGCTGAGATAGCATTATTAGATAATGAGTCACTCAGACACCACAGAGATGCTTTGCGGGTTCCAGAAACACATGCTAGTTTGTTTTTGGTCCATTGGGTGAATGGAGAGAGGGGAGCAATGAGGCTGGAGGAGACAAAAGAAGTTGTGTTTATCTGGTGTAGGCCCACTAAACCCACTAGGCTTGTCTTCCTGCTAAAACACAGCTTCTCTCTGTCTGTTGACTCTGTGAATGTCAACCACTTTCTTGTTTGGTTCAGCAACACCATTGTCCATAGACGTGGTGTGCATATCCAGATTTTTGTGCTAGAGTTGATAGAGGGCATCTCTGACAGTATCTTTTATTTATTGCTGCATGAAGACATTTGTAGGCAAGAATACACAACCTTGCTGTCTGCAGGACCTTTGGGAGTGTGTTTTTCAGACAGAAGCAGTGATCATATTTCCCTTTATGTTCCTTTGTTGACTCACTCAGTTCTGCAAAAATCCTCATTTAACATGCCCTCTGCTCTCCCTCACACTTCTATCCTCTCTCTCGATTTTTTTTATTGTTCCATTAACCTCTTCATTAGATGTATCTTCTTGACTTGAGTGTCCTACTTTTTGTTGCACCAAGGCTGTGTTTTTTTATGTAGGTGCAGTGTAGGTGTGTGCGGATCAGATTGGTTCTCAGAGTGGATATAGATGTAGGTGGATCAAGGAAACCAAATTTTACTTTTGAACCTTCTGGAGGTGCAGTGCCCTTTACAATAAAATAGAAACGGCAGCATGAATACGGTTAACAGCTTCTGGCTGAGGCATCGACTGACAATCTACGTCACAGTCCTGTGTGTTGTTTTACTGCTGATCATGTTTGGTGTTTTAGTATTGTTGCAGAAGAGTGCTGGCACATCTGGGTGAAAAGATCTACTTGAAAATTGGTAGAGAAATCATCAATTTATAAGGACGTCAGTGGGTGGAGTTGTCCACCCTTCTTAAAGGATGGGTCTAAAATATATCCATTGATTTAGGACAGGTCAGTGGTACAGTCACCACTGGCCAACAATGCTAGAAACATGACCACGCATCACCACACATCATTGTAATAACAGCGTATTGGGTGCACAGATGGGCAAGAGTTCACTGGAAGTAACAAAGTTGACCGGGGACTGAGTCCCTTTAACTCTTACATGTAAACAGAAATGTCTATAAAAAGTTCATTCATTCATTACTTACATTGTTTATTATTGAATAGTGTAAGAAATGTAATTTTCCCACCCTATTTCAAAAAGCTTACATACTGTACATAGTTTTATGAGACCTACTAATCTCCCATCAGATTCAATAAATTAACGCATCAAAGTTAATCCACTTTTATTGATATTATTTAGCATTCGCATGTCTCTGCGTTCTACAATGTTCTTCTGTTCATTTATATATAAAATAATCTTTTAATGTTAGCTCTATGGAAGCCAGCGTTGGATTTTGAATCCAGCGTCAGGGTTGCCAAGTGATGATCACTGTCCAATGATCTAAATGACTTACTATCACTGCCTCCGCTCTGCAGGCTTCTATACAGTCATTTCCGTTTCTTTGCAGTGTCACTGTGCAGGAAAGCCAACAGGTCCTTGCCAAAAGAAATCTCAAAGCTCAAAGTCCCGCTTTTATATTTTCCCTATGAATCACAGTTGAGATGGAGCAGCTGACAGCACTTGTGTTAATACTAGTGCCAACACTTTTCCACTGCAGTGAGTTCAGCATTGGGACAGCAGTGTCGCTTGTCTAAAATTAATGGTTCCCATCAAAATAAAAATGTGCTCATTATCTACTGAACTCATACCAATCTAAATTTCAACAAAGTCATCATTAGCCCAGAGATTGCAAATTATTGTAAAATGACGTTATTTTGGTCTGACATCTTCACTCTTGCTTTTAAGTTGGGACCATTGACCTTCTGCCCTGTCGTGCTTTGGGAAAGCCAAAGGGAGCTCTGCTTAGTTTTCAGACCATATTAAGCTTCTGATTATGCCACTCCTCGGTACTACATTGTTGCTGATTTGATTATTTTATGCTGCTCAATGTGTCATTTTCTAATGCTGTGAAAGAACACAGCATTAGAGTGAGAGGGTGGAGAGCCAGTCTAATGGGTTAAGTCTGGTAGACGGTTCATACAGGGAGGTGAGAAACAGATATAGCTGTCATAATGTTTAAGGAAGGGTCATCCTGTGTCAGAAGAAAACAAAGATTTATGAGTTTATTTTCACAGCCAGTTTCTCTGTGTGTACCACCGCAATAAAAAACTGTGTTTTATTCACACACACACACACACACACATACACACACGAATCAATTTATAATCACTTCCCTATTTGCAAACCACTCATATTTGGACCGTCACAGTCTGTTATGTGTCTGTACCATGGAAGTCTTCTCCAATTCAATTCATACCACTCTTGGTAGTTTGTGGCCATCTGATTTAGACTAATTTTGACAGCTTGAATATTGTTGATGTGTGACTTTCACCTGTCATCAGTGTTCCCACTCTGCTGTCATTGACCTGCCTCGATTCTTTCTTCTCAGTATTTTTCATGCTCTCTCCCAGGTATTTGAACTCATGCTGTCTTTGAGAACTCGAAAATTTCACTGCACCTAATACCCACCACCTACTAAAACTACTATTAATACTATTTATTTTTCTTCTACTTTTCTTTTTCCTGCACTAGTACTTCTTGTTCCCCTTCTTTAGCTTCTTTTTCTCTTCCCTCCCTCTTCCTCTCCTAGCTGGAACTGTGATTTTCCCAAGCATGAAGAAAAGCCCAATTATCCTCAACTGGCATTGTGTGCTAATACTCTAATCAAGTTGTCACTAATTAGTGGACTGCTGCCCAAATCTGGACCACGAGAGTCTTCTGTCTGGACTTTTGTTGACATAATGAACAAAACATAGCGAGCCAATTTTAACAAGGCACTGTGCAGCCAGCTCAGTGAGTGGCCTGGGTCGTGTGACTAACTACAGGCTGCTGCTAGTCTGTTGCAATAGGCTGTCTACAGACAGTATCTGAGAACATTTTCAAGATTTACAGATGAAGAACACACCTTGACTACATACAGCTGTGAATTAGGCTTGTCAACAGATGACATTATTCAAATTAAATACTCTTCAAGACCAAGCAATGAAACTTTACATATCTGTTTGAAACATGCACTGGCAAAGGAAGAGTTTCTTAATTTTTTTGTTTTTGTTTAAAGGATTAATTCAGATGAATGAAAATGCAATGGTTAATTTGATTGTGACCGTTGTTTGTGAAGTTTACCACAAAGATGCAAGTCATCGGACGGGCACTCAAACATTGTGAATGTAGAAAAAAAAAATGACTTCAAGTTTTAAGGTTGAATTTTGTTCAGGCTGTTTTTTTGATACCTTGTAAGCTAATTCAGCCAGACATCTTGACCTGCACTGCGTATGTACATTCACCATATGAGTCTCATCTCTCCAACACGCTCTCAATCTGCTGGATTGTTTAAACTGTGACGAGTTTCCATATCCGCCTCTGCCCGCCAACACTCCTGTTGCTCTGCATGTGACTTGACTTTCAGCTCCACTGCAACCCCAGCAAGACCTTTACCCATTACTTCCCAACACTTCTATATTAACATATCTCTACAAAATGACTAAAATCAGAGCCAAGACACCAAACTACACTGCTAGATTTTCTGCTGTAACCCTGATATAAACATTTCAAACTTAGGAGTTGTCTGTCTGAACTGTGTTTGTCATTTATCTTCCTCCTCTTCGTCCTCCGTCATCTACTTCAACAACCTACCTGAAATGTCTTTTTCAAACTTAAGGCTGCACAGCAACTATAATTTTCCCTCCTACCTGGCCCTCTTTTCTTCTTTGAGCTTCCTTTCCCTCTTCTTTCCGTTTCATTTAAAATAAACGATGCAAGTGTATCTTCATGGCTGATCTTTTTTCAAACTGAAACTGCACTCTTTTTACCCAGTCTGTTTTTGTGAAAGGCAACAAAAGAGACACATACTCAATTTTCAGTCTAACTGAGCGGTTAGTGCTTAAATATTTATCCTGAGCAATTTTATTTCCTATCATTATAATGATGTACACCAATCAATGATGTGTGCAATTAAAAATTTTGCGGCAGCGTGAATAGAGAAACCAACAGATGGAGAGATTAATGTTACATGTGCCTTTGGTCTCAATAAAAATAGGCCTTTTATAGTTTGCAGTAGTATGATCTCATGCAAAAGGTCATTCTAATAAAAAAAAAATCAATCAGAACGAATGAGAATAGCTTTTAAAGTGCGGCAGACAGCTGTTATTGCCTATGCAAGTCTTCTTCCTCTGTCGTACCATTTCTGTGTTCTTTTATTTGTATATGTACTTTTCGTAAAACTCAACTGCAGCCAAATAATGTAGAATAAGTAGATTATGCATTTTAAAGTATATTCCAAATAGTTAAAGATAAACATCAATTTGTTTTTAACAACCAGCAACTACCAACAGCTAAAAAAAACTTAGATTCATCTGCAGTACAGCTGAAAGTTGTTCAGACTCACACATCTGGTATAGTTTATGCCATCCAGTCATGGAAAGAAAATCTTATTCTATACTCTGTGCTTACCAAGCCATAATTTACTGTCTAGAGTGCCATCTACTGTTAATTTGTGAAAGTACAGTTTACAGAATTCACAGAAACAATCTCTAACCAATAACAAATAAAAGCATGTGATAAAAAAAGAAACTTCAGACACATGCAATCCATTACCATCAGGATGTAATGATAGCAGATGGTTTGATTTTATTTTGTTATCACTGTTATTATAGTTCAATTACGTTGTTTTAACATTTCAAATTAATTTGCATGATTTCTTATTTTCTGCAGTGTGATATTACTTTCTCAGTCAGAAAAAATCTGAGTGCAGTCATCTTAAGATAAGATAAGATGAACTTTTAATAGTCCCACAGTGGGGAAATTTGCATGACTGCAGCAGCAGAGGGGAGGGGGTTTCATATATACATAAATAAATACATATTAACACGTGTAACATATGAAATATGCCTATGTTACATATGTTTATAGTGTTGTATTTACAGTGTTGCTAAATAATAACAACAGTGTAAATAACCTTACTTGCAAATTAAATCATATGTATATGAAATTTATTCTACAGATGCGCAAGCTACAGTAAATATGTCAGTGAGAACAATGTCTCTTGATGGGTCTCTTTATTTATCAGATGGTTAAATTACATACTATGACTTTTTATTCAGTTTAGTCCAGCTAAGACAGGAAGTTCAGTCTACTGACCCATGGACTTTTCCACCAGGTCAATGGTCATGTTTCGTCTTCAATACTCAGGCTGTCATTTATCAGCGTGACTGACAGGGACACATGGAGAGGTATCTTGGTTCTCCAAGGACTGAGCAAGGCAGACATTCACCGGGTCCCTGTGGAAATGACTCATGTGTATTTAAATACAGCATGTGTATGTAACTGTGTGAATGTCTGAGTGTAGGCAGAGATGTTATCTGTGTGTGTGTGTGTGTGTGTGTGTGTGTGTGTGTGTGTGTGTGTGTGTGTGTGTGTGTGTGTGTGTGTGTGTGTGTGTGTGTTACATTTCGACTCAGCCTGGCAGTGCTCTAATGTGTGCAGAGCTAAGAGAGAACTAATGTCCCTGGTGTGTCCTTGTTTACTGAACACCTAAATGGAGGTAGTGAGAGAAGAAAACTCTTTCCCCCCCCTCTCCTCATTTGCTTCATATTGATCTTGAACATGACCGAAAGGACCAGATCCCGAATACAAGCGGCTGAAATGAGTTTCCTCTGTAGAGCGGCTGGGCGCACCCTTAGAGATAGGGTGAGGGGCTCGGAGTAGAGCCGCTGCTCCTCCGCTGAGGTGGCTCGAGCATCTGTTTCAGATGCCTCCTGGACGCTTCCCTGGGGAGGCATGTCCTACAGGGAGGAGACCTCGGGGAAGACCTAGGAGAGACTATGTCTCTCGGCTGGCCTGGGATCCCCCCCTGGAGGAGCTAGAGGAGGTGTCTGGGGAGAGGTAAGTATGGGCATCCCTCCTGAGACTGTTGCCCCAGCGACCCAGCCCCCGTATAAGCGGTTGAAAATGGAGGGATGGACTAAGCCAAGGTATTAATCAAGATAAAAATATTGTAGGTATACAAATGTCAGCTCAACAACATAAAATCTCTTTATTTGCGGATGACGTCCTAATTACTCTATCAAACCCAGAAAGTTCCATTTTAAAACTTGTCATTCCTTGATGCTTTTGGCTCTGTCTCAGGATACAAATTACATATTTCAAAGACTCAAATCTTAAGTTTCAACTATAAACCTAACCAAATTTTAAAAACTGGCTTTAACTTCAATTGGAATTTGAACTATATAAAATATCTAGGGGTCAATATTCCAAAAGATCTAACAAAATTATATGCATTGAATTTTAAAGTGTTAATTCAGAAAATAAAAGAAGATACTAAAAGATGGAATTTATTACCCACACTAAGCTTTGAGTCAAGGATTGAGACAGTGTCAATGAACATTCTACCCAGAATGTTATATTTGTTTCAAACTCTTCCAATTGAAATTACAGACAAACACTTCAAGGAATGGGATAAACTGATTTCACGCTTCATTTGGCAAGGGAAGAAACCTAGAGTCAGATTTCAAACTCTCCAATTGGCCAAAAACAAAGGAGGGTTTGCACTCCCATGCCTAAAGAATTATTACATCTCATCCCAGCTGAGGATTCTAGTTTGTTGGTGTAATTCCCGGTATCAAGCAAGGTGGAAAGACATGGAAAAGAACATATCTGGGCTGATCCCGATTGAGGCCAGGTTGGGGGATAAAAGACTTATTAAAAACATAATGGAAAAGGGAAATAGGTGGATCAACTTATCAATGAAAACTTGGATGACGACCATCACTAAGCATAATCTGATGGATGAAATAAAAATTTTGCGTTGGTGCCCCTATGATATAGATTTTACTCCCAATAAATTGGATGCAGTTTATAAGGGTTGGGCTGAGCAGGGTCTCTCCTCATATTGCACTTTCTTTAAACAAGGGACGATAAATGATTTCCAGACATTGAAAAGATTATATGGGCTAAATAATAATGACTTCTACAGATATCTTCAGTTGCATCATTATATAGACAATGTTTTCAAAAAAGGCCATAAAATATTTGAAAATAATTTACTGAAAGTTTTTATTAGTATTTATGGGGCAGACTCTGGGCATAAAATAATATCAAGAATATACAAAGGTCTTCAAGGGATGGAAGAAACAAACACCAACTATACAAAGCAAAAATGGGAACAGGAGGCAAATGCCATTATTGCACAGGAAGATTGGGTTAGACAATGTGAATTTCAATGGTCAATTACAAGCTCATCCCAGTGGAGGGCATTTGGATGGAAGACAATTGTTAGATATTTTATTACGCCTGTCCAGAAGCGCCACCACTCAGGCTCCGCCAGCTGTTGGAGGAACTGTGGTTCTCTGGAAGCCAACCACTATCATATATTTTGGGCTTGCCCAAAAATAAATTCCTTCTGGCAACAGATACATATAGAATTGGTAAATATATTCGGACCTATCATAGCCTTCAAGTGGGACGACCTATTATTTGGTTTTTTGCCACCTACATCTATGAGTAAAGAAGCCAGGTATCTATTTGGTATATTGAGTATTGCAGCATGGAAGTCAATTACTAAAAACTGGCTTAAGCCTAGCGCACCCTGCATCGAGAATTGGTTTAATATAATACATGAAATTTATGTAATGGAAAGGATTACCTATACATTGAAGCTGCAAAAAACTAAGTTTGTAGAATTATGGAGAGACCTGAAAAGATATATTTCCCAGAAATGCTCCTCTTTTGTTTGATGTATGTTAAAATGTATATTTACGTATGTGTATGTATATGTATATGTATATATATGTATGTATGTATATGTATATATATATATGCATATACTTTTTTCCCTATTGCTATCCTGTTGTTACTATTCTTTATATAACACCCCTTGTTTTTGTTTTTGTTTTGTCTTGTTCCATCTTGTTTTGTTATGATGATGTTTGTTGTTTTTCTGTTTTTGGTTTGTTTGTTCTGAAAAAAAATTAAAAAAAGGGAGGGATGGATGGACGATCTTGAACATCGGCAGTTTATTTGATTTATGTTCAAAGAAAGTACTTGCACTGTCCAACCCAATTGATCACTATTAACAAATGATTTCTTTCTGTCTGTTATTTTCCCACCAGTGGGTGAAGGTAGAAACCTGATCCCCATGGACCCCAACGGCTTGTCTGATCCATACGTGAAGCTCAAGCTCATACCAGACCCCAAAAATGAGACCAAGCAGAAGACCAAAACCATCCGCTCAAACCTCAACCCCAAATGGAACGAGACCTTTAACTTGTGAGTAAAGTACCTGTGGTCACTTCTTTTATCCCAAAGGTTAGACTTTACATTGATCTTCACCTTGGTTTTTCTAAATTTAAGCAGTTACTAGCAATTAATTACCAATTTTGGTGTTATAATTTGAAAATCTCCATAAATAAATGTAAGTGATCCTATTTACACCTTTTAATGCGTTGTTGCACTAACACCAGTGCCGTAATGACTCTTACCTTTATGTGCTGTACAGCAAGCTGAAGGCGACAGATAAGGACCGCCGCCTATCAGTAGAGGTCTGGGATTGGGACCGGACCACCAGGAATGACTTCATGGGGGCGCTTTCCTTCGGTGTATCCGAGCTAATGAAGTCTCCAGTCTGTGGCTGGTAATTCTCAGTTTCAAGTCCTAATTATTGGTTGAAATCGAATAATATTGCACGGTATTGTGTTTGTCCATCAGTCAGTATTTACTCTTGCAAAATTTGAGCAATATTTCCGAGTCCATAAAATTTTTTTGGAGCCTCACAACGAAACAAACAATGTCCTAGAACACACATTCCATCTGGTGTGGCCTTATCGTTTATGTCTGTCCTCACTCTCTGTGTATTTCTTCTTTAACTCGCCTTGTATCCTACAGGTATAAATTGTTGTGCCAGGAGGAGGGCGAGTACTACAACGTTCCCATTTCCGAAGAGGATGATGGGAATGAGGAACTGAGGCAAAAATTTGAGGTGAGGATTGTCTTTTCCTTTGCTAAAAATGTTGACTCATTTCTGCTGCTGTGTCTTTGTCCTTGGATATCACTCAATGAACTGGTTATTGCATATTTAGCACCCATTGTTATCATTTTGTTGTTACACGAGACGCAATCTCACATGAGTTGAATTGATGAAGCTACAGTCAGACATGATGCAACTTTTTTGCAGCAATGGTAGACTTTTTATTCCGCAGAGTCAAATAATTTATTACAATCAGAATCTCTGGCATCATACAAAGACATTCTTAGGACAGAAATATATTGATACTGAACTTGCTTGTTTTTCAGGTATTTATAATCTTATTTAATTCATAATGAGGTTAGTTGATGGGAAAGATTTAATAGACTTGGTGAATTTAGAAAAAAAAAAAAAAATTTGTTGATTTTACTTTTTTTGGACATACGTATGAACTGCTGTTAATGTGCTATGTCAGCAGTTATGGTCTGTCTAAACAAGCTCAATGAGTTTTTCCAGTCATGGAGGCATCTCTCTCTCCTTTGATACAAATTTGAGAGAAAAATCGACTTTTATAAATAACACACACACACACACACACACACACACACACACACACACACACACACACACATACACACACACACACAATACCCTTGTCAGCTCACTGATGAGACACATTTTCCTACTCCTTTCCTCCCTCCACTCTGCTGCATTTGTCTGTCCTGCTGAGAGTGATGCGGTTTTCCTTTTGTGCTTCCTTGATTGTCTGCCTCTCAGTGGGGGCCGGGGTCCCTGTTATTTCCGTGACATTTCTGCTCCACATTTTCAGAGAATTCTGGGAACATTGATAATAATTTGAAAGGTCACGGCAAAGAAAGTTGACCTGACTTTGAGATGGACGTAGTTAAATAATTAACAATTATAGGATGAAATGTGAATGTCTTTGTCGTTCTCCCTTTTTGCCTGATGCTTTCTGCCCCCCCACCCCCCCGTCCTTGGTGAGATTTGCACTGTACAAAAGCTTCTTCATCTTGTGTCACATTTTCATAGTTAATGTAAGTGTTTCTCCTTCTCTCCCTTTCTTGCCCCTGCTTTCAGGACTGCCAAATTAACTTTAATCTGAAGGTAGCTCCTCTCCTCTCCTCTCCTCTCCTCTCCTCCTTCCTCTCCTCTCCTCTCCTCCTTCCTCTCCTCTCCTCTCCTCTCCTCTCCTCTCCTCTCCTCTCCTCTCCTCTCCTCTCCTCTCCTCCTCTCTTCCTTCCTCTCCTCCTTCCTCTCCTCCTCCCTCTCCTGCTGACATTAATTTCCCTCATGTCTCATCATTTGTGTGTCGTCATGCTGTTGCAAATAGATCCAATTAAATCACAATTACTTTGTTGTTCAGAGTTCATCAAAAATGAATATGCAATTTTTAAAAAAGTAAGCTTCTCTGCCCCATTAAATCTGTGTTTCATTTAAGTACTCTGAATAACAGTTTTCTGTCCCACATGTGGAACATTGATCTCCTGGTAAGAGGTGAAGTGTGTAGCAGTTGAAAAGACATCATCTCATTTCTGCTTTGACTATTTAATTCTTTTTTTAGTCAGAGGATTGTCAGTAAATGCTGATGCTGTGCTGCTTACAGTTAATGGCCATACATTTGTCTGCATGTGTGTCCATGTTTTCTCTATGTGTCTTGTCAGTGGATCACTTTGCCAACCTACATCGTGTTTGCTTCCCTCATTTTCATGGCAATTGTGACCCTAAGGTTTATGGGCATTATTCTTTTACTTAGTCTGCTAAGCCTAGACAAATTTCAAGTCCAGTGTGTAAATGTAAATACCTTTTGTAGAAATTGATCACACCTCACTAATACTGATTAATACTGTAATATTGTGGACTACTGATATTTTCTACCCTTGGAAAATATTCGAAAAAGAGAAACAACACCACCTGTGGCCACTAGGTGGTAGCATTGGACTGAAATAAAATAAAGTAGAACAGTGTGTGTGTGTGTGTGTGTGTGTGTGTGTGTGTGTGTGTGTGTGTGTGTGTGTGTGTGTAGGTGTGTGTGTGTGTGTGTGTGTGTTTGGGGTTCCTTCATCTTGTTTTAATCTTCATACTTGAAAATATATGATTTTTTTGTGTTTCTTCTTTAAATTGTTCTAATCGTCACTTACATTTTTAAGATTTTGCATTTATTTTCTGCTGATTTTAATGTTTGTTAGTAAAGGCAGGGTTTTTATTCGGTGTTCAGTTCAATTTTTCAGTTACTCTTGTTTTTAAATTTCTTTCTCTCTGTCACAAACTTCAAAAAAATGTTGTCAGGGATGGTTTGATCCTCTTTTCCTCTACTGGTGCAGATTTTTAGATTAGTTTTGTTTTATTTTTGTACAGGAAACACTGTGGTAAAAAAAAAAAACATAAACCAAAAAAACGGATACAGTACGCTATCAAGACTAAATAATCACATAACCTCTGATTTATGTAATTTGTGAAAATGACTTGGAGTCTTGATCCACCATGTCTTTGGACTACTCCTCAATTTTCTTTGATTAATAGTGACTTGGTTGAGCTAAGTGTTGCGACTCACGTCTGGACTGAAGTGGACTAAGTGCGTCGGCCCTTTTGGCTCCCTTTTTCATGTGGTTTCAGGACTATGGAGTTGTGGAAGACTCTGATCAGGTGCGTGAGGAAGGATGTAATGCTGCTTGTGCCGCTCGGCCAGGCTCTCCATTGGCTAAAGCTTACAGGTGTGCTGTGATCACGTGCAGTCTGCTCCGCTTTGCTTTTCTTTGCTGCTCTCAGAGTTGACGTGGCAGATGCCATTAACAAAACTAAAACTGCTCAGCATTTGGTTGTCTCAAGTTAAAATGTCTTAAATTACGTTTCTGAAGTAGTCTGAATGTGTGTAAAATGAATGCAGAAGTGATTTCCATGATAAATTGGATCATTTATTCTGTTAGCTTATTGTTGGCCCAGTGTAACTTTATGGGTGTCGTTGCACTTCAGCAAATGCTGAAACAGTCTAAAAGGTCTTTTATTGACCCAAATGAAGTTGGTCGTCATCACGGATTTGTTTTGTCATATATCTTTAATTAAAGTTACCAATTTGTCTCACATTGTAGTGCGATTGTTAAGTTTTTGTAGAAACTAACGTCCCTTCATTGCCTTATTTTCTTGTGAACATGTCATGAGAGGGTTTCTCAGTCCATTGATTGGAATAGACTTTATTAGCCGACAATGGTAAGGAAATGTTACCATTTAATATTTCATATAGTCCTTGGTAAAGCTAATCATTGCTCTGCTATGCGTATTGTGTAGGTGTAGATAACAACCGTGATGCGGAGGTACAGCATGAGTTTGGATCTGTGGTCTTGGCTCAGTGACCACTTGAAGACTTGTGTCGTTGTGAAGACAGAAAAAAAACGTTTGAGCATTAAACTTGCATTTGAATGATGTTCAGCCTTCAGACTGTCGTGAAGATGTTGAGATTTTAGTTCATTGCATCGTTTTTCTAGCAAGTTTCTTGGAGCATCTTGCCATGCTGGGAATGTAAGCATGACATTGGCATGAGAGATAGAAGGGGAGGGGGGGGGGGGGGTTAAAGCAGATACATATTTGAGACTCCTGTCTGGATCAGAAGTGCATGCACCAAAGTCACTGTGTGGCACCCTCCCCTTTATTTTAGAAGTAGTTTGTTTAATGCTTAGGATAAGGTTCAAATTATGCCATTATGGAGGGTATAAAATATTTGCAAATGACTACTAAACATACATATACTAATAATTATTGTTTAAAGCACCAGACAATCTCTTATTATTGGTGTTAATAAAAAACTTAAATTTAAACCAGTTAAATATTAGAACATATGTGGTTAGGCAGCGTGCAGTACGTCAAACAGGATCCCTCAGATTTGTGTTAGATAATTTTTGACATGTCTCAGTGATCGTAGAACCCAATTTCACCTCTCTTATAATCTCAGATATTAGACAAAAAAAACCTGTCTTGGTCGTACATATGTTATAGTTTATAATCATTCTTGGAGTTCCTTCTTTTATTTTCAAGAAAATCCAGTTCTGTTCTTGTATCATCATTCTATTATTTTAATTATCATCACTCATAAATGAAGATTGCTCGCTTCAGATTTTTTTGTCAATCATGTAACACGATGAAAAAAAGATGAAATATATCCTTCTGTTGCTACAATCATGTAAATTTGGTTAAAATATTTCTGTTATTATGGAGCCATGTTTGATTCATTTTGGTCTCTAGTGGCACCACATTTTAATTTCATTCCATAAATTACGAATTCTGCTTATCAGTCCATGTATAGACCGTATTCACACAGCTGCCATTTTCCTGTGATGGCGCTCTACTGTGCTGCTGCTGTGCTGTGTATTCTACTGGGGTAATGTCGTACCGGTCTGTTCCAGACAATGTGGAAGATCAATGTGGAAGTAATGAAACATAAACAATTTATCACATTTATACGAATTGCAGCCTGGAACACAAGAGTATGATGTTATTTCAGTATTTAATCTTGTCAGCCTGAGCAAAACAACACAGGAAATTGGCCACTGTTTTGTGGTCTATTGGGGCAAGTGAGTGAGCAAATAAGCTGTGTGGATGTGTGATAATATGAAGAGGAGATT